>CM053403.1:42974378-43079407 GCA_028644305.1 Xerus rutilus
AAAAAAAAAAAAAAACAGAAATCCTTGAAATCAAGGAAACAATAAAACAAATTAAAAACTCAATAAAAAGCATCACCAACAGACTAGATCACTTGGAAGACAGAACCCCAGACAATGAAGACAAAATATATAATCTTGAAAATAAAGTTGACCATACAGTGAAGATGGTAAGAAACCGTGAGCAGAACATGCAAGAATTATGGGATATCATGACCTAATTGAAGAATTATTGGGGTAGAGGAAGACATGGAGTTACAAACCAAAGAAATGAACAATCCATTCAATGAAATAATAGAAAATTTACCAAACCCGAAGAATGAATTGGAAAGTCAAATACAAGAGGCTTACAGGACACCAAATATACAAAATCACAACAGAGCTACACCAAAGCACATTATAATGAAAATGCCTAGCACACAGAATAAGGAGAGAATTTTAAAAGCCACAAGAGAAAGGAATCAGAGATGATGAAATAAAAATCTTCCATGATAAACAAAAGGTAAAAGAATTTACAACTAGAAAGCCTGCACTACAGAACATCCTCAACAAAATATCCATGAGGAGGAAGGAAATGAAAAACAACAATGAAAATCAGGAAAGGGAGGAACTATACTAAAGGAAAAGCCAATCAAGGGAGAAACCAAGTCAAGTTAAAAATCAAAGAGAAACCAAAATGACCAGGAATTCAAACCATGTCTCAATAATAACCCTAAATGTTAATAGCCTAAACTCATCAGCAAAAGACATAGACTAGCAGATTGGATTAAAAAATATTCAACAATATGTTGCCTTCAAGAGACTCATCTCATAGGAAAAGACGGGCACAGTGGCACATGCCTGTAATCCCTGCACTTTGGGAGGCTGAGACAGAAGAATTGCAAATTCAAAGCCAGCCTCAGCAATGGCGAGGTGCTAAGCAACTCAGTGAGACCCTGTCTCTACATAAAACACAAAATAGGGCTGGGGATATGGCTCAGTGGTCAAGTCCCCCTGAATTCAATCCCCAGTACCAAAAAAGAAGACATCTGCAGACTAAAGGTGAAAGTTTGGGAAAAAACATACTACTCACATGGACTATGTAAACAAGCAGGGGTTTCCATCCTCATGTCAAATAAAGTAGACTTCAAGCAAAAGTTAGTGATACAGGATAAAGAAGGAGGACATTTCATACTGCTTAAGGGAAACATACATCAATAAGACATAACAATTATAAATATATATGCCCCAAATAATGGAGCATCTATGTTTATCAAATAAACTCTTCTCAATTTCAAGAGTTAAATAGATCACAACACAATAATACTGGGTGATTTTAATACACTTTTTTCAACACTGGCAAGACCTTCCAAACAAAAACTAAGCAAAGAAACTATAGAAAATAATACAATCAATAATTTAGACCTAACAGACATATATAGAACATTACATCCATCAATGAGTGAATATACTTTCTTCTCAGAAAGTATATTCAGCACATGGATCCTTCTCTAAAATAGATCATATATTATGTCACAAAGCAACTCTTAGCAAATACAAAGAAAAATAGAGATACTACCCTGCATTTGATCAGATCATAATGGAATGAAATTAGAAATCAATGATAAAATAAAAAATAGAAGCTACCCCAGCACCCAAATAATAGGCCACATAATAGGCTAAATAGGAGACTAAATAATAAGCTATTGAATTAACAATGGATAGCAGAAGACATCAGAGAGGAGATTTAAAAATTCTTAGAGTTAAATGAGCACACTGATACAACATATCAAAATCCCTGGGACACTACCTAGGCAGTGCTAAGAGGAAAGTTCATTGCATTAAGTGCATTTATTAAAGAAGAAAAGGTCAACAAATAAATGACCTAACACTACATCTCAAAGCCTAGAAAAAGAGGAACAAATCAATACCAAAAGTAGAAGACAGCAAATAATTAAAATCAGAGATGAAATCAATGAAATTGAAACAAAAGAAACAATTGAAAAAACTGACAAAAAAGTTGGTTTTGAAAAAATAAATAAAATTGGTAAACTCTTAGCCATGCTAACAAACAGGAGAGAGAAAACTCATGTTACAAAAATCCATGATAAAGAAGGAAATATCATGATGAACACTACTGAATTACAGAGGATAATTAGAAACTATTTTGAAAATTTATACTCCAATAAGATAGAAAACATAGACAACATCAACAAATTACTAGAGTCATATGATCTACCCAAACTGAATCAGGATGATATACACAAGTTAAAAGGATCAATTTCAAGCAATGAAATAGAAGACACTATCAAAAGCCTACCAACCAAGAAAAGCCCAGGACCAGACAGATTCACAGCTGAGTTCTACAAGACTTTCAAAGAAGAACTAATAGCAATATTCCTCAAACTATTCCATACAATAGAAAAAGAGGGAACATTTCCAAACTCATTCTATGAGGCCAGTATCACCCTGATTCCAAAACCAGACAAAGACACATCAAGGAAAGAAAACTTCAGACCAGTATCTCTAATGAATATAGATACAAAAATTCTCAACAAAGTTCTAGCAAATTGAATACAAAACCATACTAAAAATAGAGTGCACCATAATCAAATGCATCCCAGGGATGCAAGGTTGGTTCAACATACAGAAACCAATAAATATAATTCATCACATCAATGGACTTAAATACAAGAATCATATGATCATCTCAATAGATGCATAAAAAGCATTTAACAAAATACAGCACCCTTTTATGTTTAAAACACTAGAAAAACTAGGGATAATAGGAACATATCTCAACATTGTAAAAGCTATCTATGCTAAGCCCAAGGCCAACATCATTCTAAATAGAGAAAAATTGAAAGCATTTCCTCTAAAAACTGGAACAAGACAGAGATGCCCACTTTCACCACTTCTATTTAACATATCCTTGAAACCCCAGCCAGAGCAATTAGAAGGATGAAAGAATTTAAAAGAATACAAATAGAAAAAGGAGTCAAACTATCCCTATTTGCCAACGACATGATTCTATACTTAGAGGATCTGAAAAATTCCACCAGAAAACTAGAACTAATAAATGAATTCAGCAAGGTAGCAGGATATAAAATCAACATCCATAAATCAAATACATTTCTATACATCAGTGATAAACACTATGAAAGAGAAATGAGGAAAACTACCCAATTTACAATAGCTTTAAAAAATAAAATATTTGAGAATCAACTTAACGAAGGGAAAGACCTCTACAATGAAAACTACAGAATGCTAAAGAAATTAAAGAAGACCTTAGAAGATGGAAAAATCTCCATTGTTCTTGGATAGGCAGAATTAATATTGTCAAAATGACCATACTATCAAAAGTGCTATACAGATTCAATGTGATTCCAATGAAAATCCCAATGACATTCCTCACAGAAATAGAAAAAGCAATCATGAAAGTCATCTGGAAAAATAAGAGACCCAGAATAGCTAAAGCACTCCTTAGCAAAGAGAATAAAGTGAGGTGGCATCACAATACCAGACCTTAAGTTATACTACAGAACACTAGTAAGAAAAACAGCATGGTATTGGCACCAAAATAGATTTATAGACCAATGGTACCCCACGTAAGTACAGTTATCTCATACTATACAAGGGCATCAAAAACATATATTGGAGAAAAGATAGCCTCTTCAACAAGTAGGGCTGGGAAAACTGGAAATCCATATGCAGAAAAATGAAACTAAATCCCTCTCTCTCACCATGCACAAAATTCAACTCAAAGTGGATCAAAGACCTAGGAATTAGACCAGAGACCCTACATCCAATAGAAGAAAAAGTAGGCTCAACTCTTCATCAGGTCAGATTAGGTCCCGACTTCCTTAACAAGACTCCTAAAGTGCAAGAAATAAAAGCAACAATCAATAAATGGGATTTTCAAACTAAAAAGCTTCTTCTCAGCAAAAGAAACAATCAATGAGGTGAAGAGAGAGCCTACAGAATGGGAGCAAATTTTTGCCACATGCACATCAGATAGAGCACTGATCTCCAGAATATATAAAGAACTCAAAAAACTTAACACCAAAAAAACAAACAACCCAATCAATAAATGGGCTAAGGAGCTGAACAGATACTTTTCAGAAGAAGAAATACAATCAATCAACAAATATACAAAAAAAAGTGTTCAACATCTCTAGTAATTAGAGAACGGCAAATTAAAACTACTCTAAGATTTCATCCAGTCAGAATGGTAGTTATCAAAAATACAAGCAACAATAAGTGTTGGTGAGGATGTGGGGAAAAAGGTACATTAATACATTGCTGATGGGACTGCAAATTGGTGCAACCACTCTGGAAAGCAGTATGGAGATTCCTTAGGAAACTTGGAATGGAACCACCATTTAACCCAGCTATCCCACTCCTCGGTATATACCCAGAGGACTTAAAAACAGCATACTACAGTGATGCAGCCACTTCAATGTTTATAGCAGCACAATTCACAATTGCTAAACTGTGGAACCAACCTAGATGCCCTTCAATAGATGAATGAATAAAGAAACTGTGGTATATGCTGGGCGCAGTGGTGTATGCCTGTAATCCATGCACTTTGGGAGGCTGAGACAGGAGAATCGCAAGTTCAAAGCCAGTCTCAGCAAGAAGCAAGGTGCTAAGCAACTCAGTGAGACCCTGTCTCAAAATAAAACACAAAAATAGGGCTGAGGATGTGGTTGAGTCATCGAGTACCCCTGAGTTCAATCCCTGGTACCAAAACACAAAAACAAACAAACAAACAAACAAACAAACAAAAACCCCAAAACTGTGCTATATATACAGAATGGAATATTTTAATATTATTAAAAAAGAATAAAATCAGGGCATTTGCAAGTAAATGGATGGAGTTGGAGAATATCATGCTAAGTGAAGTAAGCCAATCCCCCAAAACCAAAGGCCAAATGTTTTCTCTGATTAGTGGATGCTGATCCATAATGGGGGTGAGAGGGGAGCATGGGAATGGCATGAGCAATGTCACTCCAGGTGTTTGACAAGATCCAAACCTGGAGGGGAACCCGGGAAAGCCTGTTCTCCTGGACAAGCCTCAGGCTACTTATCCTGAGAACAATAATAGTGCTGGGAATAATTACCTGGGGAAACAAACAATTGGCCCATTCTGAGAAATGCTGTAAAACCAAAAGGGATTATGAATATAACCAAGTGTACACAATTATGTCCTGGCTGGCCTTACAAAAACGAAACTAATTCTACTGAAATAGCTAAGGCAATCAGGGAGGTCATGAAAATGCTTCATTATTAACTTCACTACTTAAACCAAAAACTTTAAGATTACTCAAAAATAGAAATTCTCATAAGAGAGCAGTTCCTATGATCCAGGGACCAGCAATGTGTCTTACAAAATTGGAAGACGATTATGGTTCCCCCCTAGAGGAGCTGAAGTAAACAAGATGACTTTTCCACCCCCCGCTGACCCTCCTTTACCCTATACCAGAATTTATGATGAAAATGGCAGACGTGGTAAATATTAATGGTAAATGAGTTGATGTACAAATCTTGCCCTTTCTTAAGAGAGTGGGACGATTCTGTCCCTGGTGTTTGAAAAACAAGAAAAATAGAAATGACCTAATCAAACAGCCAAATAGATATTATAGGAAATTACCTTGCAGACATTGCCTAAGAGAATATGAATAAAAATTAAACCTACCACTTGATAGATATAGTGGGAGACAAAAAATAGAATTATATACCTTTTCTTTATTTAGCATGATAACCTTTACTTATGCAGACACCTTGTCTCTCATCTTTGCATAATTTTAAGATTGTATCAGGTCAATAGAGTTATGAGGAAATTGTGTAGGACTCCAACAGGAAAAGTGAAAGAACATGTACAAAAACAAAATTCTTTGTAATAGAGTAAACACAGCTAGACATGGAAAAACAATGTTCTGGACTTCCTTGTAGAAAGATATAAAAATAAACCTCATGGTCACTTGAAAGAGAGACCTTCTGATGCAGTAATTGGGTTTGTCTCGTCTCTCCATTGCACCAACTCTACACCTCCTTCAGGACCCCTGGACCTGCCGGGGCTGGACCTCGGCATGGGAAAAATGGAGGAACTTTGGATAGGGAAAAGGGGAGGGTGGGAAAGGGAGGGGTCATGGGGGTAGGAAAGATGGTGGAATGAGATGAACATCATTACCCTAGGTACATGTATGATGACATGAATGGTGTGACTCTACTTCGTGTACAACCAGAGAAATGAAAACTTGTGCTGCATTTGCGTTCTTTGAATCGAAATGCATTCTGCTGTCATGTATAACTAATTAGAACGAATAAATAAATAAATTTTTTAAAATAAACATTTTAATGATGACTTTTATGTAAATTATCTTAATATATTCCTCTTTTCCCTTGGAGCTCTTGACCCCAGGAAGAAACTTGGCATCTATTTTGGTCTTTAAGAAAGATCTAACAGGTGAGCACAGTGGCATACACCTGTAATCCCAGTGACTCAGGAACCTGAAACAGAAGGAGTGTAAATTCAAGGTCAGCCTGGGCCACTTAGCAAGATCCTGTCTTAAGATAAAAAATAAAAAATAAAAATGGCTGGGGATATAGTTAAATGGTACAGTACCCCTGGATTTGATTCCCATTAGAGAGAGAGAGAGAGAGAAAGTGAGAGAGAGAGAGAATATATATTTTTCCCATCTCTGCTGTCCTGCTGCAAGCCACTGATTACCAAGAAGTGTCTGTGTCTTACAGCTTGCCAAGGAGCTAAGGTGAAAAACAACAAACATAAAAAAAAATTTTAAAAATTGAGATCATAAAAAAGGGCATTATGTTATACACATGTACAAATTTGTCACAATGAAACCCATTATTTTGCACAATTAATATACACTAATAAGTATAATAAAAAGAAAATCACTTACTAAATATATTTTATTTAAAAATTTTTTTGAAGTGGAGAAGTTCAGAAGCCAGGGAATAATCCTAAATTGGAGCTTTAATTAGATAATATTACAAATAAGAATTATAAATTCATTTTTTAATGATTTATTTTGTTCCTACAGAACTTTGCAATGATTATTGACCCAATCTTCACCCTAGTAGAATGTTCCTTCTTCACTCAAGACAGAAGACTACAGAAGAAATAACTATCTATCTTCAAAAAATAATGTATCAGCAATAAATAAAAATGAACAGAGAATGGAAAGATAAATGAAATGATCCTACTTTGTTGCTCTGGCTTGGTGGAAGACTGTGAGGAGAAGAAAACTGGGAGGTAAATTAAAGGCAAGAGGTAGAATCTGAAAGAACCTGGAATTCTAGACCTCTCATAGTAGCAAAGGGTCGTTACATTCAACCCGAGAGGAGGACATTCCAAGTCCTATTTAAAATGCTACACATGAGCTAGCAGTGTAGCTCAGTGGTAGAGCACATGCTTAGTTAGCATGCTCCAGAACCTGGGTTCAATCCCCAGTACCACAAAAATAAAATAAAATAAAATAAAATGCTACAGCAGAGGATGTATGTTTAACTTGAGACATAAAAAGTTACCACATTTAGACAATGTTTTTTTTTGTCTCTTTTTCAGTACTGGAACTGAACCCGGGAGGGTTCTACCTCTGACCTACAACCCCATCAGTTTTGTTTTGTTTTGTTTTGTTCTTGATACCCAGTATTGAATCTAGGGGTGCTTAACCACTGAGCCACATCCCGTCCCCACCCCTTTTCTATTTTTTATTTTGAGACAAGTTCTCTCTAAATTGCTTAGGGCTGGCTTTGAACTTGGGATCCTCCTGCCTCAGCATCTTGAGCTACTGGGATTATAGGTCCATCACTTTTTACTTTGAGACAAAATCTCACGAGGCTTCCCAGGTTGGCCTTGAACTTGTGATCTTGCCTCGGCCTTCCAACTTCCTGGAATTATAGGCATGTGCCGCCACATCAACTCTGCTTTTTACTTTTAAAAAGCATTCAAAGCTATTATGTCATTATTGGTGCATTCAAATACCATACAATAAATATTAATAAATCCCTCAATTTACACACCAGGGAGTAGAGGTACAAAAACAAGGAGGGAGCTGCATAAAAGTTAGCAGGATGGGAACAAAGGCTAATGTGATACACTAACCAGGTGCTAAATGTTCTATTCAGATCATCTGATTTAACTCTTGATACAACTTGTGTTGTTAGACCTATATTTGGAGAAAGGGAAACTGAAGTTTAAGGATGCAAAGTAATTTTCCCAAGGCCATTTAGTGCCAAAGTTCAGGTGCCAGTATGGATCCTTCTGACTTCAAAATGTGACTTCTTAACCTTTGTGCCAATTTAGCTCAAAGTTTGTTCCCCAGACCTGCAGTATCAGCATCACCCGGGGCCTTATTAGAAAAGCAGATTTTCAGATCAGCATCCCCTAGTCCTATTGAATCTGAAACTCCCATGGGGAGGACCAGCAATCTGTATTTTATCAACAAGCCTTCCAGGTGATTCAGATGCATGCTGAGCTGAGTTTGGGCAGACTCACTGCTTTACAAATTCTCTTTAGTCAATCTAACTCTTTGAAAAGAAATTCTATTCCTGACAAAGGTGCTAAAAACATGCATTGGAGAAAAGACAGCCCTTTTTAACAAATGGTGCTGAGGAAAACTGATTATCCATATGTACAAGAGTAAAACTAGACCCTTAGCTCTCACTCAGCACAGAAGTCAACTCAAAATGGATCAAAGACCTAGGAATTAGACAAGAAACTATGCAACTCTTAGAAGAAAACATAGGGTTAACACTCCAACATCTAGGCATAGGCAATGACCTTTTCAGTAGGACTCCTAAAGCTCAGGCAATAATGCAAGAGATAATAAATCAAATTAAAAAGCAAGCTCTTGACAGCAAAGAAAACAACGAAAAATGTAAAGAAAGCCTACAGAATGTGAGAAATCATGGCTAGCTACACTTCTGGCAGAGGATTAATATCCACAATATATAATATAAAGAACTAAAAAACTTAACACCTGAAAAAAAATAACCCAAATAATAAATGAGCAAATGAACTATAAAGACACTTCTCAAAAAAAGAAATACAAATTACCAACAAATATATGAAAAAATGTTCAGCATCTTTAGCAATTAGGGAAATGCAAATCAAAACTACACTGAGATTACATTTTACTCCAGTCAGAACAAATGGCAGCCACCAAGAATACAAATGCTAATAAATGCTGGAGAAGATGTTCAGAAAAAGAAACACTATTACACCACTGGTAGGACTGTAAATTAGTACAACCACTATGGAAATTAGTATGGAGGTTCCTCAAAAGACTAGGCATGGAACCACCACATGACCTAGCTATACCACCCTCAGTATTCATCCTGAAGAATTAAAGTCATCTTACTACAGTCATACATGGATACACATGTTCATAGCAACACAATTCACAGTAGTCAAACTATGGAACCAGCCTGGGTGTCCATCAACAGATGAATGGATAAAGATTATGTGATGTATATACACAATGGAGTTTCATTCAGCCATAAAGAAAAATGAAATCATGCCATTTGCAGGAAAATGGATGGAACTTGAAAATATTATGTTAAGCAAAATAAGCCAAACTCGGAAGATCAAGGAAGGTATGTTTCCTTACATGTGTGGAAGCTAGAAAGAAAAAAGGAAAAGATAAGTCCGGCGGGCGGGTGTAGGGGGAATCTAATGAAAATTGAAGGGAGATCAGCAGAGTACAGGAAAGAGACCGGGGAAAGGTAGAGGGGAGTGAAAGGGAAAATACTGGGAAATGATATTGGCCAAATTATATTGTGTGCATGTATATATGAATATATAACAACAAATCCCACCATTATACAACTACAATACACCAATAAAAAATATAGAAAAAGAAAAGAAACTCTACAACGTGCCTTGTTGGACAAAGAGGGATGGAAATGTTAACTGTTTTTAGTCCTAGCACATGACACTAATGTTAGCAGATATTATTGTTATGTACTAGGTTCTACTCTGAATGGCATTACCTCATTACCTGCATTATCTCATCGAATCCTCTCTAAACCAAATAAAGTGGGGATTATTATCTCCATCCTGCAGATGAAAAAACTGAAGCCCTCAGAAAAGTTAGCAACCTTGCTTTACATCATAGATCTAGAACATGGACAGTGTAATTCTATCACCTGTGTTTTTAACCATTTCCTGGTGTTTCATGGGGTGGGAAAATGGTAGATTAAGCTCCACAGCTTCAATTTAGTTTGGGGCTTCCAACTCACAAGTGTGCTGCAAATCACTTCCTTTTACCTTTTATGACTTTTGCCAAAAGTCCCATTTGTCCATTAGCCTGGATGTTGATGTTCTTGAGGCTCAAAACAAATAAACAAACAAACAAAAAACCCCCAATACCCCAAGTACTAGAGCTTTGACATGCTAAGAGAACTTCAAAACTGTCTCAGAATCAAGGTCACCTTGTCTTGCTCCTCTCCAACTTCCTTTAGACTTAGAGAGGGCTGATCTCTGGAATTCCTTCATCTGACATGGCAAAGTTTCTTCCAATAGAAAAAATTGTTAAAATCACCCTCCCTAGGAATCTCATCAAATAACCAGGAAAGATTAATCACTGTGGGAGAGATTCAGGTCATTACCACACTCTGACTTTTCATCTGTGTTTCTCAGGGCAGCTCAGAGAGACTGAGAGACTTTATCTGTATAATAAGACAGCCTTTGTTCAACCCATGAATCTTCTCCTTCCCCTTCCCATAGCTTGTCATCACTGTGGTCCAGAATACCTCAAGCCCCTCTTATTTAAGGCTTTATTTCTCTCTGTAGCTCAGAAAGTTATTTAAGTTTCAACTGTCTGGCCCTTTCCTTGAGTCTTACACTTTGTGCCTGACTACATGGTTATGTGCCTTAATCAACTAGTGTGCCTTTTCTCTAATTAATCTGTCCATTGTCAGTTCATTTTAGTGAGGCTTCAGGGGGCAGAGAGACTTTCTCTTTGCCCCTGTAATATCCTTGCCAGCATTTTAGACTAATGTGGTAGCACAGTCATCTACTCTGAATTAAATCCCATCTGTTCTCTGGAAGGCCCAGAGAACATGGTGTTGGGCAATTCTTGGTATTAATAAATTCTTAGGGCAAAGAGACAGTGATCACACCATGCAGAACTGTCATGTCAACTCAAAATGGAAGATTTAAAAAAGCCCCCATGAAAACAAATTCACAAATAAGACTGAAGAAATGGGCCCTGAAATGCAGCTCCCTATTCTCAGATATTCTATTAACTAGGGGCTAGAAGTCAGACCCAAGTGACTGCTGAAAAAGGAGACAGGAACAGGTCCCTAAAACACTGTTCAGAGCAAGTAAGACAAAGAAAGCAATCATTACCCAAGCCATGAGGGAGAAAAACAAGGACAAGAGAGACCAGGGTCTCAAAGGTACCATCGCCACTGTGTCCGTGATCTCCAGCCATGAGCAAGGAAGGTGGGACAAATGATCATTCAGCACTTCCATTTGAGTAAAGACAGCACTGATACTCCACTCAAGGGTCGAGTGAAAAACACATGGCACACTCTTACAGAGGAGAGCTCAAAAAGGAACCACTGTGCCACAAAGGGTGCAGCCTTGCTGGCCCTCCTGGGATTTCCCTGGACCAAACCAGTCCCAGCACCTGTGCATGCACTCTGCTGGGCATCATGGCACAGGAGAAAGGCACAGGATTCCAAGTAGAGCAGAAGATTCTAGGCTCACTCAAAACCCGTTTGATTTTGGATACATCTCAAGGACCAGTTGCTTTCTCTACCACATCTCCTGAAAAAGAAGTGATCATCAGTATCTTTAAGTGCTTCTGTTTCCATTAGCCTTCTGCAGAGCTAACCCTTCTCCCTAGCACAGTCCTGCCTGCATTCTGGACTTATCATTTCACTAAACCCTGAAGTCCTCTATGCAATCTCTTGTACCTCTGTCTGACACTCTGTGTTCCACACTGTCACCAGATTGATTTATCTAAAATATAGCCAGGCGCAGTAGTGCATGCCTGTAATCCCAGTTACTCTGAAGACTGAGGCAGGAAGATCACAAGTTACAAGCCAGCCCTGTCTCCAGAAAAAAAAGAAAAAAAATTAAAGAGTTAGTTCAGTGATAGAGTGCTTTCTTAGCATGTGCAAGGCCCTGGGTTCAATCCCCAGTACTGCCACAAAAAAAAAAAAAAAAAAAAAAACACACACAGAGATACAGATAGATAGATTCACTGATCTGTCCAGAGATTCCAAATCACTCATGAAGTGCAGTCCAGGCTCCTCGGCAGTCATGAGGCCTTTCATGACTCAGCCTGTAACTACCCACCCCCTACCCCCAATTTAGTTGTAGCCAGCCACTCTTCTCCTTGCAATTTAGGCGTCACTGTCTCAAACTATTTTGGATTTCTAGAATGCACACTGCTGTTTTAAACATTTTCGCTCCTTTATGTTCCATTTTCTCCCCAAAAATATTTCTTGTCTCTTCTCTGACACTCAGAACTCTTCACAGAGAGTGACAGGTGAAGAGTCCTTAGCCTAGCACACAAAAGGTGACAAATGTAGTGCTTTGGTTTATCTACAAATAAAGTTAAATGCAGAGTCACAGAGATGCAATAGGAATAAGAGATGAAGACATGCCCCATGTAACTTTAAACGCAGGCTCATAATTAGGTCAATCTATAGTCATGCATCACAGAACGAAGGGACACATTCTGGGAAATGTCTCATAGGTGATTTTGTCATTGAGCAAATATAACAGAATGTACTTTCAATAAGATGGCCATGATATCACTAGGCAATACAATCTCATGAGACCACCATAGTACATGCAGTCCATCATTAATAAAAACGTCATCATGCAGAGCATGACTAACACCTATCATGTGTTACAAAGGAATTTTTTAAAGTAATTTGTTATAAGGGAGTTTTTTCCAATAAATCTTTTCATTATTTTGTGAATTACACTTTGTTCCTCTGTGCTGAGCATCAAATCCAGGATCTTGCACGTGCTAGGCAAGTGCTCTACTACTGAGCCACACCTCCAACCCCAACACAATTTTTTTAACCCTCTTTAGATACGAATTTTTTAAATTTAAAGTTATTTTTCACTATATAGAAGCCTTAGCAAATGACAGTGACTCTCCCTTCAGCTCTGAGACTTGCTGCTGATCTGTTCCCTAATTTATCCCCACATACTCCCATCATCTCCAGCATTACATCTACATCTATAGAGACATTTTTTCATGCCATGGCACACTGCTAATATTATTTGTTCTGTTTTCCCTGCTAGGCTGTGAGCTGCTTGACAATAGTTTCTCCCAGGCACCAAGTAAATGAACTTAAGACTCATTCCAGATATAATAATAATATAGCAATGCATAATATTAATGGATGCATTTCAGCAAATTACCCAGCATTGTCATTCATTGAATTTTAATACACTTTAATTGATTTATCCTCCAAACGATTCTATGAAATATGAAACTGAGAACCAAAGAGGTCATAGCCAATACATGACAACATGGGATTCAAGCCCAGACATTATGGCTTCAGAGCAAGTATGCTGAGATGTCATACCAATGGTCCTGGATATATATCAAAATCACCCGAAGGGCTTATCACCAACACAAAAATGGCCGAGTCTCATCCATCAGGTTTCTCAATCAGTAGGTTCATACTATGTTCTGATGTTATTAAAAGTAATGAACCCCCCCGAAATTTGTTTTTTCATGAAATTTTTATTATGATTTAATCAAGTTAAATGGATAACATATTTCAGAAAATAAGTTTGCACCTTTTAAAAGAAATCAACTTTAAAGATCTTTAAAGATCCAGGTCTCATTTGTAATTGGTCTTTCTTCTTGAAGAACCCAGAGTTTCAAGACTGATAAGTCTGGGTTCAAACTCCCTCTAACAAACTTGGCAACTTGAGCAGTCTGTATATTTCTCTAAATCTGTATCCTGCTTGTAAAGTCAGTGCAAATATACCTGTTTTAGAGATTCCAGAAAGGTTTTAGAGACAACCATGGAAAACACAGACCACACTGACCAGCACAAATTTCTCAATATAAGCTGGTTCTTTTTCTAGCTCTAAAGAAAATTGCATTATGTCCCTAAGTTGAAAGAATGCTGGAACAGCAGGACCAGTAGGAAGGATATCCCACCCAGATGGCCAACAAAGAGACTTCAAATAAAGGACAATTTACAGGAGCCTAGTGGGATTAAGAGACCCAATTAAGTGCCTCAGAGAGCCACCTGGAAATTGGCAGTAGTGGGGAGCATTAATTGCCCTAGTTCTAAAGTCAGTCAAAGGGGAAGAAAGATCACCAGAGTTCAGAGGGCAAGAGCCATGGAGGAGAGAATGCTAGGCAGAGGCATGATGCAGAAAAGGAGCCAGAAGAAGCAGCCTGACCTCTTCTAAGACACTTTCATCTGCCCAAGTTGCATCTCCTTGGTCAAACCCAGTCCAACTGCAGTTTAACTAGGTAAGTCTTGGTAACACAGTCGATCCAAAGGGGCCAACACAAAGCTGGGTTAAGAAGGCAGAGAATGGATGGAGAAGTAGGAGGACAAGGAAGACTAACTAGAAAAACATAATAATAAACTAAGCCTCCAAGTATTCCAATAGGTCTCCTTCCCTCTTCTCCTAAAGCACTTCTACCTCTATGACTTTTTAAAAAAAATTTTTTTAGTTGTTAATGGATCTTTTCATTTATCTATTTGTATGCAGTGCTGAATCCAGGGTCTCACACATGACAGGCAAGCGCTCTACCACTGAACCACAATCCCAGCCCCACCACCTCTACTACTCTTTCAGGTGGCTAAGGGCAGGTTACCTTAAGACTATTTTATGCCTCACGTAAAATAGTGTGAACTTCCTACAAATGCATAAACTTCTTGGGAGATAGAATTATCTCTTAGCCAGGCGCGGTGGTGCAAGCCTGTAATCCCAGCACTTTGGGAGGCTGAGACAGGAGAATTACGAGTTCAAAGCCAGCCTCAGCAATGGCGAGGTGCTAAGCAACTCAGAGAGACCCTGTCTCTACATAAAACACAAAACAGGGCTGGGGATGTGGCTCAGTGGTCGAGTGCCCCTGAGTTCAATCCCCAGTACCAAAAAAAAAAAAAAAAAGAACTATCTCTTGCATGTAGGTCCAGGATACCTATGGTGGTGCTGGACTCGAAGTGAAGTCTCAATAAATATGTGTGGAATATTTCTCAATGGCCAAAGTGAGGAATGACTAGCCAAGAACAGGAAATGTTCACCTCTCCCTCAACCTCATGCTGAACACCAAAGTGACAATGCTGAACTCCACCTGAGTTCTGTGACCCCGGTAAAACAGAAAGGGTGAAAGAAGTCCCTCCATCTCTCTGTAATCTGGAAATGTTTTATTTTTTCATCCTGCCCACATGACTTAGATAAGACTTAAAGATGCCTCCTTTATAACCTATGACAAAGTCAAACCCAGAGGCTCCAAATTCCTTCTTTGTCTTATAAATGATTCGCTGAACTCTTTGAACCCACTGACCATGCTGGGCAAAAAAACCTACTTGACCAATTTTAGATACGCTTCTCTCTTTTCCCCAAGCCCCTCAATTTTGGCACACTCTCAGCCTGAACCAGCATGCAAGCCCTTCTTAGTGGCCCATCCTAAGAATAGGCTGACCTGGGGTAAAACATTCCCTGTTAACTGATTACACCACCACCAGCTCATCCACTTCCCCACACTCCATTCTTTCCAGCCTCATTTACTCCTCTCTATGGAAGAAAAGAACTTCTCTGGCTGATTTTGCTTGCTGATCTCATGAATGTAGAATTCTCTATATTGAAATTGTCTCTCTTCCTCTAATTATAATCATCTCTTTCTCCCTTTTGCAATAATCCTTTCAAATAAAGCCTCTCTTGACCTAAGTCTAGACTTACTTTGTTCAACACTAGTTTTGGTTTGCCTGGAAGTGTGTGAGATTTTCTCACCCACGTAGGCTCGTAGGCACAATCAGAACCAGCCTCTTCTAGCATTGATCAACTCCCCAGAATTATGTTCAACAGGAGCTTTACAGTGCTTACTTCTACAACTTTTGATTACTGGAATGTGCCTTCACTATAATCTGAAGTAAAAATTCAGGTAAATTTTCCCAAGAACACCATTGGACCCCACAGAGCAGCTCCTCTGGGAATGCACATTAGACCCGAGCTCTCCCACGCTCTCTTAAATCTCTGAGAAGTGGTGCAGCTTTCAGGAGTTGATTATACCAAAAAACCTGTCCTCTCCAGGTTAATAGAGTATTTTATTTTATATTAAATTGTGCAATATTTACCTTTTATTGGGACATAATTTTTTGTTCTTTTTAGGTATACATGACAGTAGAGTATATTTTGATGTATTATACATACATGGAATATAACTTATTCTAATTAGCATCTCATTCTTATGGTCGTACATGATGTGGAGGTTCATTGGTCGTGTATTCATATAAGAACATAGAAAAGTTATGTCCAATTCATTCTACTGTCTTCCTATTCCCATCCCCCCTTCCCTCCCTTCATTCTCCTTTTTTGTCTAATCCAATGAACTTCTATTTTTCCCCTCTCTCTCTTTGTTGTGAGTTAGCATCTTCATATGAAAAGGGAACATTCAACCTTTGTTTTGGGGGGATTGGCTTATTTCACTTAGCATGATAATCTCCAGATCCATCCATTTACCAGCAAAATTCATAAACTCATTCTTTTTCATGTCTGAATAATACTCCATTGTGTATATATACCACATTTTCTTTATCCATTCATCTGTTGAAGGGCACCTAGGTTGATTCCATAGTTCAGCTATTGTAAATTGAGCTGCTATTAATATTGTTGTGGCTGCATCACTGTAGTATGTTGATTTTAAGTCCTTTGGGTATATACCAAGGAATGGTATAACTGGGCCAAATGGTGTTGGGACATAATATTTGTACATCTTTATGGGGACATTATGATAAATGATATATGTATACAATGTGTAATTATTGAAGAAAGGATAATAAACACTTCCATCTTTTCAAACATTAATCATTGTTATCTGTTGAGAATTTTGTACTCTTCTGGTTAAAATAGGTCACAAGTTGTTGTGACCAATAGTTTCCATACTGTGCTATAGAAAAGCAGAAATAATTTCTCCTCTCTGTTTTGATGTCCTTTATCATTGCCCATCCCCTCTCCCTCCTGTACTTCCATGTCTCTAATGATCACTATTCCACTCCATTTTTCTATAAGATTGACTTTATAGTTACACAAATGAGTGAAAATGTGGTGTTTGTCTCTCTTCTTCATTATCACTTAATGACTTCTGGTTCTATCCATGTTGCTGCAAATGACAGGATTCCATTCTTTTTTATGGTTAAATAATATTTCATTGTGTATATATACCACATTTTCTTTATCCATTTATCCACTGATGAGCATCTAGATTAATTCCATATCTTGGTCATTGTGAATGGTACTACAATAAACATGGGAGTAAAAGTATCTTTTTGATAGAGTAACTTCATCTCCTTTGGCTGTATACCCAGTAGTGCGATTGCTGGATTATATAGTAATTCTAATTTTAGTTTTTTAAGGAATCTAAGAGAGCATTTTAAAGCTTATCTTTTCCAAGCAGTTTTGGGATGCTTAAATCTGCTCTACAATATCCTTTTCCTCACTAAAGATAATGTTGAATGCTGGGAAACTCAGCACTCCACTCCCAGAACTCTGATAGAAAACACTTCCTTTACTGAGGTAAGTGTGCTCTACCTGCACCTTCCACCCAGTGGTCCTCATCCAATCTTCTGGATTCTGTTATAGGTTGAGTTGTTGAGACTGTCAGGAGCCACCATGATAAGACAGCGACTGGGACAGTGAACTAACCCCCTAGATGCACTAATGATTACCCTTTGCAGCAGGACAAATTATTCCTCTACTCTTCTGCTCTTTACTCAAATTCATCATGTGACCCTGATAAAGCCACAGAAGCAGAACATTTACACAAGATGAAATCATTACCAAGGAAAAACTTAAAGAAACCCTCCAGTTTCACTTATTTTCACTCTATTTAAAAAACAGTAATTTTGGAGGTCACCCAGCTGGGCAATCCACTATTAGTTTCCCACTAGCTTTGCTGTAGATAACACCTCTGATGTGTGGGCCTTGTTGATAATGGTTGCCTAGGTTACTTTTCAGCCTTGAAGGATGCTTTTGCTGAAAACAAATCTTCACTTGGGCCTATAGATATCTGTTGGTGACTGGAATGGGATCTCCATCTTCATATTATGTCTGTCTCCTTTCCTGTCTTAACTTTTGCTGCCTAAACTTTTGGGGTAGATTCTTCTTAACCCTGCATGTAGTCATGCTGATGGTCCATTGGAGTTGGTATGGGTTTCCTTCAACTCACCACCCTTATGCTTTTTCCTAAAGCAGCTACAGTAGTACAAGTATGCTAAGTCCTTCAACCCTATCATGAGGCCCAGATTGAGCCACAAGGACACTATGTTTGCACAGGATGATAGTGTCCACTGCAAGTGTCCAAGTTGACTGTAACTGCCTGGTGGTCTGAGTCTTGTGCAAGAAGAAATATCTTTTGGAACTGTGCCCCTGGCCAGTGGAAATTATGAGACCCTTGCTCACTCCAGAAAATCAATAAAAGCTTGTATTTGTCTTTCTTTGGAGAGTGGCCTATTCTATCTGGATCTGAGCTATCTCCCTTCAGCAGGAACCCCAATTAAAGACTTGCCCAGATGTTTGTACTTGCTTGTCTCAATTTCATTTCTCCTGTCCCTAAGTCAAAGCTCCTATATCTAGTATTATTGTGTCTCCCCAGAGTTCACATGTTGACGTCCTGGCTTCTAGCACCTCCAAATGCAACCTTATGTGGGAACAGGATCATTGTATATTTAGTTAGTTAATGTAACACTGGAGTAGAGTGGACCCCAAATCCAATATGATTAGTGTCCTTATAAAAGAGGGAAATTTGAACATATTAAATTTGAACATACTAAAGCCAACTTTGATGGCTTTAAAGATGGAGGAATGGGGTGATGAGCCAAGGAACATAGGTGGCCTGGAGAAACTGAAAATAAGGAAATGGATTCTCTCCTAGAACCTCAATAAAGAATGCAGTCTTGCTGACATCTTGCTTTTAGCCCAGTGAGACCCATTTTGGTGTTTGACCCCATAACTCTAAGCTAACAAACTCACGTTGTTCTTTGCCACTGTATTTGTGGTAATTTGTCACCTTAGTAATAGGAAACCAATACACCCTGTTTTATAGGTAAGAGATCTGATGTTTAGAGAGTTTATATGACTTGTCTAAGGTCACACAACTTAGAACAAAGACTTAGAGCTCTGTAATACAGAGCTCCCATTTCTAGCTACTATGTTGATCTCTAAAACAAGTTTTATCCCTTTTCCATATGACAGCCTTTGAAGTATTTCTGAATACATAACATGCCTTCCTTTCATCTTCTCTCAGAAATGAGTGGTTTCTTCACCTAGTCTCCAGATGACAGTTTTCAGTCTCCTAACCATCCTGGAAAATGTGACACTCAAGCTGAACACAGAGCCAATATGGCTCCCATATCATCTTCATGCATTTCAATCAGTCTTTTGCCAAAATGGGAATTATAACTCATAAAATTTAAGCAATATTTTTTGAGTTAAAAAATGAGGTGGTAGTTTTCTTATATTGACAAATTGGCTGTGAACTTAGTGTTCCTACAAAACGAGTCATTTGAGTTGGAACATTTGTTTAGTTGAGCAGCCAGGTCCACATCATCTGAGAAAAGTGTCACTGCTCGGTCCCTACACATATGATCTAAAAAAAGTCCCATTGCTCAGTCCCATAGCTCATGTTTCCTTCCTACTCCAACTCTCTCTCATTCTTTAGGAAGAATGTACAGTGGGAGAGTTCACCTGGCTACCATTGTCCCACCCAGGGTGAGAAATCATTGCTTGAGATTGAGATTCAACAGGAGCATATTCTTTATAGGAAAGGTAGGACCTTGGTTAGAAAAAAAAAATTTAAAAAGTGGGTCAGAGATTGAGTCTTCAGGTCTGAAATAATCGACATAGCTAGTACATCATGACAGGCAAGCAGAGATAAAGGGACACATTGGCCTTTTCGTATTGACTCATGAGAGGTTAGATGTTACATTTTCTGAATCAGTAATTAAGCACAGCCATTATTAAAAATTAAATCATATAAACAACAATTTAAAGATGAAGGTGATAAATACTCGAAACTCATAATTTTGTAGTCATTTTACCACATTTTACTATTACCTGTGCTCTTGAGGTCATTTTTGTTGATTATATGTAGGTGGTTGAAATAGTATATCATGGTGCTACTTGCACCACTCCCAACTTCAAGTTCAGTTATACCACACGTAGCTAGCAATCGGCAACAGTGAGAATACTTACACCCCAGAAATCAGCAAATGCTATAAATCAGGGCCCCCCCTCACCCCTGTCTGATTGCCAAACACTTCTCAGCACACCATTTCCCAGCAGTAAGCCTTTCCACCCTGACCCCTGAACACACACACAAACCCAGCATCCCACTTGTCCCCAACAAGGGGTGAAGTCACAGTCTTAGTCTCATCATTTTATCCAGTAATTATAAAGGGCAAAGCAAACATTTCTGAAGTGTTTTTTTGTTTTGTTTTTTTTACTTTCTCTCTTCTTCTTTTAAACATTTCTTTTTTGTGTAGGGCTTGGAAGATTTTATTCACACATTTATACTTCATCTGTTTCCTCTAAATTTCAGAGTCAATTTGAATTTTATAATAACACAGAATTGGCATTTTGCATATGCTGTCTCAGAAAGCAGGATTTTTAGGAACTAATGGGGATAGCGTTGGTTTTGTTTTGTTTTGTCTTTTGGTGTTTCTCAGTCTTTGATGTGTGGGGACCATGAGAAACCTCCTGGGGCATCCCTCTTCCTAAATTACGTTTTTACGTTCATGGTACCAGAGCCCATTAATTAAAGATATACCTAGGTTTCTTTTAGCTTCTAAATTTCATTAACTTCATAACTTAATCAAGATTCCCCTGTTTTGCAGCAATCCCATCCAAAATGGTTTTGAGAAGTTGTAGGTTTGTTTCTTTATTTATGTAAAGTGGTAGAAAAGGAAATCTGTTTAATCACTAGGATCAAAGTATTTCTGATTTTTCATTGCTAAGATCAAATGTCAGGGCTGGGGTGTAGAGCAGAGGTAGAGCAGGCACTTAGCATGCCCGAGGCCCTATTTTAATTCCCAGTCCCCAAATAAAACAAAACCATTCAACTGTAACTGACCAGAGATCTTCTACTCAGCGTTAATCATTCTCTAGAAAAAGTCTCCCAACATGGCTAAAGAGTACAAAGCTGAATTACTCCCTCATCTTACTGGTGAGAATGGAGAGGAACAAAAATTAAAAATCTAAGAGGGAAGGGGAAGAGCAGGTGGTTCCTGCCTGTCCTGTACCTGGGAAGCCGGTGATGACCTATGAATCTGAACTTGAAATTCAGAGACAACGAACCTAAAGTTTGCAGGTTGCTTGGAGGTCCAAGTAAGGAAGTACTGGAAGATTAGAAATTTTCATATAGCTACCATTCACTGACTACCTGTATTATGCCAAGAACTATGTTAAGCACTAAGCTTTTTGCATATATTATCTTTCCATACATTATCTCACTAATTACCTTAACAAAATGGCCCAGAAGAGTAAATCTTATTTTCAAAGTGTCTTACATATTTCCAAGAAAGATTTAGATAATCTGGTTAATAATCACATATAAACTTTAAAGAAACCCAATTTTATCCCAATTATTCAGAGAGTCTAAGGCAGCAGGATTAGATTACAAGTTTGAAGCCAGACTCTGTAATTTAGGGAGCTCCTCTCTCAAAATAAAATTTATGAAGTGTTAAGGATGCAGCTCAGTGATAGAACACTTGCCTGATAGGTGTGAAACTCTGGGTTCTATCACCAGTGCCACAAAAAGAAAGAAAGAAAGAACAGAGAGAGGGAGGGAGGGAGAGAGAGGAAGGGAGGAAGGGAGGAAGAGAGGAAGGGAGGAAGGAAGGAAGGGAGGAAGGAAGGAAGGAAGGAAGGAAGGAAGGAAGGAAGGAAGGAAGGAAGGAAGGAAGGAAGGAAGGAAGGAAGGAAGGAAGAGGGAGGGAGGAAGGGAGGGAGAAAGAAAGAAGAAAGAGAGAAGGAGAGGGAGGCAGGGAGGGAGAGATATGGGGAGAAAGAAAGAGAGAAAGAAAGAAAAAAACTCAATTTTTCTTCATGGTTTCAGCAAGTCATGGAGATTCCAGAAAAGGTTATTGATCAAACAAATCTGAGTTTGTTAAATTTATTTCAGCAAAGGAAACTAACTTGGTAGTAACTCAAAAAGGGAAGTTAGAGAAAGACATTTATAGGATAGGGAATCTGGGCTCCGGTGGCTTAAGACAAGTGTTTTAAGGCAGAGAACTTCCTGGGACTGAGCCAAATGAAGGAGATAATAATTTAGAATTGAAGCTATGAGATAAGACTAAAAGGTAAATCTTGATTAGTGCTTTAATAGATAAATTTTTTTCTTATGATCTTAGAATTAATCTTCAGTTCTTTGAACCTAGTGTTTGGGGAACAAACAGATCAAGGATTATACAGAGTTCAATTTGTTGGGGACTCACTGACAAAAGCAAGGTCAAGAGCGTCAGCAAGACCAGTGGATCTTGCAATTTGGGTCAGAGGGCAGGGGCTTATATAGTAGTGGTCAGGACAAAAGTGGCTTTTATCCAAGCTAGAATGTACCTGGTTTGTCTCAAGCTAACATAAAAGACCTCAGGCACATTCCTGGCACTGATGGTGCCAGGGTCTGGCTATAAAGCTCCACATGCCTCTCAGGTGGTTTTGTTTATATATAGCATGCTAGGAAACTGTGCTGGGGAAACAGACCAGTGTTACTTAGGCACCATCATGTTGGCTATGACTCAAGATGGCCATGGTCAGGTCAAGCTGGGTTCCTAATGCTTGGACCAGGCAAGCTATTTCTTTTACCTTTCATGATCCCTTTCATTTGGCATTCTACCTCCTTAATAAATATAAGGACACTTAATCTTTTGACAACTTTTGTTTTTACCTCTGCTGACATCAAGACCCTTGGTTATTTCCAAAACATCATCTGCCCCTTATGGTTGGCATTAACTCTTTTGTCTTTAGTTAGTTGGTAAACCCTGGTGAACACAATGAATTTTGCCTTCTGATGGGACTTTGGCTTCAATAAAGGATCTTTATTCTAGGTGAGTGTTGAGATCTCTGACGACAAATCCAGCCTGATAATTTCCTGTTTAATGTTAAGGTATGATCCATCAACAAACACAGCTAATAACTCTGGATTTCCTAGAGGAGTTTCTAATACATTTGTTCAGGGCTTGTACTGTCTTTGGACAATGGTTAGGAAGTTATAATCTACCCCTTCTTCCAGTAAAAGGAAAGGAGTAGAATTCAACATTACTATAAGAGAAGGAAATGTGTGAAGGAGAATAATAGAATTCCATGAGAGGTAAGTCTATCTGCTAAGAAATATGGTGTACTTTCAATAAGCAACAGGGCTTGCATATTATGAGGGTTCCCTACATCTAAAGGAGACCCTACAAGAAAGTAGAAATAGCTTCCAAAAAAGTAGCTGCAGTTGCTACTATTGCCCTGAGACAAGGAAGGTGAGCTTTTGCCACTGGGCCAAGAGAAAGTCTCTGATAAATACAGTACTGTAAAGTTGAGTACAAACACTAAGAGGCTGTCTGTTTGCTTATGGCATGAATGATAGAAAGGTTTAAATTGACCCATGGTATGAAGATGTAAAAGGGTTCATTTCAGGCATGGAATGTCTTGTTGTGGTGTTGTCATTGTTTTTGTTTTGTTTTGTTTTGGGGCTACTGGGGATTGCACCCAGGGATGTTCTACCATTGAGCCACATCCTTAACCCTTTTATTTTAATTTTGAGACAAGGTCTCACTAAGTTTCTGAGATTGGCTTTAAACATGCAATCTTGCTGTCTCAGCTTCCCAAGTTAGGAATACAGGTATGTGCCTCTACACCTGGCTTCAAAGTCTCATTTTAAATCATATTTAGATGCCCAAGGAAATTTTTATTCTAGCATGTCCCCTTGTCCATGGTTTCACTTTCTGTAATTTCAGTTATCATCAGTTAAGTGTGGTCTGAAAATATCAAATGGAAAATTCCAAAAATAAGCAATTCATAATTTTTTTTTTTTTTGGTACTGTGGATTGAACTCAAGGGCACTCCACCACTGAGCCACATCCTCAGCCCTATTTTGTATATTTAGAGACGGAGTCTCACTGAGTTGCTTAGTGCCTAGCTGTTGCTGGCTTTGAACTCAAAATCCTCCTGTCTCAGACTCCTCAGCTGCTGGGATTACAGGCATGTGCCACTGCGCTGGGCTAGCAATTCATAAGTTTTAAATAACTATTATTATAATACATTGCTATAAATGTTCTATTTTATTATTAATTACAGTTGTTTTATTTTTTCTTTCTTTTTTGGTTTTTATTGCTATTTTGTTTTGTTGAGCCAAGGTCTCACTATACACAGGCTCATCTCAAATTCCTGTGCTCAATTGATCCTCCTGTCCCACACTCCCATATATCTGGGACTACAAGCATGTGCCACCATAAGCAGCTCATTATTAGTTATATTCATTAGTCTCTTACTGCTCCTAATTTATAAATTAAATTCTGTCGTAGATATGAATGTATGAGAAACAACATTATATAAATTTCAGTACTATCTGAAGTTTCAAGTATCCACTGGGGGTCTGGGAAGGTATCCCATGGATAAAAGGTAACTACTGTTCTGAGAACTTATTTCAAGCACATAGAGGCACGATGATTTTATTTTGTTTTTCCCTCTAAGTTCACATGATGATTTTAGAACAGTTGGATCACCATAAGGACTCTGAATGACTGTCCTGGGAAAGAATTGAATGGCTTTTCCTCTGTCCCAAATGAGGGATTTATTTCTTTGTGGTAAACTTTAAGTGATATAATTTGTTTTGACAAAATTATAACTTTCCTTCGTTCTTTCTGAGCTCAAATTATAAGAAGATAGATGATATTATTTGAGAGAACTCAATTCATTTTTAGAATATAAGAAGTCATTTACATATTGGATACAAATATAACTACAGGAAAATTTAAGGTCCACAAGGTTCAAATCAAGGAATTGTGGGAAAAAAGAAAAGTAAACACTGTAAAAGGGGCCTCCTTAAATCACTGAAACATGGCTGTCAGGCATGCTGTTGGCTTTCCCAGGAAAAGCCGGCAGGATTAACCCTCTCAATCTACCCTACGGGATGACTAAACAAGGCACAGCACAGATGTTAAGTAGAAAATACAACCCCATGGGGCTGGGATTGTGGCTCAGTGGTAGAGCGCTTGCCTTGCATGCGTGAGGCACTGGGTTCAATCCTCAGCACCACATAAAAATTAATAAAATAAAGATATTGTGTCCATCTACAACTGAAAAAAATATTAAAAAAAAAAGAAAGAAAATGCAACCCCATGATGAAAGAGCATTAGGGCATAGTATCACAGGAGTTAAAGAGTGATTTTTTTATTTGTGACCCTAAGGTCCTGAACAAATCTACATCGTGATCCTTTGGGTTTCCTGAGCAAGTGGATGGAAGTATTTTAAGGATAGGTTCAAGTTGATGGTAAGTCTTTTTTAGTAGGCTTTCAACTATTGAGTTTAGTCCTTCCCCAACCACATTTTAGTCAATATGCAAGCTTGAATAGGATTTCAATGTGTCAATGTGAATTTTGATGGATTAATCTGTAAAAATTCTATCCCGAAGTATCTTAATATGCTACCCCAAAATATGCCAGTTTGACATAAGGATTGGTTTAACTGAAGGCAACTAAAGAGAAAGCAGACAGAAAACCTCTCTGCCTTGGGCATAAAATGACCTTTCGTGGAGGTTTCCTCTCTCTTCTTTCAAACAGGGAAAGTCCATAATTTACCACCCCTAAGATCCTAAGCCCCCTTCTATTGTCTCGTTGCTTCTTGGCAATGCTCTTCATTAAAATGGTATCTAAGGAGGTTTGGTGTCTACCAGCTCCTCTGGGTCCATCCCTTCTTTGTGCGAAGATCTCTGTGTGCATATATACTGCTTCTCCTGTAATCTGTTTTTCATCAGTTTAATTTGTAGGGCTTCAGGAGCTGAACTGAGGAGGGGAGAAAAAAGTCTTTCCTCCCCTACTTCAGTCAGTACAATATTTAGTCCACAGAGAATACAGGTTTCATGGAGATCCTCAACCTGGGTTTGATTTTGACATAGGGTATCAGTGCATTGGTTTCCAAATTAGGCTTAGCCTGGGTTTGAATAAGAATGTCCTTGGGGATCTCAAAGAAGAGTTGTTCAGAAGAGCACTGAATCTGACAGATCCATTTGCATAGTAGATTCCTTTCAGTTCCGCTAGCAGGTGGTGGCCCAAAGGATAATGGAAGGCTCTTTGATTACAAAGATGGTTGTTCTGAGTTTAGCCAGGGAGCATGCCTTAGGATTATTAGAGCCACCCACCACCTGAAGAGCTTGTTAATCCTGAGGGAGAGGTGATACAACAGTGTCCCTGGGAAAGGCTGGCCCTCTAATATTCCAAAAACATTTCAAGGTTGTCTTTTAATACTTAAAGAAGGATAAAATGGATACTTGCTACTTGAGTCCCCCTCAAAACACCATTTCTGTTCATTCTCTTTATTCATTTATCTATTTTCATTCACTTTGTAACTAGTTCTATTTTTCCAATATCATCTTGGTTACAATATCTAAAGGCTTCTTTATCAGAGTTATCCTTCCCTGGAAGCTTCTAGTAGCATTATCTGTAAAAGTGTTAGTTTATTCTGAGGGCTCCAGGGATCTTTCAAAAATTTCATGAGGTGCTAAAGATCTGGGTATTTTCTATTCCAGTCCTTTATTTGAATGTTAAATCCCTTGTTTCTGGTCTAAGCTTGTTCACAGAAAGAGAAGAAAGAGCAAGGGTCACACATTCTTCAGGGTCTACTCTTGAAAGCTATGTAAACTCTTTCCCTGAAGTCGCCAATGATTTCTTTTGGAAGCCCCTTCATGCCAGCAAACAATTGAACACTTTGCTTACTTTTGTTCTAAGATGTCTGTCAAGTGAACAATTGTTCATAATTCTGCTGGACTCCTATATCTTATCTCTATTCCACTA
Organism: Xerus rutilus; assembly: GCA_028644305.1. Lineage (NCBI taxonomy): Eukaryota > Metazoa > Chordata > Mammalia > Rodentia > Sciuridae > Xerus > Xerus rutilus. The sequence goes on from CM053403.1 coordinate 43,001,598, forward strand.
TAATTTCAATCCATGGATTTACCTAAGTGGCATAAGTTCCACAAAAATAATTTAAAACTACAGCTAGGGGGCTGGGATTGTAGCTCAGCGGTAGAGCACTTGCCTCGCATGCGTGAGGCCCTGGGTTCGATCCTCAGTACCACGTACAAAGCAATAAAAAAAAAATAAAGACATTGTGTCTATCTACAACTAAAAAAATATTTAAAAAAAAAAAAAAAAAAAAAAAAAAAAAAAAAAACTACAGCTAGGTTGGGGATGTAGCTCAGTGACAGAGTACATGCTTAGTAGGCACAAAGCCTTGGATTTGATCCCCAGCACTACAAAAATAGTAATAATAGGAATAATAATAATAAATAATTACATAAAATAAAATTACTGCTAAGCTACTTCCTGATTTCTGATTCAGATATTGTCTAAAATAATTAATGTTTGTTGTTTTAAGTTGCCAAGTTTTGGGGTAATTTGATGGTAAACTGATTTTTCTGCTATTTCTTGTTGAAAGAGTTATATATGATATTTAAATACAACACATTTGCTTATTTTCCCCATAACTTTTAAAGACTAAGATTGCAACATGTATTTGCTATTTATTAATTTATATCTTTCTAGGATTATATTTGCCCCAGGTACTATGCTATGTCCCTCACTACCCAGCTGTGATGAAGAACTTGGAATAATGTTTGACAAAGAGCTCAGATGCACAAAGAAAACACTTAAAAAGAGTTAATTGGAGGTTGCTATTTATTTTACTGTCTTTGTGGATAAAAAGATAAGATGTTTTTTGTCTTTTTAAAAAATATCCTTTTAGTTGTAGATGAACACAATACCTTTATTTTATTTATTTTTATGTGATGCTGAGGATTGAACCCAGTGCTTCACAAACACTGGACAAGCACTCTACCACTGAGCTACAACCCCAGCCCCCATGTTTCTTGTCTTATGTGATGAAGAGATAATGAAGAATCAGTGGATTAACAGCCATTTAGCTCATGTTAAATTCTTACAGTACACACTAAATCCTTAAAATAGGAAAGATATGTACACATTTTTATGTGATCGCAGAGGAAGAAGTGCTCATCATCATTTTTATCATCCTTGTATTCTTGGGAGCTGGAGGGAGGGAAGAGGTTGGGTTTGAAGGCAGGAGAAAAATTCCCAAGACAAAGAAGAATATAGGAAACCACATGTGTAAAGGACAATGGATGTGGGGAACATTCATTCATTCATTCATTCTTAAATTTGGCATTATTACAGTGGTAAAAAATATAAATAAAAAGCCCACAGACATTATTCCACCTTCACAGATCTTGCAACTTAATGAGAGAGACAGATAATAATAATAATAATAATAATAATAATAATAATAATAATAAGCTGGGATGATATGATAAATCTACTTGTGGATGGTCAGGAAATGCTTCTAGGAAGAGTCAATGTTTAAATTCAGATTGATGGATGAGAAGAACCAGCTGTGTAGACAAGTTCAAGCCATGGGACATGATCCCAGGCCCCAAGAAGAAGAGTGCACCTGAACAGGTGACACAAACGTTGAGATATTACGAAAAGGTTGTTATGTGATTTGACATATTTCACTAACTTTTCAGAAGGATAAGTTATCTGAGACAGGTAAGTGGTTATTTTCTATATATGTTGTCCCATTTTTTATTGTCATTGCATTGTCTGTCCATCAGTAAGCTTGAGACAGAAACCTAAGAATGCAACAGAGATATTGCCATATACATCCATAGCAAAGAATAGGAGAAGGCAAGATTCATGGTTTCGATATGAGGTGTCCCCCAAAAGCTCATGTGTGAGACAATGCAAGAAAGTTTAGGAGTGAAATGATTAGGTTATGAGAGCCTTAACCTAATCAGTGTATCAATGCCCTGATAGGTATTAACTGGGTAGTAACTGTAGATAGGTAAGGTGTAGCTAAGGAAATGGATTGATGAGGTCATTCTGTTGGGGTTTATATTTTGTTCATGGTGAGGAGAGTGTTCTCTCTCTCTCTCTCTCTCTCTCTCTCTCTCTCCTTCCTTGTGCCATGTCCCGAGCTGCTGTCCTCTGCCATGCTCTTCTGTCATGATGCTCTGCCTTACCTTGGGCCCAGTGCAATGGGCAACCGCCAACTTTCTGTGGACTGAGACCTCTGAAACTGAGTCCCCAAATAAACTTTTCCTCTTCTAGAATTGTTCTTGTCAGGTCGTTTAATCAGAGCAATGAAAAAGCTGACGAAAACAGCAAGAGATAATCAACCTGGGAATCACACCTTAGATGACAGGTAAAACCAGGGGATCGATGAAACCACTCAGAGAAAGTCCTTCGAGAAAAAATACATCTAATGTTAATTGGGTATTACTCTACCTAGATATTACTATGCACCCCACAATGAGTCAGTGGAAGTTTCTTTGACTGTATTCTGTAGCCACAGTGAAAAGAACAGACCCCTATGTGCCTACAGGAAGACAATCTGAGGAACACATAAGCAGCATGTCAATCAAGAACTCCTTCCTTACTTTCTCAAGGTCTGTCTGTTCTAGAATCCCTCCCCTCTACTGCCATGATGATCAAGCTTGATTTCAGGCCCTGGTTTTATATAGAAGAGCAAATATCTGTTTTTGCTGGGACCGAGTCAGTAGGTGGGTCAGGTCTGAGATTGTAACTAAGCACTTAACCCATCCCAGCCCCAGGCTTAGAAATCATTGTCATATTTCTACTAAGAATCCTCCCTTGGTGACTTTGTAATGAGGAACAAATGGCCTCCTACACTTGGCTGCACCCACCTAGCCATCTCAAACCTGAAGCAAACATGCAAGTTCAATAACTGCTGTCTGCTAAATGGGGCAAATGTCCAAAGGCAACCCCTGCACTGTTCTGTTAATTACAGACACTTGTAGGATTGGGCACGGCAAAGACAATTAGATTCATAATGTGGAGTGTTGTGTGCAGTGCCTTTGGCAATGACTTTGAAAGACTGGATGCCTTTATTTGCTATGAACAAGACCTGGCATTTAGCCAGGCAATCTCCTGACATCAACATGTCTTTTCTTGATTTTATCTCATTAACTCTATATATCTCCACTACCATGAATGCTAGAACTCTGGGAGGTAGTTTCACATCTGACCTTTAACATCACTGACTTTCACAAGACTAAAAGCATTTCTCTCAAACTTCAAACATCTCCAATTCCTCAAAAGACTCAGGGTGGTCTTGTTTGAATTTCTCATCACTTCTAGATGTCATTTGGAAGTTTAGGCCCTAATTGGATCTTTTTCCACTTGCCAGATATGTAGAGCTCACATGGTGACATTCATCAGCCTCATTAGTTGTCGTTTAGGAAGCACAGAGGAAAAAGCCTTTGTAAAAGTTATCCTGGGTCAGAGGCTTGCTAATGAGAAACAGAAAACATTTTATACATTCCAAACTTCGGGATATAGAATTGTCACCTCTTTTTAGAGGGTGTATTAATCATGCAAAAAGTATTCCAGACATTTTCAATTCAATTTGCACAAAGATGGACAGAGGAACATGTTCTTTGGATTTCATCTCCGAGAAAAGAAAGAATCTCAGTAATTGCTTCACATCAAAGAGAAGATACATCTTTAATAATGTTGGAAATTGCTAAGTCTTACAATGTGGAAAATTTCAAAACAGCAGTGTATTAAGATGGAATAAAATAGAGATTTCAGAATTTGGACTGTAGCGACTTCTTTTTTTAGTTAGAATTCTGGAAATCAAAACAAACTAGGGATAGAACTTCACAAAAGGAAAACCCCAGTATTGATCTTATCTTGGACTGGTAGCGATTAAGTAAAAAGTATCTAGGTAATGAAAACAGATTTAGGAAAAATTCATTTTGAGACCATTTTTTCCTTTTTACTGAAATTGTGCTATAGCAACACCATCATGATCACCATCATCATCATGATCACCATCATCATCATTGTATTTATGGATTAAGCACTGTGTGCTTACCATATCTCCTGTATTGTTTCATTTAATCTTCCCCAATGACAGGCTATCAGTATCAGCTTCATTTTATAGTTGAGAGAACTGTAGAAATTAACTAACTTGCCCAAGATCATAAAGCTAGCAAGATGAAGAGGCTGGATTCAAATTCAAGCTGTTTGACTTCAAGTTCCCTCTTCAGTTACTCTTTTATTTAGATAATTCCTCATATGAAGTCATATTCATCCTAATAAACTAGTGTATCCTTGTTCTCCTTTCTGAAACCCTATGCTTCTAATTTTTATTATTTATTTGTTTATTTATTTACTTATTTATGCTAATTAGGTTTACATGACAGTGGAGTGCATTTTGATTCATTGTACACAAATGAAGCACTTTTCATTTCTCTGGTTGTACACAATGTAGAGTCGCATCATATGTGCAGTCATATATGAACCTAGGGCGGCATTGTTCATCGCATTTCACCATCTTTCCTGCCCGCATATCCTATCCCCTCCCTTCCCTCCCCATTGACCAAAGTTCTAATTTTTTTTTCTTTCTTTTTGGTACCGGGGATTGAACCCAGGGATGCTAACCACTGAACCACATCCCCAGCCCTTTTTATTTTTTATTTTGAGACAGGGTCTAATTTGCTCAAGGCCTCACTTAATTGTTGAGACTATCTTTGAACCCTGATCCTCCTGCCTCAGCCTCTGGAGTCATTGGGATTACAGGCATGCACTACCATGCCTGGTATTCTAAAAATTTCCTACAATTCTAAAAATTTCTACATTCTAGAAAATACAATATTTTCTTACAACTACAATGCATTAAAAAAGATAGAAATTCTTATTTTTATTAAAAAAGCATACAGATTTACTATACATATTCTTTAAGTATTCCAAGCACTATTGGCTGTCTTTAAAATCACTTCTATGCAACATCCTGCCTAAGGCACCCTCTCCTCTTAGCTTCCTGAAATATCTTACTCTAGCAGAAGAACAAAATTTCTGTCTTTTTTCCCTCTTAGTGGTTTTTAAGAAAATTGTGATTAATTCAATTTTAATCGTGACAGTGATTAAATTAAGCTTATTTAATTAAACTTTAATTTTAGGAAAATGAAATAATGGAAAAAATCATCTCAATTTCAAAAAGCAATCATTCTTTTCAGGACCAATTCTCTTTTCACACTCAACACAGTTTATTTATGTCCATGGGTACAGTGTTCACTAGAGGAATGTAGCATGAGACTAACCATTTTCCTCCTCACTCATCTTTCTTTAATTTGTTTGAATAGTGGAACCCATGTCCCAACCTTTAGAGGACAGCAAGAGGAACTTTTCTTACCAAAGGGATGTACACAGAATTGAAATATACGTCTGTCTCACTTCCTTGAAATGTGTATGCCTGCCCTTTCTGTATTTCCCCCTTCTGAGCTGCCTGTTGAAAAGGATGCTCTAGGGAAGGGCAGGAAAACAAGTAGAAGGAAGACAAGTCCCTGAACATCTCCATGGACACTTTGTGGCTGGCTACATGAGAGAAAATGTTTTATGGGAACTACTCTATTTTGGGTATCTCTGTAACAGTGGCTTGACCTATATACCCTTATAGTTTTGAATTTGATATGAGAATGTTACAGACTAAATTTTGTACCCCTCAAAGTTCACAAGTTAAAGTTCCAACCCCCAGTGAAGCTATATGTGGAGATTTGGCTTTTAAATGGCCTTTAAAGAAGTAATTAAAAGGGGGGCTGGGGTTGTGGCTCAGTGGCAGAGCACTTGCCTTGCATGTGTAAGGCCCTGGGTTCGATTCTCAGCACCACATATAAATAAATGAATAAAATAAAGGCCCATCAACAACTAAAAAAATATTTTTTAAAAAAGAAGTAATTAAGGGGGGGAGCTGGGGTTGTGGCTCCGTGATAGAGCACTGGCACTTGTAAGGCACTGGGTTCAATTCTTAGCACCACATAAAAAAATAGATGAATAAATAAATAATAAATATTTTTAAAAATACCTCAACATTATGAAAAAAAATTTTAAAAAATAAGTAACTAAGGTTAAATGAGGTTATAAGGGTGATTCCCTAATCCCACCAGACTGATGTTCTTACCGGAATAAAGAAATATCAGTAGCGTGCCACACAAGAATACAGTGAGAAGGTGGCCAGCGGCAAGGCAAGGAGAGAGGCCTCAGGAGAAACCCAAGCTGCCGGCATTCTGGTCTCAGACTTCTAACCTCCAGAAGAGGCTAGAAATACATTTGTTCTTCATGTCACCCAGTCTTTTGGTATTTCATTATGCAGTTCTCCTGATTAACACCTAGAAATGGAAAAAGTGCTATTGTAACAACAACAACAAAATCTAAACTAATTTAAACTATGTGGCTACTGAAGGGCAGCAGACAATGAGGAAAGAGACATTGCAGGATGGAAAACTAGAGGCCCTTTGTTATGTTTTGACGGACTGTTAGGTAAACATGTCACCAGCAACAGCTGGGAAGGCACACTAACCATAGGAATGGTGATTAGGAAAAAAAACAGTGGTGATTATGTATCTGCTGTTTTAGTAAGGTATTGGTCTAGCCTGTTTTGTATAGCTATAACAAAATACTCAAGGTTGGGTAAGGTATAAAGAAGTTTTTTTAGCTCACAGTTTATTGAGCTCCACAGCCTGGCTCCTCAGTTCTGGTAAGGAGGTCTCATGGATCATTGTGGTGGGGGAACATGCAAAAGTGGTGAACACTCTTGTGGGAATTTTTATGTGGTGCTAAGAATTGAACCCAGTGCCTCACACATGCCAGGCGAGTGCTCTACCACTGAGCCACAACCCCAGCCCCTCCCCCAATTACTTCTTTATATATATATATTTTAGTTGTTGATGGACCTTTATTTTATTAGCCCCATTAGACCTGCACAAAACCCTGCTGAGGACTGTGGCTCCATGAGCATACCTATTAAAGGTTCCCCTAATTCAACAGTATCTCACAATGGAGATCAAGCCTCCAGTGTATGAACCTCTGGTGGACAAACTATAGTGGCACTATGCAAAATAGTTGAATGAGACAAAAAAATTAAAAATAAAATAGTTTGCAAGTAGGTAACACAGCTTTATTCAGAAGCTGTGTCTCTGCCCCAAGGTTCAACAGCTCTGGTACTCTAAACAGCAGGAAATGTGATTATTATTCAGAGTTTTTCTCGAGAGTCTTCCATCAAGTATTACTGGCCAGACAATGGGAGTCAGCTCAGCAGAAAAGATTAGGTGAAGTGTTGTGTTCCGCCTAGACTCACTGTCCAAAAGGTTTCAAGGTGGCTGCTACTCAACTGAGGTACAGAGGTATAGACCACGTACAGCAAGTATTGGCTTGGTAACTATAATCAGATAGCTCTGGCTATAGTGACTTTCACATGAAACAACTGAAAGCAAACAGAGCAGAAAACTATTCTTTTTTTTAAAATATTTTTTTAGTTGTAGATGGACACAATAGCTTTATTTATGTACTTTTATGTGGTGCTGAAGATTGAACCCAGTGCCTCACACTTGCGAGGCAAGTGCTCTACCACTGAGCTACAGCCCCAGCCCCAGAAAAACCATTTCTGATGAAATTATATCAATGTTATGATCAGCCTTAAAATGCCAGATGAAACATCATCACCACCATCTCCCAAAATTCACAATAAGGTGTTATGAACTTAGTTCAGATGTTGAGACCCATGATAACACCCGCACACACCAAAAGGGTATGAAAGGTTTATTATTCATATACAGAGACTTTCCAGGGAAACAGAGCGGACTCCCAAGTGGGTACAGAACTGGCTTGGCTTTTATTGTTCTCGGGGTCTGAGGCTAGGGCAAAGGTTCCAGCAAGCAGGCCAGGGTTTGGGTGATTTGAATTTCCTGCTGGGCCCAATGGAGGCAGCACCCAGGCTTCCACAGGCTTGCCCAGATGCGGAGCGTGAGGGAAAGGGAAACGGTGAAGCTTGAAGCGGTTAGCAACATCCAAAAAGGAGTTGAAGTCTTTTGACAGTCTGGTGAACTATAGTCCTGGCCTGTAAGGGCCTGTTAAATTCCCTAAGGCAATCTAGGTCTATAAATCTGCGCCAGCAGAAAGGGGGCTGCTAAAGCTGTAAGACCCCTCAAAAGTTTCAGAAGTGACCATGGGAGTTGATTAGCAAAACATTTCTCGAGTTCAAAGGGGCCACAGAGGACAATGGACAAGAGTTTCTCCCAGAGATCAGATCTCAGTTCAGCCAAGAAGGACATGACCTCCCGGCAGGGAAAGGGATCTGTGCCTGGCCTGCTCAGCAGATTTTCATCATGATGTGGGCCACTGACTGTTGTCCATCTTTCTTGTCTTTTAGTCTTCCCTTTTTTCCTTTTAGAAATATTCCCTCTGAAGCATATTAAGGTACATGTCTAACTAGAAACATGCCCTGGCCTTTCCTGAAGCCAGGGTTAGCTATGTAATAAGTAAAGAACATATTAGGGCACAAGTGATGCCTGAAAGTTCCTTCAAAGGAAATATCTTGCTCCCAACTTCCTTTCTTTTCCAGGTTAGAAAGTAGATGCACTTCTCTGAGACCTGTTGAGCATGGAATGAACAATTCCCTTAGTAATTAGAAGAACAGGTAGATGAATCCTGGATCCCTTGATTACCATGTGAAAGAGAGATGGCCTATGAGCTCTCAATTCATCCACTACTTCTGGATTGCTATGTGAGGAAGAAACTTCTATCTTACATGAGCCTTCCTATTTTGTGGCCTCTTTGTTACAGAGCTTGGTCCATTTTCTGATCTATACAAAAAGAATGAAAATATAAAGTTAAGCTTTTTTACCTTTTATGACCTTAAAAGTCCTCTCCTTGCTTCTTTGGGTTTTACCTTTTTTAACTATAAATAAGGAGCCTCAAATTTAACTGGCTATAAGCAAGTAAGACCCTAATACTACACAGAACCTCCTAGATTCGGTGTTCTTCTCTTTCCTAAAAATCAACCCACACAATACAGTTGTACATACTCTTTGAGCCTAAATAGAAGCATTTAGTTAATATAAACCATAAGTATCAAACTGACAAATGAAAACTCAGATTGATATATATATCAACGTCCCTTTTCTTCAAGACAGACATATGTCCATGTACTGTTAAATTTTATCTACTCTCTGTAATCAATTAATCATGGACAATTGGATAAAGATAAAATGAAGAGAGTAGACTTCATGTCCCCACCCATGCAATGCAAAAATGATGATTTTCTCTGATTCCCAGTTTCATGTTACTCTGCTTCAGAATAGTCACTGTGTTGCTAAGACAACAGGGACACAGCAACAGAAAACTGGGATTGAAGTCAAGGCACTGTAGCTACCTCAAAGGATGTCATAAATAGTGTGTTCAAGGCCTTTTTCACAGTGAAACCTGTAACACTTGAATTAGAAAAAAGTGATCATACTCATCCAACATTCTTTCACAGAGAATTAGAATGCTCTCAAAAACTCACATTCTAAAATAAACACTGGTATGTGGACCAAAAGTCAGGAAATCATCATTCCCCATAATTCAGATCTTTTTCAGAACCCTATGGAAATAACTGAGGGAAACTTGTCCTTACATTCCCATTTGCCTTTATTCTAATAGAAGCATGTCTGTGGAATATGCAAAGAAAGCAGAAAGAACTATTGTGCATGGTCCCTCCATTAAAAATCTACATCTCATTTAAACAAAGGTTTGGTCCTAGGTGGTAAATAAATAGGATAATTTTGATATTTGCTGAGACCTGTGATTGACATTTGGAATCTAAGTTTATGAACAGGTGCAAAGAAGTGTGGTCTCCTGATGACCTTTTGATCAAGGCACAGAAAGCTCAGCAGCAGTGGTGGGAGCTGGGTTACATCTCCAGATTTGTCTAAGTAAACAAAACTGTGGCAATCTCCCTGTATTACATCCAGAACATCAAGGCAAGGACAAAGAAAAACAAAACGCTCTGAACTGACTTTGAATTGTTTTCTGACCTAAAATATAAAAACAGAAAACAACCTTTAATTATAAGCTGAAGAGTGTCCTTCACATCATGTATATTGTAGTGCACAGAGACAAATAAAATTCAACAGAAATAACATGGGTGGATGAATCAAGGAGCCCTGTGCTCTTAGACTGTGGACAGGCCTTCTTCAGAATCATCTCACTCTCTTAAGAAGTAATCCAGCAAAAAATAATGGGTAAGCCAAGGCAGTTGGTAGAAGACATGGTTTCCCCCAATCACGGAAATGACTGGAACTGAGTTACCAGTGCAGAATTCATTTTCCAAGGAGGAATCAAAAGATACTCTTTAATCGTGGAAACTGAAGGTATACAGTATGATCAAGGCTTCTGCAGGAATTCTTACTGTCAAGTAAAAGTTAAATCTAGCAGAGTCAAATGAAAAGCAGAAAACCTTTTTTTTTTTTTTTTTAACCCTGGTGTTCTAAGCATAAAAAAAGGAAATAGAAAAGAACACAGAGCACTCTTATTTTAATATTCTTAAGTAGCATAAATCATAATGGTTTGTATACTACACTATACAAATAATATACCGTTACTTTCCAAAGAAAATCAACTTCTTATAGGGTTTTCTGAAACAGTTACTCCACATAGCTAAGAGCTTGTCCCTTTAGCCACTGCTACGACACATGGAATATAAGCTATGAGGTTCCAAGTCTTCTGGTTGTGCCTGTTTCTGCTGCCACTGAGGAAGGAGGCTCTCGGAGCCCCGTCGCGGCCCCTTCCATCTCCTGCTCCAGGAAACACGGGCTCTGCAGGTGGACGTGTGCCCAGGCGTGCAGCTTCTGTGCTTTGCTTCCCACGAGGCTATCCCATTTAAGAGAACTTGCGCTTCTTCATGGCTTCTGCCTTGACTGCCAGGCTCTTGGCACAGATGGTTAGGACTACAATGAGAACACCCACCACAAATGTCACCAGGGGCCAGAGGAAGCAGTGCAGGAGGACAATCTCATCATGCGTGCGATGCAGGAGCACATCATCTGGTCTGCAAGGCAGTGGAGAAGAGGAAAGGAAAAGCTGTCAAATGCCTTGATACTGCATTGAAAACTCGTATACCCAGGGTCACACTGGATCTCCTTCCCACAGGAATAATCATCCAAGTGAAGACCTTGCTTTGACTACAAATACAGTACTTTGTGCTTCAAACCTGTGAGCACTTGAATCAAGTAATTGGTGCAAATTTGCCCATCATTTATAACATAATTTACATGCTGCAATCTGTCCAAAGTGGAGCAATCACTTCTGCTATTTTCCTCCATTATAAGTTGCCTAATGGATTCCACTTTCTCATTCATCCTCCACTATCCACTGATGAAAGGGTTTGAATCAATATAAAAATTACTGATGGGAGAGCATTCTCTGACAAACCTCAACACGTAGGTGGGACCCCAATGATCTTGATTCAGAAAAATGTCAGTTAAAGCCACCGTTTGATTCATGACATATGGTTTTAGAATGACATATGGTTTAGCCCTCAGGTCAACTTAGCTCCACTATATGAAGCAGGATTTCATTAATAAGCAGACAATGGTTGAACTGCATGTATTTTTCCATGCTCCTGGGTGGGCTGAGTCATAACTCTGAACTACTGATGCCCCTCCAAGCTTGTGATTCTGGGAATTGAGCCAGGGCCAAGTGCTCTACCATTGAGCTACACCCCCAGCTCTGACCACTTTCTTGAAAATCTTGCAAAGTCTAAGCAATAGATTCAGATTTCTATCTTATCAACGCAGGCCTCTATTTTCAATTTCTGCATTGATCTCATGGATAGGAAATGAAGATGAGATATACTCCACAGTCCATGGTCTCTCATTTTTGCCAAGATCCTTGGAATTCAGATTTCATACAATATCTATATTTTACAAGATATTTCCATTTCATCCACAGGAAAGTTTGTTCTGTTCTATTAGTCTCTGTGCTTGCTCCAGAAAAAGAAGAAAATAATGCAGAATAATTATTAGTGCCATTGCCTTCAAGAACATCAAAGCCTTCAGACCACAAGGGCAGTGCATTTAACAGAGAAGTGCATTCCTAAGGAGCACTCATTAGTCATAGCTCTCATAATTCAGAACCTATTTTCCCAGAAGACCGATAAAGGCCATTGGTTATTTCTCTTTTACCTATAGTGAAGCTATCATGTGGCCATAACAAACAATTGTACAGACTGGCTTTGAAATTACCTAATCCTTGTGCTTTTTCTCCCCTTTGGTGCATAATTTCAAATCTTGCATATAAAGTGAGATTGTTACAGACATTTGATTTCAAAGTATTTCATTTAAAATTTATATTAAGTGTGTAAAAATTAGGTAAAAATCATTGCAACTTGTAGAAATTACTCCAGTTTCTGAACTCCTGTAGCAACACATTGTCTTCAAGACTTGGGTACCATTTATTTATGTGTACATGTCAATGCACATATCCTTTCTTTCTGGTAAGGTCCAGAAGGGCTGTGACTTTGCCACTGCCTGTTATTCTTCATAGCTGTTGCTAAATAACTGCTTGCCTCTGATGATGAACAGCCTGTGCTGCACTCTTACTATCTAGGCAAATTTTAAAGAAACTTTATACTGTGTTCTGACGAAGTAGAGGTCAGGGTCCAAAAATAGAGCAGAGGATAGTCAGAGCCACCTTTCAGAGTCTTTGAAATCTGCATCCCCAATACTGCCATGATTCTTTCCCCAGGTACAGGTGCCCACAACTGTCAGGTAACTCTACATAAGTAGTGTGCAAGGGCAGTTCAAAGCTCTTTCTCCAGAGCATTTTTCTTTCTTTCTTTTTTTTTTTTTTTGTGGTGCTGGGAATTGAACCCACGGCCTTGTGCATGTGAGGCAAGTGTTTTACCAACTGAACTATATCCCCAGGCCCTCCAGAACATTTTTCTTTCTAGGAAGAACTATTCTACCCTTCCAGAATCTATCAGTACAAAGATGAGAACTAGATTCTTCATCCAAAAGGGAACGATGTTAAGTGCATTTAATACTACTGAATTGTACACTTAAAAATTGTAACAGCATTAAAAAAAAGAAGAAAAATTAAAAAGAAAAAAGGGAAGAGAAGGGATAGAGGGCTTTGATTTTTAACACTATTTTAGCAAATGTGTGTGTTGTTTTCATGTGCTTTTGCAGCTAATTTTCTAGTACAATGTGTCAGTGTGGATCTCTTTGGTATTCCTTCTATAGTCATTATTACTGATATTGAAGCATTTACCACAATATTGTACACTGAGCCAGAAAAATAGACCAGATGAGAGTAGTTGGAATCACATGCATATTTTCTGAAATACTGTCTGAAGATCATGTGCTGGAAAAGAAAGAGGGAGAGGAAGAGACAAAACAAGAATTGCAAAATGCTAGACCCAGATATTTGTTTCATTCAGAAACTTCTTAGAATTCTACCTCCTTCAAGAACCCTTTGGGCAATGCTTTTTAAAAACATTTTAAATGTGTAAACCACATTTTTTACTTTGAGTGACCCAGGTTGAATTTTCAATGGCTTCAAAAGCCTTCTCTGACATAGAAATATTAAATATAAATGTACACATTTTAAAAAAATAATGTATGTCTCTTTTCATTTCATGCCTCAGGATCCTCCAATTTTATCAGTCAGGCAGCTTTCAGGTTGTTTAGCCAGAAATTATTTGTAAAGGGATTTGGGCTTTGAATTCAGTTCCCACAATTATATGGTAAGGAATGAAGAGGAACTTTCAAGAATGTAGATCCAAGGCAAAAAAGGATGGCTATTCTGTATTTAAGGACTTCAAAAACACAAGCAAGAGTGTGCAGGAGCTCTGATGGAAAACACTTTTAAACCCTAGGTGGGGGAGATGCAAATATCATTTAAAAAGAATAAATGCCTGTAGGTAACTTTAGAAAAACATTCCAAAGGGTTGGCACTATCAGGAGTCCAGCTTTCAAAGTATAATGTGATAATACTATTACTAAGCATTTTTGTTAGTTTTTCTTATAATTGGCATTTATTGATGCTTATTACCTGCCAAGTAGTATAGCAGGACATTTCATCTTATTTGATGCTTAAATTTACCTTGTGTTTGAAAAATTTTTAATTTAGGCTTTACAAGTGAATAAACTGAGGCAAAAGAAGATCAGTTTGCCTGAGATTAGATAATTTAACATAATGAGAATGATTTGAAACTGTATAATTTTTGAACCTGTACTGTTTACCTTTAAGCCAGCATTTCTCATATTAGATTCATCTATGGAACTTGTTTCCTGAGTTTCAACCCTTGTTTTACAATATTAGAATCTGAGGTTGTAGAGTCCAGAAATCTATACTTTGGAGAAACTCTGGGGTGATTCTATATGTACTTGAGTTTAAGAAGTGTTGTATAAAGTTCTAATAGCTAAAAAATGTAGTGTGCACCATGAAGCTACTTAGCTGGCTATTTCCCAAGCTTCCTAACTGACACTCCTGTCGAGGTAAGTTTCATGGCCTCCATATACTTTTAGGTAGAATGTATACTACATAAAGGAGCCACAGGATAAGAAGGGCTGGGGATGTAGCTAAGTTGGGAGAGTACTTGCTTAGCATATGCAAGGCCCCGGGTTCAAGAGCTGAGAAGGAAGGACAGGTTCAGGGAAAGGGTTAGGGGACTTAAGGGGTAGAAATACAGACCATGATGCTAAATTTGCCCAGGAGAAGAAGCCTTTTGTTCTAAGTGACAGAAAGATACCCCATAAACTAGCAGCAAAACTATTCAATTGAGAAAAAAATACAAAGATTTGGTGTATGTCACCATAAATACAGAAAACCTATTCCTTTTAACTCACCAAATGGTAGTCCTTCCATTCCACGATGCTTGTTCCTTTGGCTAACAGGGAGAGTGAGCTCTTCTTCTCCCCCTGCCCCCACCCTCCAGCACACGGGGCAGGAAATTTCTTAACTTATCCAGTTCACATAAAAATCTGAACTGCACTGTAGTTTACTAGTATTGCACAATAGAAACTGTACCAAGAGACAAGATGACCCACTTCAAAGTGCTTTCTCCAGGAGAGTGTACAGGAAATAGAAATCTTTCTAGATTTGTTATCACAAGTACTTCTCGCTTCTCTGAGCAGAGAATTTTTCTTCTCATGTAGGCTGCTAAAAAGTTAAGATTTTGGCCCATCTAGCAAGATGACATGGCATTCTTATGCCAACCACATGTCTATTGCTTTGCCTTTTTTTTTTCCTTACACATTTCTAATTTCTCATGATAAATCCTTTCTTTCTCTCTCTCTTTTTTTTTTTTTTTTTTTTTGGTGCTGAGGATTGAACCCAGGGCCTTGCACATATTAAGTGTTAAAAATGTGCTCTGTCGGGCTGGGGTTATGGCGCAGTGGTAGCGTGCTTGCCTAGCACGCATGAGGCACTGGGTTCGATCCTCAGCACCACATAAAAAATAAAATAAAGATATTCTGTCTACCTACAACTAAAAAATAAATAAATATTAAAAAAAAAAAAAAAAAAAAAAGAATGTGCTCTGTCACTGAGCTGTACCCCAGCCTCAATCCTCTCAATCTTTAGGGGACTCACTAAATCTATTTATTTATTTATTTATTTATTTATTTATTTATTTATTTATTTATTTAGTACCAGGGATTGAACCCAAGGGTGCTTAATGATTGAGCCACATCCCTAGCCCATTTTATTCTTTATTTTGAGAGAGTCTTGCTAAGTTTCTTAGGGCCTCACTAAGTAACTGAGTCTGGCTTTGGACTTATGATCCTTCTGTCGCAGTCTCCCCAGCTGTTGGGATTACAGACATGGACCACTGCACCTGGCCTAAACCCCTAACCCCTTCTTAAAACAGGCATATGTACAAGTATCTACATTTATGAAGCTACATTTACGTATCAGGTATATTACAAACCATGGGAATTTTTTAGTTGTCAAGTTTTTCTCATATTTCTATGAAAAATAATGTACTACATCACTATAGGAATTTGCAGCTATGCTTTTTGACTTTAAAGTTTGAAAATGCTTCATCATTATTTCAGTCAAAATAATTCTGCAGGCATAACTTCAGTTCCATATGCCAGGCCTCTGGCATGGTAGCACAGCCAGAGGACACCAAAAATGTGATGATTTCATTCTCTAAGCCTTTGAACGGGTGCTATCTAGGCCTGCTTTAAATCTTATTATTTATAACATGACCTACTTTCAAAAAGAATCTGAAATAGATAACAGTAAAACCAAAAATTTTTGTTTTTGTTTTGAGGTAGGGTCTCACTGTGTTGCCCAAGCCGGCTTTGAATTTGCAATCCTCCTGCCTCAGTCTCCTTAGTAGCTGGGATTACAGATAACATAACATTCTGATGCTAACCATACTCCTACTGCCTTGCCTTTTTTTTCTCACACACTTCTAATTTATCTTGATAAATCCTTATTTATTTATTTCTTTAGTTAGTGCTAGGGATTGAACCTAGGGCCTTGCACATGCCAAGCATGTGCTCTGCCACTGAGCTGAACCCCTACCCCCAATCCTCTCAATCTTTAGGGGGCTCACTAAACTCTTCTTAAAACAGGCATATGTATAGGCATGTGCTACTGCAACAAGCAAATCAAAGGATTTGAATATGATAAAATTCTTAATCTGACAGTAAAGAGCAAGTACAATGTAATTAGGATGAGCAAAATAGTAAAAATCCAGGCTAAGAACAGACACTGCATTAAATACAAATGAAACTTATTCTGAACCTTCTGGAACTCAAGGAGGGAAGGTGCACGATGAATTACCCAACTGTCATTATAAAAGGAAACATGATGATTGGTCAGAACAAACCTTTTGCTTGGACTCAACTAGAAGGCAATCATTTTGTGGGCACTTTTAGGTAAAGTAACTAAAGTAACTTTTATGACACATCAAAAAGATCCTGAATAGCAGTTTTAAAAAGCTGTCAAAGGATGAGATTGTTTGAGTTTTTACAATACTGATTCCAAGGCCCTAGAGCTGCTGAATCAGAACCAAGTTTCAGTTATTCAGGCAATGCTGACACTTATTCACATCTGGGAACACCTAACTTAAACAGTGCTTTTAAAATATCAAATGCATCAGCCTAGGTTTTTATTTTGTTTTGTTTTGTTTTGTTTTGTTTATTGGTACCGAGGATTGAACTCAGGGGTGCTTAACCCCTGAGCCACACCCTCAGCCCTTTATTGTATTTTATTTAGAGACAGGGTCTCACTGAATTGCTTAGCGCCTCGCTTCCTGCTGAGGCTGGCTTTGAATTCTTGTTCCTCCTGCCTCAGCCTCCTGAGCCACTGGGATTACAGACAATTGCTACTGCACACGGCTCAGCCTAATTTTTTTTTTTTAATTTTTTTTTAGTTGTTGATGGACACAATGTCTTTATTTTATTGCTTTGTATGTGGTGCTGAGGATCAAACCCAGGGCCTCACGCATGTGAGGCAAGCACTCTACCACTGAGCTACAATCCCAGCCCCAAGCCTAGTTTTTGATAACAGTTGGGAAGCAAACTGTTCCAGGCTAAAACCAATGAGGAGCCTGGAGTACAGGCATTCTGTGTCCTCTGTCAGGTGAGATTCCTGACATGGAGGTGACAAAATGAAATTTTATAATGAAAACCAAAGACCCTGATGTGTGTTCTTTCCCAGATAACTATTTGCTTAGAGAAGTCTCAACGGCACAAATATTTAAATGAAATGCACCTGTGCAAAGAAGAGACCATGAGATAGATTTTTCAGGGAGAAATTACTGGCCAATGACATGCAATCTAGAAAACATTGCCATTAGTCAGCTTTTTGCTACTATTAACAAAATATCTGAGATAATTAACCTATAAAAAGAAAAGGTGCTTTTTGGATAGTTTTAAAGGTTCTATTCCATAGTCAGTTGGCCCTATTACCTTGGGCGTGTGGCAAGGCAGCACATCATGGCAGAAGCATGTGGCAGAAAAACTGCTCACCTCATGACCAGGAAGCAAAAGAAGAGGAAGAGATCCCACCATTCCCTTCTAGGGTACACCTCCAATGGTCTGTGGATCTCTCATTAGGCCTTACCTCTCAAAGGTACCTCTACCCGCCAGTAGTGTCAACCCGGGGACCAAGCCTCTAACACATAGGCCTTTGGAGGACATTCAAACCCAAACTATAGCAGTGTATTACCATCTGTGTTGTTTCTTAACATGCTATGGGCTTTCTAGAAGAAGACTGAATTAAAACACACCTCATGAAAACACGTGATGTGTTCTATTGATTGATGACTTCTAAAATATTTAAAACAATTTTTTTCTAATAATAAAGATTTGGCTGATAGAAAAATTGGGGCTGGGAGCATAGTTTAGTGGTAAAGTGCATACCTGAAATGCACAAGGACTTGGGTTTGATCTCCAGCATATCCACCCCCAAAAAAGGTGAGTTTGGTTTTGGCATAATTTATTGAGAGTAATTAGTCACCATGTCTAGTTGCAGTTGGAAGCAATCCTAAGATCTTTCCAAGAGAAGAAAATGTATGCTTTCTCCTATGTGTCCACAGGAAGGCAACTGAACAACGAATCCAAAAGCAGTGGGAATACAGAGACCAGAACTCAAGATCCTTTATAATACTCTTTATGTTGAGTTGCTCTACTCTGGGGATCCACTTGGAACCCCAGCTGTCATAAATACTTTCACTGAAGATATCTGAGATTTAACAGATGCTAAGAGATGCCTTCTAGGAGTTTCCCTTATCCAAACAATGGCAGCAACTTCTGGCATATAAGGCAACCATAAATTTTCTCTCAGAGTTTCCTGAAGAAATGAAAATTCATTTTGGCATAGATGCTTTCATTCCCCTTCAGTTTTCTGTGTCCCTAACAGCATTCTAGTTCTGTACAGGTAGCAAAATTAACAGAATAGCTTTCACAAGCAAATGATTACTTTCAACTCTAATGTATGCATCTCAGATGGAGATAAGCAAGAAAAAATAAATTCAATCACCCTAGACTCTGAATTATATCCTAAATTTACCCCATAAACCATCATTTAACAACATTAGGTTTTTTTTGTTTTGTTTTGTTTTTTGCTGGGGGACCAGGGATTGAACTCAGGGCCACTCAACCATTGAGCCACATCCCCAGTCCTATTTTTATATTTTATTTAGAGACAGGGCCTCACTGAGTTGCTTAGTGCCTCACCATTGCTGAGGCTGGCTTTGAACTCAAGATTCTCCTGTCTCAGCCTCTTCAGCTGCCAGATTACAGGTGTGTGCCACCACGCCCAGCCAACACTAGATTATTAAGGTGTTGGGCTTGGCAAATGGGCCCTACTGATTAAGATGATTGTCCCCTACAGATGCAGCACATATAAGTAACTGTCGCAACCAGGTGTTCGTTCTAAAGAGGCCTGGGAAACTGTCACAGCTCTGTGCTTCCAGAGTAACACTCTTCTTTGAAGGTTTTATTCACACTTTGTGGTAATTATTTTTGTACATCTGTCTACTTTCCCAGCCTGATTCTTAAAACCCTGAGATCAGAGACCTATTAAGGGTAATCCCTGCATTACATTTACATTCCACACTGTCTATCAGCTGCTCTAGAAGAGTGACCTCTGTCACTTAGAGGCATCTCTTGCTGCAGGGCAGGACTTGCAGCTCCCTGATTTCATCAGAGGCACACCATTTTGTAAACTAGATCACAGTTTCATTCCAGAAATTCCTGTGGGTTTTTCTTAAGAAGAGTATTCCTGTACTTCACAGTAATTTGGTCTGTGGTTTCTCTGAGTTACCAAGTAAGTTATTTATTTCACAGAAAACAGTAAGTGTTTTCTGGCCAAAATGCTTAAACTTAAGTTTTAAGTAGAAATAAACTGGAGAAAAGCAGATATCTGCATTCTCCCGTTTGAGACACAAATTTTTCTTTTTTTTAAATTTGTTCTAATTAGTTATACATGACAGCAGAATGCATTTCAACTCAGAGACATACATTTTTCTTATAATAATTCTCACTTCAGGTACCTACTTTGTAGTTCCAGTTTTAAAGTGGAAATCCAATACCATTTTAAACCAGTGTGGAAAAAATGGATTATTTAATAAATTGTGTTGGGGAAGTACTGGTCATTTGGAGAAAAAACACTGGCTTCCCATCTTCTTCCCCCACCTCCTCCCTCCACCACATACATGCACACGAAAGTCTAGATGGTTCAGAGCCTTAGTTGTATAAAGCAAATTATGAATGTTTTAGAACTGCATTAAAAGAAAAAAACACCCCAGAGTTTCCTCATTTTTAAGAAAATAAAACCCTTGGGCTGGGGTTGTGGCTCAGTGGTAAAGTGCTTGCCTAGCGTGTGTGAGGCACTGGGTTCGATTCTCAGCACTGCATATAAATGAATACAATAAAGATCCATCAATAACTAAAAATATATATATTAAAAAAACAAGAAAAAAGAAAATAAAACTCTTATTAAGAAGATTGACCCAGCACTTTGGGAGGCTGAGATAGGAGAATCGCAAGTTCAAAGCCAGCCTCAGCAATGGCAAGGCACTAAGCAACTCAGTGAGACCCTGTCTCTACATTAAACACAAAATAGGGCTGGAGATGTGGCTCAGTGGTCAAGTACTCCTGAGTTCAATCCCCAGTTTCAAGAAGAAAAAAAAAAAAAGAAGAAGAAGAAGATTGAATGAGGGTATTTATGTGGAAAGTGTTTTTCTACAAAACCCTTTGCAGCATAGATGACCTCAAATCTAGTCCACATTGAAGTTTCACGACCTTGGAGAACTGATTTGGTCAACTCACACAACATAACAGCACAGAAACAGAATCTTACAATCTGTGGCACTTGCAAAGCTCAGAGTTGAAGAAAAGCTGGCTTATGTTCACTGTAAAAGTCAATGACAGTACTATCTGCAGATGACTACCTGTATTTACTTCCTATTGCTACTGGAACAAATTCAGCAGCTTAAACCAACACAAGCTTACTCTCCTACAGTTCTGGAGGTCAGAAGTCTGAAATCTGTTTCACTGGGCTAAAAAGATGTTGGCAGGGCTTCGTCGTTCCCTCTGGAGGCTCTGTGAGAATGTTTCCTTGCCTGTTCCAGCTTCTAAAGGCTGCCTGAATTCCCGGCATCACTCCATCCTCTTGCTTTTGTCAGAGCAGCTCCTCTACTCTCTCAGATCCCCCCCCATCCCCGCATTTGTACCAGGAATTGAATCCAGGGGCACTTAAACCCTGAGCTACAATGCTAGCCCTTTTTATTTTAAGACAGGGTCTTATGAAGTTGCTTAGGGCCTCACTAAGTTGCTGAGGCTGGCTTTGAACTTGAGATCCTCTTAACTCAGCTTCCTGAGCTTCTGGGATTATAGGTGTGCACCAACTCGCCTGGGTCCTCTTCCTCTTCAGAGCACTCTGATTACATTTAGGATGCACCCAGATGATCCAGGATAATTTCCCCATCTCAAGGTCCATTTTTAATCACATCTGCAAAGTCCCTTTTACCTTCTAAGTAACAAGGTAAGATAACCAAAGTCCATAGTATGATGATGCGGACATCTTCAAAGGCTATTATTCAGACAGCCAAACTACCCTCAACTGCTTCTTTACACCAGAACCAGCTCCTCACTAACACACGTTTTCCATCCCTTTGTGCAATTAGTCATTAAGAAATCACCAACAGAAACATCTTTGTAAAATCCTAGGGAATAAATTCTTTTCCAGTATCTCACTCTGACGTAAAACAAAAATACTTTTTTCATTCTTTTCCTTTTTATGACACAGGCATTTATATCCAAAACACAGCTGCCCGAAGATCACACACAGGGTGAAACACTTCCCTTTACTTCATCCACAGCATTTTCTACATTCACCTTTACCTAGCTATAGCTCCACTACCGACACCACTACCAGCTGTTCCTAAGCACATCATTAATGAAACTTCACCATCCCAACACAATCCTCTATTCCAATCCTCCCTGAGGAAAAGCCTCCCTATGTTCTATAGGATTTTATTTTTCTTTGTGATACATCTTTGCTATTTCTTTTTCAATCCTACTCTTTATTAAATATATCCATGTTCTTCCTTTTTTCCCTCAGTTCTCACAAACATTAGTAATTCTAAATCCCATTTTAAATTTAACCACAATCTTATGCTATGTTATATTTTTGATGTTATATGTTTTCCATTAAATATCCTTCAAGTCTTTCTTAAAAATCTTGTAAAACAGGTAACATTTCCACACAGGAAAACTTGGAGGTACCAAGAGTAGTTTGAGTTCATCATGCTGTTTTAGTAATGTCAATTTCTGATCCTTACACTTTTATTTTGTAAAAACACAGTTTTGCAATTTCTCTGTACAACCCATTCTATTCTTTAACAGCCTACATTCTCCCATACAATGGCTTTTCTCAACACTGTATTATTAGATCAGATTTTAGCTAGAAGTGGGGAGGTTTTAAAGGTGAGCCACTATGTTCCCAAAGAAATGGACTCAATTATTCATCCAAGTCCAGTGTAGAGCCCCTCTCTGAAATCAAGTAAGATGACATCCAAGGGCCTAAAAGCATGTGTCTTCTAAGTCTATCTCACATCTCAGAGTGTACTGTTCAAGCCTGCTGGTGTCAGGTGAAGTCACAGGTTACACCAGCCGAGTAACTGCATACATAGAAAGATGCTTTTTGAAAGATCTTTAACAGCCACGTTTTGTATCACTTCCTAAGCTGAATCATGTTCTCAGCCCTCGCTCCAGGCAAGGAGGACACGGAAAACGAGCAGGCGACAGAATCACAGATTGCACTCTTGCAGTGTGGGTGTGAGAAACCGTTTCCAGGGAGAAAATGAAAAACATACTGATGCACCCAAAATATGCACATGAGCAGGGATTCCATTGGGGGCTTGGGAAGGCTGGCAAGAGCTTCAGAATTTGGGTTCTCAAGGAAATGAGGTGGGTAAGGAATCCCTTCAAATGCCACTGTATCTTCTTACCATCTGAACAATACTGGACATACTATGTGCAGTCGAAATATGGCATTTAAAAGGGGGTCAAGAAACATTTTCTTCTCTGTGATTTTTTTTTTTTTTTTTATAAAATCAAGATGGCAAGGGCTTCTTCAATAGTGAAATTGAAGTAAGGGCAGGGCAACATGGGCTCACAGTGTCACCCATGGCTCAAATGTCCCCACAAATCACCATGGTCACCGCGGGTCTGCCTGACTCTGCAGAGCCCGTATTGTTTTTAGGCCTTTCCACACCTAGAAGAGCATCACACCCTGCTAAGCTCAAAGTGTGAGCTCAATAAATGTTAGTGGGATAGGAAAACGCTTCAAAGCAGCAAGTGGAAATTTGTGCCAGAGTGAAGCAAATTTGGGGGCAGGGGACAGGATCTTGGACTTCAGGCAGATTTTTTTTTCCAAAGCCCACATATATTTGATTGAAATTGCAAATGCCTATTTATGTATTTGCATAAACAGTCATGCATATTTGCTTGTGTTTTTATAGATTGTTGCCAACTATTTTCAGATAATTTCCAAGAGCAAGTGATCATATTTACTATTCTTTTTATCATCACTGCTTTCCTCCCTGCTTAGTTTTTAAAATCTATCTTGAACCCAGACAACCCCACTATGTGTATAACAACTGTCACTGGAAGTTGCACAGTAATTTATTCCAAAATTTACTCTCAGCAAATTACTGTTAATGTCTGATTAGGTTATGTCCAATTCCCTGTAATTAGAGTCTCCATGAAGAAAAATCAGCTGCCACAATTTCTTTTATTGCCCCTCCCTCAGTATTGTGCCATAATTTTGGCAGCTCTGGAGATCTGCCAAATACATACTGGAAAATACATACTGGGTAGGGGCAAGTCAATCGAGTGTCTTTTGTTTATTCTGAAAACTCAAAGGAAAGACTGCCCCTGTAATCATACTGTCATTCTAGGAGGTTCCCAATTGTTAAAGACCCATTTTGTTACAATGAATTGTGTACCAGTTATTTAATTAAATAACTAGCAGAGTATAGATATTTTGCTACTGCATGTAGGAAGACAGAAATAGGCTAGCATTTCTATTAAGGCTAGCAATGAATCATTCATCCTAACCCCTAAATTATATAGTAAAGAATACATAAATAACAGCTTTACATTCAGTTGTGTTGTAGTCTGTTAAAATGCATGGAACAGATATCGAAATACTTCTGCATAGTAAAATTAGCTCAATTAATTTTGAGGTTCTTTTTCTAAACGATAAGTTGTTTATAAGTATGCTTGGAGAACAAAAGTACTACTGAGAAATATGTATAATAATTAAAGCAGAGACTTACTGTTGACTAATAACATTTTAAAACTTCAGTAATTAAAAAGACCATCATCAATCCATCCAAGTCTCTCTTAGATGTTCCAGAAGCTTTAACTTGATCCTGGTAGCACATACTACTCAATATTCAAATAACTATCAAATTGTAATTAAGTATCAAATTGTTGGACTAAACATGGTAAGAGTTTTAAAAATCAGTGAGCATTATAAGCAATGGTATTCCTAGGGAATTTGTTTCCTTTTGCCATGAGACTAGCAGTAACAACTCTGATGGGGGTTACTCCTTCATCCAGACTCCTGCAGTGATAATGACATGGAACAAAGCTGTGTATCACCCAAGACAGACACGTACAGAAAAGGAACTTTCCTTGTTACAAGCTTCCGATATTTTCAGGCTGCACAATGAAGCCTAAGCTGACTGACATGCATAGGTGAAGGCTGGAGATTTTGCAGTTTTACCAAGCAAATGGCCATTGTGGTTAAAATCAGGTCTTTCTTGATCTAAAGCAAAAAGATAGTTTATAGATGAATATTTGGGTATTTTCAAGGGCTTTCTCGGTACTTGGTTTTCTTCTATTCAGCCATTCCCCATTTGAAGAAAACCTGCAGAGTGGCAGGCACCAGGGATGTTCTTGGTGTTGGTTCTCCCTAGTCGGCTATAAGCCTGAGGGCAGGTTCACTTTTCTATCTATATTCCCACCACCAGCATGACATGCTTGAGGTGCTCTGTGAATGCTTGCCATTCGCTTATGTTGAAATCCACTTCAAAACACAATGGACATTGTTACGCAATGCAGAGGTAATAAAAGAGAAGGAGTACTTAAGTTTATCTGGGAAAATAAAAAGGAAGTATCTTGTGAACAGATGGGAAAGAGCAACAGGAATATAGAGTTTGGGGGGAAAAAAATGGACCAAAAATTTCTTGATAGAAGATACAGCACAAAGAAAGCCACAAATGCTTTGGTCTGGCAATTCAGATTGTTTCACCACCAGTGGAACACTTCAAAACTTATTATGTTCCCAGCACTTTGGGAGGCTGAGACAGGAGAATCGCGAGTTCAAAGCCAGTCTCAGCAATGGCGAGGTGCTAAGCAACTCAGTGAGACCCTGTCTCTACATAAAACACAAAATAGGGCTGGGGATGTGGCTCAGTGGTGGAGTACCCCTGAATTCAATGTCCAGTACCGAAAAAACAAAACAAAACCAACTTATTATGTTGTGCGTGTGAATATGTAACAACAAATTCCACTAATACGTATAATTATAGTGCACCAATAAAATTGTTCAATAAAATAAAATTTTAAATTAAAACAAGTTATAGTTTAAATTAAACTTAATAGAGCCCCTTCTGTTATCCTAGTCCAATATGGACTGGCTGATGTTGGCTGCATTACAGCTGAGGGTTAAGAGCATGGATTCTGGAAGCTGAATAAAGAGGTTTGGGGTTGCTCTCAAAGAAGATGAGAGCAGAACAGTAAATTCTAGAGGCTAGGAAGAGGACGATAGAGTGACGCTAGATAATAGGTACCAAAACACAGGTAAAGAGGACGAACAGGAAGAATAACTTGGAGTAGGGTGACTACAGTAGGGTGACTGCAATTTACAACGGCCTGTTACATATTTTATGAAACACGTGAAGAGAGCAGTTTATAGGGTCCAAATACAAAGAAATGTCAAATGTGTAAGGAGATGGAAATGCTCATTTCCCTGGTTTAATCATTATACATTATGTACATGCACTGAATTATCACGCTCTACCCCATAAATATGTACAATTATTATGTGTCAAATACCAAAAAAAAAAAAAAGAGGTTTGAATCCTGGCTCTGTCACTTGCCAGCTATGTGATTTGGGCAAGCTGCTTAACTGCTCAGTGCTTCAGTTCCCCCAGGTATAAAATGAGGATTATGATAATAATGCCTTGTGGGACTGTTGTGCAGATTCAGTGAGTTAATATGTATACAGCACTTTTACAGTTTCTGGCGTGATATACTGGCATTGACTAGTATTGGGTAAGGCAGAATGAATAAGGTCTCTATATCCCAGTCTTTTTCAGCATCTTTATCAATAACTTGGATGAGGGAATTAAAACTATTCTGAGTTACTATTAAGACAGTATTAGGATGGAATAACTTATTTGGAATTATTATAATGGGTACCAGAATCAAGACTCAAAATAATCATGAGACTGAATCAGTCAAAAGAATCATCATGTATTTACAGAGAGATAAATTCAAAATTCTTGCATTTAAATCCAGAAAACAAATTTCACACGTTTTGGAATGGGGTAACTTGCTTTAAGAGCAGTGTATGTATAGAATAGATATGGGGGGAGTAAATTTAATTATCAGCTCTGCATGAATCAACGGTGGTTACAGCTGCCAAAGCCGCCAACAGGTCTCACTGATTCCGTTTTAGTCTCTAGAAAGAACAATGGTGGTAGAAATGTTCTTTTGCCTTCCTCCACACAGGCCAGCTCAAGGCACAGTAAGAAGAGCACCACAATAAGAAGGCATCTGATCTGGGCTGGGGTTGTGGCTCAGTGGTACAGCACCTGGCTAGCATGCGTGAGGCACTGGGTTCGATTCTCAGCACCATATACAAATAAATAAATAAAGATCCGTCAACAACCCAAAAAATTTTTTAAAAATTTTTAAAAGGCGGCATCTGATCCCATAGTAATGGCAGTGTGGACCCAGCTACACCCATGGTCTGCAGTCCAGATCCTGGCCCTGCTCCTCCCTGGCCCGTGACCTTAGAGCCTTTGTTGTTTCTGCTGTCCACCTCAGACAACAGTCTGCCTTCACTGTGAGATCACAGCATTAAATACAATGTACTTTTCATAATTGTCAAATGAATGTATTTTTGCTGATACGTATGTATACCATTTAGAGGCATTAGATTCATTAGAGGTGCCACCACCATCACTATTTCCAGAACTTTTTCATTATACCCAACAGAAACTCTGCTACCACTGTGCCAGGGACTCCCCATTTCCCTCTTCCCCAGTCCTGATGACCTCTGTTATGGTTTGGATATGAGGTGGCCCCTAAATGAACTGAGTGGTAACTGCAGTGGTAGGATGTGTCTGGAGGAGGAGGGAATTAGGGCGTGGCTTTGGGGTATCTGGAGAGTGGATTCTCTTCTTCCTGATGTGAGCTGCTTCCCTCTGCCACACTCTCCTACCATGGTGCTCTACATCACCTTGAGCCCTAAGGAATGGAGCCAGCCTTTTATGGACTAAGACCTCTGAAACCGTGAGCCCTCAAATAAACTTTTCCTCCTCTATAGTTGTTCTGGTCAGATCCTTTAGTCACAGCAGCGAAAAAGCTGACTAAAATAACCTCAAATCTACTTTTTGCCTCTAGGGATTTCCCTATTCTAGATATTTCCCAACAAGCGTCTTGACAACTGAAAGTGTTTGAACATGGGATGAGCTTCTCCAGGAGGAGGTGATGTACACTGCCACCAGAGTTGTTCAAGTCAAGTAGAAAACATTTTCCAAAAAATGGTGGTGGGGAGTCATTTGGAGTTGGAGTAAATGACTGATTTGGCAGTTTGACTATAAACTCCACAGTACCCTCCACGTGTGTCACAGGCTCCTTCTGGTCCCATTTTATCTCAGATGAAACTGAGGCAAAAGCCCTTCAATAAGTAGCCCAAGGTCATTCACTGAGTCACAGAGAGAGCTATGCATAGAACTGAAGTCTCCTGACGCGCAGCCTCGCCCTGCATTCCACCCTCTGATGGGGCTGCTCTCTGTGACCTACTTGTCCTACAGTTCGTGTATTTTTCCTCCCCAAGTCTCTCAGGGCTTGTTTGAAGGCTGTGTAAAATACCTTCAATGAAAAGTGATTTGATAACATCAAATTCTTAACTTTATTACCATGATGATAAAAGCTGTTAGAAGATGAATTTGCAAGCACGAAACCACTTTGATTAACCATCAGAAAACAGACCCTTAAATTCACATTTTAAGTAACTGTATGGTGTTTGGATGTCAGACTGAGAAAGGATGCTGGAATAAATTTCAAACATATTCCATAGCATCCTAGAGAAGCCCAGCAAATGCTGCTTTTTTGAAAAAGTACAGATTTGGAGACTAAACAGAGCCTTCAAATCTGATGTAATCTCTCTTAATATGGAACCAGACACAAATGTACATGGAAAAGACTCAATTTGGATACGATTCCAGATTCACTGTTTTGTTTTTTAAGACTTAGGATATGTCATTGAACTCAATGTCTAAAGAGAAAGCCAGTAACTGAGCTCTGTTTATGTACTATGACTTGAAATGCATTTAAATAAAAAAAAAAAAAAAGAGAAAGCCAGTATGTTCCTTCTAAAAATAACTACAGAATCATCTCTTCTCTAATGATAGATTATAATATTTTTCAGGGTAAACAGAAAACAAAAATAAGTAATTAGAACTTTTCCAAATACAAAACATATTATTTAGTAATTCACTCAGAAGTTATCAAAATTTTCCTATGTAATTTAATTCGAAATTCAGGTTCCTTCTTTATATGCACATTATTTCTTAGAATTTGTATCCTGTGTGGTCCACAAGTAAGGTTCTTTTTTAGTAATTTGCCCCATAAAGAACTGGGAAAAAAAAAAGAAGCCAAGTATGGTGGTGCACACCTGTAATTCCAGCTACTTGGGAGTCCAAGGCAGGAGGATCACAAGTTTGAAACCAGCCCCAGCAACTTAGTCAGGCCCTATCTCAAAATAAAAAATAAAAAGAACTGAGGATGCAGCACATTTGAAGAGCACCCCTGAGTTAAATCCTCAGCACGACACACACATACACATACATATGTGCAGAAAAAACTGAAAACAAAACAAAACCAAAAACAACCTTAGAAGCCAATGATACAATTAAATCCAACACATAAACATATTAAAAGAGACATGTTTTTAGAGCTTCATCTGCTTTCAGAGCTAAATCTGTTTTTCGAATGCAAAGACATTGTAAAAATACACTATAGTTGACCAATCACTTTCCACCACATTGTATAAATGTGCACCTGAGTATAAATATACACATGTGCACACTCAAGTACACATATCTAAGCATAACTGTTGTCTCAAAGTACAAGAAATCTAGGGATAGACAAGCCAGGGCAGGGACAGCAACTCCTAATGACAGGAGGCTGACTCCTTATTAGTACTCTGATCAGTTTTTTTTTTTTTTTGTGGTTCTGGAGATTGAACCCAGGGCTTCATACATGCTAGGAAAGCACTCCAGGAGCTACATTCCCAGCTCATTTTATTTTATTATATTTTATTTTACATAAGGTCTTGTTAAGTTGTTGAGGCTAGGCTTGAAGTTTTGCAATTCTCCTGCCTCAGCCTGCTGAGTAGCTGCAGTTACTGGTGTGCACCACCACACCTGGCTCTACTCTGCTCTTACCGGCATGTGGACATTTGTCCTCCAGCTTCTCACCTTACAGTTGTGATATGGTTTGGATATGAGGTGTCTCCTCAAATCTCCGCTGTTCATGCAGGAATATTCAGAGGTGAAATGATTAGATTATGAGAGCTGTAACCTAATCAATCTATCCTAATTTGAATGGAGTAACTAGGTAGTAACTGTAGGGAGGTTGGGCATGGCTGGAGGAGGTAGTCACTTGGGGGCATGCCCTGGAAGGGGGCATCCTCCTTGTGGCCCCTTCTCCTCTTTCTCTGCTTTCTGGCTACCATGAGCTGAGTAGAGTTCCTCTGTCCTGTCGTTCCACCAGGATGTTCTGCCTCACTTTGGGCCCAGAACATAGACTAAACCTCTCAAACTATGAGCCCAAAAGAAACTTTTTTTCTTTTAAGTTGTTCTTGTCAGGTATTTTGGTCACAGCAATGAAACGATAACCAGCACAAGTTGTATGATTCTTTAGCCCTCCTGGTAGTAGCCAACATCTTTTCTGCCAGGGCAAACAGTGGAAGCAGGAGGTGGTAGCACTTATATTAGGAAAGCAAAGGTTATCCCAGAACCTTTTCCCTCTCTTATTTCCCACCAATGTTGCCTTCAACAGAGTCGTCCAGGACATAAGGCCAGAAGTTACCCTCTTCCATCCTCTTTTATGCTTGAACGCCCCTGCTGTGCCATGCATCACATATATCTCTAAATCTGTAGACTCTACTTCCTTTAAGTCTTGAGTCACTTCCTCCTTTGCTTCCTCTCCTAATTCTGCCTCTGCTCAAGCTCTTTTCATCCCCTGTCTACACTGGCACAATAATCTCTGAAATTGTTCATTGTTTCTCCAATTTGGGCTTACAATCCAGTCTATCTTCCACACTGCCACCAGACTGGTCTTTCTAAAGCATCCACATGCCTATCACTCCTCCACAGCACACAGAAGCCTAAACTCTTTAGCATGGCGTGAAGGTGCAGTACTTATCTCACTCAATCTCTTCTAGTTCATCATCACTCTTCTTCCAAGTACACAAGGCTCCTTATGTTTTCTCCACATTTCCAATCTTAATGCTTGGACATGCTACTATCTCCCCCAAGATCCCTTTCTCTAGCTTTATCTGGAAAATTCCTATTCATTCTTTAAAATTCAACTCAACCTTTCCTCTATGAAGACTTTGCCCATTTTTACTTCTTCTAGCGGATTCAGGCACTATACTGTGTATGCATGCAGGTACCTTTAACATTTCTGGCACTTACTGCATGTGCACCAATCATTTATTGACACAGGGAGTTCTTTGAAGACAGAGGCAAGGTCTTCCCATCACTGACCACTGATGCCTGTGTATAAGAGTTGACTAATAAAGCTTGTTGAATAAATAAGGGAGTGAATGACTAAAGTGGTGGCATTTTTATGGGAGAAATCTAGGAAACTGAAAAGGATAACACCATGAAAGAAAAGTGATAATCCACTGTGTGACAAGAAGATCTCTGTAGCTCCTAAAATGGTATTTCTTGTTTCTTGGAGAAGTATTCACATATGTGAATTTTCAAAATAACGGAAGTTTCGCTTTTTAAGTTGAATAAAAGCTAATGAAAATATTTTAAATACAATTGGTAAAAATCTTTCTAAAATGCATTACACATTTCCTTGCCTTTTAAGGAGAGTATATTGAACCAAATTTAACCTTTTTTGATGACTCAGTGTCATCGTTATGAAACTCAATTACTGTTGAGGTAGGAGGACTGTCTGCTCCTCCATTAAATGGCTCCAGACTGTTAACCATTTAGTTCTTTACTGATTTTTTTTTCTCTTGCACCATTAGGATTTTATCTAGCATCTTAAGTCATTGTAATTGTACAAATCTTCAGAATTAGAGAATCATAAAAGCATAGGATTTGAGGGTTCCAAGGAATCTTAGAGATCGTTTCATCTATCAGTTCATCAAATTTTATGGATAAGAAAATTAAGCCCTAAGTGAGCAGTCCTTTTACAAGTAGTTGCTTTTAATTTGCCATTTTAATGATTTTCAATCTTGCTGTGTAGAGCACTCCACTCGATTTGAGCTCAAGCTATTAGGTTTATTTTTCTTTAAAATGTTAAGGGTAAATTTGATTTCAAAATATATATGGCAGGCTAAACACACAGCAAAAGAAGTAATAACGTTAGATACATCTTATTCAGTATCATAAGTACAACATATTTATTTTATTTTATTTTTATTTATTTTTTTAAATATTTTTTTAGTTGTAGATGGACACAATATCTTTATTTTATTTTATTTATTTTTATGTGGTGCTGAGGATCGAACCCAGTGCCTCACACATGCGAGGCAAGCGTTCTACCACTGAGCCACAATCCCAGCCCTATTTATTTTATTTTACAACAGAATCTCTTGAGTTTTTATGATTTACTCATTAATAAAATCCCAATTATTTACTCATGCACTACCTAGGCCTCCAATCAGAGAATAATCAGGTTGTTCACTATTAGTTGTTTCTTAGTTATTAGAAATTTTTTAAGGAAAAGGAAGAAAAACACACATTTACTAGCTATGCACTATTGTGCAGAGGTGATACTTACCAAAACAAACAAACAAAAAACCACAAACCTCCAAAGATAGTTAATGTAACCCTCATTTTGTAGGTGAAGAAACTGAGACAAAGAAATTGGATAATTTACTCTAGTCTTACAATTACTCAGGGGTAGAGGAAAAATGTAAACCCAGTGCCTGATCACATGATGGTTAAAGGAATTCATAATCTGTAAGAAGAGAAAAGTACGTTTTCTATTAATTCCATAGCAATGTGATAAAAGCAACCATGGCAATGTGGGACCACAGAAGAGGAAATACTGTTTTACCCACAAAGGTGAGAGAAGGTTCCATGGTGATATGTGAGGTGAATTTTGTTTTGTTTTGTTTTTTTGGTACTGGGGATTTAACTCAGGGACACTCAACCACTAAGCCACATCCCCAACCCTATTTTTTCATATTTTATTTAGAGACAGGGTCTCATTGAGTTGCTTAGCACCTTGCTTTTCCTGAGGTTGGCTTTGAACTCGCGATCCTCCTGCCTCAGCCTCTCGAGCCACCAGGATTACAGGTGTGCACCAGCACGCCTAGCTTGAGGTGAATTTTTTTTTTTGGTACTGGAGATTGAACTCAGGGGCACTCAACCACTGAGCCACATCCCCAGCCCTATTTTGTGTTTTATGTAGAGACAGGGTCTCACTGAGTTGCTTAGCACCTCGCCATTGCTGAGGCTGGCTTTGAACTCGCGATTCTTCTGTCTCAGCCTCCTAAGTGCTGGGATTACAGGCTTGCGCCACTCTGCCCAGCTTGAGGTATATTTTA
This sequence comes from Xerus rutilus, assembly GCA_028644305.1. Lineage (NCBI taxonomy): Eukaryota > Metazoa > Chordata > Mammalia > Rodentia > Sciuridae > Xerus > Xerus rutilus. Next base: position 43,034,583 of record CM053403.1, read on the forward strand.
ACAGTAGTAAAAACACCAGTAGTAGTAGAAAACACTTTCATAGGAGCCACTGTAGATTAAATATGTGCATCTTATTGATATCCTCACAATAATGTTAGTATGTCCCACCTTATACAAGAGACACTGAGGCAGATAGGCTAAAGTACCGTTTCCAAGACCACACCAGGAGAAAAAGGCTGGTTCTAGGGTTCCTTCTCAAACCACTGTGCTATGCTGTTTGCTAGAAGTCAAAGAGGTGAAGGTGTCCCCAAGTGAGGAGGGTATGACAGGAGCAAAGGCATCAAGGTACATGGGAAATGATAACCTGAGGTGACTGGAGCCAGCAGAAAGAAAGTTCAAACACTGAGATGGGATCAGGCTACTGCTCCCCTACATAAAACCCAGCCCTCTGCATTTAAGAGAAATACAGACCCTGGCTACTTCTCTCCCCAGTGCCAACACCATGTTCCCTCTCATAGCTCTTCTGCCTTGCTGGCCTTCCTGTTCCTAAAACCTACCAAGCTCTTCCTGGCCTCAGAACCTTTGTACTGGTGATGCTCTGTTCTGAAATAGTCTTCCCCTCACTTTAACCTAACTGATTCTAGAACATCTTCTCATCTTGACCTCGCTATGATTTACTCAGGTCTTTGAAATTCCCCACCATGTCACAATAGCTCAAAGCCCTCAGCTCTCCCTTCGCATTACTGCCTATTTTGTCATCACAGTGGTGTGACTATAGACTACGTGCTGCAACAAGGCAGGGCCAGTGTTGGTGGCAGTGGTGGTTGTTTTTTCTGCTGTTTTTTCCCCCATGACTGTGACATAACAACAGAAGTTGAAGCTGGAATTGGAAGAGTCTGGCCTTTATCCTGTAGACATTAAGAAGGCAGAAAAAATTAACCCAGAATGATGACAAGATCCAATGGAGGTTCACATGAAGAGAAACAAAACCTAGTGTACTGTGGATGACAGAAGAGATAAAGACCAAGGCTGAGGCTGGGATTGTAGCTCAGTGGTAGAGTTCTCACCTCACGTGCGTGAGGCACAGGGTTTGATCCTCAGCACCACATAAAAATAAATAAAATAAATATATTGTGTCCATCTACAACCCAAAAATAATTTTTTAAAAAAGACCAAGGCTGAAAGAACAATTGAGGATCATTTCAACAACTCAGATGGCAGCTTGAACCATGGCAGTGGTAGAGGTGGGAATTCAAGAGATTACTCAGGGGGTATGGCCAGATTTGTTCATTTGATGAGTGTGTGTTTATATAAGCCTGCTTTGTATTCTTCATGAACTATTATCCACTCAGATATACAAAACAAAGAATCAAAAAGCAGACTTGTTCAGAAAAATATTCCACTCTCCATTAGAGGAAAAGTTAAAAAAAAAAAAGGACTAATAACTTCTCATCTTTAGATCTGAAGTGGAATGAATAAGCACTTTCCAAGGAAAATGTTCCATTTTTAAGGAAAAAAATGGATACTCCCTGTACAGAGAAGCTGTCTGACAATGGAATGAGGGTATCTAAGCATGCTTGTTAAGGGGCTTTGTTGGGTTTTACTAAGAAAAGATAAGCCAGGTGTTCTAGTCAGCTTTTCATCTCTGTGACCAAAATACCTGACAAGAACAATTTTAGAAGAGAAGTTTATTTTGGCTCACCATTTCAGAGGCTGGGTCCACGGTTGACCGCCTCCACAGCACTGAGACTGAGGTGAGGCAGAACATCATGGTGGAAGGGCATGGCAGACAAAAACAGCTCAGAACTTGGCAACCAGGAAGCCAAGAAAGAGAGCTCTGCTTACCAAGAACAAAATATAAACCCCAAAAGCACATCCTCATGATCTACTTCCTCTAGCCACACCTTACCTGCCTATAGGTTGCCACCTAGTTAATCCATTCAAGTGGATTAATCCACTGCTCGGGCTATAGGTCTCATAATTTCATCATTTCAGCTCTCAAAGTTCTTGCATTGTCTCACACAAGAGCTTTTGGGGGACACCTCATGTCTCAACCATAACACCAGGGAAAGGCTAAGAAAAAAAGAAAAAGATACAGTGAGCAGAAGTGTGACCTTACTTCTATAAAGTGTCAAAGAGAAATCTAATGGAAGAAGAATGCGAGCCCTGAGGTTAAGGGAGGAAAGGGATTGAAAGATAGCAGAAGAAGACCATGAATGGACACAGCCCTTGGCAGGAAGCAGTACCAGATGGCCACATGGTGACTCAGCAGACGTGACTGCTGGTGATTGCTCTGGACACTGTAGATTCCACTCCTGAATATAGTTTGCCTCCATAAGGCTGAAACAGAGGAAAGCTAAGAATCCATCATCTTTGCCTTAAGATTTCTAAAACAACATCTTTTTCTTGAAAATGGAAGGTTCTCGGTAACCATTCTCCCTAATTTCCTGCGTTTGCATGAAATCTAAAGGTTACTTTAAATATAAAGTTCATCTTATCAAGAGCATCTGGGAATCAATACAGTAAGTCTATTTTAGTTTCATATTTAGCAGTAGTAAAAAGTGTACTTAGAGTAGATGGCACTAGGGAGCTGCCATCTTCACACCTCCTAACAGCACTGTTGTTTCCTCTCGCATATGTCACGGTGAAAGAGCCAAATTCCAAACTCCTGCTTCCCCAAGTCACTTAAAAATCATGTCTCGAGTGCTGACAGGCTGAGAGAGACCACCTCCACTTCTGTCTCCACCCCCAGGGTTTGGGAATGGGACAGGGAGATGATGGAGAGAGAATGTATATCCGGTTTGACAGAGGCTATGATGGGCTAAAATTAACAGGTGTATGTGACATCATCAGTAATACATATTTGGTCTCAGTCCCCGGTTCCTGGTGGATCTTCTAAACTCCTTGTAATTTCTTGATTACTAGGGGTGAGAGAAGCCTCTTCTGCTGTTCATAATAAGTCCCTTTCAGCCTCACCTGAGTCTGTGCTAATTAGGTGCTTCCTGGAGGATGGGGGCAGGTTACCAGAGGCCCCAGGTGATTGAAGTTGGCACTTTCAGCACCACCTACTCCAGAGAGGGCAAGAGGCCAGAGACTGACTGAATCACCCATGGGCCATGATTTACTCAAGCACACTTGTGGAATGGAACTTCCATTAAAAACTCCAAACAACAGGGTTCAGAGATCCAAACCATTAAAGTTCTGGGGGGTTGGGACACTGGATAGGACGTCCTGCTCAAGGTCTATCTTCCAGCTGGCTATCCCTGGGTTGGATCTTTACAATAAACTGGCATGGTAAGTAAAGCATTTCCTGAGTTCCGTGAGATTGTATAGTAAATTACTGAATGCTAGAAGGGATAGGAGAGCCTCTGACTTGGTGCAGGTTGGTCAAATGGGAACTCAGGAGGTGAGACTGGCGTCTGAAGGGGACGGACTTGTGGGACGGAGAGCTCTAGATTCTGATGCTAACTCTAGGTAGTGCTGGAATTGAATTGAAATGAAAGATACCAGCTGGTGTCCGAAGAGAATTCAAGAACCGCTTAGAGTAGAAAAACCGCACACATTTGGAGCCAGAAGTGTTGTGAGAATAGTGAAAAAGTTTCCTTTCAGCAAATAATAATACTTTTAGCTCTTTTTAGATAGTTCTAGAGAATGGTCTTTCCTGATTGGTACTGAGGATATTCAGAATTCCAGCCTCATGAGAGGCAGCCCTCTCTGGAGATGAAGCTTTTACAAAACTTGGTACCAAGTGAGGAGGGAGGGCATCGCCTGCTAGTTAGAACAGTGGGCAGGAGAAGGTGCCCTGTTTGCCTTCAATGCAAGCTCAAGTCACATGTATTCTGAAACCCACTCCTGGTCTTGGGCAGGAAGTTTCCAGGAAGCACTTGACTCCAACAGTGATGGGCTATGTTGCCAAGCTTCCACCTCACAGGAAAACACTTCCTATGCCTTGACCTTTTTATTTGGTCCTATTTCATTTTCTTCAGGGTATGTTCCATTTTTGCCTTATTTACTATATACATTCAGTTTTTTTCTCTTTCTGAGCAGTTTTAGTTTGCCACAGGCTCATTTCCATGTGTCCATTCTTGCTTCTCTTTCCATTACTCACCTCCTCTCCAAACTATTTCTCTAGTAATGGGAAATTTTATTTTGTAGTGGTAGGAATACTTTTAACGTGACTCTACCTTCTTAACAAAATTTTAAATGTGCAATCCATTGCTGTTGACTATAGGGATAATGCGGCACAGCCAATCTCCAGAGCTTATTTACTTTACTTGAAGGAAACTTTATGCCTACCAATTAGTGAGTCCTCATTTCCCCAGTCACTGATAACCACCACCATTTCACTCTTTCAGCCCATGACCTTGAGGGTTTCATATTCTTCATGTAAATGGAATCACAGGGTATTTTCCTTTCTGTGACTGGCTTATTTCAATTAGCATAATGTCCTCAAAGTTCATCCATGCTGTCACAATTGCAGAATAATTTTCTTCTTTTTAAAGGTTTCATAGTATTCCATCATATATACCATATACCATATTTTCTTCTTCATTTGTTTGTTTTTGAGATGGGGTCTTGTTATGTTGCCCAGGCTGGTACTGAACTCCTGGGCTCAAGCAATCTTCCTGCCTCAGCCTCCTGAGTACCTGGGATGACAGGTGTGTGCCACCATGCCTGGCATATACCATATTTTCTTTATCCATTCATCTGTCCATGGACATTTAGGTTGTTTCCACATCTTGGCTATTGTGAATATTGCTGCAATGAACTTAGAAATACTAACATCTCTTCATGATCCCAATTTCAAGTATTAATCCTGAAGTCAACACCTAGAAGTGGGATTGCTGGATCATATGGCAGGTCTTTTAATTTTTTGAGGAATCTCCACACTGTCCCCATAATGGCTACACCATTTTGTACGCCCACCAACAGTATGCAAGGGTTCCAATTTCTCCACATCCTTGCCAACGCTTATGTTTTTTTTTTCTTTTCACAATAACCATCCTGACATGTGAGGTGACATCTCATTATGGTTTTGATTTGCATTTCTCTGACAATTAAGAATACTGAGCAATGGGTTATATATCTGTCAGCCATTTCTGTCTATTTTGGAGAGGTGTCTATTCAAGTACTTAGCCCATTTTAAAATCAGGTTATTAGTTTGTTTTACTATTGAGTTGTAGGAGCTTTACGTACTTCTGGATAGTAAGCCCTTACCAGACATATGCTTTGTAAACATTTTCTCCCATTCTGTAGGTTGTCTTTTCATTTTACTGAGTGTTTTGTTTGCTGTACAGAGCTCTTTAGTTTAATGCAATGCATAGCAAGCTTCCTGAATGAGAGGTCTTACACTATGACCTCTCATTCTCCACTTAGCCTAAAAGAAGTGGATTTCTAACCCTGGACTCTCAAGATACCATTTTCTTCTAACTTCCTCTCACCTGTGGGCCGCTCTGCCTTCACCTCCTCTGCCTATAAGTTACATATAATTTCTCTCCTCTGTGTGTTCCCAACATGCATTCTTTCTCTCTGCTTCAACTATAGCTTGTGTGCCAATGATTTCCAGATCTGCATAGCACTGCTCCTTAGCCAAAAGCATCTTCTGGGTATCTTATGAGTCCCTCTAATTCAGCATGTTCAGAGCTGAACTATCCTTTTCTCACATTCAGTCAAATTTGACACCTTCCTTTTCCTCATCACTTAGACTGTCATGACACTCTACAGTGTCTTTTTCTAGAATAATCCCTATTGACTACATCCATCACCACTACTCAGTTAGGCCCTCAAAGTCCCTCATCAGGACTAGTAGATAGTTAATTAAAGGAAATTTGAGAATCAGACTAATTGAATTTCAGTTTTTTTTAACTTAATGGCTGTGTGCTTTGGGTAAGTTATTTAACTTATTTAAGACTCAGTTTCTTCATCTGTTGAATGAGACTAGTACTTAGAACTAGTGTAAGAAATTTCATAATCTCAATAAAATGTCATTCACAATGGCTAGCATATGGCAGCCACTCAAAAATGTTATTTTTCTTACATAAATATTCTCCTTTCTGCCTGCCTTAATACATATTTCCTATCCAATACTCATTCAGTTATACCAGTTGACTTCCTAACTCATGTCAGTCTTGGACTAAAAGTAAAAAACTATGAATGCATTTTTATTACCTATATTACAAAGACCATCTCTTTATGGCATTAATGACTTTTTAGAAATCTAAACCTGAGCTACCTTTTCTGGTAACAAACTCCCACTCCTTAGCATATAACATATTCATCTAGGGTACCTTACATGGTCAAGCCTTGCTTTCTTTATTGTAGTCACCCTATTTTCAAGATCTCCTTTATTTATTTAATTTTGTACCAAAGATTGAACCCAGGGACACAATCACTGAGTCACATCCTATCCCTTTTTATATTTTATTTAGAGACAGGGTGTCACTAAGTTGCTGAGGCTGGCTTTGAACTTGTGATCCTCCTGCCTCAGGCTCCTGAGCCGCTGGGATTATAGGCGTGCAGCACTGTGCCCAACCTCCTTTTATTTCTAGGAAGGGAAATCATATTTGTTTTTGTATAAGCACCTGTTTTCACCAATAAATTCCCTGGAAGCAAAGAAACCTCCCTTATTAACTTGGTACATCACATTCATTTATTCACCAAGTATTTATTAACTTGAGAACCAGGTACTGTACTAAGCACTAAGGATCAAAGACAAAGAATGATTGACCCATACCCTTAACAAGTGTATACTGTGGTTAGGAAGGTGGACATACAAATGATTCCACTAAAGGGTGACAGGTGAAAGGGCAGAGCAGTGCTCTAGATCCTGATTACATGTCAGAATTTCCAGGACTGAATTGTTTTTTCAGTACTGGGGATTAAACCCAAGGGCACTCTACCATTGAGCTCCTTCCCCGGTTCTTTTTAATTTTTATTTTGAGACAGTCTTACTAAATTCCCCGGGCTGGCCTTAAACTTGCAATCCTCTTACCTCAACCTCCCAAGCCACTGAGATTACAGGTGTGCACCATTGTGCCCAGCTGAATTTTTTTTTTAATGCTAATGCCTGGGTTAACCACCAGAGATTTTAATTTAATTGGCCAGTGGTGCATGTTTTTTCTAAAGCTGCTATGGAGCATTTATGTCAAGTGAGTGTTACAAACCTCTGGGATAGAGCTATACACAAGAGACTAAGGGACATGAGAGACTCATCTGGCAGCTGACACTTTTGGTTGTTCCACAACGTCTTGTCCTTTTTCTTCTTCCATTCTGAATCGACTCAGATGGAAATCGCTTTCTCCATGTGACTTAGGAGGCAATGCCCTACCTTCCAATCAGGGGTAGATTCTGATTGTTCTTTTTGTGATTGGTTTAGGTAGGCAAAGGAAACATCCTGAACAAGGATTCACAGGGGAAGGCTGACTGTGCAAATTTGGAAAAAGGTTTCCTAGTCCCAAGGAAAACATACCAGGAAAGATATGCTGTTTCTGCATGTGGACAATGCTATGTCTGGTTGTAACATCTGGAACTATAGAAACCACACTGTAACCACAAAGGAAGAACTCAAATCCAGAAAGGAGATGGATTCTGGTTGATGCAAGTGTCACTCAGTGCATCAGACAACCCTGCTGTTAGTCAATTCTGTTGTTAGTTTACCTTCATGTATGAAAGTAAATTTTCTAATTGCTTATGCTACTTTGAGTAAGAATTCACTCTTTACCTGCATCAGATGGCATCTCAACTGATATGCAACTAAACCACATTTGGGGATCAAGGAAAGGAGTGCAGTCCAGAGAAGGTGATATCTGTCAAGAGCCCTCAGCAAGGCAACAGAGAAGCAGAAGAAGCAAATTAAAAGACACAGGTATGAAAGTATGAGATATTCTTGAAACTACATAGTTTACATGGCTCCTGCAAAGTGTTTAAGGAGGGAGATTAGGCTGGAGGGGTGGTAGACTGGGTCAGATTTTGAGGAACCTCGTATACTGTGGTGGATTAAATATGGCCACAAATCCTCTGCAGCTCCTCCTAACATGAGGAAGAGTCTGTCAACATGCCATGCATCTGGCTGGCTTTGTGACTTGCTTGACCAATAGAATACACAATGAAGTTATGTTATTCTAATTTCAGAGCTGAGGCCTGCCTCTCTTGAATGCTGCCTGGAGGCTACCAAGCTGTGAGGAAGGCAGTGTAGCCTACTGGAACACTACAGCACAGGTGGAGAACAGAGGTGCCCCCTCAACAGCCGGTGCCACCTGCTGGGCCATGAGGGAGAAGCCATCTTGGACCATGCAGCTATCTGCGCCATCACAGGACTGCGTGTGAGCCCAACAAACCTAGAGTAGTAAGAAATATTACACCACTGCTGCATCAACAGGGTTGAGACAATGGGGAGCTGAACTAAGAAAGTGGCAACAAGAAGGCACAGAAAAGTCATCACAGAAGTAAAGTAAAATCCATATGATGGTGAATGCAGGTTAAAGAGTGTAAAGGAGGAAAATGAATTGGGAACCAAAGTTTTCTGCATTAGGTAAACAAAGGAACGATGGCACCAATCGCTAAAAGAGAGATTATGGGAGGAAGAGACGATTGTGGAACACCCAAGTGGAGATGTACTGCAAGGAGTTTTGAATATTAAATGTTTGAAACATAAATTACTATGATTAATCTGGGAGAATACTGAAGTGTTGTAGTCCAAGGAATAATCTTTATTTGCTCTATATGGAAAAATTTGAGTGCCTTCTAAATCAAGTAAAGTTTTGTTTTTTGGGTTTTTTTTTTTTTTTTTTTTTTGGTACTGAGGATTGAACTCAGGGGCACTCGACCACTGAGCCACATCCCCAGCCCTATTTTGTGTTTTATGTAGAGACAGGGTCTCACTGAGTTGCTTAGCGTCTTGCCATTTCTGAGGCTGGCTTTGAACTTGTGATTCTCCTGTCTCAGCCTCCCAAAGTGCTGGGATTAACAGGTATGTGCCACCGCACCCAGCCTAAATCAAGTAAAGTTTTTAAAACACTTTACTAGTGTGTTATAATTATACTTAATATTTGGATTCATTGTGATTTATAGATATATGCATATAGCACAAATTCATTTCTTTCATTCCCTCATACCTCCCATTTCCCTCTCCCCTTTCCTCCACCCTATTGGTCTCTCTTCTATTTTCATGAGGTCCCTTTTCTTTTTTTCTTTTTCTCTCAAGCTTCCATATATGAAAGAAAATCTAGGAGCCTTTACAGTCTGGCTTATCTCACTTAGCATGATCTCTGGTTCCATTCATTTTCCTGCAAATGACACAATTTTTGTTGTTTTTAATGGCTGAGTAAAACTCCATTGTGTATATATACTACATTTTCTCTATTTGTTGAGGGACACCTAGGCAGGTTCCATAATTTGGCTATTGCAAATTGAGCTACTATAAACACGAGTATGCATGCACAGCTATAGTATGCTGACTTTATTCTTCAGGATAAATACTGAGGAATGGGCATACGGTGGTTCTATGCCTAATCTCTTGAGAAACCTCCATATTGATCTCCATCGTGACTGTACTAATTTCCAATCTTAACAACAGTGTATCCTCATCAGCATTTGTTATATTTTATATTGTTAATGATTGCCATTCTAACTGGAGTGAGATAAAATCTTGGTGAAGTTTTATAAGCAAAGTTTTAATGGTGCAAACTCATTTTATTGACACTTCATCAGAATAGAAAGGAAAAGGGAAGTTTAAGATTCTGTGCAATCAATCTGAAATGCTGATAAATCTGCACGCAGTTTAGCTTATGTGCATTAATCTGTAATCTCAGAGCGCACTTGTAGTATACAATTGTCCTACATGAAGGCACTACTGCACTTTTCAGTATCTCCAGTGGGTTAGTTCTATGCTACAAGTTCTCTCTGTTTCTGTGCTGCAGATTCTCCCATCCTATAGAGCATGGAGGGGTTTCCAAATGCTAAAAAGAGTGGAGACTGCATGCTAGAGAGTTGAGTCTACCTCCAAGTTGCATATTTTGTCAAGTGGGCACAATATGTGATTTGCCAGGGTAATAAATTGCACAGGCTAGAGACAACATCAATATCCACAAGTAAATACTGACTTACCTTTGATATTGGTTAAAATAGCAAGTAAATGGCTGGGAGCCAATCTCATCTTTCCAGTACTGTTGCCAATTCATGACACTTTCCAAGTTCTTCTGATTTTCTCTCTTACAGGGAGGAATATAGGAGCACTAACAAAATAGAACACAGAAAGTATAGCTATTATTCTACAGAATATTGAAATATACTCCAGTTTTCTTCAAAGACATTGCTTTATTATAGTGCATGGGTTGAAAATGAGAGGAAAGCATAGACATGGCGGGCAACCATTGCCCTGGTTAGCATCAAATGCCCATCTTGATGGCCATGAATGTGCCAATGGTGTCACTACTATGCATTATGGTTTTCACAATGCTACCCATCAGCTCCTGCTCAAGTGTTCTAATCATGAGACAGGAAAACGTGCTAAAGAGAGCCCCAGCCATCATACTCTTACCATTTTAATATGGTCAAAGCAGCTGGACTGAGACTTTCCATAAGGACCCACAGCCACTGGCATCTTGCTTGTGGCCTTGGCTCCTGGTCCATTTTTACAGGGAGATGGCACTGTGCAGATGGTAAATCTAATTTAGACCTAATTTTTAAATAAAACCAAATTGAAATTGCTTCACTGTATTTCAAATTTCCAATTTGGTACAATGACCAAAAAAAAAAAAAGAAAAAGTACTCCAGTAACAAAAATACCTTTAGCCATTAGAATATAAGGACATTTCATCAACAATGAATTACAATCTAATGACAAATTAAAAGCATAATAAATCTTCTCTTTTTTGGAAGCCGGCCAGTCAACAGTGGGAGGGGGAAAAAAGTTAATTTTTATCATCAATTCCTAATTGTGGACCTTGATATTTTCCTCTTCCACTTTGAACTATTAAATCAAGCACATGTGTAACTCTTCTCCAGCTACTACTATCAACTACTGAAACTTAAGTTTTCTTTTCTTACATTCTCTTGGGCAATGGAAACAGCAGAAAATTTCCTTCAAGTGTATAATCAATATATTTTGCTAACTGATGTTTTTTCCTAGTCATGCCGCTGACAGAGTAGTTCTCCTAAAGGGACTCAATTACTCTAAACAATATAAATTCAGCAACACTGAAAAACTGCTTTTAACTCCAGATGTTAAAATGAGCCCTAAACATCCCAAGCTGTTTTCTCAGACTTTTATGATGATGATGATTTCACCTTATATTTATTATTTACAATACACCAGATGCCGTAATGAATGCTGAATGGGACTGAACTTGTGTACTTTTTTTTTTTTTTGGCACTGGAGATTGAACCCAGAGGTGCTTTACCACTGAGCCACATCCCCAGCCCTTTATTTATTATTATTTTTTAAAATTTTGAGAAAGGATCTCATTAAGTTGCTTACAGCCTGGCTAAATTGCCAATGCTGACCTTGAACTTGCAATCCTCTTGCCTCAGCCTCCAGAGCCTCTAGGATTACAAGCATGCACCACCAAGCCCAGCACTTAATGTACTTCTTACAACCGCCCTCTAATGATCTCCATTCTATAGATGAGGAAATTGAGATTCCTGTCAGGTGTACAACTAGAACTACATTCCAGTGATTTTATCACATTCTACTCTCAGATGTTTTACCACAGTCACTGATATCAAGAAGCAAAAAAATAAAACAAGACAAAATATTAGCTTTAGAGTATAATTTGAGTCACATTCTTTTACTTATAGCATATAATTCTCCAATCTCTTTCCTTGATTTCTGGTAAAATTCAAAATTTTGGTAAAATCCAAAATTTGGAGCATTATGTACAGAACTCTATAATCTGATCCCTGCCTGGCTTCATCTTGATGTAATTCTGGGATACAGCCAGATAGAAGCCATAAATCTGCCACATGCTGTGACATTTACCTGTCTGGCACAGACTTTAGCTCCTTTTAATGTCCCTTTTCTTTCATCCTTTTCTTTGGAGAGTCAGGTCTGATGTCACCTGTTTGGGAAGCTTTTTCTTTCTTGCTGCCAATTAGGTGCCCCTCCCCTGTGCTACCCCAGGATGCATATCCCATGATATCACAGCCAGAACCAGTCTCACACTTGTCTGTCAGCCTCCCCAGGGAGCTGGCGGGTTGAGAGCAAAGGACTGTTGTTTTTCTTTTCTCTGTCTTCACACTGAGAACTTCTGGAAATGGTGAAGTTTCAAAAATGTTGGTTGACCGAGTTAATAACAGTTCTATACATTTTTATTCGAGATGGTGAAGCTATTTTCAGTAAATACCTTAAAAATATATAAACAATGTATTAAATTTTTAATATATAAAACAAATTCACAATATTATGCAAATATTATTTTAATGACTGGACTATTGAATACTTAAGCTGTGCACATATAGTGTCACTTCTATTACTTGCAATAATATAAAGCCAATATCTTCTGTGAGATATGGATTTTGAGTTCTTCCAATGCTGCAATTAGGCTTAGAAGAAAAGGAGACCAAAGGCTTTCGTCCTGTGATTCATTAGGTATTTGACCTTGGGTAAATTGATCCCCTTTTCTGGATTTCATTTTTTCTAATCTGTAACATCTCCAAAAGAATTTCTAGCACTACATGTCAATGACTCCATTATTGGAGACACACCAAGAGAGAACCCAGCAGCAGGATTACAAACAGTATTTTTCCCAGAAGAGATCCTGCCCACTGGAGATAAGGCTGGGAACCCTGATGAAGCCTCCAGCAAAGAAGATAAGTGTGGGAGGCCCCTCCTTGGAGGCCTGGACTTTGCATTAGGAAAACATCCATAAGAGGATTGTGACTTTCCAATTGCTTACCTTTCTACAATGTGTTGCATACTTCTTTTCCTTCTATTAAAATATTTTCTTTCTACACATAGTCAATTAGTTTATAAAGCAAGAATAAGTGCCAATTTATTGTGGTCTTTCTAGTAAGGAGAAATTTTCAGTTTTAAAGGTAGAAGCTGTGGGATATGAATGTCCAAAAATTCATCAGTCCTTTTAGCAATGGTTATCCCTGACACAAGAGGTAGACTCAATATTTCAGGAAATAAAAATTAACAACCAAATGTAATTAAAGCATATTTTAAATTTTTGCAAGGTAACTCAATTTGAATTCTTTACTATTCAGGTTTTAGGGGGAGAAATTGTTTTAAAAGGATTAGGTCTACCAAATGCCAATTCTAAGATTTGACCACATACATGTTTCTGAACAGTCAAACAAAAACTTGGAGTGTGGAAAGGTTTGTATTAGGTATGTTGAGCTTTCATGTGAAATAAAAAAAATATTTCTTGGCTTTAGGAAAACTTCAAGCTAGTGTGTGGATGGATTGAATTCTGAGAGCAAAGAACATTTTTTTTTTTACATTGCAGAAAATAACTTGACAATAAAATTAAGTATTCTTTTTGTGGATTGCATTCTTTCCAAAGAATATCATAAGCTAAATATCATACAATACTCTAAAAACTTTGTAAAACATTGTCTTGAAAGGAAAAATTTTGAAAGACTAAATTTTGTGTTAAGAATCATGAATGTTCTATTTTCTCAAATCTTGTTTTCAATTGATTGATTTTTAAATTTTCTGTGAGGCCTATCTCAAATCTTCCCTAGATCCCTTCTCAATTCTATGTAATAGATCATCATAGATGGTCAGAATTTCAAATATATTAAACATGAAAATTCAAAGTAGTGTTCTAGAAAAGGAAAACTGGGAAATTCAACTACACAGACTTCTTTTCTTTCTAAGTTATTCAAGTGTGATGGTTTTCCATTCTCTGTAAGAGCTCCACCATGAAAATATCCCTCCTTTGGTTGGGGGGCAAATAATAATCTACACCATATCATTATCATCATCACTATCATCATCATCATAGTTAACATTTATTGACTCTGTGTCAAGCATCTCATTAATCCAAATAAGCAAATATTATAATCACACCCTCTGCTTAGATGAGGAAATGGAAGGACAGAGGGGCTTAAGAAAACTTTCCCAAGATCACCAGGGCAAACACTGGAAAATCTGGGGCTCAGACTGCAGAGTGTTCTTAGCACTGTTCCACAGTACCTCCCATATTTCTGTCTGTAGAGCTTCCCATTTCTCTCTGTAGTTCCCTGGTGTGGGAGAGGCCCTGCCCTCTGCATACCTCTCCTGGAGAACCAATATGGTGGTATGCTACTCCTGCAGACAGACACAATGAGGCAGCATGGGGCAGCCCATTGTTTTCCTGATCTGTTCCCAGAGAAATGCACTGTGAATGTTTGCTCCTGCCTCCATTTGTCTTCAGGTTTGGGTTTCTGGTGCTATGGATGTAACTTCACTTCAGTGAATTTGCAGACACAGTGCCTGTGCTCATGGAGGACGATAGCATTTCCTTGGAGAAACTTCCTCACACAGTTCTGACCTGTATTGTTTTTCATTTGCAAAGCATTTTCCCACTTCTAACACCATAATACCCAAGTAAGCTTCAGAAGAACCTGTGTTGTTTGCGGCCTGAACCTGGATGGGATCACTTTCTTTATAAAATTAGGAGAGGCCGGGTGTGGTGGCACATGCTTGTAATCCCAGCAACTCAGGAGGCTGAGGCAGGAAGATCGCAAGTTTGAGGCCAGCCTCAGCAACTTAGGAAGACTTTGTCTAAAAAATATAAAGGATTGGGGCTGGGGCGGTGGCTCAGTGGTAGAGCGCTTGCCTTGCATGCGTGAGTCACTGGGTTCGAGCCTCAGCACCACATAAAAATATATAAAGATATTGCGTCCATCTACAACTAAAAAAAATATTAAAAAAAAAAAAGCTTTAAAAAAAAAATATAAAGGATTGGGGGGTTGTTCAGGGGTAAAGAACCCCTAGGTTTGATCTCCAGAACCACACACACCAAAAAAACAGTACATAATAAAATATAGTTGTTTAGTGCCTATCTTTTAGGAAAAAGATTGTTTCTACATTTTTATTGGTGCATTATAGTTGTACATAACAGTGGGATTTATGTTACATATTCATACATGCACACAATATATCATCATTTGGCCAATATCATTCCCCAGTATTTCCCCTCTCCCTTCTCTCCTCCCTCCCCACCTCTGTCCCTTTCCTCTACTCTACTGAACTCCCTTCAATTTTCATGAGTCCCCACCCCCTCCACCTTTCTTTTCCCTTTTTCATCTCTAATTTCCAGGCGCAAGCCTGTAATCCCAGCATTGGGGCAGCTGAGACAGGAGAATCGCGAGTTCAAAGCCAGCCTCAGCAACAACAAGGCACTAAGCAACTCAGTGAGACCCTATCTCTACATAAAACACAAAATAGGGCTGGGGATGTAGCTCAGTGGTCGAGTACCCCTGAGTTCAATCTCCAGTACCCCCCACCCCAAAAAGAAAACAAATGACTCCTTCTTTCTGAGTTTGGGGCTAAGAGAAAAAAATCTTTTTTGATATTTTTGCATTCATGAACAAAATTGATGGAACTGAGTGATATGTTCCAAATTTAACATAAAAACCTCCAGTAGGTCTATTAAGAAAAGACACTATAATTATTCAATGTGAAATGTTTGATTACGTTATTACTTATGTTTCCATGATCTTATTTTAGGTTTTATCAAGGTTTATTATAGCATTCTTTTTCGGCCTACCACAATGGATTTACATTTTTAAGAGAACCTTTCTTGAGTAGGTTCTTTGTCTTGAGGATTGAGTTTCCATCATGTGGGCAGAGTAGGCAGAATTCACTTTTTCTGAGTCATTTAAAAAAATTATTGCTTAAAACACATGGTCTATTTATTTAAATATTTGGGCCTGGGTTCTATGTGAGGCATTATCTAAGAAACAGAAATGGACAAACTTTTTCTCCAGTGTTTTTCTTGATTTCACTTAGTAATGAAAGATATAATACTATAATGGGTTTTGCTGATTAAATACTTTCCAAATAAATTTATTTAGAAAATGAATTATTAACATATTGCCTACTGGAACACAAGTTTAAGTATATTTTATATCATAATCCCTCCTTTTTTTGAAATCCTGTAAGAAATCGTTCAGTTATGATGTGTAATTCTAATGATATTTTTGATGACATAAACATATAATCAGAAAAGCTCTGTGGAATAAAAAGTATAACTGAGCCATTTATAAACTCCACAATGTTTCAAATGTCATGCACATGCACGCACCCACACAGAGTCCTTATGAATGTAGGTTAATTGAAGAAACACATACGAAATTATACGTCAGCTAAAAAATTAAATTCTAGGGCAGGTGGTTCTAGAATGCATATCCATATCTGAAAAAGCTAAATGAAAATGATGTTATGGAAGACTCTGAAGGTCAAAGAAATGGCTCAGAAAATGTGAAAAGCAAAGATAAGAACAGAAACTAAAATGAGCTCTTACAGTGGTACCCAGGCTGGACAATGTTTGTCAAAGTATGTTCCACAGAATGCTTGGCTTGCTTGTCAAAAAGATCCACCCTCCTGGAAGTCTGATTCATTAAGATGAGGAATCTGCATTTTTAACAGCTCTTGCCTCAGAATGACAGATTTTTAGAATTGATAATTTACGCAACAAACCATTCTTAGTTGGTGAGAACTGGATAGGATACAAAGATTAGCTATTACTCACTCCTTTCTCCTCTGCACCTCCCCAAGAACACACGCTATAGTAATGGTAGCATATCCACCAAGGGCTTTGTGACTAAAAGAGAGGATGGGAGTATTTTGGCCATGGGGATGTAAGAGAAGGCTGACTTTTGATTTGTGTCATTAAGGTTGAACAGGAATTTGCTCGTCAGAGAATGGGTTGGGAAGGTGACATTCCAAGAAGAAACACAATGTGCAAAGACTGCGTGTGGATGTTCCAGAAGACTGAGTCATCTAATGTGCTTGAAGAAGGGGCATGGGAGATGGTACTGGAAAATGCCCAAATGACCTGACCTGCTACTCCCTGAAGAACTGCTCCTCTCTCCTTAAATGCTTCTGCGACAAGTCATTCACTTCCCTCCAGAGAATATGCCCACTCACCCACTGAGCATGTGGATGCTACAGCTGTGTTTTTTTTTGTAATTTAATAATATTCATATAACTTTTCAATTCAGGTAGACTGCTAAGGTTGGTGATATTATTAAAACTGAGAAAAGCTCAGAATGACATTCCACCTTCAAGAGAGAAGAATTCACTTAACCTTAGAGTTAGAAAATAAAAACATACTGTCTTTGCCAAATATAGAGGCTGAATCTAAATAGAAGCAATCAGACCAAAACAAGAATTTTAATCTGGATCAAGCTCAATAGTTATTATTTATAATAAGCATGACAAGACATGCAAAAATTTGTTCAATACTTTATGCTTGCAATTCTAAGTCCTTGAGGAAGAGCTTAGGGTGTAGTTCAGTGGTAAAGTGTGTGCTTATCATGTGTAAACCACTAGGCTCAATCCCTAGCACCAAAATAAAATTTTAAAAATCCTCAAGGAGACGGTCAATACTCTTTATGACTGTAGAGAACACTGTAATGAAGTAAAGCCTTCTGCATGAAGGGAACCAAGAAACCCTATCCATGATAAGTTTTCTAGTATCAGGATGGAAAGATGGAGTGATTAAAAAAAAATGGGGCTCCTATTTGTGGCACGATGTGTTTTCTAAAGATTGCTGCACCAGTAAGCATTCTGTCCTATGCACTCGTGCAACATGATGCTGGCACTCCTCTACTGAGAGGTGGGGTCTGTCTATCTTCTCTTCCCTACAGCATAGGTAAGATTGTGATTACAGCAGAAATGACACAGTGTGATTTCCACGGCTAGATCAGAAAAAGTGACAAAGCTTCTGCTTTCATCTCTCTCTTGAGAATGCTTGTTCCTGGAACCAAATGCTCTTCTGTAAGAAAGCCCAAATTAATCCGTGCAGAGAGACCACATGGGGAGACCTATATGGAGAAGAGCTGAGGTCCCCAGCCAATATCCAGCCTTAACTGCAGTACAATGGGCGTAACTGAGCCTGCATATGATTCCAGCCTCTGGCCTTCACGTCTTCCAACTGGAACCTCAGATCATCGAACAGAGATAGGCTAACTTCTTGTGCTCTGCCTAAATTCCTGACCCACAGAATTCATGAACATAATAAAAGTAATTTGATCCACAGGGACCTTTCACAGTGGCTAATGGGTTATCAGACACTGAGGGCTAAAATAGGTGGATGACCTTCTAAGATTCTCTTTGATCTATATATCTGAAAAAACTTGAGTTTTGTTGAAGAGAAGTCTTACAAGTCAATGTGATATAAGGGATGTAAGGCAGGGTTCACACTTTTATATCTCTTGTAATGCCAGGCCTAGATATCCTTGAATGAAAGGTGAGGGTGGGGGGTAGCTGCTTATCTCTGAAGAAAGATCCTGTGGTAAAACATTAAGTAAGGCCAACTGAACATGTAATTTATTTCAGTGGAAGATACTAACATTTACCAGCGTATGCAGTGGGGAAAGGGAAGACATTTAAAGTATTATTGGACACTGGCTCTGTACTAACTCCAGTCCTTGGGGACTCTGTATGACTGTGCTCAGAACTGTGCTCAAGGAGTCAGAGGAAAATGGGGTTTTGACCTAAGCTGGTGCCATGATAGGCCCAGTAAGTCCATGAACTTTCAAACGGTTGTTCCTACAGACCTTGAGCGGACAGATGCTGTACATATGTAGATGAAGAGAATGAATATGCATGCCCAGCAACTATCCTAATTCACATTTTGACCCTCTTACTTGTGGAGTGAAGGATATTATGGTGGGTAACTCTGAAAGTAACCACTTTTTCCCAAAATAGAAAATGATTAAACCAATACTGTATCCCTAGGGGAAATCACAGAGGTTACAGTCTATCTCACCCTTATTAAACTAGCATATTTGACTCTTGAAGAAGGTAGACAATCGTGGAGAATGACTGTATTGTTAAATGAATCAGTGATGACTCCAATTTCATCTACTGTTTCAAACTCGGTCTCTACAGGAGCAAATAAACTACCTGTGGTATTATTCTATGGCTATTGATCTGGCAAATACCATTTTCTCCATCTTTGTGGACAGAAAGTACCAGAAGCGGTTTGCTTTCACCTAGCAGAAATGGTGTGAACTTTACTGTCTTATTTGAGATTGCATCAATTCTCTCTGTTATGCTTTAGTCTGCAGGGACCTTGACCCCTGCACAATCCCATAGAACATCACTTTGTAAAATGGTGATATCATGCTGATTGGGCCTGGAAAGCAGGGAGTACAGAGTGTCCTAGATTCCTTGGTAAAGCACAGATGTGTCAGAGAGTGGAAATTCAGGGATCTGCCCCGTCAGTAACCCTCCTGAGGGTCTACTGGTTTAGGCAATTTCTGGATATTCCTCCAACATGAAAAGCAAATCGCTGTATCATTCACTCCTTAAAACTAAGAAAGAGACAATGCTTTCTGGCTCTCTTCATATTTTGGAGGAAACACATGTCAACGTTTGGGATTGCTACTCCAACCTATTTAATCAGTAACCCACAACTGTGCCAGCTTTGGGTGGTAGCCGGAGCAGGAAAACCTGTCCAGGCTACAGACTAAGAAGAGGTCTCAATTCAGGTCTGCAGTCCAATGTCTCCAACAGTTTACAAGAGGTCGGTGACAGATCAGGAGAAATATGGCCCCAAAGAGAGCCCTGATGGTATAAAGCAAACCCATCCTTTCTTTGGCAAATGACTTCTCCTTTTGAGAAACCACTGTTTTGTCCCAGTAGGATCTGAATGCCTGAACGTGAAGTTGGGATTTACAGACCAGAAGCAGGTCTTTTTTTTTTTTTTTTTTTGGTACTGGGGATTTAACTCAGGGGTACTCGACCACTGAGCCACATCCCCAGCCCTATTTTGTGCTTTATGTAGAGACAGGGTCTCACTGAGTTGCTTAGCACCTCACCATTGCTGAGGCTGGCTTTGAACTCGTGATTCTCCTGTCTCAGCCTCCCTGAGTGCTGGGATTACAGGCTTGAGCCACCGCGCCCGGCTCAGAAGCAGGTCTTGAAGGCAAATAAGTGTCATATGAAAATGGCTCCCACTTGAGTGTACCTTCTCTTTTTGGACTATCACCTTCCCCAACTGCAGTTTTAATCTAGGCCTGTTTTTCTCTTAACTGGGCCATGTATACCCCCAGATGACTCTACAGTGTGCCAGAGAATGCGTAAAACCTATGCTCAGTTTTGATGGGTGAAACAATTTGAGTTCAGTGAGCATAATTTTGGGCAGAACATCTGATTATTTATTTCTGTTAAGAACAATGATGTTGGTGGTACAGACCTATCACTAATTTATGAGGACTGGCTAACAAGTAATAAACTGTTTTGATGAAATAGCTTAGTGTGTGCTAAACTCTTGGAATCAGAACTGATTGATACATATGATTTAAAAATTGTATGTCCCATATATGCTCTCAGGAAGCATTCCAAAAATGAACAAAAGGCCAAAAAGAATAAACCAAGAAAGAGAAAGACATGGACTCAAGAAAGCAAGATACCCAACACAGGAGAGATGTAACAGGCCTCAGGTGCATCCAGTTCAATTTGGGCAGCAGGCTGAAAGGTTCCAGAGAAGCTGTCTCAAGAAATTGAGAGGAAAACAATGTGGCAAAAAAAGATTACCTTTTGTGAATAACCATATGACAGAGTGTACAGAGGGATTTTATAATTCTGTGGGGGAATTTTGGAAAAATAAGAGAAAGGTACATAGCAAAGTAAAATTTTTAAAAGTAGCCGGGTATGTAGTGGCACACGCCTGTAATCCCAGCACTTTGGGAGGCTGAGACAGAATTGCGAGTTCAAAGCCAGCCTCAACAATGATGAGGCGATAAGCAACTCAGTGAGACCCTGTTTCTACATAAAACACAAATAGGGCTGGGGATGTGGCTCAGTGGTTGAGTGCCCCTGAGTTCAATCCCCAGTACCAAAAAAAAAGAAAGAAAGAAAAAAAAGAAATTTTAAAGGAATGATTATTAGCACCAGGAAAGTTATAGAAATGAATGGGACTTTACATAAAATAAGTGGAAATGAATAGGGTGGAATGAGATGGTATAAGAAAGCTAAATCCTCACATTCTGTCATAGTCACGCTCAACAGTATCTAAAATGTACACATTGGGGAAACTGTTGTTTAGAAACATGGAGCTAAATATTAGCCAAAAAAAAAAGATAAAATAGATAAAAGTAGTTGTCTCTGGGTAGCAAAAAGGCATGGGGCAGAGGTATCCTATACTCGTCCCCAGTAAAGCTGCAGTACTATTTGGTTTTTGAAACCATGTTCCAAATAACATTAGCCAGCATCCATCAAAGGCTAACCAAGTGTGAAGCACTATTCTGGATGCTTTCCACCTATTACCTTGCAATCCTCATAACCCAGGAAGACAGGTATAATAATCCTCATATTACAGATGAGGAAACCAACTAAAAGAGAACAGATACACAAGGTGAAGATGCAAATAATGGGAACTGTTATGAGATGAAATGCCTCCTCCCAGTGACCCTTGTCCACAGGCAGCCCCTTGTGATTCCTCCTGGCACTTTCTACACTGTGTTTTCACATGAAGGTGAGCACTCAACTGGGTCTTGCTTTGTTCTCTCATTTGCCAGCAGACCTTGGTGCTTTCATACCTGCATGGGCAGATTCAGCTCATTCTCCTTTGAAGACCCCTGCATAGCTGTGCCAAAATTTATTAATTGGTCCTCAAATGAAAAAACATTAAAGCCTTTACCTGTCTTTTTTTTTTGTAAGCAATTACAAAGAAGAAACAAGCTTATTTTCACAAGCATCTATGCACACGTTTAAGGATAGAATAAAAGTGTGTACACCTTCATAAATCACAATTGTGGTGTTCCAAAGAGATTGTACACCAGTGATTCACAGAGCATCTTTCCCCATCTTAAACAAACAAAACAAAACAAAACTGGCTACAAAGGAACTTTCTGATGGGTAAGCCACAGGCTTCTTGCTTTCATTTATGTTTTTAAGTCAGTATTTCTTTTCTGTTAAGGGACCATCAACGATCTCTGACCATTGTAGTCATTTTGTCCCTGATGGTGAAGAATCTAGTAAAGGAAATTGAATCTTGGTCACACAATGCCTACCCCCCACCGCCGCCGCCATTTGTCCGTCTTGATTTCATTTATGGTATGTTTGCTACATTTCTTATATAGCAATATGTAATTTTTATGAAACCAATCTGTGAAAATTAGACCCACTTCAATGGCAAACCCATTATCTACAGACATTGTAACCACTGAAACAAAACCACCACTATTGTGTGGGTTCAGGCTTATAGGATGAGGTATGTGACTCTGGAAAAATGTTTTAGAAAATATAGATAAGCACAAATAAAATTTAAAACTTCTAGTACTTCTAACATCAAGATTACTATTATTATTATTTCATGTAGGACATTCAGTAAATATTATTAAGAGAAACTATCTGGTAATTTTCATATGATGAGTTTTTGTTTCAATATAATCCTAAAATTATAAAAGAATTGGGAAGTTTTACTTATTTCTATGTTCTCTGGCATAGTTTAAAGTAGGATTGAAGTTCCCTGTTTTCATAAAATTGACTTGGAAACATTTATAGTTGTGGTTGTTTAAGAACTTTCTCTCTTTCCTCTATGGTAGTATTTTTTTTTTAACTTTCAAAGTTTATATTATTCTAGAGAATCACCATCTCATCCTATGTCTTCAAAATTATTATCATAGAATTGATTATTCACTTGAAATTATTTTAACTTTTCCTGTATTTGTAGTTATTTCCTCATTTTAGTTTCTGATTTTGTGTTTTTAAAGAACACTTCTTTGGTAACAATCTGCTAAGAATTCATATCTGAATTTATCTTTCTGAAAACAAAAACAATTCTGCAGTACTTGAAGATGCTCAGTACATCTCCAATGGGAATTCTAAAGTCCTGCAAAATTTTAATACCATAAATTTGTGTTGTTAACTTTTCTGTCCGGCTGCTCTGAAAAATCAAATAAAAGCACTGAAGGGCAAGGTGGTTGATATTAGTCATAAGAAACTTTTAGTACATCCTGAGAGCATGGGAGATAAAGCTGGATTGAAGCAAGTTCGAGGGATGGGGAGGCAGATACCATTGCAAATCTAAGGAGCAAATGAACCCACCACAGCACTGTGTGATGCCTTCCAAAGATGGCACCAGGAGGAAGCTCCCACCCAGCGGGGATTATGCTCTCACACCAACTGCATTCCTGGCACTCGGCGCAGAGCTTGCCTGTGGCAAGTGCTCAATAAAGAACTACTGAATTAATGACTACAGATCCTTTTGAGTAATGTGACCTGTAATGATTTGTACAAGTAGGTATTTTCCACCAGCTATGAAGATTATGGAATGGAGAAAGTCAGAGACACCTATCACATCATAATGGAATAAAATAAAAAATCAATGATAAAATAAAAAATAGAAGGTACTCTAACAACTGGAGACTAAAAAAATATGTTATTGAATGACAAATGGATAGTAGAAAAAAATCAAGGATGAAATTTAAAAATATGTAGAGGTAAATGAGAATAGTGATACAATATATCAAAATCTCTGGGATACTATGAAACAGTACTAAGAGAAAAGGTCATTACATTGAGCTCATTCCTTAAAAGAAGATAAATAAATAAATAACCTAACATTACATCATAAAGCCCTAGAAAAAGAAGAACAAATCAACACCAAAAGCAGAAGACAGGAAATAATTAAAATGAGAGCCAAAATCAATGCAATCAAAACAAAAACATTCAAAAAAATCAAAAATCAAAAAGATGGGTCTTTGAAAAAAAAATAAAATTGATAAGCCCTTAGCTAAACTAAAGAAGATAGAGAAAAAACTCAAATCATTAAAATTTGTGATGAAAAAGGAAATATCACCACAGACACAACTAAAAGATAATCAGAAAGATAATCAGAAGATAATCAGAAATTATTTTGAAAATTTATACTCTAATAAAATAGAAAATCTTGAAGACATTGCCAAATTTCTAGAGACATGTGACCTACCCAAATTGAAACAGGACAAGCAATGAAATTGAAGATGCCATCAAAAGCCTACCAACAAAGAAAAGCTCAGGACCAGACAAATTCTCATTCAAGTTCTACTAGACCTTCAAAGAAGAACTAACAACAACCCTTCTCAAATTATTCCATGAAATAGAAAAAGAGGAAACCCTTCCAAACTCATTCTATGAAGCTATTATCACCCTGATAACAAAACCAGACAAAGACACATCAAGGAAAAAAAACTTCAGACCAATATCCTTAATGAACATAGATGCAAAAATCCTTAAAATTCTGGCATATCGCATACAAAAACATATTAAAAAATACAATTATCCTAGGCTAACCAGCTCTAAGCAACCACAAGTCTACTTTCAGTCTATAGATGTCCATATTCTGAACATTTTATGTATGTGGACTTATATAATATGTAGTCTTCTGTGGCTGGCTTCTTATACTTAGCATGTTTTCAAAGTGCATCCATATTGTAGCAAGTATTAATCTTCATTCCTTTTTATAGCCAAATAATTCTCCATTGTATGGATATAGTGAATTTTATTTATCCATTCATCAGTTGACAGGTTGTAATGTTACAAAGAGTGATGTTCAAATTTTCGTGTGGATATCTGTTTTCATTTCTCTCCAGAAACCTAGGAATGGAGTTGCTGGGTTATATGTCAATTCTATGTTTAGGTTTTTGGGAAACTGCCAAACTGTTTTCCACTGTGGCTGCATTATACATTATTGCCAGCAGTGTATGAAAGTTCTAATTTATACACTTTCAATGATACTTTTTATTGTCTTTCAAAATAGCCATTCTAGTGGGTTTGAAGTGGTATCTCATTGTGCTTTTGATTTGACTAATTATGTTGAACATATTCTCACACGCTTTTTGGTCATTTATACACCTTCTTTGGCAAAATAGCATATACATCCTTTGCCCATTTTTCAGTTGGTACTCTTGAACAAAATATACTTGGGTTTGATTTTTCCAGGCTACCAATCTCTGTCTTTTAATTAGAGGAGTTAGTCCATTTATATCTAATATAATTACTTATATATTTAGGTTTCAATCTAATAACTAATTTTTTACTTGTTCCATCTGCCTAAATTCCTTCTTTTCTCTTTTGCTGCCACATTTAGGACTGTTTGCTTATATTAATTCATTTTCCCCACTTAGTTGCTTGGTATATTTACATTTTTTTAAAAAACTGTGCAAATTCTCAAACTTCAACACAGAATTTGGGTGGAATTTCTTCAGTGGGTCACAGATGGGAGCAGAATTCCAGGGGTGATGCTGATGCTAGTCCACTGATAATACTTTGAGAACCAACAGTAAA
This sequence comes from Xerus rutilus, assembly GCA_028644305.1. Taxonomy (NCBI): domain Eukaryota; kingdom Metazoa; phylum Chordata; class Mammalia; order Rodentia; family Sciuridae; genus Xerus; species Xerus rutilus. Next base: position 43,059,955 of record CM053403.1, read on the forward strand.
GAAGAAGAAATATATTAAATACAAGGACAGTGAAGAGGTGTTGTAATAATCAAAGCAAAAGATAACTGTCTTGACTAAGTGTCAGGGAAAGTTAAAAAATAAGTATTAATACTAGGGACTGATGGTACTATTGATAGAAAAAAAAGACTGGAATAGAAGCAGGTCTTAGGAAAATGATAAATTTTGTTGTCATTTTTATCCTTGAAGTAGAGAAAACAAAAGGTAATTATAATAGAACTGAGAATTTAGCTCTCACTAGTATTATTGTCTAGTTTTCAGTTCTTTAAATCTATTTAAAATGACATTCTGACAAAAATAACTACACAGGAAATTTATTACAAAGAAAAAAGGATTAAACCTTCTACTTTCTAGAATTCAGTTTTCTCCAATGAAACAGAACATCAATCCATACTGCTGCAATATAGTTAGATTAGAATTTGTAAACCAAACATTGGATAAGGTTTCAAACAACATTTGGTCTTCTATATCAATTAGATGAATTATATAAAATAAACAAGTCAAGATATTTCTTTCATGTACTTCAGTATCCAGGGCTTCTGGAGACCTAATTTGCTGGATTCTGCTACTCAAGAAAGCAAATAAAATATATAAAGTGAATTTATCCAAATCATTTATTTACAAAAATGTTCACAATCCATTTAATAAATTTAATGATTTGAAATTATATCACTGGTTATTTTAAAAGAACAGAAGAGCTGGGCACGGTGGTGCACTCTTGTAATCCCAGTGGCTTGGGAGGCTGAGGCAGAAGGATCAAGAGTTCAAAGTCAGCTTTAGCAACTTATCAAGGCCCTAAGCAACTTAGTGAGACCCTGTCTCTAAATAAAATACAAAAAAGGGCTGGCTCAGTGGTTAAGTACCCCTGATACCAAAAAAAAAAAAAAAAAGGAATAGAAGAGGATATTATGACAACTTACAAATACAAATTTATAAACACTGATTTATGTGCCCTAGAGAGTACCTCAGGGACAGCATGGGGATGGTTAGAAACATCCAGTATTAAAAACCATTCTGGGGGCTGGGATATGGCTTAGTGGTAGAACATTTGCCTAGCACATGTGAAGCACTTGGTTCAATCCTCAGCACCACAAAAATAAATAAATAAAATAAAGGTACTATATCCATCTATAGCTAAAAATATTTTTTAAAAGCCCATTCCGTTCCATATTTTACTGTAATTATGGTACTCAGAACTCAACCAATTATGAAATTCTGCTAACGACTGAAAAACCCAAGGGAAATAAAGCTTGACATCTTCATTCATAAATGAGTGGCAAAAAATTGTTTGAATACACAAAAATATGTCCTAAAAAGTTTTATAATTCTGAGACCATTTTGTGATAAAAATAAATGCATTTTCTCAAATTGTAACTAAATTTTATTTTAATATAACAAACATCTTGATTTTTTGTTTCTGATTAGATTTTTTTTGTACATAATTTGGGGCCCTTAAATTAGAATTAAGATCTTCATAAATGACATCCATAAACGGAAGTTAGAGACAAATTGAAAAAGTAATCTCAGACATACAGATTTTAGCATCCTGAAAATTGTTTCTAAAGAGATGTAATATAGATTGACAATTAATAAATTCTGATCAAGTCTTTGTGTGTGTGTGTAGGGGGGTGCTGGAGATTGAACCCAGGGCCTTGTGCATGCTAGGCAAGCACTCTACCAACTGAGCTATATCTCCAGCCCCCTCACCAAATCTTTAAAAATCCAATCATATCAGTTACCCACACAAAAACCTTCCTTGGCTTCTATGTTATTTTTTGCTGCTGCAACATAAACTTGGTACCTTAAAGCAACACAAGTTTTTTTTGTTTTTGTTTTTGTTTTGTTTTGTTTTTTGGTACCAGGGATTGAACTCAGGGGTACTCGACCACTGAGCCACATCCCCAGCCCTATTTTGTGTTTCATGTAGAGACAGGGTCTCACTGAGTTGCTTAGCGCCTTGCTATTGCTGAGGCTGGCTTTGAACTCGCGATTCTCCTGTCTCAGCCTCCCTAAGTGCTGGGATTACAGGTGTGCTCCACCACACCCAGCAAAACAAGTTTAAGGGCTGGGTGTGGTGCTGTAATTGGAGCAGCTCCGGAGGCTGAGGCAAGAGGATTGCAAGTTCAAAGCCAGCCTAAGTAACTTTGTGAAACCCTAAGCAACTTAGCAAGACCCTGTCTCAAAATAAAAAGGTCTGGGGATGTGGCTCAGTGGTTAAGCACCCATGGATTCAAACAAACAAACAAATAAAACCAACCCAGAAATTTACTCTTACAATTTTAGAGGTCAGAAGTCCAGAGCAGATCCCATTGGGCTAAAATCAAAACTCCAGCTGGACTGCATTCTTTTCTGGAGGCCTAGGGGAGAATTTATTTTCTTGCCTTTTCTCACTTCCTTGAAAAAAGAGGCTGTCTGTACTCCGTGGAGGAAAGCTACTAGCAATGGCTGGTAGAGTTTTTCTATGGATTCCTCTGACCTCCCCTTCTGCCTCTGTCTTCCACATTGAACACCCTTGTGATTATACTGGGCCTCCATGCATAAATCAGGACGATCTCCCTATTTTTACATCAACTGACTTGCAGCATTAACTCTATCTGCGACCTTAATTCTCCTCTGCTATGAAACAGAAGATATTTGCAGGTTTTAAGGATGAGGATGTGAACATCTTTGAGAAGGGGTACATTATTCTTCCTGCTAAGTTCCCCTCATTTCCACCAAACTCATCCTGCCTGTCAAGGACCTTTACACTACTGGCCCCAGTTTCCTCCCCTGCCTTTCCCCCAAGACTTCTATGCATCCTGTGTTCCAGGCATGCCAGTCTATGTGGGGATCTCCCAACACATCCCATATCACACAGCTCATAGCTTTGCTTCTGGCATTTTCTCTTACTTGATGTTCTCTTCATTCCTCTTCACCTTTCCTCAGCACCAACATAAAAATTTCCTCAGCAAGACTCATGGAAAATGTTTCTTTATCAAGTTTCCCCCTTTCCTTTCTGAGTGTTCAGAGCATATTGCTAGGGCCTCCCTTTGGAACCTGACATTCTGCCTCCTCTGACAGTTATCTATGTTCCTTTCTCTTCTGCCTGATAATAATCTCCTTGAAGGGCATCCTCACTTGTACGTCTGTTAGGCATAAGTGAAATGGAAACCTTGATTTTCACCCACATTCCTCCAAATCCACTTCTCCTCTAGTTTTTCCCAACTATCAAAAGGGCCTCCCCCTATTCACCCAGTTGTGTTTGCCACAAACTTTAGAGTCATCCTCGACTTCTCTTTCCCTCATTCTTCATATCCAACCTATTGGTCAATTTTATCAAAGCTCTCCATGGATCTTTTGTCTGCTCTACTGAACCTCGTTTCTGAACGTGCCTTTGTACCTCTCACGCTGCACTGTGAGCCTGTGCATGCACAAAAAATTTGCATGTTCAACGCAGCAACCAGAGGAATCATTTACATTTTTACAAAGTCTGAGTCTGATCTCATCCCTGCTTAAGGTCAGGTGTTCACCATCAAGCTTAGAATAAAATCCAAAGTTATCCTGTTTGAGGGGGACCCTAACGTCATCTGCCTCTGTTCTTGGCCTGGCTATGATCCAACCTCACTGTTTCTCACACAGACCTGGCAGCCACTTGTCTCAGGGCCTTTGCACTTATCATTTGCTCAGCCTGTGGAATGCTCTTTCCCCAGAGAGCCATATAATTTAATATTTTATCTCCTTTCAGATTCCTCATATACCTTACTTTCTCTAGGTGTCTGCAGATATCATCAGACCCGTGGTCTTGGAGTATCCTGTCCCTAAAGAGCAGCCCTTTGCTTCTCCCTTCACTGTCTATTCCCTTACCCTACCTGAATTTTCTTTACCCATCTATCATTTCATAACATATTATATATTTATTTCTTGTCTGTTACCCTACACCAAAATGTAAGTTCCATGAGGCTAAAGACTTCATTTCAATCTCTGTTCTAGACTCAGATCTGCACATGGCACAGAGTAGGCACTGTTTGTTAAATACTCGTTTTTGTATGTCCTCTGGTTTCTTGCCTGGTTCTTTAATCATAATAGATAAAGAAAATTCATTTGATCAATTGAGTTTCATGTGTACACCAAATATTATTTAATATAATCATAAGAGGAAAAAATACAAGGAAAGCCACTTCTTCATGGAGAAATAGTGTATTATTAATAAAGAGAAGTCACAACCCAGCATAGCCTTTTACTGTGTAGTTTTGAGAGGATGGACTATGTAGAGCACAAAATGTAACAAATTAAACATATATTACAAAGAAGGAGTCCAGAAATGAATCCCAGCAGGCCATACTGTCTAATTGTATGCTGGGAGGCGGTGCGCAAATGTGAATCTGAAGGATACCAAAAAGCCATATAAGCCATATTGTTTACAGCTTATGTCACTGGGTGCCTCCGGTATCAGGGGACGTACTTAAAGCCCAAAGCCTTTTTCATTCCCACCTAAGTTTTCCTCTTCAATGCATTTCTCTCACTTTTAGAGTAATGGTTTCTTAGAAACAGACTTATCCTTTGTTTCTAGGTTTTTATCCTCAGTGGAAGAAAAAAATCTAAACAAAATTAAACATAAGGTCTCTAATCACCAGCTCTCTCTATCACTCATATAAGAATGAGGTTTTTAAAATGCATCTTATCTTTGCCATCCAACGTATAAAATGATGCAAATCCAAATGTCTGGAATTGCATGAGTTCATTTCACTTAAGCTAATTTTAAATGATCATTTCCATCTAATTTTAAATGATTCTCTTTGTTGCCTTCAGAATTTTCTTGGTTTTGTCTTTTTTATACCAACTTCCTGTATTCAGTAGTGTCAACATCTTTTATCCTGAAAACAAAAATATCAACTGCATGAGTCCCTTTGCTTCTAGTGTTTTTCTTAGACAGTAGATGAGGTCACTATCCAAAACAGTGGTTTTCATTTCTCATCTACCTATTAGCATCACTAGTAGAACTCTGAATAAAAATACCAATGCCCAGGCCCCAACCAAGACCAAACTGAAATCTCTGAGGACTGGACCTGAGCATAAGAATTTCTTTTTAAAGTTCCCAGGTAATTCCACTGTGCAGCCATAGTTGAGAACTCAAGCTCCTGGCACATTCAACCATGAGTTACAAAGAGACAGTGGTGTGACAGGGACAAGGGAGGGAAGGGGACAGTAAGTAGTAAGAGAAAGCCAACTCCAAATTTAGATTTCACTGTGGTTAATCCTCAGAACATGTCATCTCCCCGTGGATAATTACTTGCCTTGAATACTATATTACATGATAGATAGTGACTGCTTTAGAAAATAAGGACTTGATGCAAAATGTAAATAAACTGAAGAGAACTTAATTTTAAAGAAATTATTAGTCAAAACCCAACATCTTTAGTAGTTTATGGCTTAAGAAGTTATATAGTTTTAATATTCTTTCCCTGTCCTGCCTTTTACTGTGATTAATGCAGCAAACTCAAGGGAGAAGAAAGTACTTGTTCTATTTTTCTAAGTGATTTCCTAAGTGGTTTCTTGAGGTGGTGGGACATGAGAAAAGGAAGAAGGTGGCTGGAATCCTCATGTCCTGGAATGAAAGGAATTGGTGGGAACATTAGACCTCCAATAAAGAGGTAAGTAAGGGAAGGCAGGAAAAGGTCTGGGCGGCCAAGATGCAACTGAATGGGCATTGAGCACTATCTAATTGCAAGGGCACTGTGGAAACAATCTGCTCATGTACTTGACTCTGCCACAATATTGTGGTTGCACTGAATTTTCTCAACACAAATTGCTTACAAAAATTTCCCAATTGAGTATTTAATTGATCAAAAAAAGAAAGGTGATATTGAAGAGCAAATGTATGTCCTATATGTGCTACAACACACTGTCATCTGGATAAAGAGATAAATATTGGCTTGACTGAGAAAACCTTGCCTAAATTGATACAGATGTTGTTTACTTTTTATAACATAAATATATAATCTTCCAGTTCTGTCATTTCCTGAATACTTCCCTTTGTAAAATGTGATTTTGTTGATGTACTTCTTTAAAATAACTATTGCCGAGTTCTGAACTGGCACTGGAAAATAACAGATTATTTGCAAGTGAGAGAGAGGGAGAGAGAGAGATCTTGGTATTACATAAAGCAACTGGGATTGCTTTCAAGTGATTTAAAAATCAATGTCCTAATGATTCCAATTTACTTTTTCCGCCAGATCCTGCGAAATTGCCTGGAAATTGTGAAGCAGTCTTCCTGTAGCAAATTCTAATTTGTCAATGAATGATTAGATACTAATCATTTAGGGATATATATATATATATTTATAGATATACATACACATATATACACAATACATGTACATATATAATTAATTAGTGACTGAAGCACTATCTTCAAATAATTAGCAATGTTTCACCAATTGTAACAACTAAATGATAAACTACCATATAATTTCTAAATCATTACTACTCCTTGGCACTCTTTTCTGATATTACTGGTTTATCATGAAAAAATAGTTTATAAAACCCTGAGATTTCTTTTTAAACATAATTAAGCATTAAGCAGATTTATTTATAACATGCCTTTGAGAAATTATCACTTCTTTATGAGCTTGAACATTATATTCTAAATTCTACATTCTTACTTCTATATTTATTAAAATTTATTTGTATTATCTTCATTTTAAGGCAAATGAATATTTATGTGCTAGCAGGAGCATTTTTCTAAGAAGAGTCTTATTTCTAAAATGTAATTATTTTTCTTTTCTCAAATTCAAGGATTTCCTGTTTTGAAGAAAAGACCATGAATTTAACTGCACAGCAATGGTAAGTTTGTTTCAAATACTTTAAAAATATTAATTAAGAATTTTTTATTTTGAATTAATATAAATGCATTTTGCCACATTTAATAGAAAGCTTTCCTGTGTACACAGAGTTCATTTTCTTTTGGACTGGTTTCCTGCTTGGTGTTCAGGCACGGCTCTCAGAAGATGAAAGTGTCAGTAACTTTTAAAAACACACAGGACTTTACTTTGATAATTAAGCAACAAAGATAGTAGGAAAGACCAAAGGAAGAAACAAAACACTTCCTGCAGAAGCAGATGCACTAGGAAGCTCATTAGTTCACAGACTGATGACACTGCTTTTATAAGTGTTTCTCTCCACTGGTCAGAGTTTTCTGAGTTTCCTCTGCTCTCCAGCCTGCGAATCCTAACCAGATTTTTTTTTTTTCTTTTATGCTTGTGACATCGAAAGTTGTTAGGAAAGGACTCTGGTATATTTCACTGAGGGTTTTCTATTTTCAGTAAGTTTTACTGTTCTACAGACTGCTCTGGATTGTCCCTAGATACACAGAAAGTCACAAGCACCCCACTAGACCCTCCAAAATGGAATAGAATTTCACGTTTATCTTTAGAGCTCAGATTTAGCTCATCTTTAGACCCAGGTTTAAAACGTCTGTTCAAAGCTAAAAGGAAGGAACTCTCTTAACAACTTTCAATGGGCTAGGAGACCCCCTCGACCTCCCAACAAAGGTCATTCCCTCTGAGATTTTGCTGCAGCTTGGACCATCGCTGATCGTGTGCGGGAGTGGGGCTTTCGTGGAAGGAAAAGTTAACTTTCGCTGTTCCTTGCATTTCTCCAAACCCCGTCCTGTAGGCGCCGGTGCTGGCTGGGTAGGAACCTTAAAATCTGAGACCAGACAATATAGGTGTGTAAATCGATCTTTGGGGAACCACTGGTGGCCACACGCACAAACCCACCCGAAGAACCGGATACCCGGGGCTCTCTGATGAACTCACTCTCGGTTTGAGTACAGCCTCCAATGCGGGTCTCCTCCTAGCAACCGGAACATACTCTGCACCTACTCCGCACAGGTCTAACCCTGATGCTGTCCCCAAATCTTAAGGGCTCCGCAAGAGCTAGGCATCCTTCCGGGAGTCCCTGGGCGCTAGGGGCCGACGTCCTTACCTTGGGGTTGGTTAGGAGCTGATGCTCGTCGCTGTGCAGCAGCGCCCTGGAGTTGGATTCGGAGTTGTTCACGTAGACCTGGACGCAGGGGTATTGCGAGGTGCCCCTGCAGTCGGCGCCACAGGTGAAGGTGCACTCGAACACCTCGCTGATCTGCTGCACCGACAGCACCGTGCAGTTGGCAGCCGTGGCTTGCAGATCCTGCAGCGCGGGACTGAGCCAGCAGAAGCCAAAGATGAAGAGCGACACGACGCCGGAGATGATGAGAAACAAGCCCAGCCGGATGCTCTTGTCCTCGGCTTCCGTGTACTCGTAAGCCACCCGGAGCTTCGCCATCGCCCCCCACTCTCGGCGGCTGGCGCGCTCCCCCCGCCCCCTCCCGCCCCCGGCACCGAGCCCGACTGCCTCGGGCGGGAGGAGCCGCCGCCGCCACCACCGCTGCCGCCGCGCGACAGCAGGGGAGTGGGCGGCGAGGGGGGAGCGCGCGAGAACAAAGGGGCCGAGGCCGGCGACGCCCCCGGCGGCGGCAGCGCCCCCCGCCCCGGCCCAGCCGCCGCCCGGTCCAGGTGCTGCAGCCGCTTCAGAGCTTCCAGTACCCTCGGGCGCAGGGAGCGCACGGACCGCTCCAGCCTCCAGCGCCCCCTGCCAGCCTCCGCCCCCGCGCTCTCCGCGCCTCCCCAACCCCGCCTCCTCTCGCCGGGTGTCTCCCTGTCTCCATCGCCCGCCGGCCGCTTTTCCGCGGACTCGCCCGCAGCTGCGCCAGGGTAGGAGCGGCTGGGCTAGAGCGAGCCCGAGGGCTCCCGGCGCTGGAGCTGCTCCGCCCCGCCCCGGCCGCCGGCGACCCAGGCCCTCCTGCTCCGCCCCGCCCCACCCCGCCCGAGGGCGTCGCCTGTAGGCGTACACCCGGGACAGCGGCTACTTGCTCTCGGAACCCTAGCCAAATCCCCTGAGAGAGACATCCAAGATGAAAGTTTAGGTTCAATATAGCCTAATACAGGGGAAAGTTAAAGAAAACGAGGAAAACGAAAAAAAAAAAAAAAAAAAAGAGGGGCCGGATGTAGTCCAAGCGGAGCGGCGGGAATCTTGAACTCCAAAAGGGATTGGTCAGCCAACCAGGAAAGTGAGCCAGCTGCCGAGCAGCGGCGCTCCGGGGAGGCGCACGGGAGGTCGTGTGGGAGGGGGAGGACACCCGCGCGGCGGAGCCGAGGGGACGGAGATAGAAGCCCACCGGCGACCCGCATGAGTTGGGGCGCGCCCCAGGAGGCCCCCGCAGGTATCCTCGATGGGAGGTGTGGCCCAGCCGCGCCCGCGCCTCCGGGGGAGAGCCCTAATGGTCCCGCCGCGAGTGCCCGCCTTCCCTTGTTAGCCGCCTTAACAAGGGTCGCGGGCCGCGGCCCCAGCCGGGCCCAGAGGATGGCAAGATCCGAGCGAGACAGGCTGAGTAAAGCGGAGTTTGCTGTAGATGCAACCCGCGTGGGGGCAGGATTCCTCGACTGGCAACATCAGTAAACTTGCTGCCTAGGTCCTCAGTGGACCTCGCGGCAAACTTAAGTTTCGGGCAACCAAGTGGACCCTAGCTGGGGTGGACAGCAGGAACCGACAGAAACAGGTGGAGGCTTGCAGCCTCTAAAGAGAACACTTTTCCCTCCAGGAGAACAGAATCCTTTGTTGTTTTCCTCCTTAAGAGTCTTCACCCCGGGCCCGCCCCGGGATTTGTAGACGAGTTTACCAGGAGCCCTGTGTAAGGCGACAAGCAGCGTGCAGACCCACTTTGGGATAGGTACCGTTTCTAGAGCTCTTCTGCTTTCAGTTATTCCCGTTGCTTCCTCCACCCTTCAGTTTCTATTTTCTTCGAGACCTTTATTTTATTTTGTAAATTATCTTTTTCCAAACCACATTTCTATCATAAAATCAAACTTGAACACTATTTCGAACAGCTTCGTTTTGAAGAATAAAATTGGAATCTTCACTTTTCAAAATATGCACATCTTTTTCTTGGTTTGCAAGTCCCAAATGAATAAGCCCTTAAATTGAATTATGTTCCTGATGAATATCAAACACGGAATCATAGAACTCTTTCTTGGACTTTAGATGCTGCTTAACTGGAATTTAGTACCTATTGACTACAGTTCTGATACGTTTTTCTGAAGTATAACATTCCTTTATGTGATAGCTAACAAGTATTTCCAAGCAATGGGCAAGGAAGACAGACATACTCTGTGTTTTTCTAAATAAAGATGATGCAGGGTTTGGAAAACTTACATATCAAGAAAAGGCTATGTTTTTAAATGCCATTCAAGTTTTTGAAGAGATTTTACTTTTATTTTTCATTTACCTTCCTTCTCTGTTGGCATAAAAACGATTGCGAGAATTACATTAACTGAAAGGAAAAGTTAGTCTAAATGGTTGAAACAGCTTGACCTGACATCACAAATCTTCACTCTGAATCTTCTTCCTTTACATATTATTATAATCTTTTCAAGAAAGCTAAAGTCTCCTCTATAGATCTGAGACAGCGATGAGCAATTATGCTGAGGGACTGAATCTCGAGGCAGAATTGATTCATAATGGTGTTCATTAAAACACAGGAATGAGAGGGGCTAATAATGAATATGATTCAATTTTCACTAAATCCAGAGCTTGAAGTGTTCTATGAATGAAACCTCTCCCTCAGAACTGAAGATAGTCTTTTAAGTATAAGGAACAATATCATAAATTTTTGTCTTAACCTAAATTCTTTAGATCTTTTAAATCCATTTAGTTTTCCATTTAGTCCATTTCTTTGCTTACATTCTCAAAATAGTTGAAGAAACTATTGCCATCCAGTCTGGTCATTTAAATATTTAGTTTTCATATTAAATTAGCTTGCTTGTCTTCCTTTATCTTCATGTCTTTCTTACTGAAAGTCAAAGATAGCAGAAGACTTCACAAATCAATTTATATTTTTATCCTATAGGAAATACTTCCAGTGTTTTCTATTATATCCTTTTCTTGAGATAAAACTACATTATCACTTCCTGGGATGACTGGATATATCTTCTGGTCAGTTTAAGAGAACATCTCATCAGAATGGTGGTAAGAACCCTGAGAACCTTAGAAGTTCTGAGGTTTTTAGCATCTTCTGTTCACCATGCAGAGGAGAGGCAGCACAGGAAAGCTAGTTCTTTCTCTGGACAGTCTTCTGCCAACTGAAATTAAGATAAGAAACCAGACCAGATCTGCTTATTTAATGTGTGTAATTGTCTGAAGCAGCCCCCAGCCCCCGCCCTGGAGAATCATGGACAAATCTTAAGAAACTTTAAAGCAAAATAAAACCTATCTAAACAAGGATATTAAAGCCATTGTTATTTATGATCAATTTGTTCTCCTGATCAATATTCTTTTAAAAGTTCCATGACTTACGTTAAAGTTGCAAAATTCAATCTCATACTTATACGCCCTTTTATTTAAAAATTCTAAAAAGAGTCAACATAAGGAGAGATTTTTTATCCTAGGAATAGAAGGGAATTTAATATGTTGGAAAACTGTTTATACACTTTGAAAAATTGGCAAATTGTGAAGTTTTTGGATGACAAACTGCTACTAAACACTTGAATAGCTAAAATACTCTGGCTAGGAGATGAGTATTGTGACATCACCGTTGTTCACTAAAATTCACATTCTAGATATGTTTTAGACCTTTGCACCTGGAATAATTAGATAAGAATAAACATAATGAAGTATGAGTGATCCCCAAAAGAAAACCATCTAGAAAAAATTTTCTTTGATTCAGCAGATGTAATTGTAGAAATTTTCCTGTTTGATCTTAACTTTAAAATGGGGCTGGGGATATAGCTCAGTTGGTAGAGTGCTTTCCTCCTATGCATAAGGCCCTGGGTTCAATCCCCAGCACCACAAAAAAAGTAAATAAAACAAACAAAAAAAACTTTAAAATGTTTACTATTGTACTGATTTCCAACTTGCTGTTATCAAGAAATTAACTTTCTTGCCATGCTCCATTGTAAATGTTAAGTATTTGTTATTAGCGGCAGAATTAGGATTCAGAATTTCTAATGTGGCCACTGTTTTTTTTTTTTCTACCTGTTATCTTTTACTGGCCCTGAACTTTTCTATTATATTGAGCATATGATTATACTGAGAACATTACTATTTCTAGATATTTATACTCACAGCACATTAGAACAGGGAAGGATCTTAAATATCACCTTATTGAAAATAAGCCAGGAAGCTCCTTAAATCTTTGCATTTTGTTTGAAATAGTATTTAATATACTTTTACAAGTTCAAATTTGTTTGCATTCAGTCTTTGCAACTGAGTAAAGCAAAAAACATATACTTTGTATTATTGAGTTTGTAATATTGCACTGGTAATTCTAGCCGGAGTTCCTAAATTCTTACTGTTGGTCTTTTGTGATCTTTGAAGTGAATTTTTATGTGGAATCAATTTTGGAATTAGCTAGATGTGGAGAGGTGAATAGTAACTAATTTGAGGCAAGGTAAATAACTGATGTTAAGTTTCCTCTTCTTGAAGTGAAAAGGTTGGTTTAGAAGAGTTTGAACATTCTAGGATCTATCTAATTTTAAGTTTATTTTGTTCTTGCTGTGGTCTTTAAAAACTTTATCGCTATGTAACAGCATGTAGCCAAATTAAAATAATCCCAAAATAAGTGGAGAGCATCTTCCTTACAATGAATATCAGTGTCTTGGAGAAACTGGCCCACAACTATTAAATAACTGATATAAACTAAGTTATTCACAAATGCCTTAATTTGTCTTATTTGGAACAAGATTCAGAGATTAACTTTTTCAAGGCTGCACACATACTGACAGGGCCAGTAATTAAGATACATTTTTTTTTTCTAGTATGCTGTGCCACCCATAAGAAATTTCTGTATTTGGTAATAAAAGAAGTACAGGTAATGCAAGACAATTTCCAAATGGACTTCAAGTGTATGTTTGATCTTAACTTTACATTCAAAGATAGTTAGGGCTGACCAAAATCCCTATTGTGAAACCTATGAACGGGATAGTAGATAATGATGGACCTAATAGTCTAGTCCCCATTTAATTTTATTCTGAATCACATTTATGTTGAAAATAACTTTTTCAGATGACAAAGCAAGTAAGTAGTACTGTTTTATGTGGGACAGAGATAAAATGTGGTATTTAGGTTTCTAGTGGCTTAAGAAATTCAAGCTAAATTTGAAGATGTACACAGGGAGTAACTAGGTATTAATAAAACAAGGCATTAAATGATTTTAGGGTAGAAGGAAGTTCTATCCTTTTAATTTAGGAAATCGCCTAATAGTTATAAAAGTTTTTCTTGCCTTTCCTTAGATACTTCCAGTGATGGAAAAATCACGAATCTCCTAATGCTACCATTTTTTGGACCTTTAAAAAAATATGAAGTGGTTCTTCCTAATTGCAATAGATCTGCCTTGCCATAACATCCATATACGGTCCTAATTCTGCCCTCTGATGTTTTATAAGATAAAGATACTTATAAGAATAAAGCTTTACAAATGACTCCATTTCAGATGTGGGAAGATAGTGATTATGTGCCTCCAGGACCTTTTTTCTTGTGCTCATCTGTTTTGTCAGTATTCTCACCAGAGGGCTTAGGAAACTAATCCTTACTCTCCAAATGCTAAGAAAATGGACAATTCAAAGTTGTAAATGACACCCCACTCTAGCATTGAAACGAAAGTCTGCACTTTTCTGTTATCTGACTTACCATCACTTCTAGGACAATGGGTTTGAGATTCACCATCAATGTCACTGCAAATGTGGAGAGAAGCCAGAGAAATGATTTTGGTTTATCTGTTAATAAGAATTTGTATTCCAAACAGTTTTGCAAGTCAACTATGTTAATATTCAAATGTTAGATCTACATTATTTAGAATGAACTGGAAAAAATACAAAATTTGATAAAAAGGGAAATCTAGAAATAGCTTTTCTTAGTAGAGTAATATAACTTGCATTTTGAAAAACTGAGTTATGTTTTATGTTATAGAGATAGCTTACTTTATATTTGAGGAATACCAATCATTTGAAGACAGTAAGTTACTTAAAACATTCAAAATAAAAAAAAAATCTTTCTCTTAAGGGGAAATATCTAACGACTCAACGGCAGCCCATTTTTCATGCACTGTTACATATGGTAATTAAAACTACATCTTAAAATAAAATGTTCAGTATGTAACAGATTTAAAGGTAGCTTTGAAACATTCTGGATGCCCCAAATCTTTATTTTTATACACAAGAAGATGGAGCTATTTATGTCATTCCCTCATGTAATGTTTTCTTATTGCCTTACACAATTTTGAAAAACGTTTGAAGTTTCTTTTATAAATGAGTATCGAAGCCTGAGTCTAAAAATGAATTAAGCAGTCATTTATGGACAGTATATCACCCTTGAAATTTGAGGCATTTCTTCCAAAATGTTTGAAGAACTCTTCTGTGTTGTTATAAAAATTCTCTGAAGTATGCACTAGAGAAAAGATTAGCCTGGAAGAAAAAGAACTTTATTGTAATTAAATTATGTGGTCAAAATGTCACTTAAAGCCGGGCACAATGGTGCATACCTGTAATCCCAGCACTTTGGGAGGCTGAGACAGGAGAATCATGAGTTCAAAGCCAGCCTCAGCAATGGCGAGGAGCTAAGCAACTCTGTGAGACCCTGTCTCACATAATACACAAAATAGGGCTGGGGATGTGGCTCAGTGGTCAAGTACCCGTGGGGTCAATCCCTGGTAACCCCCCCCCCCCAAAAGTCACTTAGGCCCCCAATGAAAATTACCAAACAAAGCATTACATTTCATAAAATCTGCTGTGATTCATCCTGAAGAATTCCATTTATTTTCCTCAGCTGGTACCCTACCCTAAAGGAATTAACACTTTGGGCATAAAGTCAGTCTTATTTCACCTTCTAACAAGATGTCAAAACTTATTTGTGGTATGCAGGGACCAATCAGGCCTTAGAAATGAAAACAAAGATAAATCTTATGAGGAATGAAAAGTTGGTTTTACTGTACAGAACATAAGTAGTTCATTAGCTAAAAGTATTTTAGTGTGTCAACTTGTGATCATATACTATTTATGTAATAATTTGGGGGTTCAATATAGGAAATTATAACAATTATGGTCGTTGTGAATTTCATGCTGTTTTCAAGAAGTCATTTAAATGGACAGAAAACTGGGAGACATATGCAAACGATAAGCTTTTTACAAAACCTTATGAATATTGAGTTCATGATATATTGAGTTGATATATATAGCATTAAAATATTGTCAAGTCAGTATGTACACAACTGGACAAATTCAATTAATGAATATATTGATAATGCAATTGCCATTAGTGGTTTTTATGCATACAAACCTAAGTGGATATTTTAGCTATGGTAAGTCTTCCCAGAAATATAGCTGAGCACCTGTGTTGTTTTACACTTGGGAATGAATCTGTCTTTCCTCTTGTTCCACTAATAAATACTATTGTAATATGGTCCCTGGATTAGAACACTAGATATTTCAGGAAAAATGCACATGAACACCCCTCAAACACATAAGAATTATCCCATTAACTTAGGGGGTTCACCAAAACCTTTTAAGCTTTTATTCTAGTTAGTACTTTTCTAGTAAACAGTGTATTTTAATTGATTGGTAGCTCAGTAACTTCAGAAATTATTTGTATTTGTTAGCCTACATGTCTCTGGCCTCTCCCTAGACATTTGAAAACCAGCGTTTGAAGTTGGGTACTAAAATGGACATTATATATTCCTCAGGTGATTCTAATTAGAAGATAACTTTGATTTGTTCCTATAGTTATTGCAATACAAATTGAGCCTTTTATATGCCACATTTAATGATCACACTTTTAAAATACAAATACTACTCAATCTAATTTATATGATCACTGTCACAGCAGAAAACACGAAGTTGCACACTAACGCATTATTAATTTCAGGCTAAACATTTACCTTAAAATTTAACAAAAAACTGTTGCTTCCTTTGAATGTAGATCTAAAATATGCAACTGAATAAAACTGGTAAACAACATACATATATTTTATTATTTTTCACATTCCTGTTCCTAATGTCAAAAATGGGGCAAAAGGTTAAGTTGACTAAAGTTGTTTTTTGTAATTTTTAAATTTATTTCCAAATATAAGGCAGTGATTTTAAGTAAACCACACCCATGACTCACAGAACAAAATGTGCTTTAGGTATACACTTTTAAAGTCAGGCTCAGTGGTGCACACTTGGAACCCCAGGTACTTGGGAGGCTGAGGCAGAAGTATCATCAGTTGTCAGACTCGGCAACTTAGTGAAACCCTGCCTCAAAATAAAATAAAAAGGGATGGGGATGTAGCTCAGTGGTATAGTGCTCCTAAATTCAATCTCCAGAACTGCCAAAATTAAGTGTCAACTTTTTTGCCTTGATATTAGTCCCCAGCTTCAGATCAAGAGTATCAACATTGTAAAGAGCTGAAGAGAGGCCCAGAATTTATCAAATCCAACTTTTACTAAAAATGATAGTCTTGTCAATGACAATTCTGGTAGTTTCCCAGTTTCTGCTAGAACAGTGTTACTGACAGAATCCTTACTTCACGAAGCCACTAGTGCAGTGGGATGGCACCTTAATATAGAACCATAATCTCCGAAATTCCATTTTTTGGATTTAAGACTTGCTTCTCTCCTTAATAAATTCTTCATATATTACAAGACAGTTGCCATGTGTCCCCACTTAGCTGTCCTTTGTTCTCCATGCTTTTCATCTCAATTCTAAGATGCACATTCTCATGTACCATTTTTAAAACTGGGATGCATTTTGTAATTGGTGGTTTATAGTTTAAGCCACCTTTTCTTCCTTAGCAGAACATAAACTGGTATTCTTACAATTGCTGGCAATTAGATTTGCTGAAAAACAACAACTATCTCACTTCCTTTAACTTTTTCCGTTAACCACAGAAACAAAACCATTCAGTTCAACTTCTTACCTTAGGTACAGAACACTC
This sequence comes from Xerus rutilus, assembly GCA_028644305.1. Lineage (NCBI taxonomy): Eukaryota > Metazoa > Chordata > Mammalia > Rodentia > Sciuridae > Xerus > Xerus rutilus. Next base: position 43,076,951 of record CM053403.1, read on the forward strand.
TTCAGCCAGTCTCTTTTCGGTTGTTTTACAAGGTTGAGTCCAGTGCCTTGCACAGCAACTAATTTCAAAATCTTATGGGACTATGGATATAGCTCAGTGGTAGAGTGCTTACCAAGCATGTGTGAGACCCCTGGGACCCCAACCCCCACAAAATTATCTATTACTTTTGAATATCACATTGAAATCTTACTGGTCCTTATTCTGCTCTTTCAGCATATAAATTAACACGTCTTTCATTGACAGTTCTTAAAGAGACAAATACGAGGCTTCCAAAGTTTATTCTCTAATGCCAAGTATCCCTAATTCCTTTATGGTAGGTGACACTTTAAATTTACTGTAAAATGGAGATAGTAACACCAACCTCATGATGCTATTCTTTGAACAGGACACAATAATTTATGTAAAAACATTCAGTATATTGCTTGGTAGACAGAAAGCATGCCACAACTCCTTCCCCTTTGGCTGACATGACAGCTCTTAAAATACAGCATTCTAACTGGACCTGACATTTCAGATGTGTGGTGACTATTTCCAAAACAGCAGGATCCCCATGTTATTTTGAGCAGTACACTTTTCTTAAGCTATGTTATAGTCTAACACCTCCATTTATTCTTTCATCATCCAAACTGCAAAATTAAATCATCCTGATTCACTGTATTCTATTTGATTCAATTCAACACACCATGCTATTGGGTTAGATTTAGATCCCAATTTTGACTGTCAATGCGTTTATGTACTTCATATCCCAGATGTGTCCTCTATTCATGGTATGATCTAATTCACAGGTAATGCCAGTGGTAAGGAGAGCCTTGCTACATGTCATTAGAATCTAGCTTTTAGAAGGTAAAAGATATCACGAATGACAGCCAAGTGCTCTACCACTGAGTAAACCCCCATCCTGCAAAGACTATGTTAATGGAATTTAGTTAGTATGTATTTCTGCTGTTTCTTTATAAACTACATAGACAAAACATCACTAAGATGAATATCTGTCTCTACATACACTTTCAGGTTTACAGCAACTTTTTTTGAAAAATTGATGCTGTTACTAATGAGAATCTAAGTTAAATGAAATAAAGTGAATCTTCCTTCAGAGTCATGCTCAGATGCCTTGTATATTATGGATAATGGACATAAGAGAATGGATGATCTATGGTTTGTGAATGAAAGAAGATTCCGGGGAAGGAAAAAATCTAGTATAGAGGAAAAATTTGAAATTTTTGAAAGTTAATTGAAGATGCTTAAAAATATTCTTGTGAAAATGAAATTACAGTAAATTATTTCAAAGCCCAATGCTTTAATTTGTACATTTTATTTTCAAATTGAAATATCAAATTATACCACTCAGTCAACAAATATTAAATCAAGCACCTGCTGGGTCTCAATTTCAGTGGCAAAAAAGAAAAGAGCAGTTAAATGGTTGGCTTTATTATAAATACTGTAAGAACTTAAATAAACTTTTTACTAATTAAAATTCATTTGATCTAAGAAAAACTTTGTGCAGTGAAAAGCCCCAGCAAATAAAATTTAACCATATAAATTATAGTACCACTTCAAGAAACACCAAATAGATTAAAGGACTTCCTTTCACAACTAAATAGCTTTTGTTTCCAGAAAGCCAATTATAGTTCAATCTCAAAACTTGTGTAACAGTGTACAAATGTATTCAACTAGCTATACAGGGGAATATGAACAGAATTAAATTTTTTATAATTTAATCAGAAATTAAGTCAAATCCTGTACATGTATAACCATGTTATAAAAGATTTGAGTGTTTTATTAGTAATATAATAAAGATTTTTAAGTATAATTTTTAAATGTGTATTTGAAGTCAATAGATAACTTCTGATATCAACAAGTTATAAGAATTGGGAAATATGTTTCCTAATTTTGTTAATTCAGGACACAAAGAACTCAGAAAACTGGAAAGTGTACACTTAAATTGATGTCTATGGCAGTTAAAAAGAAGGAAAAACACAACAAATCACTTGATATGAGCTGTCTTGTTTTTCTGAGTCATTCATACAGTACCAGTCATGATCATGTTTCAGCTGTGACTTTAATGTATGTACATTATGTTCTCATTCATCAGAATAAAGATCCCTTCCCATTGTTTTTTTCTTCATACCTGTTTTTTATGGTTGTGTTGTATAAGTTACATTTTACAAAGTGAATTATTATGACAAAATGTAATCTTTAAAGAAAACTGATTTGTAGCATTTGACTCTGGTCAAATATGGTAGGGTTCTGTGATGGTTGTTGTTATTTTATTTTTTGCACAATAGTTATAATAACCTAAATTTCATCTTTCCTACTGAGCAGATGCTTTGGTTTAATTCTGAAAGGTAAAAAATCCTGGTATTTTTCTCAGTTTGTAATATTTCAAAATACATAGAAAAAGGTAAATTTTAAGTCATTTTACATTCCTGATACACAAACACATCAATGTCATAAATG
>CM053403.1:43079507-43209088 GCA_028644305.1 Xerus rutilus
AAGGAAGTAAGGAAGGAAGGAAGGTAGGAAGGAAGGAAGGAAGGAAGGAAGGAAGGAAGGAAGGAAGGAAGGAAGGAAGGAAGGAAGGAAGGAAGGAAGGAAGGAAGGAAGGAAGGAAGGAAGGAAGGAAGATCAAAAAATTAAAAACTCACTGGCTTTTTTCTACTCCTATCTCTAGTTCTGCTTTGGTAGCTTGTCTTCAGACATTTTTAAATTCAGTATTTATATTTAGATGAGAAAAGAATTCATCGACCTATAAAAGTGAAATATTCAGGCCAAAAAACTGAAAGTAAAGCCTACCCCACCTCACTTTTTGTCTTACCTTAATTTGTGCATTACTTCATAAAGATAGATCGATCTCTAAAGTGTATCCAGAAAATCCCCACAGAGAAAAAGTGTTCCAACTGGGCCGCAAGATTGTTCCGGATACTGCCATAATTCTTTTTTAAAAGTTTTCTCTGGTTAATACTTCTGTCTACATTTTAAATCTACAAGTAAAATGGTTTGCTATGATTCTATTAAATTATTTGTTGAAAGCTGCAAAAGACATTTTAAATTCAGTCATATCAGTTTGATATTTGTAAAACTTGTTTTCCCTCTAATTTTCATGTTAAAGAAATAATTTCACAATTTCAAATCAAAGTCAACACTGCAGTGAGGAGAGCTTTTCTACTTTATTACAAAGAGAAGAAGCCTTTATGTGGTCAGAAAATACAAGATTGATCTTTTTTTCTCTTCCTATGAAACGCTGCTGTTCAAACAGCCAGAGTGAATTGTCTCAGTTCACTTCTTTAAGTCCCATCACATTCACTTGGGTATGGATGTCCTTGGCTGCTGAAAATCTGGCCCTTTAGTGCACAGGGCGACAAAGTCCCCTGACCAGCAGTTCCAGAATGTCCCATTTTCATATATTGCATCCATGCACACCTCCTAAAAATGAGGTACAGCAGGGCAAACATTTTCCAAAATAGATGTCATATATATAATATATACACATTCGTACATACATACCTTTATTCATGTGATGTCCAAAAATTTAAAAAAAATGTACACATTTATTACAAAATCGTAACAAAGACTGGACAGTGTTTTGCTCATTCTGGAAAGATGAAGCTCAGTAATAACACAACCCTGGAGACCATCCAGAGATTGTGGCAATATCATTCTTTTAAACAGTCAGATATTCTTGCATTAAGCTTGGCGAAACTGCCTTTCAAAAACAGAAGGGGAAGTAAAATGAAGGAAGCAGACCTTGCTCATCTTTCCAAATGAAATACGAGAAGGATCTTCACATAAAAATGCACAAACATTTGTTATTTTATTACCAATAGTGCTACAATGAACAAAGCAAATTTTGTGGTCTAATTTTGTTGAGTCTTTTGTGGGTTTTCTTTTTTACATATAAGAAACTAAATGGTAAACTTCTGTCAGTGTACTTGTTTGTCTTTACAGACCCAAGTCTGTCTGCTGGCAAAAATGAAAATAAATGAAAAAATTCAGACCCTGCTCAAACTAGAGAAAAACAAATTACAAATTTAGTTGTTGGGCAGCACATAATTAGTAAGGCAGGACCTCAAATGGTGACCCTTTGCGTAAGCCAATTGCCAGATCCTCAAGGAATTACAACCAGGGTGCCTGAGCCACATCAGTTCTGCAGTTATGTTGAGTATTGTGCTGAGACAGCCATACCCCAAGAAAAGGGAAGTCTTTTTAGAAGGCTTGTTGAGCAGGGTTGTAGTTGAAGGTGGATGGCAGATGAGGCCGTTCTTCTAATTTGTCATATTCCAGATGGAACTCCTACCAAAAAAAATTCGGGAATTTAGATGATTTCATCTTTTTGATCTCAAATTTTTTTATCAAAATATACTGTATGAACCAATTAAAATAATTACATATAAGAATGGAAATATAAACAAAAATGTGATTGTTTCTATCTCATAAGTACAAAAATGTAGACTTTCTGCATCTAAGTTGAGACTATTCATGAACATTTAGTGAAATTGTGTAACTTTTTATTTACTTAAAAGGGGAAAATCACTATACCTCTAATGCAAAGCACTGATGATTACAGGACATTTAAGATAAAGACCCCTTCAATGAAGTATAAAAACCTAAAATTTTACTTTTTGCCCATGAAAAAAAGTTTAAAATGAAGATTTTTCCAATTTGTCTTTATCACACTTTAAACAAGCAATATTAGTCTACTCTCATTAAAATCTGAAAGACAATGACCTTAAAACTCATACTCCAGAACTTCCCATTTCACAAACTCAAAACCCCTGACTTAGATATAATTTAACTGCCAAAGCAAGACGGTACTTTCGCTGTAGGCATATCTGACAATTAATTATATTGCTCATTTTAAGTAACTTCTAAAATATTCCATGACTTTTAGAACTTAAGAATGGCAATTTTTCAGACTCTCTTCCTCTATGTTTAAAGAACAAGATGCAGAATATAACTATGTATATTGGGGGGAAAAACAACAAACATCTCCTGCAACTACAAAAAGCAGACACTCTAAAATTACTAATACTATAACCTGAATTTAATTAGCACAAACTATCACTATATATTTCCATATAAAGAATTATCTATCTTAATATGAATTATATATTAAATATTAAACCAGTGACATTAGCAACCATGCTTTAACGTATTTTACTTGTGTTTAGTTTCAAATTGATTTCATAATGAATGTTTCCATTATTAAATTAAAATGAAAACTGAAGTCATATAATCAAAATTTAAGATTCAGAATCAAGTTAAAGGATATTACAACTATAGGCAAACAAAGCACTTACAATTATTAAAAGCCTAGTATGTGCCAAAACTAAAGACATGGCTAATTTTATCCCAAATTTTTATATTAAACTCAACAGCAGATACTGTTTTGACTTTATACCTGAGGAAATGAGGCTCACATGTAATTTACACAAGACATAGAAGTGGCACTACTACGATTAGGATCAAGACCTGTGTGACACCAAAGCTTTTGTCTTTTCTAGTGTAACACATTTTTAAAAACATGTTTAGCTTAAGTTCCAAAACAAATTTACTTCAAATATACCCAATCCAAAAATAAGTTTGAAAAAATTAAGTTTCATGGTATTAGTTTATAAAGTAAATACACTATGGTGACTTTGACTTTTTATTTTATTTATTATTTTCAGATGATTCATAGCTTGGAGATTATATGCTTACCAGTAAAAATTAGCAACACCAAAATCACCACAGCCACAGTATCTGCCCTAATGAACTATGTAGCTGCCTCTCGTTCTTCCTCTAGGAACTAAAAGATTTTTTACTGTTTCACTGAAGTTGATTATCCAAATTAGTAATGGAAAAAAATCATTCTTTTGAAATTAAAACTGGTGCCTTAGTTTCCAAAATGTATATGGCGTAAAAAGTCTATTTATAACTTTGACAAATGTTTAAGTTACATAAACTAAAATTTCATTCACACTGGTGAACTACATTATATTATTAGAATTTAAACCAGGCTAGTTTTATCAGTCTGCATACATTTGTATCCCAACATTCTAGAAAAAGATTAGTTTAAACTTAGGGAGTCCAAGTATTTTAATAATTAAAGAAAATCTTCAACAGAGATTATACAGCTCATATTTAGTCCTCCATGTATTTTCTCTCTTTCTAAAATATATAAATCTTAAACACACTGCTACATCTTGGTTCATGAACTCTAAGTTGATTATTGATAAGATCTCTTACATGTCTGTTAAATGTATACATATGACCACACACATGCACATCTTTGGACATTCTGTGGGAACAAGAAATGTGTCTGAACACTACTACCTAATGCTTGCAATAGTGCAAAGCTCCTAGCAGGAGTGTAATTAACATCTGATAAACTAATAAATACAAGCTTTCTTCATTTGCTTTAGGAACAGAATATTTGCTTTCTAAAGAACTTTTTAATGACTCGGTTTTCCTATAATAAAGTTATATATTCTCAAAAGGTTGTTTAATTCAAGCAGAACTGAAATTACACATTGGATTCAAATGACCCAATAAGTAATTATTGCAAAGACAATGTTACCACTGATCTAATTATATAGAGATTTACACTGCAGGAATGTTTTCTCAAATTCTCATAAAATATTGGCTATTAACAATAAATCCATATTAATTTAAATTTTAGGAAGTAGCAAACTATTGTAAATATAATCATGAGTAATAATTTTGAAGAAAAGCATATATTATGAAAATATAAAGATTACTAATATGCCAGCAAAACTACTACGAAAACTCACATGTATATCAAGCTGTGATATAAAAAATCCTAAGTGTAACAAATCCTATTAGATCTAAAAAGGTTAGGCTGGCTAAAAGAATTCTTAAATTTTCAAGTCTTTAATCTGACATACGGATAATAGAGGCCTGCCTCACCAAAACTTCATTGTGAAAGAAATTATTTTAAAAATTTGTTAAGATTAGGTATATACTATTTGAATTATCATAATTTTAAATTAGTCAGATGAGTAATTCTAGTAAAATTACATAGGATGACAGTGCAAGTGGCCAACAAATTGTTAACTTGAGATTTCTTAGAGAATATTATTTCTCAAATCTTATTTTTCCCATTTAACAGCTAAAATTTTTAGAAGTAAATACAAAAGCTCAATTAGAAAGGATAGATATCAGATAAAATTGGTCAAAATTATTTTTACCTATATGTACCATATGTTATCATTATATATGCTTTATATACATTTTAGATAGATATTATTTTCTTTAACATTTATCTGAATGATGAATTACTTTTGTGGGAAAATTAGAAGGGTTCTATATTAATGTTTAAGTTGTTTCTGAATATTTAGCTTTACAGGGAGAACTTAATTCTGGAAAACTGATCTTCTCACAAAGTTAATTTCCTCATACATGTCTAACTAAAATTTAACTACAATAATAGCAGTCTATTGCAAGCACTCATTCCTTTTTGCATCTGTAAGCTTAAAATTTACAATGATACTGAGCAAAAAGCTTCAAACTGATTGACGAAAACCTTAATTATTTACAAATAGAGTATTTTCCCCTTCAAAGGACTCCCTCCCCCTGTAGTATTCCTTAATTCAGAAGTAAGTATGGCCCTGGACCAGGACCAGTGTCATATCTGTCATCATTTGGGAGCTTGTCAGAAATGCAAATTCTCAAGCCCCCTTCACAGACATACTAGATTAGAATCAGTTCAGGTATGCCTCAGCAATTTGTATTCTAACAAGTCAGCTAAAGTTTGAGAACCAATGACTTAACAACAGTTACAATTTTTCCATGTTTGAAAGAATTAAGTAGTAAGCTATAACAGTGATGATAAAAACAACAGTAACAAAACTACAACTACCATATATAAAATACCATGACCATACCCATGATATGTGTGTATGCATGTCTGTATGTGTAATTCCACTTAATCTTCATGATAACCTACAGAAAAACACCATGTACATTTGACAAAAGAGGAAATAGGCATATAAAGGAAACTTGCACAAGGTTAAGCATAAATAAGGGTTACATTAAAAAACGTGATATGGCTGGGCATGGTAGCACATGCCGGTAATCCCAGTGGCTCAAGAGGCTAAGGCAGGAGGATTGCAGATTCAAAGCTAGCACCAGAAAGTCAGTGAAGCTGTAGGCAACCTAATGAGACCCTGTCTCAAAAATGAAAAATAAAAAAGGCTGGGGATGTAGCTCAGTGGTTAAGCACCCTTGGGTTCAATCCTTAGTACCAACCTCCCTCTGCCCAAACAAACAAAAACCATGACATGTAGGTTATGGCTTTCTGCAACAACATACTTCTTAAACAACAGGTAAAATACATAATATCTCATGTACTATTTTTAATTTGCACCATTATTTCTATCTAAAATGTTAAATCATACATTCTTTTAGAAACCAAGGTATTCATATTAATTTCAATTATTAACTCATTTAGTATATGGACTTGATCTGAGAAGGAATGACACCATTGAGAAACCTGAAAAGAATAATAAAAACAAGATTTAACTTGTTGTATGCTTTTTATTTTGGTGTTTGTGTTGGATTTACCTCTTTTTTGATCTAAGTTCTATATGAAATCTTGGGATATCAAACGTTTTGTTATATATCAAAATTTTTCATTTTATATATATATATAAATATGTATCTATATATATATCTTAACAGATATATATATATATGTTAAGCTTTTAAACTGTCCTCTTAAAATGTAAGTTTTTAAAATCAGTTTTGTAAAGCTGATTCGAAACCACAAACCAACTCAAAACTAATAACTAAAATATTATCCAAAGAACTGATTGAATTGTTTGTTTAAATTTATTTAAAACAAATAGAATTTAATTACTGAGTTTACACAATACTAAGAGTCATTAATAGAAATGTAATTCTGGGAAATACTGGTGATACCAGATAATACGGGCTATATTCTCAATAGGCAGACTAAGTACATACAAAGTAGTGGATAGGTAAAATATATGTTTACACTAATGGAAATTTTGCACATGGGACAGTTAGGAGGGCATTTTTGTGAAGCAAAAGTTGCAAAACCAAAATAAAACAAAATAATCAACTTTTTCCCACAGCCCATTTCTCCCTCATATTTAGCATAGTAGCCATAGAAGTAGTAATGGTTAATGCTTGCAATTTTCTTCCTTTAAATGATTTGCAAATAAAAATTAATGCATCTTTCTGATAATGAGTGCAAGTATAAAAAGCCTTTTATATACTCCTTTTAGGAAAATCACATCCTTGCTTACAGTAACAATAACGTGAAAATACATGACTGGTACTGCAAAAGGGTATTTTTATTTTGTAATTCATTAGACAAAAAAATATTTCAAATGTTATGAAGTCTTGTGCAAAATTACAAATCTCTTCCCAAGTTTACCTATTACTGAAATCAAATTTTTTTTTTTTTAAACATTTTCCTAGAGGTAAAATCAAGTCAAGGAAATCGAGACAAAAATGATGTGGGAGGATCTGGCACATTATTGGAATGGACATATTGGTACATATAGACAGAATAAAAAGCACACTTTTTTTTTTAAGTCTAGATTTATACAGTTGCACGTGGAAAAAAAATATACCTTAGCTACTTTCCTCCAGTTAAGACAGTCAAAGAAGTAATATGTTCCCCTCTCGTATGTATTGGTTTTCATTGTTGGTTCCATGCCTGGTGCCCTGGTAATCCATACTCGTTCTTCTTTGTGGTATCTCCAATCACGGTTAAAACTTCAAATTTTAAAAGAAAAGTGTAATTATTTCCTTGTGACTCACATCAAACATTTCCTATATTTTGAAAAACCTTTCTCAGAAAAAATTACATATAAAAAACATAAATATGATGCTTCTTTTAATGCTTCTGATTCTTTATTGTTATTAAATATAACCCCATTGGAATATAGGAAAATAATTTTTAAATCTGTCCAGAAAGCGAATTCGTTATTTAATCACACACATTTATTTAACTAAAGTTAATTTTTTATGCAAACAAAATGAGATTTCAAGAGTCCAATTTATAATAAAAACTTGGACAGATCGAATATTCAACATGTTATAGAAACTTCATTCCTGTCTTGCTCTTCTGAAAACTCAAAAGAAATTGAGGTGTTTATTAAAACAAAACCCCAACTATTTATATTATTTGGTAAGAAACTTAATACAAAAGTCTTTTTGAATTAAACTTTTAAATTGATGTAACTATGTTGAAACAATACCCATTTTGAAAAATTTAACAAATGTATTACTTTATATTTTTAATTCAAATCTTATCAATCTTAAATTCTAAAAAGCTAAGAGAGTATCATTAGAGTTCATGCAAGAACCAAGAAGGATTTATACAACTTAAAAACTGTGAAGTAATCTCCAGAATAGGTATTGACCCCAAAATAAGCCTTCACATAAATAAACGCTTTCCTTCCAACAAAATGAGGTCGTTTTTAGACATAAAGACAACGGCCAATTATAGATGGATGAGTGAATTTACTTATAAACAAATTAAAAGGAATAAATGATAATCCTTACTTTATAAAAATGAGGAAAATGGGAAATTTCTCTCAAGTGAAATAAGAATTTATACAATTCATTATCAATAGTCATTTTAAATACATTTAAAGTACTGAATTAAAGGCCATTTATAAAAACATCATTAGGAGTACTATGATAATGTGGACCTTATTTTATAGCACTTCAAAACACAACAAATATGCACAATGCCTTGCCTAGATAGTAATCAACAGATGTTTACTAATGAAATTTGGTTTCTAATCATTAACATGTGTGGTTCCATAAGGAGTAAAAAGAACCACAGGCATACCTTATAATTCATACATTTTAAAAAATGATTCACCAGGGGCTGGGGTTGTGGCTCAGTGGTAGAGCACTTGCCTAGCATGTGAGGCACTGGGTTTGATTCTCAGCACCGCATATAAATAAATAAAGGTCCATTGACAACTAAAAAAAAGAAAAAAGATTCACCAAATCTAGCATTATTTAATTATGAACTTCTTTTTACGTATACAATGACTATGAAGCCATTATAACTATATAATTTTGATCTAAAGGTATTTGATTAAATGTAAAAATAAATTCCTTGATAAAGATTTTTACTTAACTATGGCATTATCATAAAAGTTTTCAGAATAGCCAAGATCCATTATAATAAAAAAGTGATTAAAAAACTTTCAACATACAGCTCTACTGCAGCTAAAAGTTGTAATACGTCTCCTCCATTCATGTAATAGAGATAGAAGAGAAGGTCTTCTCCATATCGACCAAGTTTTATTGCAGCCAGCTAGAAAAGAAAAATTATTCTGAAATGTAAAACAAATCTAAAAATCCTAACATAATTGCTACCACTGAAGTACACAAAAAGAAGACACAGAAACTTTTCATAGCAGGTAACTGGTTTACTCATTTAAATGAAAACAATTATTTCTGATACTTCTATTTGATATACTAATGGGAAAAAACTAAATAAAAACTTTTAAGCAAAGCCGGGCGCGGTGGTGCACGCCTGTAATCCCTGCATGTTGGGAGGCTGAGACAGGAGCCCATGAGTTCAAAGCCAGCCTCAGCAATGGCCAGGCGTTAATAAGCAACTCAGTGAGACCCAGTCTCTACATAAAACACAAAATAGGGGTGGGGATGTGGCTCAATGGTCGAGTACCCCTGAGTTCAATCCCCAGTACCAAAACAAACAAACAAACAAACAAAAAAAACCCACAACACACAAAAAAACTTTCAAGTGAAACCAAATGTTGATCATCTCACTACAAGGATTTATTAATATCCAATGTGGCATTAACAGTTACACTGTGCTCAGAGATCTAGAACTTATATTCAAGTCCTAATTCTATTACTTATTAATAGGACCATGTCCAAGTTGTTTAACATCTATGAGCTTCAATTGTGAAGTGTAGAAAAGGACACCTGTAAAAGTTACTAAAAAGTAAATGAAATTAAATGAGTGAGGGTTTATGAAAGCATCATGTATACAGAAGGCTTATAGTAAGTGTAAACTGAATCTATATTTATTTGACAGTGATTCACAAATCACTTGGTTCTTTTCAGCAAATCGCACATGGGGAGTACAGAATTATGATTTAAGTGGATGACTGAAGGATGACTATATTTCCCTTCACCAGGTAGAAAATAACTATCTACCAAACTATAAGTGAGTTCAACAGTCTCAAATTTTCACATTAAAATAAATCTTAAAAGCATCCCAAAACAAAAAATATTTTTAATCTTTTTATCTGATGTTTTACACCTAAGTGTTTATTTGGCTTGTCACACATTCTTGAATGCAATTTTTCTCCCCATTCATGGCACCCCTGTTCAGGCGGTGGTTATCAATGCAACTGATTTTCCAGTATTTCTCAAACTGGCCTAAGAAAATGTTCTGGAACAAATATATAATTGGAGCAAAACAGTTCTACAATAGTGATGGCAGCATATCACAAAATCTCACAAATGAAAAATACTAGCATTCCATGTATCCTAATTCTTGTTTTCTACCTACTCAGACAATTAAAAGACATCTTGAGATATATTTATCTCTTTGTCCACAACATCAACACCCATTTGACCATACAACTGTGTGGTACAGAATCAGAATGCTGTCATTTAATATACACACACACACATACACTTCTACTAAAGTTTCTTTTCACAAGACTAAAATTTAAAATTATGAATTTTTTTCTAATGGAAAAGAATTCTACCACTTTATTTCTTAGATTAAAAGAGACAGATTAAAACTGTAATCTTTTAATAATAATTACTTTATGACTAGAACTGTAGGTAACTAAAACAAAAAAGCCACAGTCACAAATAATTTTAAAAAACTATACCTAAAGTTGGGCGCGGTGGCTCAAGCCTGTAATCCCAGCACTTAGGGAAGCTGAGACAGGAGAATCGCGAGTTCAAAGCCAGCCTCAGCAATGGCGAGGTGCTAAGCAACTCAGTGAGACCCTGTCTCTACATAAAACACAAAAGAGGGTTCGGGATGTGGCTCAGTGGTCAAGTACCCCTGAGTTCAATCCCTGGTACCAAAAAAAAAAAACAACTGTACCTATATAATACTTGTACGGAAAACTCTCTCGTGGGTAATGGCATAAAATGAGAGTATTAGAAGAAAATTTATCAAATTTCCCATTAGTTTATTCCCACTGAGTGTGGTTATGATTATATCCATTTACTAATTATAAGAAATATTTTACCAGTCCTAACATTGTTTCATTTTTAAACTACAACCCAGGACATTATTAAAACATTAAGATTATAAACAAAAATATAAATAAAACTGTCATATAAACTGAATGAACATACAAAAGCATACCCCTGAGACCACTGCTAATTATTTCAAAACTATTATGCTGTCTGAACTGAAAATCAACACCTGAAAAAAAGATAAAATTCATGCTGGCTAAGTAGAATAATAAACTACACTCACCTTATCCCTAATGTGAATGTTCGTTAAGTACTCAGATGGAACATGGAAGTCTGGATAATAAAATGAAAAAAGCCTTATTAACTGATTCTCAGTTATAAATATCTTTTGAAAAGTTCTCAACATAAACAGCTTCTCCTACCTATGTCTTGAGGTCGACAAGGTGAAGATGCCCAGGGTGATGCAAATTTGGGGTAGAGATTTCTGAATAGGGGGGGAAAAAACCACTTTGAAATCCAAAGCAGAAAAACAGATTTGTAACCTAATTTTACAAAAACTAGGAAAAAGAGACTTCAAATATAAAATGACCATCTTTACTTCTAATTTCTTGGGTTTACTATAACTTACACAGCAGAAAACAAACATATATCTATATATATAAAAAATACAGTGGGACTGCTTCCCTCAGTACTCCTGTAATAATATAATATAAACAAGTTATCACAATATTAAAGTATGATTCAAGTTTTTAATTGACTTCAACTAAGAATACTTTAAATTCATCAATACTATGCCTTCAAAGTTAAATTACTTTCCCATTTATGTGCCCCTCCCCCATCAGTAATTAATAGGAGGAAAATTTCAAATTCACCAAATATTTGCTGAGTGCCTATTATATGCCTGGCACTGCTTTAGGTGCTTGGGATATGTAAGTAAACAAAACAAAGATTACTGACGACATTAAATTTACTTTCTGGTTGAGTGTGAAGAATTGAAGAGGCAGAAAATTTAGGATAATATATAAGTAACTCATGTTAGGGGAGGAGAAATTGCATAATTAAATAGTAGGGTGGTCAGTTTAGGTATCACTGAGAAGGTCATTTCTAGACAAAGACTGAAAGAGATAAACATATTAATTATCAGACAGAAACTGTTCTAGTTAAACTCTTCTTAGATCAACTAAGACAGGAACATGATTGAAATCTTAGGTAGAGCAAGAATGTTAGTGAGGTCGGAACAACATGAACAAAGGAAAAAGCTTTTGAGGTAGGGTTTGGGGAGATACAATGACCAGGCAAGACCTTATAGGGCTATAAAATTTGGGGTTTTTAATTATAATAAAACCATAAATTCTTAATGGGTATTGAGCAAAGGGATAATAAACTTACTTAAAAAGGATTTAAATGAACTTATATTAAAAGGATTATCCTGGCTGCTATATTTAGAATCAGGAATACCTGATGATTGGCTAACAGAACAGCTAGACAATAGAGGATGTTGGCTTAAACAAGACTGGTAGCAGTTTAAATATATACATAACCTGATCAGAGATTATGTATATATTTTGGATAAAAGATTAGATATGGGGTACTAAAGAAAAGGGGGAGTTAAGGATGATATTAAGCTTCTGGAAGTATTAACCAAGATTAGGAAGGCTATAGATGCACTAGGTGTGAGCAAGATTCTCAAGAGATGTTTAATTGGATCTAGAAATCTCAGGTCCAGGAGAGAAGCCTGGAATAGAAATATGTTAGGGATTCCTCAATATATATATGGTATTTAAAACGATGAAACTGGACAAGGTCTCTAAGGGAGTAAATACATATAGAAGAACTAACACAAAGAGGTCAAAAGAGGAGGAGGTATCAGCAAAGGTAACTAAAAAGGATCAACCAATGAAAGCAGATTAGAATGGTATCCTCCAATTCAAGGAGGAAGAAGTTCTAGAACAACTCACTGAAATTACTAATAAAGAGGCTGTGTGGTGACTTTCATAAGTGCAGTTTTAGTGGAATGGAAGGGATAAAATTCTGATGGACAAATTGGAGAAACAGATGATTCCTCTGAGGAGTTCTGCTTTGAAGAATAAAGAAATAGGACATAAACTCATCATAAAGGAGATCAGACCAAGACAAGGTATCTTTTTTAAAACCAGAGAGATAGTAGTATATTTGTATGCTAATGGAAATAATTAAGTGTGAAAATTGTTACAGTCATATCCTTGAGTTTTCAAGAGAGCTTTTAAGTACAAAGTATGGTATTAGAGTAAAAGACAAGAATAAGGTAGTTGCAGATGGCAGCAGAAAGATCTGATGGCAAGATTGTGCCCATGTTCTCTTCTGATTGTTCCACCTTTCTTAATATAGTGGAAATAAAAAGCAAGGTCATCATCTGAGAGTAAAGACAGGGAGAGAAGGTATTAGGGGTTTGCAGAAATGTCAAGCAGTTTAAAAAGAACGGACTAGGCATCCCAGGCATGATTAGATCTGGCAAAATTAAGGATATACTTTTGAGATTCTTGACCATGAATATAAGGACAGGCAGTGAAGTTGTATAATTTTCTCTGAGTTCAGCAGCACACCTCAGGAATAAAACAGGCAGAAAAATGACCAGGTCTGTAGTTTTACCATGCAAGTGGGACAAAGTGAGAGAGGGGCAAAGTCGTCAAGGGTATATGTAAATGAGCAATTATGACTGACCATAACACTTAATGAATGAGAAGGAAATGAGTTCACCAAAGGGAAAGAGGACAGATATACCAAAGAATGGTGAAAAGGTATAAGAATCAATGGATTGAAGGTCCCAAAAGAGAGAGAGAGAGAGAGATGGAAAAACAGCAGTAGTGATCAGAAAGCATAACAACATCACTTAAAATTATGCAAAGACTAGAATTACTACTAATGAGATATCAAAAGGATAACCTAAGGTGTGGCTGAAGTATGAGAAAACATAAGATTTTTGGAAGAAAGATATTCAAGGAGCCAAGATTTCGGGATTTTTTAATGACCATGTACACATCTATGATAGCAGCCCCAATTAAAGGAATAATAATAATATAGATGACAATCAATCAGGGCTAATATGAGAGGAGATAACCCAAAGAGTAAGCAGGTAACAGTAACAATGAGTGTCAACAAATGATATAATTTGGTGACAGGATAAAAAGCTACAAGTTTGAGATTAAATACTAGAAATATTATACACAAATGTGGAAAAAAGAAACAAACTTACTCAGGAGAGTTCAGATTGAGGCCTAATGTTGTTAAGTCACTTCCTAAAGCAAGATGTACCATTCCTGGGTCTGTCTCTGCTGCCCTGATAAATGTTAACAGGCCAATCATTCCAAATTGGTCCGTCACCATTCCTTGAGGAATGTTAGTAACCCGACCTGGATAAGAAAAAGTCATTTTTATTTTTGAAGAAAAAGTAAAGAAAATGTATTTTATAATATCTTTGACATATTTATAGAGTCCCACCATCAGGTAACACCTGGATCCCTTTTTTCTGCTGATTATTATTTTGTGTTGTTGAACTTTTATCTCCAGGGAATTTGGGTCCATCTGTACTTGAAGTTGGCTTGCCAGATGTATTCAAATTCTAGCATGAAAAAAATTAAATGTGACATTAAAATGCTTTAAATACATAAATTCAAGTCAATATATTAATGTCTTACTATTCAATCTTTACCATATTTAAATTTTTACCTGTTTTTCAAGTTTACATGAAAATTTTGTTTCCATAATTATCCCATAGCATATGAATCAATCCCAATCATCCACATTTAAAGATTTAATGGACAAGAAATCTAGGGAAAATATTCCTATCTACATTGGATCTTAAATCAGTGAGAAAAATCTCTTAGGGTTTTCTGCTTTGAGATACACTATAACTTATACTCTCTGATATTTTTGTAGTATATTACCTAAAATATCACCAGAGCAATCTCTAAGACTAGCTAGAAACAGGAACTTTAAAAAATTTATACTTATTAGAATTCTTACCCAACAATCTTTATTGTTAATCTTAATAATATACAAAACTCCCATCACACACACAAACGGCTATTTTCAGTGAAATGTGGAATAAATAAATACATTTGTTAAGTCAGAAAGAAGCTGAGTTGGCTGAATCAACACAGGTATAAAAATGTGTATAAAGATTCTTCAAGGAGAAAACTTACTCAAGAAAAACACAGCTCCTTAGAAGGCTATATTATCAAACTTCATGGGATCCAGCTGACAGGGACTACAATAAAAGTCTAAATTAACTCTGAGAAGTTCAACAGAAATTTGCATACCTATATGAAATAGGAAAAAAATAGGCTATCTTCTAAGTTATAAAGCTTTTCTGCATTCTTCAGAAGTTAGGTTATTACAGATATTCAAGATATATAGTTTGTAATAGTATTTAGTAAGTAACTGTTAATATAAATCTGAAGGGATGAAAACTATATCACTCACATATACAATTCTGTTACTTACAGATTTACTGTCATCATTACTTGATGTTGGATCTTTATAGCTGGAACCAGGTAATGCTGGAAAATCTTCGTTGTGTATTGAGAAGTCCTGGGATTGCTCATTTGCTGGTTTTGTTACCATTCCAACTACATAATAAAAATGACCCAGAGAATTGCAATTGATATTCATGATATTTTGCTACATGCTATAAAAACGATGATTTTCCTCATGATAATATATCACAAGTTTTTGTTTTGTTTTGTTTTGTTTTTAATGTCATGAAAGCACACTTCAAAAAACTAGTATTCAGGACAGCAATGAGGAACTAAATTTTTATGTACTGATTAATAATTCAACATACAAAGTAATACAAGGGCAATTAGTGGTAATCCTGTAATTCTCATCTAATGCCATACAGAGTTGCTTAAAAATATGATTTGATATTGGTAATGATTATTAAAAATTATTTATTTAAAAATGTGCTTTATATATTTGACTAAATATTATAAATACTAGTTAACTTTCAAAATAAAAATGAATAAAATAAATTTTAAAAGAACATGGCAGTGTTCTATTTGAAAGTAACTTACAGAGTGAGCAAATTGCAATCAATTATAAAACAATTCCATATTATTTCAGATTTTCTTGGATTCCATGTTATAGATGTAAAACATGCAAGAACTGGGAAATAATCCTCCCACTATACTTGGCATTAGTCGGGCCCTTATTGGAGAACAATATCCAGTTTGGGGCTCCACAATTCAAGAACGATATGGAGAAACTAGAGATGGTCCAAGAAGAGCAACGGGAGTGATTAAAGGGATGGAAAAATAGACCTATGAGGAAAGGTTAAAAACATTAGAGTCTGAACTGAGAACCAAGCAGCTAGGTACTCAACTTCAGGACAGATCAATTTTCATTATTTTTGAAATATTAATTTAGAAACTTTAGAATATGAACTTTAAAACTTTGCCTTTTTTACATATTCTGAAAGACACAGAAATCCTTCTTGGTTGGTAATGGGAAAAAATATTATTAGTTACACTGTAGAATAACTGATGAACTGATCCCTCTAAATGCATTGTTTTGCTCTTGGTCTCTATCAGGACTCTTCCCAAAAGGAAACAACTATGTGTCAGAATATGGCCATACTGTCATCACAGAATTTTCATGTCAAAACTGCTATACTATTGTTGCATGTTTCTCTCCCTTTATTTTTAACTTAATTTCTATTAGCCAAATCTTTTATCTATCAGCACAGTGGAAAAGGATGATGATATTAATATATATATTGGTATTATGATGATGGCATTTATATATATATATATATATGTATGGTTCTCAGTAGCGGGTAACTTTTTCTCCCCAGGGACGTTTGCCAATGTCTGGAAACAACAATGAATGGTGCTGGCAGCTAGTAGGCTTAAGGCAGCAATGTTGCTGAACATTCCATACAAACAGGATAGCATACCCAAATCCCCTCTCTACAAATAATTATTCAGTCCAATGTCTGAAAAAATCCAGCCCAATGTTGAGAAACCTCGGCTTGTCTTACATTTTCAATGTATAGACATTCATTTTTAATAACCAGGAATGTAATCTTTTGAAAGAATGTGGGATCATTTAAGACGAGAAAAGGCAGACCACATAACCACTTAATGTGAATGCGAAGATGCCAGCAGAAAATAATTTCTGGATATCAATAAGGATTTCTTTTGGGTTTCTGTACGGTTCTACCATTAAACTTTGTAATTATGGAATTCTGGGAAGAAAACCAATTTTCTCAATATCAATTCTGACAAAATTATACTAACCTGATTGGAAAACACAAATACATATATGTAAACACATAGGTACATATGTACATATGTGTACATGCAACACAAAGTTCCCACTGGCCATCATTAAAAAAGCTTAATTACCATATGGAGCTCTTCCAGCCAAGGGGTTTATTAATGGAGTTGGGTTACCACTTCCTTCCCTTCTGTTTCGGTCTGCTAATGCTGGAAAATCTGAAAGGTCCAATCCTGTCACATTTTCACTTCCATCTAAATAATAAGAAAGAATACTATTTATTGGTTCCACAAACATTTAAAACGAGATTATAAAACCCAATCACAATATAAATTGAAACAACAGTGCCTTGTTCCTAAATAATGCAGAGCACTGTACTAGGTTACATGTAGGTAATCAAAAGATACTTGTGGAGTGATTTCATATCAAAGAATTTCATGAACAATTGAGGAAAGCAATATGTAACCACTGTATTAAAAACCCCAAATTCTGGAAACTTAAGAGAATAAGGAGTAGATTGTATATTATTTCCCCCTGGAAGATGGCAACCTAAATTTATAGCTTTTTAGCTAACAAGAGGGAGATTGTTGTACGCGTCTCTTCATTATATCCAGTGGAGGTTTTATATGGAATGCTTGGGAGCTTCAGTTACCCACAGATATGACAATGAAATTACCTCCTGCAAATGGCCAGAAAGAGACTGAGGGACAGTGAAGAAGCCCTGAGGACTTCTTCTCTGTAACCTACTAGAGTTTCATATACAAATATGTTTGCTTGTGTGTGTGTGTGTGTGTGTGTGTGTGTGTGTGTGTGTGTTTTCTGAGGGTAGAGGTATAAGTAGGATTCCCGTGTCTAGGGAGCGATTGGGAAATATGATACAAATCTCAGAAGTTTGTATTACCTATTACACAGTAGGCGCTCAATAAATATATACTGAATATATAAAATTTATTTTTACTCATTTTAAGCCAGTCTACTTCCTTTAAAATTAAAATCTAACCCAACTTCTCTATTTTGTCTACCGTAATCATCTCTTGATTTTTTTCAACTTTTAGTATTCAAAGCCTTTAATTTTTTTATAATGTTGTTGTACTTTTTATACCTTTATTTTATTTGTTTATATTTATGTGGTGCTGAGGATCGAACCCAGTGCCTCACGCATGCTAGGCAAGCGCTTAATCACTGAGCTATAGCCCCAGCCCAAGCCTTTAATTTTTGAAGAACCTAATTTTCTACCTCTAATTCACCCTATGCTACAGTTTTAATTTTTACTTCATCTTGTGTTTTATAACTATTTTCAAATTTTTTCCGTTATTGAATTCATTCTCATCCTTGGATTATTTTTTTCTAGAAAAAAATACTCCATTAACACTTTAAGACAGGTGATAATTTAAAACTACAAGGGTAAAGATAAATGACTCATACCCATTGTTTAAAATATTAGTTTATGAATTTTCAATTGAAATATACTACTATATGTACAAGACAATAGAAATTTTAAATTACATATTGTTTCCACTTATAAAATAATCTCTTAAATTATTTGATTATACATTAATTACAAACTTTAGATATATATTAACTTTTAAAATGTCTCTAGGTCTTGCAAGATGCAATTCAAAATTGCCATTACTTCAGTTTAACCTAAAAAAGTTAATCAACTCCCAAATTTATATTGTTATGGAAAGACTTGAAAATAATTTTCCCGCATTAAAAACACTCAGTTAAAAGAGAATTTTAAAAAAGAATTTTCAAAATTTTATAGCAGTGTACAGAACCATAATTCAGAATCTAAGATGACACTGTCAGATACACTGTTTATGTCCCATTTGTGGAAAAACCTCTGACTGAACTGTGGCATGCAGCCTGATTTCACAGATAATTAAAATATAAAAATATGTAGATTTTAGAAACAAGGAAATATAGTACTCTGCAGTATTTTAACATCTTCAACACAAAACTACCACATGCAAATGCTGAAATTTGGAAGTTTTTTTCAAATGACTTAATCATGTTCAGTCAACTTACGCTGCGGAGAATACATTAACATTTAAAAATTAAAAGCCCATAGCCACAAATGACATTTCCTTATTAAATTTTCTCTCATGCCTCCAATAGATACACCATCTCACTAACTGTTCTTTCACCTATTTCCTCCTTTACAAGTATTTCTCTCCCAAAAATCCAGCCCAATTTTGCTCCTATAATTTTAACAACATCCTTTACTTCCTTTCTCGGGAAAGGGTCTGGAGGCAAGGGTGAAGAGAGTAAAAACCTAAATAAAGCAAAATAGCAACACTGCTCCCTGTTTGCTTCTAGCTGAAGCAGCTGATAAAAGAAATAAACCAACAGACTGCAGGAACTTTTTGTCAAAATTAGACTTGGTTCTCTATGCAACTAAATTTCTGAGTTGTGTGCATACAACTGGACCAAAAATTCATAAAGGTTAAACACCAAAATTAGTATTATTAAGAAAAGAATGGTAAGTACTCCATATAATAACTGTAAAGATTCTCTTCAATCTGGATCTCAATAATCAGAATATCGTACCACCCAAACTAGTCTAGATTACTGTTCTCCTAGTGACAGGGCTGAAGATAGAAAAAGTTTTGAAGTAAAAAGAATTCTGAGGCATAAATATAGACTAAATTAATGTTTAGGCTCTTCCTATGTGTTAAGAAAATAATCCTGGTGTTATAATACAAACTACTACGGTATTACCATGCCAAGTAAAAGAAAAGTCTTTAAATATCTCTCTACTGTTTATTAAATCCTATTCCTAACAATTTCTCACTAAATTAAATTCTACTACTTAACACAATAAGAAATTCTACAATATTTAAAGACCAGTATGTACTGTATTTTTTATAGGGTACTAGCTCCAGAATAAGCTTACCTGTTCCATTAAAAATGTTACTTGATAAGGAGTTATTCATTCCAAATGCCTGATTCCTGTTCATTCCAAATCCAGACATACTGGGTACATAGAAAATAATTTTAGATATACAGTAAGAACACTAACTTTGAGATGAAGAAAAACAAAAGTGTATATACTTTTGGTCTCCTCATACAAACAACAATATGCTTCAAAATCAATACTGATTTTATTTTTTTTTTAGTTTAATCTTTATTTTTATTTAAAAGCTTCTCTAAAGTCCTTTCATGAACAAGAGAGAACTAAAACATCTTAAACAGATTAATTAA
This sequence comes from Xerus rutilus, assembly GCA_028644305.1. Classification (NCBI taxonomy): domain Eukaryota; kingdom Metazoa; phylum Chordata; class Mammalia; order Rodentia; family Sciuridae; genus Xerus; species Xerus rutilus. Next base: position 43,099,659 of record CM053403.1, read on the forward strand.
AAAAAACAATTTATGAATTAAACTTCAAGAAAACAGAGGCTAAAGGGTACCATTTTATGTCCCTCATGAGCCAATTTACTGGTTACTAGAAGTATCTAATCTCAAAAATATGCAGGTAGGTTTAAGACTATTCTTCCTGAAAACTTGTTTTACTTTACTTCCTTTTTTTGGTGAAACTTATTAATACTCTTCATAATATATCCTCCCAACCAAAATATAAACTCATGGCTAGAGTCCATGTCATATTCATCCTTGCATCCTCTGCCCTTTGGTGTTTATTAAGATGTAACAAGCACTCAATAAATGTTTAGTTGACCTGAATTAAATGGTGCTTTTTAAAAACTGAATTAAGTGTTCTAAAACACATCATTTTAATCTAATATAGTTTATTTTTCATCTATTTAATGGAAAGAATATATCTCCATAGTACCAATTCCAAATTAATGTACAACTGGTATTTTGTAAATAATTACAAATGCCTCCACCCACACTTTGTCTTGCACAAGCCTAAGCATGACAGAAAAAAGCAAAAAAAAAAAAAAAAAAAACCCAAAACAAAACAAAACAAAAAAACGACAACAAAAAACGAAGCTGAACTTAGAGCAAGGCAAATTAAGAATGTCAACAAGAATTGTTAATGCAGATTCTACAATGGAATTATGTATCTTTAACATCAAATAATGATCTGATAAAAGACAGTCAGTATATCAATGTTGAGCAAGATTAACCTGTTTGAAGGTGAGCTTTTTTCCTAAATCTGTAAAACTATAGACAAACAACTATTGATAAAATATGCAGCTGGAAAAACAGCACTTTAGAGAAAAGTAGGTAAGTCAATGAAATATTTGTTTAACATGTTGGGACTGCTGGTGTGATATAGGTACCCTCAAACATGGAATAAGTGTTTAAAGATGAAAATATTTTATAATAAATACAATTTATCAATAATAAAAATAATCAAGGATTTAGAGATTCACTTTACATTGACAATTTATAACAAAGTATTGTTTAAAAAACAAAATGAAAATATATGGAAAGGCAAAAATTCATACATTTAATGAACAATATTACAAGAATGTAGAAAGATGTGATAAAGCCTAAGTATTATTATATGGTTAGGAAGCTATCAGATGAGAATTTTGATGACCCTTTACAAATAATTTTTTAAAAAATTAAAGTGCAATAAAATTATAAAAGAAATACTTATGAGTCTACATAAAAGAACTGAAGCTTATGGGATGAAGAACAAACAGGAAATGTACTAATAACCTCTCTTAATTCAGATATTACAAGTACTAGAAAGAAGAAAGCAAATTAATGAGCATGATGATAATAACTAGCTCAAGGTCCTACACCACTCCCACAATCCCCCAATCAAAAAAAAAAAAAGTACGTGTGTGCAATCAAGCTTAAATGATGTTTTTCAAGAAAGTCTCATATTTTAGATATAACTCATATGAAGTACCCAAACAGCTTGAAAATACTAACAAAACAGTTATCATTTGCACAGTATATGCAAATGGGCAATGCAAAAAGGAGTGAAAAACATTATAGCTTTATGCTTTTGTTTTAAATCCCTAAACACAATACTATTTTTAAATACTCTTCACATAACCTTACAGTCTTTGGTCAAGAAGCCTCCAAAGCACAAAACCAATTTCACTGAGAACATATTTAACCAGAGTGTAACCAAAGCAAAGCAGTAATAGTCAAACATGTCTCCAGTCCTATTCACCAACCTGGAACTCTTACCACACAGGTTACCAACTTCAATTAATAAAGGAAGGACATATCAATAAAAATTTGCCTGGTGGCAACCCAAAAACAATCCTTTTCTAACAACAACAACAACAACAACAACAACAAGATTTAATGAGCTTTCTAAAATCAAACAATTCAAAAGAATGTATCTTTAGTTTTGGGAGGGTTACAATTGTGATGTGTAACAGAATCTTTGCTCATAAATATATGATGAAACACACTTATGAGACAGAAGCCAAGACTCAAGAACAAAGCATTGAATATGAAAAGGAAAATCTGAGGATACCCAAAAAGACAATTATACACAGTATCAATAAACATCTTACCTGTTCACAGTAAAAGGCTGTCGAGAAGGCTGCTGCTTTGGCATACATATTATGCTTGGCGAGCTTCTGTTGGGGCTACCTAACCCTGAACTGCTCATGCTATTTGTCCTGCTAGGAATTCCAATGCCCTGACCAACCTGGGAGTGGTTCATCATATTCCTAGGATTCATAGGCAAAATACCCCTGAAAAAGAAGTCCATTACACTAAATAAGCTCTCTACAATCACTCAGTAAAATTATCTATAAATAAGCAATTGGTATAATGCTAGAATCTCTAATACACTTTCAAATTGTATTCCTAAATTTTATTAAATTCTTTATTCTCGTCATTCTAGTTTTTTAAAAAGAAAAATCAAAGCAAACAATTAAAAAGGGCAAATTATAGATAGGAACTAAATAGGTGATATCTAAAAATGAGAGAACTACTAGTGTGACTAGGATAAAAATTACATGTATTTCACATATATATTTAGAATAATTTCACTCCAAATTCCTATCATTCTATCCTCTTCATACTAATATCCTGTTTTCTTTTACTCACACTAAACGAATGAATGTGTGTGTGGTGAGAGAACAAGGATCCGAATCATCTGGGGAGTCATTTTAAATTGTATATCTTTGAGGAAGAGAGATATGGCTTTTGAAAAGGCTCCTCAGGAGGAGATTAATCCTTGATATTCACTCACTGGACAACTAGTATGCTTTTGAAAAGGCTCCTCAGGAGGAGATTAATCCTTGATATTCACTCACTGGACAACTAGTATGCTAGCTATAAAATAAAAACATCTTGCACTAATCAATTGGCAATGAAATAAAATGAGCCTAGGTATTTCCCCCCCCCTTGGTGAAAGGCACTGAACCAGAAAATCAATCACCTTGTTAAAAAGTTAAAAGCTTTCTTACTCTACAAAGATACATTTTTGAGAAATATTCTGGTCCACCAATAAATACCTGCTTGGAGATGGAGGCGTGTGAAGTGACATTGTTGGTACCCCTGTTGTTGGCGTGACGTGGCTCGGTAACTGAGTGCCTTGTGATAGGCTGCGATTTAACTGAGGGGTATTGTTGCTCATTCCCCTCATTGGAAGGCCTAGTGCACCTAATAAAAAAATTCAGAAGAAGGAAATTCATTGCCATCAGGAATGAAATTGTTATCCATCTTCTGGAGCTGGCAATCTAAAACATTTTAAAATGACCTAATGTAATATGCAAATTTTAAGTGGATATATTCAATTTACTCCAAATGGACTGTGATTTTAACAAAAAAGTTATAGTCTGAAATCTCGTATTTTGAATATCATTTTCATATTTCTATCTTACAATAAACTGTGTCTGTCAATGATTATGTTACATTATACTACACTTGATCTTAGCCAAAGAGCCGAGAAGCAACAGGATGCTACAATATTATGAATGAATATTGCTTTCAAATTTATTAAAGGCAAATTTGCCAAATTTGTACAAATATGCCTTTAAGAAATTTTGTAATCTTGTGTGTTTCTGTTGAAATTCACAATTGATGTACACAGAAAGACATTCATCCCCCTTTGCAAAAGTAGGTTTAATTTTTATGATTCTTTTAAAGTGTATTTGAGAAATTTCTTTACTATTTATACATCTTTCTCTCAGTATTACAATTGTTACAACCCAACATAAAATGCCAACAACTGTTTGAAAATTTTTTAAAAACCTGATAAAGAGATAGCAACGATATTTTTAAAAGATTTCAAAGTATAATGATTCTATTTATCTAGTCCTCCTGGGGCCAGGTGCAGGGATGGACATGTTCCATTCATATCATTTTTAAGATTAGTAAGGGTTTTACCACTGAGATATAAAATATAAAAAAATGTTAACCAATTTGGACAAATTTATTTTAAAAATGTATGACTTTTTTTGGCTTTTATTCAGATAATATGAAATGTAAATTATTTTCTTAATGATCCAGATTATCAGATAGCTAATGTATGTTTAATTTTTCCTTTTTATCCCTCAAAGTAATGATGTACAGCTGTCATTTATGTTGTCATTCTGTCTATAAATGTCTCCTTTTCTTCATCATCTTACCCACATTTTTAATGTTTTCTGTTTCTAGTCTGCTGAGGAACAGTTCATTGGTCAACCAAACTTATTGAGTTAAGCGAAAGTAAGTAATAATACAGAGGAAAAGCTAAAATCAGTAAGTAGGTTACTTTAGAGCTAGACATCCCCTCACACCTTACTGGTCTAATTTGGATCTAAGAATTTCAAAGACCTGAAGATTCTGAAACTATGACCTCCAAATAAATATGTTCTATATATACCATGAATATTTTCTTTCAAACATCTTTACAAAATTTATTGGCATGACTATGTGTCACGTTCCCAGACACATAAAGGGAACTGGCCTAGATTATATGTTGACTTGGTCACTGCATGTGTTTTGGTTACTCTTAAACTTTGTGAACATGAGGATACCTTTAGCTACTGCCACTTTCTCTGAATATGGGATAAAATAAGGAAGAACAAGAGATTAAAAATCAGCCTACTTAAGATTTCTTCAAAAGAAACTGGTCTTTTCCCTCTCGCAAGCATGCCAGTTTTCCTCCAGACCCTCTAGGTGCTCCCGTAACAGATAACCAAAATCACGTTTTTGCATCCCTCATTCAACAAACATTTCTGAGCATCTACTGCATTAGCTTCAGGGGATAGAGCAGTGAAAAAGAAAGAAATGGCTTCTAGCCTCAGCGACCTTAAATCCTAACCCCCAAACATGCTGTCTTAAAGTCAGTCATAGATGCAAATTTCCTATAGAAGGGTGTTTCCCATAGTTACCTGTTCACTAAAAAATACACCATTTTAGATCCTGAAATCACCTAGTACAATGTTTACATTGTACAGATTAGGAATCTGAGCCCCAGATAAGTTAACTGACCTCTCCAAAGTGACACAAAGAACCAGGACAAGAAATTAGATCTTTTACCACCCAGTGTTTTTTAAATGGCAGTACTATGAGAGCTGAAGACAACTCTAGATTAGAACTGATCAGAGCCTGCTGAATTCCAACAATTTTCATGTATTGGTCTTCTTGCTTTCTCTTGAAAATACCTCTTCCACCTCAAACTTGTTCCAAATTTCCATCTCTTGATACCTTCCCTTCATTTTCTTTCTCATATTAATACCTGTCCTTTTTCTTTCAAGTTTTCCTTTCCTTTTTCCATTCATCATTAAAATACTTCCTAAAAATCTAGCAAATGTTTGGCCCCTTTCGTTAAACCCTACAAAAGACTCATGGATATCCATCCTCTTTAACTCTTGTTTATACATATTCTATGCTGTATAATGAAAATTTATAATTTCGGAAATATTTTAGAGAGTATCAATATTAACAAAAATACTTCTGAAAAAAGAAATATGCAATTTAATTAAGAATTGGCAGCTTGAATTAATACACAGTGCTAAGAGGGAAGGAAGACTATGAAATAAAGCAAATAAATATTGTTGTTTCATTTCAGCCCTCAAAATCATGTTCTTCATAAAAATAGGTAATAAATTCAAAGGTCTTAGTTTCATTATTGAACTAGATATGGAAAGATCAAAAGAGAAAGTACATCATTACAAACTGGATCATCAATTCCTGCATACTTAATAATGGGGTTACTTTAAATTTAACTTAAAGTTTTTTACAACAAAGTATTAATAGCACTGAGTAAGGAACATATAATGATTTGTTTTAGGCAATAAAATATATTAAGTCATTAAATTTGATTTACCTGAGTCAAACTATTAGGAGTGAATAGGTTGAAGGTAGGGGAAAATTTCAGCATTTACTAGTATAATTAATGCAAAATTATTTCCTAAATATTAGCCTGAGAATACAAGCTAACAAAAGATAAAAAAGAACTCAAAAGATTGGATTGTAGATTAAAAGAACTACAACAGGAAAAAAACATATATACACACATTTATAAATATATATCCATGACCATACATATAAGTGGGAAGACAGAATAAAAATTTATTGAGCACTTTCGTAACCAAACATACTACTACTTCATCTCTTTTCCTCCTCCTCTTATTTTTTTGCAACAGGGATCGAACCCAGGGGTGCTTAATCACTGAGCCATGTCCCCAGTCCTCTTTTCCTTCTTTTTAACAAGCCTACAGGGAAGGTATTTATCCTCTCCCCATTTTTTATGATAAGGAATAAAAGAATAAGTAAAAAACCATTGAAATGGTTATAATTCTACATTGATTTTTTTTCTCTTAAAAGGACTATACAAACATATCCTAAATAAATTCCTACCTCTTATTTGGCAGGGTACTAAGCAAAGAATTAATTGAATATCTTATTGGTCATTTTTCAGAAACTCTGAAGAATATGACCTAATGAATTACTTCTGTTGCACCAACTAATTAATAGTACATATTTCAAATACCTATGGCAAGATGTGCCATCCTGAATTCAATCTTTTGCTAGAGATAAATGACATTCATAATACAAGTTACATTAAAAAAATTGCAATCATAGCAATCAAATCCCTGAAGACTCTTACTTAAATGAAATCTGAAACTTTTATTAGGGAGAGGGGAGAAAAAATCTCTAACTGAGAAAAGAAAGTGTAAAGTGTTCCTTTTTTCATTCTCAAAGCATCAAGCTTCCTACAGAAACTCAGTGTTACACTCACATTAAAAAAGGTCACCAGCCCTAAATGGTGCTTTATCTCAATGTCTTCTTCTTAACTCCAACCTCTCCTGCACTTAACTGATTAATCTTCTCCATAAAAATATTTCAATTTCCTTCATTAAATTCAAAGGATTTAGTAATAAAATGGACTTCAGAGAACATACAACCAAATTACAAATGATGAACTCAAACCAGGCATTAAGTTACTTGCCCAAGCAATAAAGTATAAAAATAATGATCCAGTTTTTTGACTTGTATTTCAATGCCCTTTTACAATCAATACTGCTTTCCACTTTTTACAGCACTTGCTAATTTTTCCATTACTCAGAGAATTTCCATGTGTGGGTTCCATCTCTACAAAATTATGATTTAGTCTGAGTTTGGGTAATTCATGGGCAGTAGGATTTTTAAAAACTGCTCAAGCGTTTCTAAGGGTGCAGCCATGATTGAGAACAATTATTCCATACAATTAAGTCCAATCACAGTTAAGTCTTTAAAATTCTCTCAGAACTAAAATATTTTTTTCTTTAACATTTTGCTTTTTATATACTATAGATCTGATTTGTAATCTTTCTCCTTTGCCTAATTACTTCTTCAATACTGTCCCTGTACCTTTACATTCATACTATTTTTCCCATCAAGATTACTTTCCCTTCTTTTGTTCTACAGAGATACAAAGGTCTGTTTAAAAATAAATAAGTAAGTGCTATTACTGAGGTGTTTCCACTTAGTTTGTATAGTGTGTTTGAGTACATGCAGGAGGGTTTGCTAACTCAAATTCAGGAACAGAATGGGTCGGAGCAGAAAGGGGTTCCCAGAAGGGGTAGTTGCTTAATTAAATAATAAATAAGGGTTTAACCAGGTATTTTGAGGTGGTGGTGGTGGTGGGGAGTCAAGTGGATAAAGATGTTATAGCAATTCAATCTAAGACAATGACAGGTGTATAAAATTGGGGTCAAGTGAGCCAAGTACAGAGCCTGTGATATCAGCTATTTGGAAAGGCCAACTAAGACGACTAAGAAGACAGAGCCCAGGAGTTCAAGGCCAGGCAGGGTAACACTGTAAGACACTATCTCAAAACAAAAAAAAAAAAAGTTATTTATATACCTGGAGGAGTGAGCTTGCCTTCCAAGTGCTAAGGATATGAGAGATAAGAAACATGGGTGGACCTGGAGCTAACTAGCTTCAACATTTCCAATATGTAAAACTGCGGCTATCACAATCAGAAAGATCTGACTGGATGTTTACAGGAGTTCTACAGAATCTTTACCTGTGAAACAGTAATCTGTCAAGCATATTCTGCACTTTTCTTCAACCTAAATTTCCATTATAAATTAGTGACACACATTTACAAAGTAATGCATGTTTCAAACTAGAGAAATTATGCTTGATCCCTAAAATATCTCAAGTTTGACCAATTCTCAACAACTCTATCACTAGTACAACTTGCCCAGACTACTATAATATAGTACCAGCCTGTTTCTTCTCCATCAGGTACACTTTCTGTAGAGAAAAGTTATATTAAGAATGAAACCTGTATCTTAAAATCTTTGTCATTAAACTTAGAAAATTCTAAATTCTTCACTAAATCTTTACAAGACTTTCTATGATCTGAGGGGCTGGGATTGTGGCTCAGTGGTAGAGCGCTTGCCTCGCATGCGTGAGGCCCTGGGTTCGATCCTCAGCACCACATACAGAGCAATAAAATAAAGACATTGTGTCCATCTACAAAAAAATTAAAAAAAAAAAAGAATTAAAAAAAAAAAAAGACTTTCTATGATCTGAAACCTATTACTTCATTAATTTTCTCTATTCATTATACTGGCTCTCTCACTCTTCCTTTAACACATTAAATTCAGTCTTACATTCCTTTTTGTTTTGGTACTGGGGACTGAACCCAAGGGTTCTTAATCACTGAGCCACATTCCCAATCCCAATTTCTTTGTATTTTTTACTTTGAAATAGGATCTTCCTAAGTTGCTGAGGCTGGCCTTGAATTTGTGATCCTCCTGCCTCAGACTACTGAATTGCTGGGATCACAGGCATGCACCAACATGCCTGGACATTCTTATATTCTTATAATTACCATGCTTGCTGTTGACTGTACCTGAAAAGTTCTCATCTAAATTGTTGCAAGGACTTCCCATCCTCAACATTCAGGTCCATTCAAATAGTACCTCCTCAGGGATGTATCTGTATGTAACAAATTAGTTCTATCCACTTACCCCATTTACCTGACTTAGTTTTTATAGTATTTACTACCAGAGTAACATGATTTACTTAGTTGCCTTCATGTTTATCTTCTGTCTCCATTAAAATGTAAGCACCATAAAAATAGGAACTTTGTTATTTCCATATTATTACTGAGTTCTTAGAATAATATCACACTCAGAGTAGTTACTCAATAAATAATAAATACATGATTAATGAATAAATCCTATCACACTATCTTCACTAGATGGTTCAGTAGACTCTTGGTATCTGTAGATTTAACACTGATAATTTCCACTACATGCAAATGGCCCTCTAGGGTCATGATATTCAGTAAGCAATATGTAGCTTACAGCTTTCAAAGAATTTGCTGTTCTCCACTCATGTTCACAGAGTTATTTTAAAAGTAATACAATTCTAGCTCTACTGCTTCTTATCTAAATAACCTTGGGCCAATTCCTTAACCTGTCAAAAACTATGAAGATTAAATAAGTTACCTTATATAAATTTATATAAAACACTTAAAATAACATTCGACACACAGTAAATACCCAATAAATATTAGCTCTTTTTTGGTGTGTTTTTGTTTGTTTGTTTGTTTGGTAAAACATACCTCTGGAAAGAAAGTCAACAGGTATTCCTAATGGTGATGACAAAATGGTATCATCTAGTGAAGCGATGGTTTTCACCAGAAAATAAATGTTTCATGTGGCAAAATGTTATACTATAGCCATTCTCTTGAATTTGGAAAGTATCAATGATTTTGAGATGAATCTCACAGAAAAGTGAAGATTGTCTTTTTGGCTGAAATCAATTTAACAGCCTACTATGTTTCCCTTGCCTTCATGAAGTGGCAAGGGAATTTCAAAATCCCATGCTGTGGATACTGTTCCCACTGCTAAAACAACTTTGAGTCTCATCAAAGTCAATTTTAAACATGACCTCATGTATAAATCCTTTCCTGATCATTCTCATTCCTGCCTTTGAAATATCCAGAAAACTCCTAACCTCTTACTCTACTCTGTAGTGAAACCATCTGTGTACCTATACTGTTAAGATTACATATGGAAACCATATATTGTTCATCACATGTTCGGCAAATATTTATTGAGTGTCTGTCGTGTACTAAGAACAGGAAGGCAACAAAGACAACAAAATTAAATGCAGTAACACCACGGCAGTATGTAAGTACATTGTACAGAGATGGTGTGAAAGAGAGTGGTCTCTTCTATACCCATCTGTAGTATAATATGTATGGGAGGCACTCAGTATGTATCTGTCCAACTCAATTCCTACCTCCGTTTTGGAGTTTTCCCCTAACATTGTAGCTTACTGTGCTTTTCTCCCCAAACTCAAATACTGTCCATATTCCACACAATACCTTTTATACTAGCCTCAAAGGCAGTTATTTAATATTTTATATATAAACGTCATAATCTCCTCACTATAACATGTACTTGAAAGCAAGGCTTCCCAGAGTGTTCAGTACACATTACTAAGTATTAAGTGTCTGTTACAAAGTGTCCTAAGAAGTCCTAAAGCAACCAAAATTTGTCATTTATTTATTTACATTGTTAGCAGCAGCACTTTTGAGCCACTCCACTTGTGCTCTGATTCTCCATAAAGCAAGTAGCCTTCACAAAGGAGTTCTTAAAAGCGAAAGGTCAAAAGGATGTCTGTTGGAAGCATGAAACCATGCCATCATTCTCAACCCAGGAGTCCAGATCCCAGAAAGAAAGATTTATTCATTCTCCCAACTACTAAAGGCCTGGGTCCTTTTGAGAACTCAGATACAAATGCATATAATGGATTCATCCAGATAGCTAGTTAATTCAAGTGACTATAAGATAGGAAGCACTCAATAAACAGTAGTTTCCTTTTTCTCTAATCCTACTATGTTCTAAATCCTATTCATAAATAAGAAAAGGTGACACCAACTAAACCACTACTCAATTTCAAGGTACTTAATATTCAGGAGAAATGAATTCCTTGTCCCCTGTTCATTCCAATCTAGCAGACAGTACTGGGAGCATAGGGGTCTTTAAATCTAAGGCATAGCTCAAATCTTATGTACACACTCAAGACAAGTAGAGAACATTATGCAACTTAACACTATGTTTACTGGTTTCTCCAGTTATAACTTAGTACAAAGTACTCAATGAACCACTGGATGCTAAGTTACTTACACATTGGGATACAATCATACCTACTAGGACCTGAGATCATATAAGCAAGTATTTTCAGGGTAACTCATGTTATACACAATCCTTCTACTCAAATCTAGCAAAATATCAGTTTAAGTAGTTGTATACTGGGGGCTTGGGTTGTGGCTCAGTGGTAGAGCGCTTGCCTGGCATGTGTGAGGCACTGGGTTCAATTCTCAGCATCACATAAAAATAAATAAAATAAAGGCATTGTGTCCACCTACAACTCAAAAAAATATATTTTTTAAAAAAGTAGGTGTATAATCATTCCAAAAGGAAATTGCTTTCTTGTTTTAATTTTATTAAGTCTCAGTTCTAGAAAGGGTATTCTTTACCATTCTGACTTAGTTAAAACTATTAAAACTCTGACCTTCAAATCCCACATGGTAGCTTGTGTTCTCCTGTCTGACAGTGTGTATGTTCGCATATAAGTGTGCCACTTATATGATCCATTTGGCTCTTAGTGTCTCTGACTTTTTAAAGTCCAGATAGCTGATCACTGCCATTATCCTTTATAAAATAACCTTAGTTTCTCAATTGTAATTTTTCTCCATTCTATATCTACTTCCTATAATGATAAACCATGGGCTTTAAAGAGAGAGAAAAATTAGGTCTTTCTAGTTGCTCTGTATAAATAAAAGTTTAAAAATAGCTACATATTTCTAGTGTAAGGCTTATAAGAAGGGTAAAAGTCATATTAAAGCACAGGCTAAACACAACCTATTACTTGCTAATATTATTCCCTCAATACCTAGGCTAAACATTTGTAGATAAATAAGCCACATCCTTTTTAGTTAATAAAAAGTTTTGTAAATGTTTTTGCTTAATTAGAGAAGAACTGCTAAAAAACATATGAAGAATTAATAAATTTTATTTACTAATCCTGTACTAGCAAAATTGTGTTTCACAGCAAAAGAGGAAAGACACAAAAGATAGAAAAAAAAAAAGATGGAAACAACACTTGTATACAAAATAAATTTTATTCTCCCACTAAACTGAAAATCAATGTGGAGGGCAAAGTGATATAATAAGCTATTCTGACACCTATCACAATGTTGCTTCTCATTATACCAAAAGAGCTCCAAATCAAATATCTGATTTTTATTTGAAGCTGGTTAAAATAGTCACCAGATGTCTACTCCAGTTTTTCAATTATCCTATGATCTTTGATGAAAATTTATAACACTTTTAACTAAACCCCCCTTCATTAACAGAGATGCTATTAACAGAAATGAGAAATCAATACATTTTTGATACTACAGATGATAAAATCTTATTAATATGTAACATTCTGGAAAACTAATTTGAAAAAATATGAAGATATTTTATAATTTGGAGTTTTATAAAAATTTTGTGATAATAACTAGCATTTATTGAGCACTTACTATGCGCCAGGCACTATGCTAAGCGCTTTAAAAGTATAAAATACTTTTAAAAAGAATAATCTTATATAATGAAAAAAATAACTGTGGGTCAAAAATCTAGATTCTATAACCAGAAAGATCTAAAGCAAAAGAAGAAATACTGCTAAACAAAAAAAATTTCATAAACTGCTGCTAAGAAACAGGTTTGACAGGCCAAAAAACATAAATGAAAGAATCTACCAAAACAACCAAACCAAAAATAAAAAAAAACCCAAAAAACTTTTAACTTCCTCTAATTGAAAAATAGAATATCTACTTTTGTTTGCCAAAATTTTCAACAATGCTTTACAAAGAAACATCTAGATACAAAAGATATCAAAATAAATTTTAATCTATACTATATACAAGTTATAACAAATTTAGAATCAGGCCTGAAATAATGAGGTTTTACTACATAAGGAAAATAAAGAAAACTCTGAAAATTAAGAATCTTTTCTGCTGAGTCCTACAATAAACCCATAAGGGCAGCATCCATTGTTTTTTATGTAGTAGTTATTTATTTTTCTCTTTAAATAAAGTATCCCAGAATAAATACAAAATTCTTACTTTGTTGCCCGTATAAACTTGCCCCAAACTGAGACAGCTGACCTGATGTAGATGGTGATGCCAGCATCTAGAAACAAATTAATTACATTAGAGCATAAAGAAAGAGCACAGAGCATTGCATTTATAATTTACAAATCTTGTATATCACACCATAAGTCAGAGTCTAATGTACATTTATCACTCTTCAAAACATATAAATATGTAATCATGTTTCTTAGGAGATAATAAGAACTAGATGAATCAAACTGAGCAACTGGGAATAATTTTTAATACAAAGTTTCTAAAAATTATACTAAACTAAAACAGCATTATTGCTTCCTTTAAAAAAAGGCTAACAAATCTAAAAAAACCATAAAGATAACATCTCAAAAACATCAGTTCTATAAATTTATAAGTGAAATGGCTTCATTCATAGATAATATTAAATGAGTTCTAAAATAGAAGTTTTATGCTTTTTAAGAACATTCCCTGATTTTTACATACAATTAAATTATGTGTATCAAGTTGGGAGAAAATTGAACAAATACATACACAGGCATAAAAGTGGAGAGATGAAGCAAAAGACAAGTAAAAAATACATACATAAACAAAGACATGGTATATAATTTATATGGATGGTAAATGATATGATTTTTATGGTACTTATACAATGTATTTATCGTATCAATGTCTTTTTCCTAGTAGAATATAAAGGTATATCATACGGAACATTCATTTTTTCTTCAGATATAGTAGTACAGTAATACTATATACACATATTTAAGCCAAGTAAATGAAAATGTACATATGTAAGTGTATTTATGGATTTCCTGTTTCATATTAGACAACCATCAAAACACTTTCATTAAATAAGGCACGGGCCATGCCATCAAGAGGTTTATAATCTAGTGGGGAAAGAGAATGAATTATATAATTATATTCTAAGGCACAGTGTGGCAGTGCTATCAAGGAAGTATAAGATATCACTGGAGAAGGTAATTCTGCACAAAAGTGAGATATCAGTAAAACTTGGTAGGAGGTAACATTTGATGAGGGTAAAGATGGGGTGTCTACCAGGCCAAGAATATGCAGTGAAAATAGGTCAGTGAGAAAACAAAATAAGAAATAGTGGTGGCTGAGTAACAGGAAGAATGGGAAACGTGAGAAAATTGTGATCAGAGTACAAAGGGTCTTCTTAAATGTCATATAAAGATGGTTACTAAGGATGACAATAAAGAGAAAAATAATATTAAGCAAGGAAATTACATGATCAAAATGAACTTTGGGAAGATAAGCCCTAGAATAGGAAAAGAAATGGAAATGGTGAGGTATCAAACTAGAACAGCAGGGACTACAAACAAGATATTCAGATAACAGAATTAACAGTACTTTACATCCTGTTGAACTAGTCAGGGTATGGGGAAAAGGTGGCAAGAAGAGAATCAAAAAAAGAGAGAACTATTTACAGGGGCTGGCTGCACTGTGGTTTCCAGGGAAGGAAAATCATGATGACATTGACCATGGTTAAGAAAACCCAAAGGAAAAACATTTAAACAATGAAGTTTACAATATACAGTTCATGTTATTTTCATGTCAAAATACTAAAGCCTGCTTAATTATTCTAGATTAGTTCACAAAACTTTTTGTGCAATAGTAGTTTTAAACTGGTAATGTACATCAGACTTTCCAGGGGTAGGGCTAAATTACATACCATTCTAAAAATAGCAGTATTTATAATATAGTAATCAATTTTCTAATGAAGTATTAAATCTTATAAATATTCCTTCTCAAATCCAGAGGCTGTACAATTTAGACAATTACACTATCATGCAAACTATGTATTTTTAATAACCAAACAGATCAAAAGATGTGGGATCAAATTATTTTTCTTAGATATTATAATAATTATCATATTAACTAGAAATATCAAGAATGTTAAAGGTTCACCTCCAAATTGCAAGAACAGTATGTAAAGGAGACATAATATTTAGCAAAACTTTAGTAACATAGGAAAAAGATTTATATGAAATGCTTAAATATCATGACTTTGTTATCATTATCAGCTGTAAGGTTTCAAATATAATGGTGAAAATGTATGACTTAGAATCGATAAGTGAACATTTCCAAATGAACAACTTAAAACATCACTGTTCTCAAAAATTTATACCTATTGAATACTTAAACTTTAAAGAACATTTAGCCTACTTTCCCATGAAGGTTACAGATTCATGAATGTGTTACAAGTGTGCCAAGAGATCAGCCCTCTCATCATGGGAGGAGGGACAACATGAAGGTAGAGTAGCTGTGGTTCCCAAGTCAGTTACTTGAGACCAAGTGTAGTAGGGTGACCCATTTACCATAGTGTATAATATTAAATATAATTTTCTTTATTCTACTATATGAAGGTTTGTAAACAGTACATTACAGGAATATGAAAGCAATTTAAAGAGTTTATAATCTTTAATACTTCCACATAAAGTAAGTAATGATTAGCTACATAGATATTAAAATTACTCACTTAAAATGTGTCAAAAATGCAGATAATTTCTCATAAAATATGTGTGTGTATCTCCTCCTCCCCCCGCCCCCCCACCTCCCAGGGTATATAATCACTGGAGATTAAACCCAGGGCCTTGAGCCTTGAGCCTGCTAGATAAGTGCTCACTGAGCTACATCCCCCAACCCTGCTCTGATTTTTTTTTAATGCAGAAAGAATTTAGAGGATAGTGGTTATAGTATATGCAAACTATGAAAAGAGTGGTCAAGGGAAAGCTTCTCGGGTGAGATATTTTAGCAAACAGTTGGATGTGATGAAGGAAAAAATCTTGCGAATTTCTAGGGGAAAATAAGTTGACAAGGTTTTGAGACAGAAAAGATCACGAAAACCTGAAGATTTAATCAGGCTAACTCCTGTACACAAACACTAACCACGAGGATGATGATAATGATAGTGACAAAATGTATACTTATACTAGATTTTAACAAAATATTCATTGTAATTGGTATGAGAGAAATCTTAGTTGTTGTACCTGTTGTAGGTTAACAATGAAAACTAGGTATAAATTCAAAATGATCTGGTAGAATTAGTACATAGCCTATTCTTCCTAGTTTTAAGAGTTCTTTAAAAGTAAGGCATATATGTCACATCTCATTTGTCTTTTCAGCATATATTAAAACAAAAGATATTCCCATAAGTTTGTGCTTTTCAAATGGTTATTCTTTTTTTTTTTAAATAATGTGCTTTTTTTTTATATCTTTATTAATTTTATGTGGTGCTGAGGATCGAACCCAGTGCCTCACGTATGCGAGGCAAGCGCTCAACCGCTGAGCCATAACCCCAGCCCCTCAAATGGTTATTCTTAAGAATCATCATTACACAAAGATTCAAAAACTAGAAAAAATGTGTAAGCAGTAAAAATGCAAATATATATTTTAAAAAACTCTACAAGTTGGTTGGATTTTATTTCTATAAAGACTCCCAAAAAGAAAATAATTACAACAACAAGGAAAATATGCTCATATCTGCCTATGATAAACTTAATCTGGTTAAACTATTGAAATAACATCTATATTATATATAACACCACTTTTTAATTTCAAAATATCAAATACAGCATTTTATAGAAAGTCACATAAATGTACAAGCACCTCATAAAAGGTCTTTGATAATAAGGCATAGCTCTAAAAAAAAATTACTTACCAATTTAACTAGCACACCATATCAGAGAGAACACCTTCCTAAATGCCTCTATAGTCATACAGTTGAAGTAGCAATGGTTAGCTTTTATGCTATATGGACAGGATAAACCAGAAATTTTTTATTTTTAACTGTTTAACTTTTTAAGTGTATAATTCAGTGATATTAACACATTAATCTTAATCACTTCAGCAGACATCAGAAAAAGATATTAAATGAGTTCTACTTGAAGAAATACTAATTCAAAACTACTGCTTCTGTTCAAAAAAATTCACACATAAAATCCTTTAACATCCCATTAAATTGGCTTCAAGATTCACTCAACCACTGATCAGTTTTCCTCTATCACAAATTATAATTGAAAATATTTTTTTACTTACAAAAAGAAAAAAAACCAAAATTATCCCATTTATTTGGTTATGTTTAAATTTTTTTCTTTAAAAGCTTTTATAAAGGATGGAAATAATCATTATTTGAAGATAATTTAAATTACCTAGGAGACCAAAGAGAATCAAATGAAATGTTATTAATAATCATATTAAAACAATATTATTTCTTCATCTTAAAAGTTTACATATAATTGTCCATTCAGTCCTTACAACTACCCATGAGTCACTTACTATTGTTCTAATCAAAGAGATGAGAAAACAGATAAAACAGAAATTGAGTAACTTGCACTATGACACACAGCCAGTAAATCATGAAGCTGAGATAGAAACTTGTATAGTAGGACTTCCAGACCCCACATTCCCAATTGCTTTAAAAAAAAACTATTAAGAGTTTTGTAAGGTAGTTGATTATGAAATAAATATATTCTACAGATCAGTGGAAGCCAATCTGAAAGATGCAATAAAAACGGCAACTATAAAAGCCTACTTTAAAAAAAAATTTTTTTTTAGTTGTCAACAGACCTTTATTTATTTATATGTGGTGCTGAGAATAGAACCCAGTGCCTTGCACATGCTAGGCAAGCACTCTACCACTGAGCCGCAAACCCAGCCCCCAAAGCCTACTTTTTAAAAAAATTTTTTTTATTAGTTGTTGACACACCTTTATTTTATTTATTTATATGTGGTGCTGAGAATTGAATCCAGTGCCTCACACACGCTAGGCAAGTGCTCTACCACTGAGCCACAACTCCAGCCCCCAAAGCCTACTTTTTAAAAGGCAAAAAGAACAGAATTAAAAGGAGAGATCCTTCTAAAGGGAGGTAAACATTGGCATTTATGTGTAATAGTCAAAAACATTTTTATGGAAAAATAGGATGTATAAAATTTTACCTAATACGTTAAAAGAGTCTTTAAAGCTAAAGCTACAGCAATTGGAATAGTAGTTCTCATATAGAATCAGTATGAAAAATACACTAAGAGTTTAAAAAAGACCCAAGAATACATCAGACACTAATTAAAGGGAATATTTTAATCAGCCATAAATGAACAGTTCAGGAGTGGACAAATTACTACCTGCAAGCCACATCAGTACACGGACATTTTTGGTAGGATATATAAAATAAGAATGGGTTTTACATTATAAATGATTATATAATAACCTTGATTTTTGTCCTTAATTCACAAAGCCTAGTTACTATGTGGTACTTTAAGTAAAAGTTTTCTGTCCCATGATATAAAGCATAAATAGTGCCGAGACAAATTGATACCTACGCTGCAAAAAAAATATCTGGTACCTTAAACATTTTTCTTAAACCAAAATATACTTCTAATATAACATAAGATGGACATAAGTGGCAAGTGAAGAATTTTTTAAAGTACTAGAAAAAAGTACTAGAGTAAAGGTCTTTCTAAGTATTTCAAAAACAAACTGTTTTAGAAAATTCTATAATCCTATAAAGAAATAATAAATATTTGAGGAGATACATGTTTAATCTGATTTAATGTATGTATCAGCTAAGGCATAAATTTAATTTTTAAAAATGAGCAAAAAAGACTGA
Organism: Xerus rutilus; assembly: GCA_028644305.1. Lineage (NCBI taxonomy): Eukaryota > Metazoa > Chordata > Mammalia > Rodentia > Sciuridae > Xerus > Xerus rutilus. Next base: position 43,118,421 of record CM053403.1, read on the forward strand.
GGGATCACATTTAAATAAAATGAAAAATATATGAATATTATAAATACCACAAACTAAAGGTGAAAAACTGAGAAAAACATTTTTGTATCAAGTTGTTAACCTTAATAAGTGGAAAATAATAACAAGACTCAGTGTCAATAGAGAAATGGGAAATGGCACAAAAATACATAATCCACACAAAGAAATACAAATGGCCAATAACTATGGAAAAAAGACATATAACCGTGTGTGTTTATGTGTGTATGAGTAAAATGAGTGACATTATAATCTACATTACAACAATAACCTTATTTTATCTATTAGCAAAGAAAAGGTAATAGCTGTATTAAAGAAATGAACAGTGGTAATGAGAGTAAAAATTAGTACAAATTTTCTGGTGGAAAATGTATGTTCTGGAAATTTTAAAAATCACAGAATTTTTAATGAGGATATTTGAAGTAAAAGATCAAAATTGTAGAAATTATTCCTGGTAAGATTAAGTAATTTTTCTTTTATTCTTCTCCCTATCTGTATTTAAAAATTTTGTAGTCTCCCTGTCTTTCCCAACAAGAAAAAATGTAACAGTAACAGCAGCGATTTATGAGGTAGCTACTATGTTGTTATCACCACTACAGATGAGGACACTGATGCTTAAAGAAATACTTGTTAACAGGCAATCAGGAATCAAACACATGTATATTGAGCCAGGCACGGTGGCGCAAGCCTGTAATCCCAGCACTTAGGGAGGCTGAGACAGGAGAATCGCGAGTTCAAAGCCAGCCTCAGCAATGGCAAGGCACTAAGCAACTCAGTGAGACCCCGTCTCTACATAAAAACACAAAATAGGGCTGAGGATGTGGCCCAGTGGTCGAGTGCCCCTGAGTTCAACCTCTAGTAAAAACAAAAAAACAAAAAAAAAAAAAAACAAAAAAAACCCCCCACATGTATATTGCTTTAGAATCCAAGTCCTTAATTGGAATGTCACAGTGTCTTATTAATAATGTTAAAAAACAAAAGTTTCATGGAGTAAATCACTATGTGTCACTTCTGTGACAATCAATTAGATTGGAATGATAACCAAAATATTTGAGTATAAATGTGAGTGCATATACTAATTCTCACTTAAAAATTCAGACAAATGCAGTGTTTCTGCTTTTTAGAAGACAGGCATTTCATTGAAATTTATCTTCTACACATGCTCTATTTTAGATTTCAGTTTGAAAGTTTCATATCTTCCTAATTTAAAATAAATGCTTTTCATCAATCTGTAGAATTTCACTACCATTTTTCTATCAAACTTAAATCTCACTAAATCATCACAATAGTACACATAAATCGTAGTTTTAGTTTCTGCAATATTACCAAATATATATCCCCAATTTTTAATCTACAAAGTCAATGCTTAAATGTAGACATATGTATAAATAATAAATCAAATATAATTTACATCAAATAGCAAACAGCTAGGGTAAGAATATAGCTAGCAGAAAATTAGATGACATTCTTCCACAAGCTATTAAAGTGCACACTATTACCAAACCACCAAACACACAGTTTGAAAGAGTCCTAATAAAGCAACTGATAGTTTTCCAAAATGACATAATTTTCAAATAAAAATAAAGGGGAAAATATCCAAATAGGGTAAAAAAACAAAAACTAAAATTCTATCTGAGGGATAGCTAATTTGTGAAATTCTAAAATGACACAAAGTGATTTACTAATAATCAGTTTTAAAGAAAAATGAGGATCTTTGTTACATACTTTAGAACATTTTAAGTGCTTTAAAATAGTAAAAATCTCATTAGGTTAATAAAGGAGACTATTATATAGAAAGAAAATTAAGAACATCAAATCTGTAAAGTTTGAAAGAGAAAAATGATTAAATAGGTAAAAGTGTAAGAAGAATGCAACTAGTATGACTAAGTATAAAATATTACTTAAAATGGCTTAATATAATTCGAATGATAAAATTTATTTTTAAAAATTTCACAGATTTGCTAATTATGATTTGACTGTGTTCTAAACCCTGTAATGGGATTATACCTCTATATCATCTACCATATCTTGAACACAATGTGTCAAACATTTTTTCCTGTCATATTCCCAAGGATGAAGAAAAAATACTCTCTATTTGAGGTATAAGACTAAAGACAGAAAATTAGACAATAAGGATAAAATGTCATTGATGCTTGCCATTTTATCTTCAAATCTATACAAATCTGTTCGCCATGTGTGCATTACTTTTAATATAAAAGTTACTTCCAATGTTAAACAAACAAAAAACACAGATGATCTAAATAAAAGTCATACAATGTTTACTCTGTCTTTGAGTACTTCCTACCACAGTACTATCATGTTCCAAGTTAAGAATCATAGGGTAGTATATTATCCAGTTAGAATCAAAGTTCTTTGTCTTTGCATCTCCAAAACTAGCACTGTGCCTTACACATAATCACTCAACCACACAGAAACCTGAGGTTTACATGCTGCTTTGAAGGAACCCAGAAACAGACATTGGTGATTAAAGACAATGTAACCAATGAACTTACATCTTTTTCTGACCGATGTGGGAACATAGAAGACTGGCTGTAGTACATGTTTTCGTCATGGTAGTCACTGTCGACCCCCTCTACAAACTTCTTTCTTGAAGCACCAAACATGCTGTTTGTCACCTAAACAAAAATATTACTTTTATCAAGAATAGTATTTTGAAAAATGTCCAGCTTTACCTTCCAAATTAAGAGAGTGCTGTTGAGATTCAAAAGTAGAACAACTAAGGGCTAACTGGGCTCATGGTAAGATCACAAATCTGACTATACAGCATTAGACATTTAATTTTAGGCCTCCAATGTAAGAGATGAATCTTAAAGCCTATCTCATGCAACAGTTCTACTTAACTTTTAAGGGACTTAATTATCACTCTTGAAAAATAACCCACATATAATTTAAAAGTTTAAATTCTATCACTCAAAACTTCACATGCATCCTTCAACATTAGTGCCTCATTACTATCTACTTCTAAAATTATCTGTTCTCCAGAGCATATTATCTTTCCTTACAACCAAAATTTGTTGAGATATCATATTTTTCAATCAGCACGTAGTGGTATACTAGAATTTTATCTTGAGTCACAACTACCTACCCATAAACAGCAGGGTAATTTTTCATTATCATAGTGGTATAAATTTATGATCTCTTTTTTACTGCTTACTCTTGCTTTTTAAATCACTACAACGTCCAACACTAGCAATTGAGTCCACACCAAAATTACTAAAATCTGTGCTAATTTTTATTTGTTTATTTTTAAGGTGACATCTATAAAGTTTCCAAAACTATCGACCAATTCAGGTAAGTTAATTTTAAGGTCAAAGTGTCTTCTCCCTGGTAGTACTTTGAAGTTCAGAGTAAACGGAACTGAAATGCTAGTGATGAAGAAAATTTGTAAAGACTTGAATAAAAGGTACAAAAGTACAAATTTGAAGAGAAATTCACCTCAAATTTGATATGTCTTAAACACTTCATTATGGATAAGAGTATTTTCTTCAATTGCATATAAGAAACAAGCCATTTCCTTTATGTCTTATTTCAAAATGAAACACTCTAGTCACTATTATTTACCAGTAGACATGGTGCACTGACATGCTGCAGACTAAAGACCAAATTTTATGCGCAATTTGTTGAAAGCATCCATGCTATTTAATTATTGCTTTATACTTCAAGTCCCTTGTTAAATTTGTAGGAAACTGAATTATTTAACTATCCTTCCTAATGAGGTAGCAGTATCAGAAAAAGCTATCAAGGTACAGATGAACAGCAGTCTAAGGACAATTTAACCATTACTTTGCTATATGTTTGGGGACTATTAATCTTTTTAGGTGTGAAATACAGATATTTTTAAGGACCTATTAATTCATTAGACCATAGGTACTTAATCTTTGGGCAGAGGACTCTGATATATAATTCTGAAGGTAATTTCAGACTAGAATCCTACATGGCTATCAAACTTCCTAAGTACTCATGGGGGGGAGGGGGCGGCAAAAAAAAAGTGGTCTTTAGTGAGTTTAATTCAGAAAAGAAACAGTAGCCAAAAGAAGAAAAAGAAAAAAAATCACACTATAGTTTACAAATTAAGACTCATCACACATGACATTTTAAGAGTTTGTTTTGCAAACACCAAGAATACACTTGATTCTCTCTTTACAGGACCTTTACTACTGAACTCTAAATTCTAAGAAAGAACAAACATAGGAAAATGGCACAAAATATACATAATACAATAAAATTTCAGGTGAATACTAGGGCGTATCTCATCAAATTTTACACACATAATTAGTTCAAATGGATACAAAGTATATTCTTCTTTTGACAATGTTTGCCTACTTACCATTAAAAACAATTACAGACTTCCAGAATTTCAAAATTGAAAGAAACTGTATAGAATAAAAAACTTTACGCTTAATACTGTGCAAGATGAAATGTCTCAAAGGAAAACACAAATGTTCCTCTTTCATTGATATCTGACTTTTTGAAGACTGTGGGGAGGCAGGAGAGAAGGAAAGAAAGCAGGAGAGGAAGAAAGGAGGAAATGAGAAGGAGAGAGAAAATGCAGAAATTCATTTTTGTTTTGTGTGTTTCAATACAGAATTTACAAATCAGTGAGAACGCTAATTATTCTTACAGATCTTTTGCAAAATACAAGAGATAAGAATAGAATGCTTCCCAAATGTGAGGCCCAGACCAGGAATGGGTGCTGGGATAAGACAAAGATTTCTGATCTATAGTGAAATTAGAAACAAAAAAATAAAAGTGACAAGTTTTCCATAAAGCTAGATTTATTTAATTTTAAAGAGCTGTCCATTACTCTAAATAGAATGATTTTTTGGAAAAGAGTAGTAAAAATATTTTACAATAGCCAGGGATGGTGAAACTGGAAAGAAAACAATCACAGAACTAAAAGAACAACCAGGAAAACACTTACAGAAAGAATATTCAGTTCAGAAGGTAGCAGCAAGACCTTTAGTGGTATGACTCAAACAGCACGAACATAGTAATGGTGAATGGTAGGAAATTAAGTCAGAGATACTGGTAAGGACGAAATCATGTAGTTCCTCACAGATCTTTGGATTTTACTGTGTGAGACAGGCAGTCAGAAGAGACATCTGGGGGCTGCTTAAAACAAACATAATTGGGATTGTGTTTTTTAAAAATGATTCTAGTTACACCATGAGGAATGGACTAAGGAGGGGGAAAAAAACCTGGAAGCAGAAAAATGGGCTAGGAGGATGAAAATGTCTTGGATTATAGAGGCAGTAGCAGAGCTAGTAAGAAGTGTCTAAATAAAGGATATATTTTGAAGAGACAATTTAAATAAACAAATGTGGCAAATAAAAGGGTATGGTATTCACATTTTCCTCCTGAAAGAAAATAAGGTTTGGTACCTAGAAATCAATTTCTATTGATTTCAAAGGGTATATGTCAATACTATGTTGAAATTACTGGCTATGCCATGTACATTAAAGTTGATGTGTTAAATGGAGATTTAAAAACTAGTTAAAATTAAGCTGGGCACGGTGGTGGACGCCTGTAATCCCAGTAGCTCGGGAGGCTGAGGCAGCTAAGCAGCTCAGCGAGATCCTGTCTCTAAATTTAAAAAGTACAAAACAGGGCTGGGGATTGTGGCTCAGTAGCTGAGTAGCTCAGTCCCTGAGTTCAATCCCCAGTACCGCCTTCCCCCCGCCCCAAAATAACTAGTTAAAATTCGGGCTGGGGTTGTGGCTCAGTGGTAGAGCGCTTGCCTAGCATGTGTGAGGCACTGGGCTCGATCCTCAGCACTGCATATAAATTAAATGAATAAAAAAAAAAATAAAGGTCTATCAACAACTAATATATATATATATATATATATAAACTAGTTAAAATTAAATCATATTTTCTCTTCAACTAGATATAAAACATTTTAGAACTGTTTCTATGTACGATTTGTCAGTTTTCAAACTAATGACCTATCAAGGCCTTGTATCTACCTTGTTAACTGACAATCTTCCCTTAACTCTCACACCAGACTATCAGGACAAGAAGCAGCACAAATTGAGACTGCACCAGGAAAGAATGACAAATGTATATATCAAAAGCAATCTCTCCTAAACCTTTTGCAAACACAGATTTAAAGCATTTAATCAACACATTTTATCTTTGAAACTCTGATTCTATAAGAACCAAAGTGTCTAACTAACTAAATTGACTCTTCCAGCATATTCTAAAAAGCATACAGACAGGAGAGCTCACACTAATCCTCTCTACCAGCCTGACTCCAGAAAAAGAGCTGGCCTCTGAAAGCAGTGGAGAGAGAACTGTGCTGGAAAGCAAAATGAAAGCACTAAATTGGCTGAATTTTTCCAGTATACCACCCTCTCATTATTTAGTTTGGACTAGCTATAAATTTCTAAATTATAGTATTCTTAACATTTAAAAACAGTACTTCAAAGCCAAATGCAGTAAACTATAATAAGCATAGGGGAAAAAACTGCCAAACACCAAACTTCAGATAATCCAGTCAACAACTTGAGAGAAGACAAGTAAAGTAGACCCTCATACAAGAAAAGAAGAAATGAGAGGAAAAGCCTGGAGCATTTTAAATGGTCAAGGATATAAAACTAGGACACTTTATAAATGTAACTTGGAAATACATATGTGAATATTTAAGGATAAATTCAGACTTTATCCAAGGAGGACAGCAATTAACATAAATATCCTTTAGCAAGGTCTCTGGAGAGAAACTTTCTCTGAAATCTTATTTGTTATCTGAAACACTATCAAATGTTGGATTAGGCAGGAAATCCTATTCCCTGGAAATCCATCCTGTGGGAGAGTGGTCCTTTCTTGACAGCAAATTTAGGGTGATTTCTAACGCCTCAGTCTAAACTCAAGGTTTTAGCAGCATATTTTAAAGTGCTGCTAAGCATTTCTACTTAGAAAGTAGAATTTAGTAAACTGTCAGTAACACTTAAAACTAATTTTGCTGAATTATTTTCTTCTATTTTGTTCTGTATATCCACCAAGTAGTATTCTTTTTTCATAGTAGATTTCACATTTGTCTGTTTTTGTCATTCTTCCTATCTTCATCTTAAGTTCTGGATTAGTATTTTTTTTTAGCCTCCTGACTAATTTCCTTTCATATTTCAATAAACATACTACATGAATTTTGTGAAAATTTGTGCTAATGAAGACAAGGCTTAAGTAACAGGTCCAGTCTTGAACAAATGCAGGCTAGGTAGGAGGCAAACCCATAAACAACCAATTATAATATGAAAAAATTGTATCTGTGCTTTGAGAACCCAAATAAGGAAACATTTAACTCTGAGGAAAATAGAAAGGTTGTATTATAAAAGAAGTAATGTTTAGACAAAGCCTTGATCGATTAAAAAAAGTGTGAAGTAGGAAGAGAAGAGCAAACTTTGGTAAAAGAGAAAACACATGCAAGACTCTGAAGTGACAAGCCATGAAACAACAAAACTGTCAATAAGGCCAACACAGAGGTGGCTAGAAGGAAAGTATTAGGTAAGAAAAAGTAGACAGAACCTCAATGCTAGGTTAAGAGGGCAGGCAGGGAAGCCAGGTGCAAAAATCTAAATGACAAACTGTTAGGCATCTTTCTATTAACTCTTTATTACAATCTCTATAATCTTCAACAATTAACCCAAGTTGATAAAATTCTAAATATTCATCAAAATTAACTGTATCTTTCTCTATTTGTCATTTACTAGCACAAACCAATCCAACAGTCTACAAATAGGTCTTTTTTTTTTTTGTACCAGGAATTGAACCCAGGGGTACTTAACCACTGAGCCATACCTGCAGCCCTTTCTATTTTTTATTTTGAGACAGGGTCAAATAGGTCTTTATTAATCTATTCTTTATTCCTCTTACATCTACCCTCCCACATCATCTAAAGTGTTTTTTCTTTAAAATAAAATTTTCTTATCTTCATGGATCTTCTAATCAAAATTCCCCAACAGCTTTCCCAAATCAATAAGCCTTACAAGGCTCTATAATCTCTCTGATCTTACTCTTCACAGGTCCCTGAAATCACTAATCTTTTGCCATATACTTTGTTACTGGAACATAGGTTCTTTTTCACCCCAAGGCATTTGCATCCAGTGACACTTCTAATTCAAATGCCCTTTCTCTCATTCTTCTTCGAAACCTGCACACTAAGTCAGAACTCCTGTTTTACATAGTGATTGAAAATACTTTATCATAGCTATACAATAATAAAAATTACTTTATTGGTCATATGCCAGGCAATATTCCAAATGCTTTAAATTTTGTTCATGTAATTATCCTAATGCCATGAGTTAAGAACAACAACTATTATACTTATTTTGTATCTAAGAAAGCTAAGGACCACATAAGTTAGGTAACTTGCCCAGGATTTTATTTATCTGATAATAAATATATAAATTAATTATTTGTTTTGTGGTGAACAATGATGAGTATGCCACAGTCAACTATTTGTGTTTGTCAATATGACAAATAATACAGAGAACAGACTGATTGACTGACTATAGGTATGTAAGACAAAAGCCAGTCTCTACAAGACTATGTTAGAGAAATTTCAAAAATAAGATTATTTTTAAAAGAAAGAATACTATTACATCAACTAAATGGTAATTATTGGACTGAGTGAAATTTAGCTTGGTGGTAGAGCCCATGCTTATTAGCATGTGTGAAGTCCTGGGTTCAAATACTTACATTTCCCAAAACAAAAACAAAGGTCATTTTTGTCCAAGGAAGGCTTCAGGTAAGTGGAAATAAAAATTAAAAATAAAAAATTATATATATCCTGTTTCCACATTCTAAATGAACTAACACTTTTAAGTACTTTCTAAATATAGTGAGCATAATTTAATCCTCGAAGAAATTAGGATGATTATGACCAAATTCTAAATTTCGTTTTAGAGTTATTAAGGTAAATACTTATCATTAAATATGTTAGATACATCTAGAAAACAAAGTATATCCCGAATAACAACTTTTTTTTATGGTTCCTCCCTCCTACTGTAGGAAGGAGTTTTACTGCTAACAGGAGTCGAATCATAAAATCAATGATTCCACAACAGTGAAAACATCTGTTAAGACTTTCCACTTCTTTAGAGGCACCAAATTGTCCCTTCAAGCAACAAAAGGCTGCACTTACTTTGCATTATAAAGAAGAGTGCTAACTGCAAGTGATACATGGCCTGAGAAGAGAGGAAAATGATCTGTTTTCCTAATAGAGATTTTAGTAATTTATTCTGATTGCTAATATAGAATTGAACTTTTTACTGTCCCTCCCAATTCCATATTCAATATCAGTACTTTCTAATCATATCTGCACAACTTCTCTCTTGTCTATAAAGTAAAAACGAATTAAAAATCACGGCCAATGTAATAACATTTATCTGACTTTACCAAGAGGTAATCAATTAACATTTGAAACTAATCATGAGGAGCCATAATATCTAAAGATAATCTAGTATTTTCATTATTGCCCAAACTGTATGGAACTAGAATATGCCTATATCAAAACTTATATACAACCTGAAAATTGTAGGAATTTTTAACACTTGAGCTGCCTATCCTGATTCACAGTATTATAAATAACTCTTCCCTGAAAAAAAAAAAAAAACTTAGGGAAGGGAAAGGAAAGGAGGGAGAAAAGGAAATGGATTTAAGAAAAGGAGAAAAGGGCAAGGAACAGTACAAAAAAAATTCTAGTTTCTCAGAGAACAAAGATCTTAACACATGGAAATTTTTAGGAAAAGAATAAATCATTTCTCTCTTTTCATATAAGAAGCATATGACTCAAGGTCCTCCTGGTTCCAGAATACTGTAGGGACTGATATTTCTAATATGATAAATATACAATGAATAGTTCGTGACTGCTTAGGATGGATCTTTTCTCGAAAAAGATAGAAATTTTAAAATCTAGAATTTTTAAATTCACCAAATCAAATAGCATAGAAATGAATAAAAGTAATGCATGCCATAGTTAGAGAAAATGCAGAATGTCCAATAAGTAAGCAATAAAAGCCATCATGAATACAGAAAGCAGTTAATGGGTAGACATACAGGAAACATGACTTTGGAAAAACACAATCATTACTTTGGAGAGTAGGTAAGTATCCTGGCAGAGTCCTCTCCAAGGGTTAGAGAAATATTTTACACATTTCTGGAAGGCTCATCCAAGAAAACACCGTGGGTGGCCTGTGTCAGAGAGATAGGAGAGGGCAAGGGAGACAGAAAGATAAGAGACATCACTCTTCCTAATTCAAAAACTGCAATCTGATGTCTGAAGTTGCTTGCTCAAATGATACTCCTTAAAACTATGTGCACCATATCTCTTAATATGCACCCCCCAAATCCATAAATTCTCTGAAAAATGTTACCAAAATGTGTATAAATGCTCCCTGTCAATCTGAGTTTGATCCAGAGAAGGTTCATTACAGATTTTGTGGTTTCTCCAAAATCTCAGTAAGCCTTAGCCAGAATCAAATTTGTATCACCAACATATAAGCTTTGAAAGTTAAGTGCACCATTCTAACACCAAAGCTATAATCACCAAAAAGTGCTAATCCACAGGAAAAAAAATACATTATCATATACCAACTGAATAATCAACTATAACTTGTATTTATTATAAACAGAAATAAGTTAACAGTTGAAAACTCACATACTGAAGACTAAAATTAATGTATTTTCTCCTTTAATATTAGAATGCAAAATTATGAAACACAATTGGCAGGACATGTAGCAGTAGAAAACTCAAAGTTTAAAATATAAACAAACCCTCTAAGCATAAATGAAATATTCTAATGACGTGCACATTTTAAACCAATCCTTAAAAGAAAGAGTCTTAAAAAAAAAAAGAGGGAATCTATATATTCTAAATCTATAATTTAGAATATACAGATTTAAAAAACAGATCTACAGTCCACTTTGCTGAGGGCTATATATTTTTACAAGGTTCTCAGTAAATTTAAAACTCTAGAATTTAAGAAAAGGAGAGACAAAGTATTGAGAATTCTATCTTTTGAGGACCTGTTTCTAAAGTTGAAATGCTAGATACTTGGTGTTCCAATCTCATGTACTCTCTAAAGAAATCTTAGTACTCACAGGCCATGTTAATAATCTGTTTTGTGTTTAATTCCAAATGTCTTCTTGTATGAACAAAATCTACAAATCATGAATATAAATCACATGGAATAGATCTGGGAAGCTAAAAATCTCAATTTTCAAAAGCTTTCTGAGAAGCAAGAGCCTCAAATGTAGTAACAATAAGTAAGGTAGTGAAGACAGTCTACATTCCTACAAAATTATTTTTTTAAAAATCTTGACTTTAGGGGGAAAAAATCTGTAATGCTGGTTTTTTTGTATAAGGCAAAAAATCAGTAAATGCCAGAAGTGATGGCACCCTCCCCACTCTTCTATCTATGGTCTATCTGTATCTGTCTCTCTCTCTCTCTCTCTCACACACACACACACACACAGGGGATTTGGTGAATGTATTCACATTCATTCAATAGTTAGTCACTGAACTGTCTGTACCAGATACTGTGTCTTCACTGCATCTGTACTAATTTTTGTTAACCTCAAGCCTAGAAATTGGTAGAAATGCCCCAGTCATCCTGTCAAAAACTTAAAAAGGTAAAGAAATCTGAAATGTCATTTTTGTAGAGATTTTAAAACATAGTTACCTAATACCTCTGGAAAGAACACTGCACATTTAAAGCTAGATGGAAATTAAGCCACTTTCTGAGACCATGTTTCATTAGACTGAATTGCAGTCTATGGATTTATGCTTCTAGTTACTTTTCTTAGCTTCTTTTCTGGAACATGAGTTTTCTGGTTCTGTTACACTCTTTGGAGAAGTTTTTTTTTTTTAACCTAACAACCTTTTTCTGCATTATATTAATGATTTACTCCGTTTAAAGTTTTTTCCTAATGCATATCAACGAACAAAAATTAAAACTATTTCTTAGAACACTAGACTTTTATATAATAATTTATGAGACAGTTTTATAAAGAAAGTAATTTATAAGAAACACTATTATTTCCAAACTAACAAAATGGCTCACTGGTAAATGGCCCAACATCCACCCTCAAATACTGACAACAGTAGCATTGTTTCCCCCAGTTTTTCCCGCCACATACTTACCTGTGCAACTTCTTTCAACATTTGCTACTCTGGGGATTGGAAAGCTCAGAGCTGGAGGCTGAAGTGAAGAAGGAAAGGTTGGAGGGTGAGCCATGGCACCAGCCCCACACTAGGAGCTCCCCTGAGATATTACAGCAGGGTTGACACCATAGCTCTGAAGTTCAAACTCCAGCAAACGATAAGAAAGGAGTCCAACCAGAACATGATAAACGATGGGATTCTTCTGCTCTTTGAAAAATAAGGAAATCATGCTATAAAGATCTGAATGTCCAGTTTCAACATTATGACTCCCTGTTCACTTCTCATTATCACCCAACCCCAGAATCATCTTTTAGACCAATTCAAAGTACTAATTAAAAAAAAAAAAAAAAAAAAGCTCTCTATAAACTTGCACAGTTTTTCAAAATGCATGGATAGGGCTTACCTGGCCATCATGAAAACGTGTTAAGACAATTGTTCAAATACTCTGCCTATCCACTCTTTTTTAATAGTCTCTTGTTCTCCTAAGTACTCAACATTAAATCTAAGGTTCTCATACATTTTAACATCATCATCCAGCAGAAAGCTGGACCACATGGGATGTGTTCCCTAAAAATGGACAAGTGAACTTTTAAAAAACAGAAATAACTTTTTATAAAAGTGTATTTCTTGGGAAGAAATTAATTTCTTAAGTGTTCTATGCTGATAAAAACAAATAAAGACCATTACATTAGAGGGGTACTTTAATCAAACTAAATGATAAAGAGAAAAATTCAAAGAAAGATTTTTAAACAATCTGAACAAAGGATTTGAATGAAATATCCAAGTTATTCCTTCCCTTCCTTCCTCCCTCCCTCCCCCCCTCCCTCTCTCTCTCTTTCTGGCAGTTGGGGATCAAACCCAGGGTCTTGCACCTGCTAGAAAGGTGTTCTACCACTGAGCTACATCTCCAAATCCTAATCAGTTACAAAAACATAATCCTTGTTTAATAATTTAAAAAGTGAATATTTTTATTCAGAGAAAAATTATAAATTCTAAAACTAATAAAACAGATGCTTATTTCAGTTATTTCAAGACAATATCAACTCAAAAACAAATATATTATTGAAAGTGACAAAATTATTTTAAAATGTTTATATTTTAAAAATACACAGATGTATCAGAATCCTAGTTATGTATGAAGCAGTCAAAAATGAAAAGTATTTTCAGCAAGGAAACGTGGAACTTAACTTTTAAAACATGTCTAAACATCTTACCATATAAATCAATTCTCAAAAACATTTACTGAGCATCTACTACCAAAAGTGCTAGATGCTAAATATTACGCTTCAGACTTTTACATATTTTATCCATTTGATGTTCAGAATAGTGAAACATCACAAATAAAAGGGAATAGAGGCAAAAACAGACTTAAAATGGCTTCCTGAACCATTACTAACGCCTCCAAGACCTTAGTGACCTTACCCTTTGTTACCCCTAATCTCCTTTGTTACCATTCTCCCCTTCTCTTACAGTGCTCCCACCACACACGTTTCCTTGTTGATTCTCAAACACAGGGGGCATAATCCTGTCTCTAGGTCTTTGGTATTTGCTGTATCCTCTAGAAGTGTTCTTCCCCTAGATATATCCACATGGCTTTCTACTTTACTCACTTCAGGTATTGGGAAATCATCTCAGTAAGAATTACCCTATTTAAAATTAGCCCTTCCATCAACCACTTACAGTGTCTTTTCTTTTGTCTTCTCCAACCTGAGACTTTACCCAAGTTCTTCCTTGTCTTTTACAACACTGATGTCATGTCAAATACATTGTAGAATGTCCCCCAATTTTGATCTGTCTCATGTTTTCCCATCACCAGACTGAAGTTATCGATTTTTAATGCCACATCACCACATATATGCCCTTCTCACATGCATCATGTAATGATGCACATATCCCAATATGTGAGCACATGATATTAACATTTCTTGTTACATGTAATGTTAACCTGTATCTTGGTTAAGATGATACATCTGCTAGTTTTCTCAACACTGCTATTTTTTTATCTTTTAAAATAATGTTTCGAAGTACTCTGAGAGCATGCAAACATCTGTCCTTAGTTTTTGCTCACGAATTATAGCATTCATCCATGGATATTGCTTGAAGCACCTATTACTGTGGTATTCTATTGGCAATTTTCTATTTTCCTCATTCCTTCTATATTTTTCAACTAAAATATTTTTATGAAGAAAATAAATCATCTTTAAAAGATCACACTCTCTTAAGAACATAGATTTAAAGACTGTATATAACTGGCCCAAAGTGGCATAAGTTAGAAGGTGAGAACAATGACTTGAACTCAAGGGTCTTGACTCTAACAACAGTCATATTTTCCTAGCCTTATCATATAGTACCTTTATCCTGGCAGAAAGGGTTTAAAATTTCATAAGCCACAAGCACTCTCTCTTAGCAAATGGCCCTAAGAAAGGTCCTTATTTTTCTTATCCCCTTGGAAAAATATTTTCCTATTTTCATTAGCATTTTACTACACTGTCTTCAATTTACTGAGCCAGATTAAACAATAAAGTGATAATATCCCTATTCGTATGCTATACAACTCAGACTTTTTAAATAGGGAATACTAATTAATAAAATTATCTCAACTGAGATGATAAATGACCATTGAATTTACAGGTCTACAGATCCGAGGGAATTTTGAAGGAAGGGATTCAAGCAATATGGTCCAGTGTGTTGACCACTGAATTTATAGGCCTGTAGATTGGGGAAATCTTGAAGGAGGGAATTCAAAGTAAATAGTACAATGTTTTGCTTTATACTAAATAAAATCAGGGCTATGATGATTCTATTATGATTCAAAATTTATTTGCTGATCTATACTGTATTTTCTTTCCAAATGACGTTTGGTGCTAAGATCAGGTCTGATATTTTTTGTATATTATATACCACAAGAGAAAATATCCAAGCCTTGACTTAATACTGACACAAAAGCTTTTCCTCTTTATTGAGAATAATTTTCATCCATATTCTCAACTTATAATTTTATAAAATGAAGTGGGAACAAAGTATACTAAACCCTGGCTTTCAGACACAAAAGAATCAAAGGGAGTCCCTGTTTATAGACTGAAAGAGTTTTCAGGCTGCAATGGAAGGGGAAAAAACCCCAAGTACATGGAGTACAAAAATTTCTATAAACTGAAGTGGAGCTGAGAGTCTGAGTAGTCCAAGGCAGCTAGAATAAGCAAGCTAGATAATTAGAAGAGAGTTACAGACAAAGCGCTCTAGAGATTGGAGAGGGTTTCTGCCGTCTTGACCTAGTACTGTTCAGTACATGCACTGTGAGGGAATTATCTCAGGCTGGGAGAAGAGTCGCCTCAAAAGAACAGAGGAATCAATCCTCAAGGCTAACACAGGGCTGAAAATTATTTAAAGTTACTACCAACTAGAGTAGGAAAACATAATGCACTGGGTTTTGGATAAAGTACTTAGAAAAGTACTAGATCCGAATCCGGAGGAAAACTAGTCCTAAACTAAAAACTACTTCGGTTCCGTTTAATAAAACTTTTTTAAAAAGGAACTCTCAAAAGGATGAAATACTTGCTAAGCAACTTAACCACAACTCAAAGAACTCTAAAGAATTGTAACAATAGTACAAAATATAGACAACTAACAGAATAGTTACCAAGGACTGGTACCCAAGCAAAAATAACCAGCCATGCAAAGAAGCAATTAAAAATAACAGCTAATAGGGAGAAAAAAATAATAAAAACCCAACAATCAATAGAAACAGGCAGAGTCTCTAGTGATAGAAATGACACAGATGACACCAAAAGTTTTAATTACACTTTGTACACAAAAGAAGGTAGAATGACTGGCATACTAAAAAAGAGCTTAGTGAACTTGAAAACATAGCAATGAAAGACTACCCTAAATAAAATATGTAGAGGGAAAAAAAATGAACATAGCGACAGTAAGATGAGAGACAACTTCAGGGCAACCTAATGTATAATTGGAATCCCCATAGGACAGCCAGTACAGAAAAAATATTAAAAAAAAAAAAAAGATGATAAAAATCTTCAAATTTGATAAAAATTATAAAGACACAATTTCAAAAAGCACAACAAACCCCACATACTAGAGTCACAAATAAAATTATACCAAGATACATCATAATTGAAACTATACATCAAATCAAAAATACATAAATATCACATTTTTAAAATTTTTATATTTAAAAATTTTAAGCAAATCTTAATAGTAGCCAAAGAGAAAACGTACAGAAGACCAAATATAAAAATGACATATTTTTCATTAGAAATAAGTCAGAAGACAGTGAAGCACATCTTTAAAGTTCCAAAAGAAAAATCATCTACTTTGAATTATGCAGCAAAAATACTCTTATAAATGGGGATAAATACTTTTTCAGACATACAACACCTAAAAGAATTTATCATTAGAAACAAATTAGAAATTAGAAAAAAATTTTAGTACTTTAGCTAGAAGAAAAATGATACCATAAAGAAGGGAAGGAAGGGGGGAAAAAAGGGAAGTGAGGAAAGAAAGTAGGCAGGCTAAGGGAAGGAAAAAAGAAAAAAAGAAAAGGAGAAAAAGTAAGGGAAAAAAACAATCATCAAATCCATTTAATTATAGATAACAATAAAGAGCAGAAATAACACCATCACTGCCTGCAAAATTACAATGAACAATGAGAATATGTAAAATGAGATCTAAGTCAAAAATATTTCCCTTAGAAAGTGAAATTTCACCTGAGACCTAGAAAATTTTTTATATATTTATGTTTTTTGGTAATGTAATAGACTATTAAAACGCTTGAGAACAATTTAAAATTTCCCACAAAATACTGATTCATACAACCAACAAACATTTACTAAATGCCAGCTAATTATTCTCAGATAGGGATACAGTAGTGAAAAATCACTAGAAATGACATTTTTCTTTTTAAATGTATTGCTGAGCCTGGAAGGAAGGAAATGAAATTCTGCGCCCAGAAATTTTAATTGCATAAACAAATAATTGGTATTATACTAACCACATTCTCTAATTGCAGTGGGATTACATAAGAGACCAGCAACAGAAAAGCAAGAAAAACTTGATTTAAGTTTGAAAAGTTGAACACTTAGGATTAAAGAGCAATAGGAAAGCATTAAAGAGCACCAATGAATACTCAACAAAAATGAAATTTAAAATAACTACATGAAGCTAAAATTTGATTCCTATAGAAGTTGATCAATCTCTACCAAGACTGATCAGAAGAGAGGAAAGGCACACAGAAAACAATCTTAAAAATGAAAAAAGTTCTGCAGCAAAAAAAAATATATATACATATATATGTATATATATATATATAGTAATGTAGCATTATGAACAATTTCTTTACTCTAGTAAGATATATCTACAAAATCAAATATACTCAATGGTGACAACTTAAAGATTCCCTGTTAGACAAGTAATAAGAGAAATATTACTACTAACACTTTCCAACTTTGTATCAGAAGTACCAATGAATTCAGAAAATGCAAGTCATAAAAATTACAAAGGAAATTCCAAGTGTCATTTTCAAATGATATATCTATTTCCATGAAAACAACAACAAAAAACCCTTATCAATTATAAGGATAAAAAAGTTAAGCAACACTGATGGTTACAAAATTCAATTTAGAAAGTAACTTGCATTACAATTTAACAGGAACACCTATAAGACATAATGTTAAAAAATACTTTCTACAACCAAAAAAAAAAGCAATGAAAATGATTGAAGATTTACAAGTTTGTTATTAAAAATATAAGTTTAAGATAAAATACAGATGACCTTGGTATATGAATTCATGAATAGAAAGAATATCATGAACTTAATCAATTCTCCAATAAAAATAAAGTCAATGCAATTTCACTTATAAACAATACTTTTTTATTGGAGGGTAGCCTTTTTTCAAGACTATTCTAAATTTGTCATAGAGCAAAAGGTCAAGAAAAGTCAAGGCATTCATGAAGACAAGAATTAACAGAGACAGACATCAATATTTAACAAAGGCTTATAGTTTAAAAGCTATGACAGGTACAGGCATAGACTAATACATCAAAGTAATAAAGTAGAGATAGAAGAAACAAACCCATGAATATAAAGAAACAGTTTACAAAAGAGCTAGAAAGCTAGCACTGCTGATTAGTTAAGGAAGGTGGAACAAATCAATACATGATGCTCATAATTGATTATCTAGGTACAGAGGGGGAAATATTGGATTCTTATCTCACACCATTCGCAATAATCAATTTCAGATCAATTAAATTTAAATATGAAAGGTAAAATGAAAAATCTTTCAAAAGACTACATAGGAAAACACCTTTATTTAATTTCTATAGGAAAAAATGTCTCAAACATACCAATTTAAATCCTGATATTTTCCAGTATCAGATCAATATGAACATTCCCAAACACATTCCTAGAAGACCCGTTGTAGATTTAATACTCTTGAAATTTTAAAATATGGCTTTCTTCACACCATTTCTCTAACTTCATAAAGTTCTCTCTTCTCTTGTTTTCATGCAGTTTTGAAAACATGATGGCTTGGCTTCTGAGATTTTATTTTTATTTATTTTTGGCTCTGTTCCCCTCTTCTTATCTGACCCTTCTCTTTCCAATGTCTCTAATGTGCATGTCCTCTATTATGGTTATTCTCCTCAGCAAGGTCTTAGGAGGGAGCACTGGTAGTTCACTCTTTTTTTTTTTTGGTACTGGGGATTGAACTCAAGGGCATTCAACCACTGAGCCACATCCCCAGGCTTATTTTGTGTTTTATGTAGACACACGGTCTCACTGAGTTACTTAGTACCTCTCCGTTGCTGAGGCCAGCTTTGATTCTCCTGTCTCAGCCTCCCAAAGTGCAGGGATTACAGGTGTGCACCACCACGCCCGGCTGGTAGATCACTCTTAAGAGTTCAGGCAGCTAAGCTGCTACAGTCATTCTAGCCTTTCTATGGGTCCTTTATACTCATTCAATGAAGTTGGCAAAATCTATCCTAATTTCAAAGCGTCTAATCAGTTGATACCTATTGTTTACTTTGGGTGCTCCAAGTCTTAGGTCCATTAGACATTTCAAGGCTTCTTTCTACTTTTTTTTAATCCAGAAAAACTGATAAATATAGGTTTTTTTATTAGTTCTCATCTGCTTACACTTTTAGGTCCCTGGGGATTCCATGTCACCAATTTTATTTCAAACATGTTCATGACTTTTGGTTTTGTTTTCAACTTGTTCTATTTTTATGTGAGAATTTAGAAAGATCAACAAAAACAACAGTAAAACTATCTAAGCTGTTATCTGAAGTGCTACAATCCCAGAATACAGGCAAGGCCTATCACTGTGTTTTAACAGGTAACTCCTTGCTTCTACATGTTCTCTGGCTCATAGAAATATTTATACTAATCTGTTAAGTTTCAATTTAATGAAATATGCTTTATGTTCATAATTGAAACAAATATTAATTGCATGTAAATTATTTTTCTAAAAGAAAGTCTAGGGCCTAAATTCCCCCAAAGGAGCACCACGATGAACACACAAGGGTGCTACCAAACTACTACTGACTTGGTTTTAAATACTCAGCAAAATTACTTTCAGCATAGAAAAAGTATAAAAAATTACCAAGACACTAAAGGTATCATAAACCAAGTGTCTTGAAATTTGCTTTTCGGGGGGGGGGGGGGATCAATTCATTTGATGATTTCAGAAGACAAGGAAGAAAGTGCCACAACATATAACACATTCAAA
Organism: Xerus rutilus; assembly: GCA_028644305.1. Classification (NCBI taxonomy): domain Eukaryota; kingdom Metazoa; phylum Chordata; class Mammalia; order Rodentia; family Sciuridae; genus Xerus; species Xerus rutilus. The sequence goes on from CM053403.1 coordinate 43,138,356, forward strand.
GAAAGGCTAACAACCATCATGCAGCAGTGAGCCAAACAATGAGGAACTTGGGAATTCATTTAACTTGATAATTCTTGATTGGCCAGAGAAACTGGAAAAAGGGGAGCCAGAAATGCCAAATAAAATATCAAATTTTATTAAGAAAATATTTAGGTTATGAAGTCAAATGACTTATTGCTGCTACTAACACAATCATGACATGAACGGAAACATCACATTTAAAAATTTAATTGTAAGACCAACTTCTTTATAGGATCTGCATTACTACAAGTGAACAAAACATGAACTCATACATTTTTATTTTTTTCAGACCCTTTACACTATTTCTGGCTAGAGATATTAAGTAAAGTCCTTTGTTTTCAAGAGTTTCAGGAACAGAGAAAACTGTGAACCAGGTCACTGAATCTGATACTTATTTTTTAAATCATTTCTTCATCAGCTCACTCTTGTTCATCTTTTCCAATACTGAATAGCAAAAATGACTAAAGCCTCCATCTTTCTCCTTTGGGCACCAGATTTACCCTAACAAATCCTCAACTGTTAAGTATTCATTTATAAAATATTCCCCTTGTTTTTATTTTATTAAAATTATGTATCTTTAATATACCATGTCACAGATTCTTAAAAAGCTTTGACACTAGTACTATTTTTAATCATACTAGAAGGTATCCACAGAAAAACCACAAGTTAACTATGCCACAAAACTATGACTCTAAGACATTATCACTTGTAAGATGCACCCTGAACTGCTGAGACAAAAACTTCCAATAATGTGTAACTTACATACATGAAAAGGGATACTTCATTGTTTATTTATACTTACTTTTTTGGGGGGTAGGGGTTATTGGGGATTGAATCCAGGGGTGCTCTATTACTGAGCTACTACATTCCCAACCCTTTTTCAGACAGGTTCTCGCTAAATTCCTGAGGCTGGCCTTGAATTTGTAATTCTTCTGCCTCAACCCTCAGTCTTCTGATTTGCTAAGATTACAGGCCAGGAATACAGGAGTGTGCCACCACACCTGGCTACACTTATATTTTTTTGCAGTATAAGACAAGAAATGTTAATGTATATATGGTACTACATAATGCTCCTATATATTAAATACAAACATTCTACTACATATTTGTAAGTGCTAAATAATTAGGTAACTTGTGTTCTGAATGCTTTATATTATGCAGAAATCCTTGCTGAACTGTCAGATACACTGAATGTTAAAGTGATATCAGGGAAATTATTCAGGATTTTGGGTGGCTGTAAAGTCATTATTATTTTTCCTATTCAAAACAATGAAATATAGGGCAACACTTTCCAAAAAATAGTCTCACATAAAGGAAGATGCACCTGTAGACATGGAAACACATATGTAATAAGATGAAATTAAGAATAATAGAAAAAATTAAAACTAATGACTACTAGAAAAGAAGGCAGGGAAAGAAGTAGGGCATGGAAATATCTCTATAATGAGCGAGCTGCAAAATACATATTGTTAAAAGCAAAGACAACAAATCACATCTCGTTTGAATACTGACTAGCACGGATCAGAAAATACATACTCCAAACTATAAAGAGTAAAGTTGTGAAGGTTAACTTCCACATTACATTTTAGTACTTTTTTATTAAACATATTTTTTAGTTATAGATGGACACAACACCGTTTATTTATTTATTTGTATGTGGTACTAAGGATCGAAACTAGTGCCTCATGCGTGCCAGGCAAGCACTCTATCATTAAGCCACAACCCCAGCCTTATATTTTAATATTTTTGCAATGAGTATCTATTACTTAAGTGATTTAAAAACATAAAAAAGAGAAAATTAGCTCATATTGAAAAGTTCCATTCAGAGTAACACCTAAAAATCTTGGTAATATCAGTAGTAGGCTACCTAGCATATTTCCCTATTTCTTCACTTCTGTTCTTTCACTATTTATTTAATAGGCACTGAATCCTTATCTTTATAGCAGGTACCATGCTAGGTAAGGGCAATACTAAAATAAATAGACAATAAATAGTTTCAGTATTCAGGAAACTGCAGCAATGTCAGACACAATTTTCTGCAGTGACAGAAGCACTCTAATCTGCACTACTCAAATATGGTAGCCATTAGCAGCATATAGCTTTCAAACATTTGAAATGAGGCTTGTATGACTGACAAAATACAATTTTAATATTTAATTTATAAACTTAAAATTTAAGTAGCCATTTGTGACTAGTGCCTAAGGTTTGGACAGCACAGGTCTACAGGAAAACAAGAACAAACAGATAGAGGACGACAATGTATTAGGGTCTTATGCAGAAAATCTGTGAAAGAAAGCAAAAGGAACATTGCACCAGCGGTAGGACAGCTTCTGAAAAAATTCAAACCAAACTCTTAAGAAAGGTGACGGACGCATTTTAAATGACAGGAGCCAATATAAGTAAAGCCTTGAAGGTGTGAAGTGACAGCAGGGACACTAAAAGGGGCTTTGTGTTACTAAATGGAAAAGCTCACCACAACGAATAGAAGAGGCATTGGAAAGGTAAAAAATATATGGTAGATCAGAATGTAGACAGACTACACGTAATGTTTAGAAGCTTAAATAAGAAAGGAAAAGTCACTGGTAAATTAAACTGGTAATTAGGATGATATAAAATTTATGTATGCTCCTATCTCAGATAAAATAAGTATAAATTAGAGGAAGGTTAAGAAAAACCTGACATTACATTTCCATGAAGTTTGATAATTGTTCCAAAATGAATGAACTGTGAATCATTTAAATAAACTGTCTCACCTGAGCTAATATACCAATCTATGCAAATAAACTTCAACTACTGTATTCAGACTCTGAATGTCTAACTGGACTTAAGTGTATAGTGAAAAAGAAGCTATACAAAGTAGATATCACTATAAACATGAATACTTTAACCAAGGCCAATCTGAAAATCACTTCTAGCACACAGCTGAAGGAACACACCTTCCTAAACTAAATTCCTAAGGCTTTAATCAGGTCCATAAGGAAATCAGAACTGGAGAAATACTATCCTTGTTAAACTGTAGAATATTAGTATACTATCAGGATGCTTGAATAAAGATAAGAATCAAGAACCTTCCAAAGGCAAAAGCCCTCAAAGATCAATTGAAATAGTAATAAATATGGATACAAAGAAATTCTGTACCCATGAAAATAGAATTTCTTTAACAAAAATTTTAAAAACCTAAATGAGTTTCATCTCAGAATATTCAAACTAAGTTAATAGCATAAATATAAATGTTCTTTTAGTAATTTATTTAATACTCCTTTGACTATCCCATATGCTCTTAAACTAGACAGGCAATTATATTTCTATACATGTTCTTTTCTGAGGAAGCTTCAAAAATAAAACAATTTTACATTGCCAATGTAAACAATTGTTTCTAAGGATATTTCAATAGGCATTAAGCATCAATGTTACAACAAAAGAAAAAAGGGGAAAAAAAAAAGCCAGCAAAACCCTAACCAAGAATGCATCTTCTTGGTAAGCTCAAAAACCTATTACTGAGCTGAGGTTGTGGCTCAGCGGCACAGCGCTTGCCTTGCACATGTGAGGCACTGGGTTCAATCCTCAGCACCACATAAAAATAAATAAACAAAATAAAGACACTGTGTCCATGTATAACAAAAATATTAAAAAAAAAACAAAAACCTATTGCTATTTGTGAATAAAGTAACTGGACAAAAGGGTGTTTTTAGTGTAGCATGAGCTAAGAATAAGCAAATCCCTTCATGTGTAAAGCACAATTCTGTTACCTCTTTCTTAAGTAGAAATTCTGGAATTCTATGTGAATATGGTTCCATGAGGCAAATTAACTGTACTGTACAATCACAACAAATGTTCTCTACTCACATTTTACAAACAGGATAATGAGCACTGAAATGCCACATAACCTACAATCTCAATATTCTTAAAATAATTTAGCAGAACCTACCAAAAGACGTAAAAGCCCAAGAAATATGATCAATCAAAATCTTATGAATCAAACTTGTTGGAAGTGGTTACAAGGTAGAAAGAGCTACACCAAGTACAAATAATTAGCAAAGTCTGTATGGGTCAAGTCTATAGGACAAATCAGAAAAAAGTTACAGGGAGAAATGATTCAGCATAGCTCCAACTTACTTTAGCTTATTAAAATCATAAAGGTCTGGCAAGAAACTTCATGTATCAAGTTAGATGAAACTCTAAAAAGATTAAATATAGAAGTATCTTTTTATCAGAGACAGTGCCCAAACCAAAACCCCTATCTTATAATCAAAGGCTCTTTGCTACTACACACCGTGAAAAACTCAGTTACATTTTTCTCTACTGCTCACCTTCCCAATTTCAGGGAAAATAGGATTAACTGCACTAAAACAAATGACTGGTAGATCAATCAGTAATGAACCAAAGCTGCTATAATACACTGGTTACCTGACAAACTAGAGTGAATGAAACTAGAGGGGTGAGAAGGAAAGGTTGGACACATGTCTCTGCAGGAAGCCTTAGAAGTGTATTTCTATTTGAGCTTTAAACTATTCTCTATTCTGTATTACTACATGATTTAATAAAGGGTCACTATCAAACGAATAAAGCAGGTTTCCTTTAAAAAATGAAGTTAAATGTCTGGTTTACAAAAATCACTGTTTAATAGCATTATCTTTAAAATTCACCTTCTTTTTTCTTTCCAGTGCTGGGGATTGAACCCAAGGTTTCACTCATGCTAGGCTCTACTACTGAGCTACACACCCAGTACTAAAATTCACCTTCTTTTAAAAGCTCTTAAAGAAAAAGGAATATTACATTTCAACTATCTTTTTGGTATCCCTACATACTAGGGATGTATGTTTTCCTACATGGGATGTGTATTATTAAGCAATCTATTAAATGAAAAAACAAAAATCTGGTATCATGAGGACAGCCAACTAATACAAATTTAATAGAAATTTGGATTTTTAAATACTCTGGGTATCTTATTTCTATTTCTTTTACATTCTATTCAATTCTATCTATATTTTTAGGAGTCTATTTTGCAAAATACAACCCAGGCTTAGGTTTTTGTCTTTTAGTAGTATGTGTAAAAGCAATCAACACTTTGTTTCATGAACTATTACCTGGGTCCAGCCAAAAAGTCATAAATTATGTATTAGATAATCTGTCTTGACACATTATCAGAAATTTTTTTGACACTAAAAAAAAAATACATTATGAACATGCTTTATTTGAAAAATGTTCCCAATTATTTCAATTGTCAAATCCAATACATACCTTTAAAATCATAACCCAAAGTAAGGCATATTCTTTGGAATTTATTGGTTCCAATTAAATATAACACCCCAAAACATTCAATGCTATATGATAAATAGAAAAAAGGCCAAAAAAAAAAAAAAAAAAAGAATAGTCTTACCTGGTAGTTTCTTTTCTCAGATAATGTATGTCCATCAGTCCTCACCATAGAGTCGTGTCCTTTCCTCACAGTACTGGAGGCAATCAAATAGAACTGTCACTCAAGGGTCGTGTCACAGGAAGGACCGCCCACCAGTTCTCCCTCTAGAGTGGAATTATCCAAAAGCCATCAAAATTACTAACATGAAAATATATGAACAACAGCAAAACTATCCAATATAATACACAAAAACACGAGAGAAAACAAAAACAAAATGTCATTATTATATACTCTTTCCTCTTAACCATTTAGGGTTAAAACTGACAGACATACTTTAAGATAGAAATTATTAAATATGAAAAACTCTCCCCTCTCACTCCTACTTTCTTTTAACTGTCCCCCCCAACATCATTATCAAGAAAGAAACTTAAAAGTAAATAAAAAATTAAGTGGGTAAAAAAAGCTCACTCCTCAGCTAATGTATTTTAAGTATTCTCTGGTTAGTGTCAGAAATATTCAATTAATTTAGATTCAGCCATGTAACTACAATTCTCCCTCAAAAGCTCACATATTTGGATAAGATAGAAATAAGTTATACAGCTACTGACTCATGCCACTCATGAGGTTTATTCCTATGCCATAAAATGGAAATGCATTATATATTTTAGGATGACTGACAGATACAAACCTAATTCAATATTCTATTAAATTTTACTCCACTGAAAAACAACAAATGCCAGCTTTTACTGATGCATTGGTCCTTCTGTCTTCCTATATCATGCATACTCCAATAGAATGCGCTTTTTTCACAATGGTAAAAACAATAATGGGGCTCATTTCTTAACCTAGACAGAGATAAATAATTCCAAAGTAACTAGGCACTGTGCATATTAGGTACAAAAATCAATGAAGCAGAGGTGGTAGTCACCAGAAACACTATCTCAAAAATGTATACTCAAAAATCAAAGATGGTGTCTACAAAGAATTTATGAAGATACATTTTCAAGACAAATGTCTTGCAACTAAATTTAAGTAAAACATTTACCCTAAGGAAACAGTATTTATATCAACTGAACCAATAATGTTGCTAACAACTGATATTTATGTTCAAATTTAGAGCAATTATTTAGTATCATATGAAACATATTTTAGGAGGGGACAATAAAATCATCCACTTTATAATTCAAAAGGAGAGTGAACCAGTATTATTAAAACCAACAACAGACATATATACATGATTACTTCTAAAAACCAATCTGTTAAGAAGGGAGGAACTGTTTTTAAGGAAAACAAATTATTAAAAAACTAACATTATTAGACTTCAATATTTAAAAGAATTCAGGTGACGATTACCCATCTTCTGGCTCTTATTTTATATGTTTGATTATAAAATCAGTGGAAGCTATGTTTTTATTCATTTTACATTATATACTTTTGGATGAAATACTTGAAGATACCTTACTATGTGGCAATACTGTTAATTATTTGTTACTAAATTCTTACGGACCTTGAAAATTGAGTCCATCTCTCAGATACAGGAAGGGAGACAAGTTTCTTAACCCTTAGTATATTTGCTATAAAAATGCAAATTCTCTATCACTTAGCAAGGAAAAAAATTACCAAATAAACTGGATGTCCAAGAATTGTTAAGTGACAGGCACATTTGGCTCCAACTTAAGTTTTCAGTTGTCACAAAAAAAGAAAAACATTAGGCATCACCTAAACATTAATTAATCCTTTTTTAATATTATCATTTCATAATATTAGTAAATTTGGATACCTGTCTTAACATTAATGTATTCGTGACTTTGAATTCAATGTACAATAGTGTAAAATTTCAGTCATTAGTTATAGAGTACTTTCTTTCTTAAATGTCTGTTAAAAGTCCACACAGTACCTTCAAATTATAGTTTCATCAAACAATGTTTAAAATCTAAAATCAAGTGAAGTAATTTTAATACTTTAATGCCATACACACCTTTAACAACACAACCTAATTATACAGAAAATATAAGAATTGAATTCTTTGATGCTAAATACATATTAACAATAAAATTAATATTTAATCTGTAAATTTACCAGATTAAAAAAAATCTTTACTTGGGAGAACAACAGATTTTAGTATGAAGGAAAACCTTGTTCACTGTTTGCTTCCTCCTTCTGGGATAATTTCAAATATTTCATGGCCTAGGGTTTTAATTCATAACCAGCATATATGCTTACCAATAGGAATCTATATTAAACTAAGAATCATGATCTCCTTTTAGTATACGAAAGAGGAAAGTATTGACAGTACTCTATTTCTTCCAAGTAAACGTGAAAAGCTAACATTTGTCACCACTATCTTCAGTATATTGTATTAAATAAAAATGTTTGGTAATACACTGTGTTTATAATCTTCATATTTGGAATGAAATGATGCACAAAAAATGCAAAACAATGTGAGAATGTATATTAAACAGAGAACATGTAAGAAGCAACAAGCATGAGAGAGAATGTGTGCTATTTATGAAGGTTTATACACTACTTTCCCCAAAAGTCCTACAAATATTGAAGAAGTCAGAAGGGACAACTACAGATTTACCAAACAACAATGAAATTTTCTATAAGGCAAGAATGTCTTGCATGACAGTAAAAAAATATATTTACTCTTCTAACTTAAACTACACAAAAATGTAAGTAACAATTTTCTTTTTAGACATTTAAACAACAGTCATCTCAGACAAAGTGTCAAGAAAAGGCATAAAGTAAGCTCTATCAATGCTACCAGCTCATTGCCTCTAGTTTTGAGGATGCCAAAAAGGGGAAAGGGGACTCAATCAGAGCCCAATGTTCTCACAGAATTAAACCAATAGTCTAAAAAAGTTTCCACTTAGGAAGACATTAAAGCAGCTAGAACCTGTATATCAAACAGAAGGAAGTTTTATTTCTATTTTAAGGTTTAAGCAGAGTAATGACTGAGCATGCATATGAAAAAACTATTGCGTCTAGAGAATAGGCCTCTGAAGAGGAATAGTCAAAACAATTCTCAGAGTTCATGTTCGCATCAGCCAGAGCAGAAGGACTTAACATGGAGTATCAAGTACAGTTCAGAAGGTAATGAATACCTCAGCAACGAAATCAAATAAGCTTTAGACCAAAGGATGCTCTGGACCGGCACTAACAAAGCTTAAAACTAACCACCAAAAAGATCATACTAAATTCTAAGTAACAAGTATACCTCAAAACAAAGTCCAAAAAAATTTTTAAAACAACGAAGTCCAACAGAAAATAATTACAGAAAATAATTCAACATACTCTAGCATAAAATAATGTAAAAATTAAGTACGTAGCAGTCAATCAAAATGCAGGAAATATAACCCCTAACAAAGTGAACTACAATAAAAGGAAATAAATCACTGCAGATAATAGAATTAGTAGACAAAAATGTTAAACCAACTAAATATATAAATATATTCCAAACACTCAAAGAAGATAAAAAATGAACATGACAATAATGAAAAGTATCAAAAAGACCCCAAATGGCAACACAAGGGAATTTCTTAATGGTAACAGAAAAGTTCTGTATCTTGCTTTTGATGGTGGTTATATGACATGATAAAATACAACATGAAAGAGAAATATATTAAAAACAGTGGGTGCATACAAAAATGGGTAAAATTGGAGACAGATCTGAAGCCTAATTATATTGTGCCAATCAACTATTGGTTTCAATAATGTACAATACTTATGTAAGATAACACCTTTAGGTTATGGGCATATGAAACATCTTTATGAGATTTACAGTTACTTGAAAATTAAAAATATATTTTTAAAGGCTGAGACTGATCTTCTAAAGCTAAAAATTCAAATATAAAGAAAAACATGTTGGCTAAGGTTAACAGCAGATTTGATACTACAAAAACAGTTTAATGAACTTGAAGATACAGCAGTAGAAAAAAATCCACAATTAAATGGTGGGAAAAAGAAGGCGGGGGGGGGGGTGGAGGGGAGAACAGTATCAAACAGCATCTTTCCAAGTGTCTATTAGTGTAACTACTATACTGGGAAGAGTAAAGAAGATAAAAAAACAACCATATTTAATTTGTTAAGAACTATACTACAAACTCACAACCTCCACAGAGAACAATCATAATATTTTGGAGTAAAATTACTAAAAAACAGCAATAAAGAGGAGAATCTTACTTAGTCAGGTGTGGTGGCATATGCCTATAATCCCAACTATTCAGGAGGCTGAGGCAGGATTCCAAGTTTAAGGCCAGCACAGATAAAAGAGTAAGACCTTGTCTCAAAATTAAAAAAGAGCTGGGGGATGTAGTTTAGTAGTAGAGCACTTGCCTAGCATGTGTGAGGCCCTAGGTTCACACCCCAGTAGAGCTCTGCCTCCCTCCCAATAAAAGAGAGAATCTTAAAGCACCAAAGTGTAGAAATGACGTCAGAAACAACACAAATCACAGTACTGTGGATGAAGTTTTTTAAAGTACAGAAAGAAAAATAAAAATTATCAGTGAAGAATTCGAAAATTCAGCTTTCAAAAATGAAAGCAAGTACAGTCACTTTAGAACACAGTTTAGCAGCATAAACTTAAACATGTTTACCACATAACAGCAATTGTGCCCCTCAGTATTTACCAAAATGAACTGAAACATGATCATATCAAAACCCATACAAGTACATCTATACTAACAATATTCTTCAACAGGCAAATGGATACAGTGTACAACGGAATATTATTCAACAATAAAAAAGAATGAACTACAAATTCATTCAACATATATCAACCTTAATTTGGAAAGAATCCAGATGAAAAAAGACCACTAATGATTTCACTAATATGACATTCTAGGAAAGGAAAACTATAAGGAATAAAATTTTTAAAAAATAAATAAATAAGGGCAACAACTGATCAATTCCCTCAGTCCTGTTTCCAAAGACATAAAATAGAGATATAGATGGGATTTTTTAAATTCCTGCAGCTCCAAAAGTTTGTTTTAAATGTTGTATCAAGGTACTTGATTCAGAAAAGCAGACAATTACAATTAACTTTTCCCATGTTTCCTTTTCTCTCCCACTTCATTGCTCAATAGTATTTGTAACAATGTCCGAATATTTTGGGGGCTGGAAATGGCATCTAAAACATCTGTAATTTGGTAATCATTATATATTCAGCTTTAAGTTAAAAATGTGAATTTAGTCAGGTTAAAACAGCTGAACTTGTTGGACAAGTTTTTCTTCTTTTCTTTTTTTATAAATAGGATATTATGTTCCAGGCTGACTATTAATTAGAACTACAAGATGTGACAAATTTCATGGAAGATCAGTAAAAGTTAAAGTAAACCCACTTAGCCATTATGTTTAAAACCTTGGGGTTTCTAAAATTCTGAAACTATGTCAGACAACTTTTTCTTGTTAATAAATTATAATCACAAAAATGTATTCTCGTTGCTATGAACAAATTTTTAGTTTCAGAGCATGAATGTTTTCAAAACTCTTGGTGACTAGTGGTACTACAAGAATGAAGGGCAGACAAAATAAAAATAAATAAAACTCAAGAATTTCAGTTCCATACCATACTTAGTCTGGGAAGATTGCCACATAAACTTAAAATTTTTTCTGAATATTTTAAATATAGGTTTCATAGGATTACAATTAACACATGAGAAGTTATTTGCATTTACAAAGAAAAATCTAATCAACAATATTCCCTAAAATCAACTTTAGTCATAAATTAATGTTTACTCTAGTCATAATTTAATGTTTTATAACTTAATTTTGTGCCTGCTATTCTCTGTAATGGTAGCCTTTTTTTTTTTTTTTAAGAGAAGCAAGGCTTTATTTATTTCCTTGTTTAGCATATAAAGCTGACTAAATTGCTTGCTTTTTGGTGATTCGTCAAAAAAATGAAACCCCACATCCTCATCCATCTCCTCCAACTCTTCCTTGTCTTCAACCATGGCTGGGGTCACAGCAGCAGCAGGATCAGCAGTGGTGGCAGCAGCCATTGGGGGCAACAGCCACAAATGCAGATGGATCAGCTAAGGCCTTGACCTTCTCAGCAAGTGTGAAGGTGTACTCAGTTTCCACAAAGCCAGAACCCACTTACAATGATGACACAGAATGGGGCATTGATCCAACAGCTGGAAAATCAATCTGCAGACAAACACTAGCAACATTGCAATCACCTTCCAGGAAGCAAGAATGCAGAGTTTCCTCTCAGAATTGCAGATGCTACCATTGTCAAACACCTGCTGGACAATTCACCCAAAAGAGAAGGGGAAGATATTCAGCACAATCAGCAAGACAGCTTCACTAGCTTCCACTCTGCATCGTCTTTATCAGTTACACTTCACTCATGATTTCAATGGTGCCCTTAAATATTTTAGTGGTGATGCCTACAGCCTAGAAGAAGGAAATCTTGGGATCCCAGACCACTGAGCTGCAATCATGACTTCACAAGGTACAATGGCACTAGCTACAGGCAGCAGCTGAAACCTTATTGGCCAGCAGCATGTCTCTGCTCTCAGTGAGGTCCTCCTAGGTGAACACAAAGCTCACATTCCCCTGGATATGAGGATATAATTTCTCCACAGCTGGGCTGCTTTTCAGATGTCCTTGCACATCATGGTGTTCCTGCCCATCAGCACCACAGCCTTCCCTCTGAGGGACAAGTGGATCTGCTGCATCTGCTTGACGCACACATTGCTCCTACAATGAAGCATTTTGGGATAGTCATCCAAAATCTGTATAATCTTAAGGAAGTGGTTGGACTTCCAGGATGCCCTCTCTTCCCTGGGCATCACAGTAGTTCTCAGGAATTGTCACACAATGTTTAAAGACAATGTCACTTTCACAAGGACACCTGGCAAGAGACTGTGGTGATAGTCTTGAAATACTACTTCTAATGTGTATATAGTTCTCTCACAAATATTTCAAGAATTTTGGGCACCTGATACATAGATCTGTCTAAAGGCTCAGCATCTTAAAACAGAATTTTCTACCACCATGGCTTAAAGTCCTAAATAAACTGAAATATTAATAAGGGGAATACTACTGAACTTAAATGACAAAATTTCAGTAATTTATGAACCACAAACTTGAAAATTAAAAGGTCATTCTTTTAGGTTTAAGTGAAATTGGCATTTAAAATTAAGATTGGGGGGACTGGGGTTGTAGCTCAGTGGCAGAGCCTTTGCTTCCCATGTGTGAGGTGTGAGGCATTGGGTTCGATCCTCAGTACCACATAAAAATAAGTAAATAAAATAAAGGTATCGTGTCCATCTACGACTAAAAAAAAAAGATAGGAGGTGTTTCTGTGTTCTTCCTGCTGCCTGAAACTTACATTAACAACTGTTTAATCTCTGTGTGATTAATTTTTTTCCTATAAGAAGTTTAAAGTCTTCTAAGAAAGTGGGAGAGTAGAGAGATTAGGGAAATACAGTAAGTAGAACCACCAATTAGTACTAAAGACCCACTCAAAATTGGTGCTCTCCAGTCACATGCAGCCACAGGGGTATAGGAACAGTGTAGGCAGAGGTGGTTAAGCACAGATAGTGTAGTAGCATGAGAGGCAAGAGGATTAGGGATATAGGTAAAGTAGTAATTATAATGATAGGAAGAAAAAAAGTGAGGACATCCTGCCCTTTTACTACTAAGTCCTAGCCATACTAGCTTTGTTTCTCACATCAAATCAGTTCTCAATTTAGAGCCTTTACCTTTGTTACTCCTTCTCAATGATCTAACCCCAAATCTTTAACGTCTAGTGGCTTCTTGACATTAATATTTCTGCCTGTCTTCAAAGAGGCCTTTATTGAACACCCAACTGTCTGAATTTTGTTCTCATTTGTTTTGTTTCCTGTCTCTTCCCCCTTAGAATGCCAAGTCCCTTAAACAAAGGAAACTTGTCTATTATGTTTACCACTGTTATTTCAAGTACCTAAAATAGTGAGACATAACAGATACACTTTATTGAATAAACCACAAGAATATACTAAATTCTTTATTAACTAATTTTACAAAAACATTTTCATTAAAAAGACTACAGTAGAAGCATGTTGTCTGAGAAGATGACTAGAAACCAAAGGTTAATTTTAGTTACTTCAAATCATTAAAAAAATACTTTAAAGATACAAATGTACGTTTATTTTCCTTGATATTCTGATGTAGTACCAGGCTTTTTGAGTTTAGGAGAAGTAAATGATTTACACACATGTTTTTTGTGTAAGTCACATTTTTTAATATTTCCTGTTTCAATTTTGTTTAAAGATACTTAAATAGTACAATCATTACAAATGTTCACAAATGTTTTCCAGTTTTTAAATAATTATCTCACTATAACAGATACACCTGATTGATTCCTTGAAGAGCCCCTCTACTTTGTAATTATCATAGGTTGTTCATATATTCAACTTTTCCCATATGATTCAAGAGTAAATGATCAATCGAATTCAATTTGGTCACCCCACCAACCCTTGCCAGTAACAGATTTATGAAAAGGGGTAGAGGAGAAACTTCATCTTTACTAATGCTCTGAAATTTAGTATTTCCTTATTAAAAATGCAATACCAGCACCTGTGATGTTTGTTACCACTAAAAACTACACATACTTTCATAATCCTTTTAGTTACTTGAAATCTCAAATTATCATTTATACTCATTATGAGTCTAAAATTTACTACATACCACTATACTATGTTAAGATACCTGTTATTGAGTTTGTTTATTCAATCAATATTTTAGAAACTGTATTCCAATATAATCAGGGTCTGCATAAGCATATATATATTTAGTTTTGCATCTATACAATGTCATTCTGAGAAAAGCTGCAGATGCTTCAAATAGCCATAAAAGTTCCTGGAACAAAAAGGTTAAGAACCTCTGGACTAAAGTAACAATACCTAGACTAGGTTGTTGGCAGAGAATAATGTAGACAACACAGCCTTCCAAGAGCCAAAAAAGCCTCAGAGCACATTTAGTTGAAACACCTTGTTTGAAAGATATTGTAATTTGGTAGGAGTGCCCTATAAAAGGTCTCACATAGACAACCAGAGACAAAGTCAGGGAAAACATAACATAGGATTTCTGACTCGAAATCCAGGGGTATACCAACTTTAATGTGACTTGGCTGTAAAAAAAAAAGTAAGCCAGAGCTGGGGGTGATGGCACAAGCCTGTAATCCCAGTGGCTGGGGAGGTTGAGGCAAGAGGATAGCAAGTTCAAAGCCAGCCTCAGCAAAGGCAAGGCACTAAGCAACTCAGTGAGACCCTGTCTCTAAATAAAATACAGAGTAGGGCTGGGGATGTGGCTCAGTAGTTGAGTGCCCCGAGCCCCTGAGTTCAACCCCCAGTACCAAGAGAAAAAAAACAAAAAAACAGCAAGTCAGTGCAAAAACTAAGTTGAAAATTTATGTCAAGAAGTTATTTGGGAAAGAAATAAAAGATACAAGAAAAAGCTGATGTGAAAAAGAAAATAAAGGCTTAATGTGTTAAAAAGCAGTTTGAAAATTAATGCTACATACAGCATGAGATGTCAACTCCAATGTTTAAAAGGACTAGTCAGAAAATACACAGATAAAACCCTTTCTGCATAGTGAATATGTTGAAATATTCTGAATGCTATTAAAATACATTGTATCTTCTACTTTTCTTGAACACACATTTCTTAGTCTGTTTTCTCATATAGAGGCAAAATATATAGTGAAATTTTTACGTTGTTCTTGATGCTATAGTAAGAAATACAATCATATAGGCTCAATAGTGAATATCAAATGGCAATCAATGTCAACAGAAAGTAAGTAGCCGGGAATGTAGCAAAACTGAGTTAGCGAACCATCTAGTGAGGGTAGCTGCCAGAACACCGTATGGAACAAAGGTATCCTTCAAAAATGAAGCTGATATAAGACATTTTCAGATAGAAACAAGCATAATTCATTATAAACAGATCTGTTAAAGAAAACAAGTTATTTGGACAAAAGGTTAATAATCCTAGTAGGAAACTTAGAATTTCATGAATTAAAGAAAAACAACAAAAATAGTAAATATATAGAATAACAGCTGGCAAACTGTTATAATGGACCAGCCAGACAATAAATATTCTAGGCTTCTTAGGCCAGTCTGTTATGATTAATCAATTCTGTTCTGTAGTGCAAAAGCAACCACAGACCATACATCAACACCATAAGTGGTATGTATTCCAATAAAACTTTATTTGTAAAAGCAGGTGGTTGGCTGGATTTGGCCTACAGCCAGTTTCTTTGCCAATCCCTGTGGCAGATTACTGTTTTCCCCTTTTCAAAAAAAAGGCATGATGCTGGGCACGGTGGCGCAAGCCTGTAATCCCAGCACTTACAGAGGCTGAGACAGGAGAATCGCCAGTTCAAAGGCAGCCTAGCAATGGTGAGGCGCTAAGCAACTCAGTTGAGACCCTGTCTCTACATAAAACACAAAATAGGGCTGGGGATGTGGCTCAGTGGTCGAGTGCCCCTGAGTTCAATCTCCAGTACCCCCCCCCCCAAAATCAGGCATGATAGTTTAAAGCAAAAATTACCCTACCATGTGAAGAGTATTTAAAGTATGTATACATATGCAGATCAAAAAACTGCATGATGACAAGGTTTTCCACATTCCACTTGAACTGATACAAGTACAGTGGGATGACTTGTATACCCAAGTAGAATTGAAGACCTAACTCCTAGGACCTCTGAATGCATCCTTATTTGGCAACAGAGTCTTTGCAAATGTACTCAAAGACAAGGCCCTAAATCCAATGATTAGTGCCTTTATAGAAGAAAGGAGAGAGAGATTTGAATACAGAAAGGGAGAGGAGACTATATAAAGATGGAGGCCAAAACCAGAGATGTAGCTTTTAAGCCAAGGAATGCCAAAGACTGCGGGCAACCACTACAAGCTACAAAAGGCAAGGAAGAATTCTTCCCTACAGTCTTAAAAGAAGTATAGCCCAGCAGACACCTTTATTCCAGGTTTCTATGCTTCTTTTAAGTCACCTAGTTTGGGGCAATTTATTACAGCAGACCAAGTGATGCAATAAGCAGTTCCGAAAAGTTAAGCATGTAATTCCTCAAGCAATCTCTAAAAAAAATCAGCCAAAGAAATATATTTAAAAACCCAATAGGTAAATTTAAATGAAAAACTAAAAATAAAAGAAGAAGAAAAAGAAGAGGAGGAGGAAGAAAAATGATGGCAAAAAAGAATCAAAGTAAAAAAAGGCAAAGGTAGTAGAAAATTTATATATTTAACTTGTTACCTAAATCCAGATTTATCAATAATTACATTAAATGTAAATAGATAATTAAAAGAGACACTGTCAAAGTGGCTTTTAGAAAAGAGTATGTTAACTACATGCAACACAATTCCAATATGATAGGCTAATAAACAGACTGAGAAAAACATACCCTCAAAAAACAAAAACAAATGAAAGCTAGCATGGTCATATTATTATAGCAGAATAAGTACACTTCAGGACAATAAAAAAAATTACCACAGATGAAGAAAATATTAAATGATGATAAAAAGGCCAATCCACCAAGAATATCAATAAACACTCCTAAACTGTGCCTAACAACAGAACTTCAAAATAAATGTATCAAAAACTGGTAAATCAGAAAGGAGAAACTGACAAATCCACCGTTACATTTGGAAATTTCAATACTCTTCTCAATAACAACAGGCCAAATTAATACAAGTCAGCAAGGGTACAGAAAAATAGAAGACCATGAACCAATTAGATCTAACTGACATTCATAGAACACCGTAACAGTAGCTTCAAAGTTCTTTAAAAGTAAAAATGAGGATTTGGGACTGTGGCTCAGTGGTAGAGCGCTTGCCTCGCATGTGTGAGGCACTGGGTTCAATCCTCAGCATCATATATAAATAAGTGAATAAAATAAAAGCCTATCAACGACTTAAAAAAATTTTTTTAAAGGGGAAAATGAAACATTTGTCAAAGCAAATCACAACTTAAGTCTTTAAAAAAAACAATAAATCTAAAAGAACAAATTTATATAAAATAATCCACACATCATGGAATCATTGCAAACTGAGAAATATTTAAACTAATCAAATATAAAAATAAAACAAAAATTGTGGAATGGTGCTAAAGCAGTGCCCAAAGGAAAATTTATATTTTTAAGTGTTCATATTTGAAAAGATCTTAAGCCAACCATCTAAACTTACACCATAAAAATCTATTAAAAAGAAGGGGAAAACAGACTAAAAGGAAGCAAAGGAAATAATGAAGAAGAAAAAAATCATTAAAACCAGAAAAGGGAAGGGAACTAGGAAGATAAGAAAAAAATCTAGTTTAAAAAAAAAAAAAAAAATCAATGCATCTCTTAGGGAAACTGACAAGTCAGAAACTACCAATATTGAGAATAACAGAAAATCATGACTATAGAACCACAGACAATAATAGGATTATAAAGGATTACCAAAACAATTCTATACAAACAAGATGAAATGGACTGATTCCTTAAGAACTTCACACTACCAAAACTTAGGAAAGGGGAGAAGAGGTCATATCTACTGAAACAACTGAACTCACCGAAAAATCTTTAGGCCCAAATAGTTTCATCAGGGAATTCTGCCAAATATTTAGTAAGTAATATATTTAAAGGAGGTACCATGTCTCCCAGGAAATAGAATATGAGGGAATATTTTCAATTCACTTTTATAAGGCTAGCATTAGCCTGACACCAAAACCAAAGACAATACAACAACGAAAACTCTAAAAGATATGATATTCCTCTTGAACATATAAGCAAATATCCTCAACAAAATATCTGTATATCAAATTCAAGTGCCCTATAAACAAGATTTGTTCAAGGCAAGACAAAGCTGATTCTCTATTAAAAAGTCAATCAGTGAAAAAAAAGAGAAAATTACTTAAGGGGAAAAAACATTTCTTGACAGATTGTTCTAAAGAAATACAGTAAATAAAGAAACTAAGACAATCCACTCTCAGTAAAAATAATTAGAACCTATGGTACCTAAGCCACACTGCTTCCACCCTATCACTGCCAGCTCTACTCAGGACAGATGGAGAAAGCAGACAAGTTTCTCACTTCTGTCAAGGCCTCTCTCTTACTCTCCCACCTCCTAAGACAGGAAGAACAACAAAATTTCTTATATCCTTCCCCTACTTTCCTTCACCAGCCTTGAAACAGAGGCTCTACTCTAAACATGAAAGGCCTAGAATACTGAGGCCCCATGCCTTCAATCCATCTCCTTCATATGACGGATTATATGATGGAGGTTCCACATAAGGGAAAGCAAGCCCAACACTCCAGAGATTACTACCTTACCCAGAGCAGAGACTCAGATTCTGTTGCAGAGAAGAACATTAAAAGCGGAGACTCTGAAACTCTCCCCAAAGGAACGGCTTTATCTAGAACAGAGTATAGGGAAGTTCGAGCTTAAGAGATTCTCAAAAATGTGAAGACTATGGTGGTAAATGACTAAAAGGAAACAGAAGCTCCAAGAGCAACAAGCTAAACCACAGGTCAGTTAGTTTAGCAAAGAGAACTGGGTTAAGAGACAGCTAGGAAGAGCCCTGCTGGGTTCGGAATAAACATTAAAGATTGGCAAAAAATATATGTATAATGTTAACATGATATATATATATGTATATAAAATGTCAGCATATTAATATATGATGCAATTATATAATCACAATGTATTATTATACAAATCACATGTATTGTATACAAATACACACACACACACACACATACACACACACACACACACACTCTAAGGGCCCAAAATTTAATTCAATCAGATTGTGGAACAATTTATGCCTCAGAAAACTGTCAAAAACAATAGAATAATTACCAAAAATATTACTGGCAAGGAACACCTAGGGATAATACCAACAGTAGCAGAAAGCTTAACAGAGATACAAGTGAAAGGAGCCACTGTCATTCCAAGATAAAAATGCCCATGTCCAAAGCTGCACCCTCTGATGTGCGACATCAGGTATTTCACACACTGCAGGGATATAAAATTTCATTAAACTGTTTCAAACATTTTAAACAATGTTTTAAACAAGCAAACAACAAACTTCAGAAGAGGAAGAATCAGTGTCCAGAGATGCTTCAATGTATTATATAAAATGCTCAGTTCCCCAACACACATAAGTTAAGATACACAAAGAAATAAAAGAAAATAATACACAGGAGAAAAGAAGCAGGCAATAGAAACTACCTGTATAAAGAGCTAGATGTCAAACTTAATGAAGACTTCAAAGCAGTCATTATAAATACGTTCACTAATTTAGGGAAACCATGCTTAAAAAATAAAGGAAGTTATAATGACAACATCTCATCAAATAAATTATCTTTAAGAAAATGTTAATATCCAAATATTACAGAATTGACAAATAAAACGAATGAAAAGAAAAACTCAGAAAAAGAGTTCAGTAGTTCCCTTGAATTTGGCAAAAAAGATTGGTCAAATTTTAAATTAGGCTGTTTGAGATTATGCAATACAAAGAAAAACAAGAAGAAATAGGAACAGAACCTCAGAGAAATATAAGACATTAGTGAATCCACATAAGTATAATGGGAATATGAAAAAAAGAATATCTGAGGAAATAATAGCTGAAAACTCCCCAAATCTGAGGAAAAACATTATATGTTCAAGAAACTCAACCAACTCCAAGAAGGATAAACAGACTCATGCCCAGATACATCACAGGAAAATATGTTGAAAGCTAATGACAAAGAAAAACTCCTGAAAGCAGTAAAAATGACATACCATACACAAGGGGCAGTAAGATTAACAACTGACTTCTCATCAGAAACAGTGATAACCAGAAAGATGTGGGGTAATACATTAAAATGTTCAAAGAAAAAAAAATTGTCAAGGAAGAATTTTATATCCTGCCCAACTATCTTTCAAAAGACAAACTAAACTCAGTTTACTGACACACAGAATCAATAGCAAACATACCTTACAAACATATTATATAACTATAAGAGGCAGTATAAAGGCAATTTTTTTTCTCCTGACATAAAAACAAATTGCAAAACAAAGTGCATGCAAGGCTATGTTGAATCTGTAACATAAAGAAATATTTTGGACTGTAACAGCACAAAGTTGGTAGATGAGAGTTAAGCCATTTAGGAGTAAGAAAATGAAACATGATAACCCAAATCCACAGAAAATTAGAACCAGAACAGAAAGTTAATATTACAAATTCTATAAGTACATATTTGCTCTTCTATTTTCTCAATTCCTTTAAATAACAAAGTTGTGTAAAGTAATAACAGTATCAATTTATTGTTGTATAATATATAGCTGCATAATTGTGCAACCAAACTAGAGAAAATAGTTCTATAAAAGACTTTTTTTTTGGTACTGGGGATTGAACTCAGGGGTACTTGACCACTGAGCCACAAACCCAGCCCTATTTTGTGTTTTATTTAGAGACAAAGTCTCACTGAGTTGCTGAGGCTGGCCTTGAACTCAAAATGATTCTCCTGTCTCAGCCTCCCAAAGTGCTGGGATTACAGGTGTGTGCCACCTCACCCCACAGATTTTTTTAAAAAATCTGACTAGAATTGTTAGTACAAGTCCAAAGCAGATTCTAGTATGGTTGAGATGGATGTTAATAAACCCTAGAGCAACAAGTAAGAAAGTAATACAAAATAATACTTCACGAGTATCATTAAAAGAATTTAAATGTTACATTATAAAAATCACTTGATATAAAAAACACATAAAAATGCAACAAAATGACAGACTTTTATTCAATTTAAACAATCCTAAATGTAAATGATTAAACAATCCAACAGAATTGCAGAGAATGTCAGACTGGAAAAAAAAATGCTGACCACAGGATATATCTTTTAAAATGCAAATAGAAAGTAAAAGCACAAAAAATGTGTATCATGAAAAAGCAATCATAAGAAAGCTGGAGTGGCTATATTATCAGATAAAATAAACATTAATCGAATCATCTGACAGAACTGGAAAGAGAAAGAGCTAATTCAACAATAGTAGCTGGAAGATTTGGGCTCAGTATACCTATAATCCCAGCTCTAGGGAAGCTCAGGCAGCCTGGGTAATTTAACAAGACACCGTCTCAAAATAAAAAAATGGAAGGACTAGGGATGTAGCTCAGGGGCTAAGTACCCTGAATTCAATCCCCTGTACTTTAAAAAAAAAAACATAGTTGGGAGAGTTTAATAATAATTTCAATAATTGATATAGCCAGGTGTAATACTGCAGGTTTGTAATGCCAGCAACTCTGGAAACTGAGGCTGGAGAATCTCAAGTTTGAGGGTAGCCTTGGCAAGACCCTATGCCAAAATAAAATGAAAAGGTGGTGGATACAGCTCAATGGTAGAGTGCTTGCCTGGCATACAAGGTAGGTTCAGCACCACCCACCTACCCCTACCAGCTATGTGGGGAGGTGCAACAACTAAACAGATCAACAAGTCAACGGATGATTGAAAGCAGCATGAAACAAGATCTGAGAGATGTTTATAGAATAGCCAACAAACAGCAAAACACATTTTTCAAGAGCTAATGGAACATTCTCCAAAATAACAGCATGTTTCTCAACCACAATGAAATGAAATTAGGAACAGTAAAATGAAATTTGAGAAATTCCTATATACAATTATCCTTCTAAATAACCAGAGTAAAAGAAAAAAACAAAAGAAATTTCTAGTTTAGGAATAAATTTGAAAATAAGATACCAAACCTTACGTAATATAGTGAAAACAGTTTGGGGGGATATTTATAGTTGTAAATGCCTACATTTAAAAAAAATCAATTACCTGAACTTATACCTTAAGTAACTAGAAAAAGATGAACAAACTAAACCAAAAGCAATGAGAAGGAGGTAATCAAGATGACAGCAGGAATAGGTGAAATGGGAATAGAAAAGCTAAAGAGAAAAAATCTTAGGTTTACTGTTGAAAAAGACAAAACACACTTTGAGCCAAACTGATGGGCGGGGCTCAAAATACTAAAAACAAGAAAGAAAAAGGGCACATTACTACCAACCTTACAGACACAGAAAGGATTATAAAGAAATAACATGAACAACTGTATGCTAGGTATATAACTAGAAGAAATGAACCAATCCCTAAACTCTCTCAGACTATCAAAATTGATTTAGAAAGAAATATGGCAATATAAATGGACCAATAATTTGAAGAAACTGCATTAGCAATTTTTAAGTTTTTCCCTGGGAAAAAAGCCCAAGCCAGGACTTGATGATGAATTCTATCAAACATTTAAAAGAAAAATGAGTATCACTAGTTTGTAAACTGTTCCAAAACATAGAAGTACTTGGAACACTTACATCCTAATTTATTCTATGAGACCATTTTTACCTATGTAATAAAGACATCACAAATCCAATCACATCAAAAAGACCAATATCTCTTATGGAATTAGACATAAAAATCCACAACAAAATGCTAGGAAATCAAATTCAGCAACATATAAAAGGGATTATACACCTTAACTACACAGGATTTATCCCAGGAATATAAAACTGGTTCAATATACAAAAATGCAATAGACCATATTGATAAGACAAAAACCACACCTCAAAAGATGCAGAGAAAGTATTTAAAAACTCCAGCATCCCTTTTTGATAAAAACAGCAAATTAGAAATAGAAGGAACTTTCTCGAACAGCTAAAAGGTATTTTATAAAAGGTGTTTATTTTTTTCAAGTAACATCATAATTAACGGTGCTTTCCTAAGATCAGGAAAGATAAGGCTATCACTCTTGCCATTTCTATCAACACAGTATTGAAGATTCTAGCTAGAATAATTAGGCAAGAAAATGAAATAGAAAGCAGCTAGACTGGATAAGTAAAACTGCCTCTAACTACAGATGAGGTGATCATGTAAGGAGAAAATCCTAAGGAAGACACTAAAAATGTCTAGATTTTATGGCAGTTTAATAATAGTTTAGGTTCTATAATGACAGAATGACAACATACTTTACAATATTTAAATGAAAAAGTTCAGGAGGATTACAGGGTACAAAATCAATTTGCAAGAACTGCATTTTCCAGCAACAATGAACAATCCAAAAATGAAATTAAGAAAACACCAAAGAAACTAAAATACATAAGCATGAGTTTAACAAAAGAAATGTATAATTTATACTCTGAAAACTACAAAGCATTACTGAAAAGAAGTTAAACAGCTATATAAATCGAAAGCTATCCAAGGTTCATGGATCAGAAGACTTAACATGGCAATATACCCAACACTAATCTACTGATTGAACACAATCCCTATCAAAATTTCACCTGGCTTCTTTGCAGAAATCAACAAGATTATCCTAAAACTCAAATGGAAATTAGAGGAACACGGACTAATCCAAACAATCTTGAAAAAGAAAGAGGTCATAGGAGGATTTCGTTTCCTATTTTCAAACTTGCAGTCTATAATCATACTAGTGTTAAGAATAGACAAATCAATTAAATAGAATTGAGAGTCCAGAAATAAATCTTCACATTTGCATTCAGTTCATGTTAAATAAGAGTTCCAAGATAATTCAATAGGGGAAGGGACAGTGTGAACAAATATATTCCACTCTTAAACCTTGCACATTTTTCACTATTAATTTATCCCTTTAGATAATCTATGAACAAATTTAAGTCTACTAGCATACAAAACCTAGAAAAAGTTGTAGCATCTTCCTCATGAAGACGAAGGATATTTACAGTACCAATACATTCATCCCATAAACATTTCAGGTACCAGTTAGCAAAGTACTAGACAAAAAAAAAAACACAAAAAACTATCCACAAGAAGTCAATGATTGATACGTAAAATAAAAATTATGTAGCAAAAGAAATCAGATAAAAGAATACACTCTCTACATTTCCATTTGCTTGGATCTCTTTTAAAAAAAAAACTATACTGACAGAAAGTAAGTCAGTGGTTGCTTGGGCAATCACAATGACCGCCCATAATCAGTGAACCTTCAGAGGTGATAGAAATATTCTGAATCCGAATCAGTAATGGTCATACAAGTGAATAAATTTGTCAAAACTCATAGAAAAGAACACTTAAATGGGTATCTTGTAATACTGTAAATTCCTGAACACATATAGAAATGACAGTAGTTCCTATGGGCATTAAAATGGAAAATAATGGGCCCTGTTCTGAGAAAGACTCTGTTAATGAGAAATACATTTAAGTTTAAAGAAGTATTCTTGAAGCTGGGGTTGTGGCTCAGTGGTAGAGCACTTTGCCTCAAATGTGTGAGGCACTGGGTTTGATTCTCAGCACTGCATATAAATAAATGAATAAAACAAAGGTCCGTCAACAACTTAAAAAAAAAAGAAGTCTTCCTAAAATTTTTAAGTAGCATATTATCTTGCTTAAAAAAAATAATAGACGTTTGACAGAAATCAGCAGCAGTACTATTAGCACTAGCTTTCTTGGTCCAAACTGCTTGATCCTCTAAGTATTATATTTAATTCAGCCATCTAAAATGTATTTACTAATTTCTCTGCAAAGAATTTAAATCATATATGGACTTTCAAATGTCACACATATACATTGTTATAATCTAACTGCATTATACCTTGCTTCCCAATTTAAGAGCTAGTTCCACAGAAAGGTTTTTTATATCATCATGGTACCAAAGCTATCTGCATTCAGTAGAAAACATGATTCAAACTTTAAATTCTGATCTTTTACCAGGCTAGGAACATGAAGTACAATATTGTCTCAACATGCTGGGTGGCAGAAGGGAACCATACCTTTCAGACAACAATCACAATGGCAAACAACTGATACTCTATAGAATATTGTGTTAGTAAACCATGTTGTTAAGTAGGTTGTATATTAAATGCACTTTCAACTTAAGATATTTTCAACTTAGGTTTACTGGTACGTAACCTCATTCTAAGTTGAGAAGCTTCTATACTAGTTATCCAACAGAACCTCTATTCAACTCTAAAACAAAAAGAATTCAGTTAATTTTATATAACAAATATAAGAAGGATGTATGAGATCATTTTATTCCAAGTAAAAGTTAGTCTTTATGATGGTTTAGCAGTCTTTTCCTCATTTGCTCTGTTCCCCTACCTTTTTTATAACCATCTACCATTGTCTCTTTCCTGCTGCACTGTAGCCACACAAATTTCCTTGTAATTTTTCAATCACAAAACATCAAGACTACTTCTCTAGGTTATTCGTTCTTTGTTGTCATTTCCTGAAACTCTTTTTTTCTATTATGCACAGGTTTGCTCTCCCCTTCACCTTCACCTTCTGGGTAAGGAGTTTTCTGACCAGTCTATTTAAATCTGCATTCCATATATAATCTATACTCCTAGTCTTTTTCTCCACATCCTTATGTTTGTTTGTTTGTTTTTTTTTAATTTTGTATATTGTTGTATTCTCTTAGAACAATGCCTGGCACATAGTAAGAGTTAAATATCTGACAAATGAACAAATAAATTCATTACACAAAGTACCTAATGCAGTATACACTTTACTTGCCTTTGCCTATCCCCATAAAGCAAATTACTATCTTCAGATACATCCACAGATATCAGTGTAATTCTGAAGCCCTCCAAACAGCATAAGCTTAATCATGAAAGTACAATTTAATTTTAACACCATCTTCACTACATTTTTTGTTGAAACAATACAGTAGTCAAAAATTCTCTTAAATTCCCACATTAAGTTTATTGTATTTAAATCACTTGGTGATCAACTGTAGGAAAGTTGCGTGTGTGTGTGTTAACTTCATCTCATATTAATTTCATCTCATTTGTGTGATATTAAATAATGTTTACTCCTCCTCCAGGAAGTATGGAATGATGCCTGTCAAGGAAACAGAATTATATGATCTATATTAGCTCTATTAAGTGAGTATGAAGAAAATAAACAGAAAACATGTAAAATTTAAGTCAGTACACAATACAAAGGATTCATTCTTTAGAAAAGTCAAAAAAACATTTTAAAGCCGGCCGTGGTGGCGCACGCCTGTAATCCTCGCACTTTGGGAGGCTGAGACAGAAGAATTCAAAGCCAGCGTTAGCAACAGTGAGGCACTAAGCAACTCAGTGAGACCCTGTCTCTACATAAAACACAAAATATGGCTGGGGATGTGGCTCAGTGGTGAAATACCCCTGAGTTCAATCCCCAGTACCAAAAAAAAAACAAAAACAAAAACAAAAAATCCACATTTAAAAAAATATCATTTACACCTTTAAAATTTAGAACAATTTTTGTACACAACTATATTAAGTATCACTGACAACAGAGTGAAAAATAGACAATTCACAGAGTAAGGATGTAAACTGGCACAGCTTTGGTGTAATAAAATATTAAAAGCTTTGAAAAACAACCTTTCATATATTTAATAAATAGTAATTTGTCAGGCTGTGTGAGGTTTAAAGCACATATCGGTTAACAAAATTACCTTAGTCTCCACTCATGACCCAGTGGTAGAATGCAGGACAAAATTTCAAATGGCTAATTACAGAACAGGTTAAGCACCTCTAATATAAAAATCCAAAATCTGAAATATTCTGAAACAAAACTTTTTTGAGTGCCAACACACATTCGAACAAGTTCAAATATGAGCATTTTAGATTCCAAGGTTAGAGACGTTCAATTGGTAAAGCCTATGTAAATATTCCAAAATGCAAAAAAAACTCCAAAAATCTCAAACACTTCTACTTCCCAGAATTTTGAATAAAGGATATTCAACCCTAGATGCTATAGGAGAACAGGATTTACTTAAGGTTAACTAGGGAAAGTCTTCTCTGAGATGAGTCCTATAGGACATAGGTTGTGCTAAAATGCTATACTATATACTGTCATTTACTCCTTCTAACCTATGATGTTAAGTACCATTATTAGTTAGGCATTGGAGCTATTTAACTTCAAAATTCATATACATCAAAATTACATTAAACTTAGAGGAATGCTTTCTAAAAACATTCAAGCATACAAACTAAAATTCAGCCAAATTTTCATCAGAGTGCTATTTACAAAACTGAAAATAAAAATAAAATTAAATAGTCAACAATAAGAAATCACTAAATCAGTTATGCTTTGGCTATTAAGAATCCTGTTTTGGATAAATATTACAAATGAGTATATCTCAATTTCTCTACTTCAAAAATATACACAGTAGATGTCTCAAGATGGCTTTTCCCTCTTCTTTTTTATACTTTCCTTCATTTTCTAAAACTTTCCACATCACCCTGTATTACTTTAATAATCAAGAAGAAAAACAAGAGACTGTAATACAAATAGACACAGACAAGATGCTCGCATGCAAGGTGACAAATGTTTGTCCTAGCTAACCAACCGTTCTTGAGGTTGCAGCCTGGAAGTGATTTTTATTTTCTTTTCTTTCCTAATTTTTACTTACTACCTTTCTTATAATAAACACATGTTATTACTATTACTTTTTACCATATCAATTCCCTCACAATCTTTCACATCATATAAAAATTTTAAAACCAATACATTAACAGTAATGCTTCCTTAGCATGTTGCCACATATAAGCACATACATGTATACATATGTGTGTATATGTGTGTGTGTACACAAAGAGAAATCTAAAATGCTGAAACAGGTAAGTTAGACTAGTCATTTTATACAAGTCTTCCCTTTATAAAAAACTTCACTTCAGAATTCCCGGGGTTGAAGTTCCGCCAGTATATAAAAACTTCCAAATTTTCAATTTATTTGAATAAAGTGTTAGAAATCAAAGAAACTTAACCATTTTTGAGGCAATAGATAAATCAGAAAGAAAGACAAATCATTCCTGAAACACTGTTAAAGCTACCAGAAAAGCAAATAGGTGTCTTTGTCATGTTTTGACATTTTAGCATGGATATTATTTGTCCAAGGCTGGCATATACAATTATAAAGAAAGGCCTTATAGATATTTTACCTTGGGATATAGACTATCTAAAGAATAAACTCTCTAGTTACTCTAATTTCCACAAATAAACGAAGAGCTTTTGATATTGAAAATTTTTCTACAATGTGCTAATTTATCTTTTTCTTAGAATACACATGGACATAACTGATTATGATGTCTAAGCATACTGTTTGCCTGACAATAATTATTAACACTATCAAAATTATGAACAGGTGTATTTTGTCCAGAATCTGTAGGGTTTTAACATTTTTTTAGTTATAGATAGGACACAGTATTTTTATTTTATTTACTCTTATGTGGTGCTAGGATTGAACCCAGTGCCTCACATCCGCTAGAAAAGCACAATCCCAGCCCTATTAAATTTTTAAATAAACAAATTTTAGGGGCTGGGGTTGTGGCGCAGTGGTAGAGTGCTTGCCTAGTATGTGTGAGGCACTGGGTTCAATTCTCAGCACCACATAAAAATAAATAAATAAAAATAAATAAGGCTCATCCACAACTAAAATATAAATACATAAATAAATAAATTGTAGATGGATTGTGTAATTGTTAATTATTTGCCTTGGATGCTATGAAAAAATGAAGGCACTAACTAATTTGAGGTGGCAGAAGTGAGTTACTATAGCTTTAATATGTTATTAGAACAAAAAAAGTATTTTACTTGAAAGCAGCTTTTTGTAACTACAAGGCTAAATAATCAGTAAACACAATAAGCACTTAAAACAACTACGTTTTACAAGAATGACAGTATAAGCCATGCTTTTCCTTCAATCCACAACCATCATTTTCTACATTCATTACTCTATGATTCACTATCCTACTGCAGCTACTTAGTGCTATTCTGCTTTCTTTTATGGTATTTACTTTTAATGCTTCAAAAGACTCAATACTAGCCAGGCTCAGTGGTGCATGCCTGTAATCTCAGAAGCTGGAGAGGCTGAGGCAGGAGGATCACAAGTTCAAAGCCAGCCTCAGAAACAGCAAGGCACTAAGCAACTCAGTGAGATCCTGTCTCTAAATCAAATACTAAAAAGGGCTGGAGATGTGGCTCAGTGGCTAAGCACCCCGGGGTTTAATCCCTGGTACCTCTCGAAAAAAGGCTCAGTACTCAAGAGATCTTACAGACTTAAGAGAGAAAAAAACTTAAGTTTTTCATACATATTACATATGCAAAGAATACATAGTATTTTCAAACTATTACACTGATGTTCTCACATGTTCAGTTACAAATTACAAATGAATTTTAAAAAGACAAGCCTTACAAAAAAAATAATTTTCTAGCCATGATGAAGTACTGCAAATGCAAACACAGTTACAAAAAATAAGAAATAAAAGTTACTCCCAAAATATTCATAATTTTCACCCTTACCTACGAATGAACTGTATGAAGCAAGCATCCTAAGACTCAGGACTTCAGCATGCAAAATTATCAAGTACTATAGTAAATGGCCTGCTACAATGAACATAGAAATGATTTTTGCCCACTCCAATAATCTCTTACCTCCTCTGTCTCAAAATCCAATAAGCCAGGTATTTCATTAGATAAAACTGCATAAAAAGGAAAGCTCACGAACATAACATCATCAAAAGATCAAATCAATGAAATATCTTAACTAGTTTCATGTTAACTAGTTAAAACCAGTAATCAGAAATAGCTACTATAACCCTTCCAACAGGCTTTACGGTTAACCAAATACTTTGCTTTCATTATCTCAATTGTCATCAGCTACTCTGGGAGACATAAATTATTTTTTGAAAGATGAGGCTCTTCAATATTAATTGATTTGTTCGAGCACATAAGTTTTTAGGGCCCAGCCTAGATTCCATCTTCTGGATCCACATGTGGAATCTTCACAAAATAATGTTATTTCTCCATTAAAAATTAGCATATTTTCAAAGGTAAATAACAGATTTTTTCAACTTTCAAAAAATAAGTGATAGGTGCTATGTCAAGTATTTCCTCTAAATTTCCAGAACTTTGGAAATATTTGCTTAAACCAAAGAAAAGAGGTAAGAACCAACACTGTTAAGAACATACTGTCATGAGTTTTACAGAATCAAAATTTAACCCATCGAACACATCCAAGAAAAAAATATTTTATTCATTTCAAGGCAAAGAAAATAGGCAGAGTCAGGTTCAGTGGCACATGCCCATAATCCCAGTAGCTTTGGAGGCTGAGGCGAGAGAATCCCAAGTTCGAGGCTTAGTCTCAGTGATTTAACAAGACCCTCAGCAACTTAAGAACCTGTCTCAAAATAAAAAAGACTGAGGACCCACTAGTAAAGTGCCCCTGGGCTCAATCTCCAGTACAAAAGAAAAAGAAATGAAATGGGCATGAAGAAAAGTACTACAAAATAACTCCACATTATTCAGGCTGTAAATGGTAGACATCAGTCTGTCAATTAGACACCATTTAACAAAGAAATTATTAAATGCCTATAATGTCCCCTATACTGTGCCAAGTGATACAGATAGAGCAATGCTAAGATTTCTTATCCAAATACTACACATAATATATCAAAGACATCATCTAAACAAAATTTCTGGTAGAAAAAACATGTCTAGACTGGAAAAGCAAGACTGTATTCTTGTTTACATTTACAAATTTGATACATAATAGAGCACAGTGCACTCAAACAGTAGCTAGTTCTCAAATGCCTCAGAAGCTTATCTTTAATGTAACATGTCCCACTCCAAAACACAAAAACAAAACAAAACAAAAAGAACCTTTAGTTTTTACCTCAACTCTGAGGTAAATATTGTTATTTATCCACATTTTCCAAATGAGAAAACCGAAGTTTAGGGAGGATAAGTCACACAGCTAATTAAAAGCAGAATGGTGATTTAAATTCAGGTTGGCTAGCCATTGAGACTTTTGAGTAAAATTATGTAAAATTTCAGCACAATTTAACTGTCTTTATTAAGAGACAGTTATGATAGTTCCATTTTACTCAGCCAAAAATGAACTAGACAATTAGGCAACTTGAGTAGCCCCAAATCACCATGGTAAAAACATTAACTTTTGCTTTTATAAATGGTATATAATGCATGCTATCAAAATAATAATTCATTCAACCTACATTCATAGGGAATCAATTCTTTTCATTCAAAACGTTCAACTAGGGTGTTTTTGCATGTCAGAATTAAACAATGCTAGCAATCTAACATCAATGCATAACTGTTAGGTATAGTATTTTTATCTAAAAACACATGTATCACAGAATTAAAAGAAAAAAAAAGCATGCCTAAGAACATAACAGAGACACTGGCTCCCATGAGTGATTTTTTTCACTATAGATTTTGTTGGTATTATTCTGATTTACCCACGTAATGTTAAATATCATTCCTACAAATTTTGTCAAATAACAACATTCAGATTTTGCCTGCCTCAAAACTTACATATCAAATTTCATCCATTAAGGTCAAAACTTTCAACTACTGGCGTTGGTATACATGTATCATAAACAAGTTCTCCAGATGGTACACATTACAGAGTTTCTAAGTCATACTTGAACAAGAAAGAAAAATTCTGCTATGAATACAAAATACTTTGTCTACTGGAGACAGACAATCCTTTAAAATTTTGAGGAATATACTACACCATCAAGCTTGTAATTATAAAAATTTCCTCTGAAGCACAAATCTGATCATTACTGTTTTTAAAAAAGCCATTTAAAAGAACTGGCCAACAACTCTAAAAAGGCAATGAAAAATAAAAATCTCTTATACTGCAACTACTTCATTCCTTCAACTATGACATCCCAGAACCCCATCAAGATTGATGAAGAATTACATTGCCATTCTCTAACTCCAGCATATACTCCCAGACAAACACAATGCTGACGACCTACCTCTTCCACGTAATGAACTCCAAATCTGAGTTAAAGCACCGTCTCCTGGAACTAATTCATTAATTCCTTCAAACAAGGATGCTCTAGCCTGGTGCATGTCTACAGTATGCACCACAACAACTTAAAAGCTTGAGAAATATTCAGGGCAAATGTAATAGTGCACAGCTCGTAGTAACATTTATTGAACTGTACAAGGAAATCTTATTAAGCATAAAAACCATGATGAACTAATTTCTAAGAAGTACACTATCTAAAACTATAAAACTAAAAATTCCTAAAGCTTTTCATTATTTTAGGGAAACACAAACTAAGGAAAATTTTAAATTTGTTCTCCTATGTAATTTTCCTCTTATGTATACAAACCCTGAATTCCATCAGATCTAGAAAACATTTTTAAGCCTTCTTAATGAAAAATAATTCCTTCTCCCTAGAGCTCCTGATAAAATTTATTAAAGGGTGATGGTAGACCTCTTGCCTCCAACAAGTGAAACCCTGAGTTTGATCCCTAGCATTCAAAAAAAAAAAAAAAATGATGACACTGACAACTATAGGATCCACCACAAAATTTTCAGCAGTTAAAAGGATTACATCTTATTTGTTTCTTCCTCCACTTCAGTGCTTACCCCATTCATGTAGAAAGTACTAAGTAAATGTTTATGAAATATCTTGGTATCTTCAAACACACAAAACTTACCCTACTTCAGAGCCTTCTACTCCTGCCTGGTAAACCATTCACTCAGATTTTTGCATGGCTTTCTCCTTTTTTGGATTCTGCTCAAATGACACTTTCACAGCAGTCTTCTCTCAACACCCTATTTAAAATAATCGGTTCTTCCAAAACTAGTCAACTGCTGTACCTTTAATCCTCTTATTTTCATTATTGGTTATGACTATCTAAAAGTATCTGTTTATTGTCTACCTCCTCCCACCAGAATATTAGTTTGATGAAGATGGAAACTTCTACTGACCACCATCATATTTACAGAATCTAAAAATAACTTCTAGCAGAGAACACTCAAACACTAAAGAATTTAGTTGAAAACATCTAGAGTGCTAACATCCAATCAGTAGAACCTAAAGTTTAAACATTTTATATCCAAATGTTTCTCAACATTATATAAATTCTACAAATCTTGCATCTGCAGAGAGGAGTCTTATTAACACTTTAAAAACACAGAATTTTAGAGTTTAAAGTAACTTTAAAGATTACTGAATCCAGAGATTCACAAATATGTGCTTCACAAAATCCCTGAAGCACATGATTACAATTGTTTTAAACATATACATCTATTTTGGGACATGTGATTCACACACATACACAGAAGTGCATTACAGATTAAATTTTAAAACACTTTGAGATTGCTAGCTCTGCTGCCTAGTTAACTGGTTTTGCTGTAGACCTCAAAGTTTAGGCTAACATGTCTAAGAATATGCCTAGAATTTCTCATGAATCTGCACAGATTAGAACATTTATGACTTTTATTAGTTTTTCTTCTAACTTTCTGTCCAGACATGCTTACACAAATCACAAAAACTACCTTCCTAAACTACTATTTTGTGTACTACTAAATCAAGGCAAAGCTCAAGGCATATCTACTCAGCAAATGATCTCCTCACAGAGTAACCGTGCACTAAGGAAATATGCAAAATATGGCATCAATATAATGTACTATTACCTATTCTCACAGTATTCTCCTAAGTTTTGAGTGTTTCTCGATGAATGTTTATAATTGTAAAAAACATGAACTGCTGTTAGGTATTGTTAAGAATCATGTTTGAAACCAAACTTTCCTACTGCTACTTCTCTTTCAAATTTCTCTACCAATTTAAATATCCTGAATCTGTAAGATCAAATTAAAAAAAAGCAAATCTTCCACTTACACTTCCTTAGTCTTATCATTTTCTCTACAGAGTGTACTAAAATAAATTAGACTTTTGACTTCTGTCTGCAGGTGAAAATGGCTTTCATAATTTCCAACTTCTAATTTTCATACTGATCTAAATATCCCGATTATTCTTTGTAAATGTTAATGTTAAATTTATTTTAAAAGTTAACATCAAAATCACAACCATATAAAATTGAAATAATGTATATGGAAGTATACTTTGCAAGCTGTAAAGCATTTTTAAAATACTAAACATAATAAGGCCAAAGGAATCAGATCTTTTGAATGACATGGTAAACTTAATGAATGAATATTATTGTTTTACTGATATATGACTCTTACAAACAGAAAACTATGAAATTATAACTTACAATGTAAAGAGTAACACAAAAGCACATTCCTGTTGGATATGCCACAAAACCAAATAAATGTTCCTCTACCAAACACACCATCTTACATAACCGATCATTACATTTTGTCCAGATGCTGACTCACAATGGAGTTGTTTCTACATCTGAATATATAAGTGGAAAAATGGTGTATCAATATGTTTGGGGAAAAAAGCAAGTCAATTTATTGTTACCTAAATTGCTAGGCTACAGTACTTTTCTCTTGCTTATTTTATTTACTGAATGAAGATTTAGTTTAACATAAGATATTTCCATTCAGTAAAAGCGGAGAAAGGATTAGTAGCCTGAGTTCTGGATCAAATTCCCTTTTTAAAAAATACACTGTGTATCTTAAATAGTCCTGTCATTAAAAAGCCCCTGGAAAATACATAGGCAAGTAAGATGTAACAAAAGATTTCTAAAATTATAAGCCAAACATTAGCATCTCAACTAAATGCAATTCTGGGAGTCATTTATACTGTTTTGGTATCTACATCTCTAACAGACAAAAGATGGCTCACAATCTCTAATGCAAGCCCTTAAGGCCAGATATTTCTCAAAATTATAATTTTCAAGATTTTTAGAAATAAAAGAGAGTGCATATATCATATATAGCATCACATCTCCGAAGTGGGCTAGGCAGCAACTGTAAGCAAACACACTAACATATCTATATTAAACTGAAAGAAAATTACAGTAAGAGGGATAATATAATAATAATTAGGATAAGAGGAATAATTCCAGTTGAAATTTATGTTTAAAAAAACAACAACAAAAAAGGGATCAATTTTAGGAACTTTTTGTATTTTGGATCTCTGATAAGGATACCTAACAGATACATTAAACCGTCTCACTCAATTTCATGAGAACAATGGTTTTCAAACTAGAAAGCTTCTACTTTGCACTAATCATTGGGACAGGTATTAGGAGGGAAGGAAGGAGGGGCACAGAATCTTAACTTAAGAAAGCCCAAAACTAACAGGAACTCCCCATTTAGGGGTAAATATGCATTACCTTATAAATATAAATACAAAGTATCTTCTCCAACTAATGATTGTAGCCATACAGAAAACATCAATAAGTACAGTCAAAAGCAAAACAGGACCTTAATTACTCTATTCCTAACATTATTGCCTTAGTTCCATACAGGCTACACAATTCTGTAAAAAGCTAGTCAGTTATTTTATCATAGGTAATTAAGCAAAACTAAAAAGGGATTCAAGAAAGTAAAGTAATATAGGATATCTTTCTCATCTTTTCAAACTTGTTGCTTCTGATCTGTGGATTGGAAAATGAACACTCTGTCAGCATTCTCAAAATACAATTTGGCAAAACAGTTCCAGTTAAGACATGTTTATCGAGAACCTACCAAGTACTACGCAGTATAGAAAGCACTAGAAATGCAAATATAAACAAAACAGAGCCCTACCCCAAAGGTGCTCACAGTCCTGAGGAAGTTTCAGTGGAGCGATTAGAAAACAATGTGACACATGTAATAATGGAAGTCTGCAGAATAAAATGCAACATAACAAGAGGATTCTGGGACTCAAGAAAGATTTCGTGAAGAAAGTAATTTCAGAGAAGAGTTTTGAATAAGAAGTTTATGAAGCAACAGAAGTGACAGTTAATCCCCCAACACAAATACATATACACAACACATGCACATGAATGAAAAGAAAAAGAAAATTTCAGAGTAAATGGCAAATATAACTGAAATACCTAATTATACCTAAATGGACTTAGACCTCGAGTCTAAGAATATACAAAATATTAGTGTGTCCAGGAAAGGAAATTTTTCCTACATAACTCACTGTTATGTAGAAAGCCATGTATAAGCCATGAGCTCTTTTCCAAAGAAAAAAGACAAAGAAAAAAAGTAAACCATTTTCTTATTTCATAATGCAGCATACCTCCCCCCCACAAGTGACATGCCAAGATATCTGCGTCTGCAATTCAGAGAACAGGCTATCAGAAAACAGTTAAGAATTTCATGTCCAGGTCAATCTTAATAGTATGTAAATGAATAAACCTTAGCATGATTTGTGATCAGTTAAAGTAGAAATCAAAGGCTGACAAACAAAAAATCCAGAAAAACAAGAAAAATTATACATTATTTAAATTGAAAAAGGGCTTAATAAATACAGCTCAGGTAAAAATTAATTTTCCTTCTACCTTTTTACAAAGGCAAATTGTCTCCAGCATCAATTTTAGCAGAACTCTTTTCAACACATCTAGTATATGTCATAATTCAATTCCTTTAAAATATTACAGGTAGAAATCATCCTTGGTAAGGAAGAACAATCACCTGTCTCAAGGACCAGAATGCCTCTCCTATCATAACACTAGATATCTTGATCAATATTGTATATAATTCCATTCAAACATTACAGTAGAACTCAGATTAACTGTCCCTAAAACTGCTCTATCTGGTAACTACTTCTTCTTTTTTGTGTTATAAAATCCACAAGAGATACAGGTAACAAATAAAACCGTAAATATTTAAAATTATCTTTTCCAAAGACTGTTATCACTATTCACATAAGTTGTCCTCAAATGCCTATTTAAAGAAGCCTGTGAGATTCAAAGTTTGTTTTTAAATATGTGATCATAACAGAATAACAAAAACTTTAGTTAAAAAATAGTATGATCACCGAATATCGCTTTTAAAGGGCAAAAAATTAAATTGGAAACTAAAATTACATTTACTAGCCTATTAATGTCTGCTCATAATATTTACATATGAAGTACTTTTAAAAAATTTTCTGCATTATCAGAAAATTTTATGAAGCCAATTTATCACTAAAAAAGGTAAAACTATAACTTCCTATGGGATGTGAAAAAGTCTTTGATGGTCTTTTTCAAAGTATAAGTACTTTTAACACCAGTATCTACTAAAGAGACAAAAACCAAAAGAACTGGGTTGGAAGTATTTCTAATGAAATCTACTCATAAATCTGAAGTACTTATTTACTTCTGAATAAAGAGAACTTTGAGGTTTTAACTATGAAGCACCTCTGAAAACTCAAAAAGTAAATTAAACATCCAAAATAATAAAGCTAAACAAAAATAATTAGTTACTTTAGGGAGGGATATCATTTAGAATTTTCTGTTTTATATTTCAGATCAGGTACTTCTCAAATAAAGAGGGTATAAATTATTCAAATATGCACTTTGCCCTCATGTTTCCATTCAAAGTATTAGCAGAAATCCCTACAGTCCGACCAATTAGATAAAAAAGGGGAAGTACCATTTTAAAATTAAGTGAGGATCTTGCAAAATCAAGAAAGAAGTGGATAGGGTAGAAGGAATTTGGAAGGAATTTTGTCTTTTTTCAGTTTATTTTGTATTTCTTTTCCTTTACATTTAGTATTACCAAAGAAGTACAAACCAAAGTATAGTGTAACATACAGGGTTTACTAAGGATCTCGGCCTACTAATATCTTAGTTAAGAAACATTTCAATGAAACAAGATCTGAATGTAGATAGACATGTAAACATTTGAACGTACATTTAATCGTTTCAGTCTACTGAGATTCTTTTTTTTTTTAATATTTTTTTAGTTGTTAATGGACACAATGTCTTTATTTTATTGCTTTGTATGTGGGGCTGAGGATCGAACCCAGGGCCTCACGCACGCGAGGCAAGGGCTCTACTACCACTGAGCTACAATCCCAGCCCCACTACTGAGATTCTTAATAAACCCTTTAAGCCTGGGATAAAGTTATCTCCCAAAATTGAAAGAGATATTATATTCATTGACATTTGGCAAACTGCTGTCAAATACACCCAGTACTCACAAACTCAACATAAAGCTGGGTACATAAACAGATACTTTTAAATTTCTATGCCCCCCAACTCCATTCATCATCATCTCCACTTATTTCAAGCAAATCAACAATGGCACCTATGATTCTTGAGCTCTCAAAATTCTTAATATCAAGCATGACAGAAAATGTGTTCAACTTTTAACACTGAATTCAAGTATGGCTTTCCGTGTAATCAGTACAGTAAGTACTTTCAACTCTTTTGCCAAAACTGTATCTGTGCACTTAATTATTAAGAACTGTCCAGATAATAAAGGAGTAGGATTCTCTGACCAAGAGTTTTATGAAAATGAAAGAAAATATGGTGCACTCTGTCTTCAGACGTTGAAAAGTGAAGTTACCTCCTAGGACTGGCAGGAAGTTGATATTAAGGTGCCTTCCGAAGACAGTGGTACCCGTATGTAAGGCTTTTGTGGGGATAATACCTTACTCACAGGGCCCCAGAATAAATGCAAATACTAAAACCTTAGAAATGCTTTTCAAGAGATAACTATTACTTGTTTTCGCTAACAGCCGTAGTTTAGAGTTAGAAGCTTCTTCTAGACATACAACAGTACCTCAACTAAGAAATACGAGGGGCCTCTCTTAATCCGATTCATTTCTTCCATGAAACTTTAAAGTTTAGACCTAAGAGCAAAAGGTGGAGAGGCCCCGGCGGAAGTAGAAACCTTAGGGCTTGCAACTTCACAAACAGAAGCGTCTCGGGTTCCTCCGCCTCCCCAAGACCATCCGGACTCGGTCTCTACAACACCACGGAAGCTTCAACCTCCGGGTGCGGTGGCAGAAGCAGCATCACAGTTGCACACCTCCTGCCTCCACCATGCATGGCCTTCGGTATCCCAGGGCCTGGAAGCTCCTGAGGCCCGTTAACTAGTCCAGTGTCCCCCATCTTACACTTACAGACACAAACAAAAACACACAGAAGTGGAGGATGATGTGCGTGAATTGAGAGACTGTGAAGAACCAGGGACAAGCAGCTGCTGGGAAGGTGGCAAAGCCGACCAAACCGGGCCGGGGGTCCTCGGCTGCCGCCGCTGCCACCCTCTCTTCTACCCCAGGAAGCAGCGCGGCGGCAGCCGCTCCTCCGCGCTGGCGGGAGCCCCGGGGAGCGGAGTCCGGGAAAAGCCCGGGCGCCCGCGGACGGGACCGGGCCTAGGATCTGGAGCCGGCGCTGCAGCGGCCCGAGTACAGCGACGCTTTACGTCCCGTCCACCACCCCCCATACACACCCCCTCCCTCCCACCACCGCCGCCACCCCCCCTCCCCGCCCGCTCCGCTCTCCCTCTCTCGATTGGAGCCGAGACAAAAGCAACGGGAAGCGGCGGGCCGGGACGCTACCCGCGGACCCCGAGTGCGACCGGCCCGGCCCCGAGGCACTCCCCCGCGTTGCGAGGGCCCCGAATCCGCCGCCCCCGCCGCGCGCCCCGCTGCCAGACTTCCGAAAATTTGCCAAAAACTCACCGCATGAATTTTCTTGTCCCGCGGATCCAAGATGGCGACGTATCCACCGCGGAGGCTGCTGGGAGCAAGACCTTTACCCTCTGACCCCCGCCGTGACCCCCGTCGCTGCGACTTCCCTCAAGGCGGCGGCGGCGGAAGGTGGGAGAGGCGACAGGGTTGGGGGTGGGTAGACTGCTTCTCGCGCGCGTGTGAGTGGAAGAGGAGAAATGCTTCACTCCCCCACCGCCCTCTCCGAGGCTCTACGGTGTCTCCTACCCACTGACAGGAAGGCTTGTCGCTCCGCGGCCGTTACAGTGAGCGGGGCCTCTGCGGCAGCTGCCGTGGTCCTAAGGCCGGGTTGCTTCGCACTGGGCTCCGGCGTTGGGTCCGAGGGGGCCGCGGGGTCCAGGGGCGGGGAATGGTGAGGTGGCGTTGGTCCGCCCACCTGAGGGACGCTGAGCGTGTTTGTGTTTGTGTCCTACTTCATACTCACGACGTCCGCTTCGAGCCGGGCGCCTCTTAACTCGCACCTCTTGGAGCAAATCTGATGGCTATCCCCTTTTCTTCCCCAGCCGCTCAGTCTCGGGTGCCCGTGCACTCACCTCCAGATATTGGCAGCACGTCACCGTCACCTCCTGAGAAGTGAGTTGTCCTCTGCCGAGATCATTGGTGTCTAATCACTCCCCCCTCTCTCTCTCTCTTTTTTTTTTTTGTAAACTAGTGAGAGAAAGTAATAAAGGAGAGCAGGTTTTTAAAGCACTGGTATGTGAATTTACTCAAGCCTAATTAAGATTATGGCACTTTATTTAGCAGCCTCTCCTCATTCTCCTTATAAGCCTGAGTAACCTGCTGGGCTATCACCAAGACCTTTTGAAATGATGATGGCTTTGGTGGAAACTTAAAGGAGTGACGTCTGCTTTCCAGAAAAGTAGTTGTCTCTGAAAGTGAAATTAAGCTTTTTTTGGCAATACAGTAGTCTCCCTTTATTCCTTTATATCCATAAACTTCAGTTTTTGTAATTACTAAAGCCTCTGCATGTTATTTTGAAATTTTGTGTAGTTTCATAACATAAAAACTTCTCTATTAAATAGTTTATTAATGTAAAGCACAGTTAATTTGAAGTAAATAAAATTTCTGCTTTTCTGGTTGTTTCTTTATAAAATCATTTTCTTCCAAAAATATCACTATAATCCAATTTAAATTTGTCATTGAAAGCAAAGTCAGGAAATAGCATTTGTTTTTGAATACAAGGTATTTTGATATATCAACAAACATTGTGTAAATTTAACTTCAAATGGTGTTGGTGTAACCAATAGAAAACGTTGTCTCATTATTGCTTTCATTAAACATTCTGCTTCACTGTGTTTTTTACTTTAGGAAAAAACCCTCCCCCAACTCTTCCTTCCTTCTTGCTCCTTCTGCTTTCTCCTTTCAAGGCTGTGTGTTAAAAGACTGCTTCTGTGTATATGTAATGTATAAATGTGAATACATGTACATATGATGTGGTTTATTGAACACCTTAATCTAGCTATTAATAATTTGAAAATGTAACTATTAGTGGTTTGAATCCATAAAATAGAGTGATTAAAAATGATACACTTACATGTATATAGTAACATTAAATATTATGTACCATATTAATCTATTAGTTTGACTTATACATAGGCCCACTTGATTAAGGCCCAAGAAATGGAACTTATTCTTACCATCTCTGTATTTACTTAAAAGCACAGATTTAGAAAAATCACTTCCAAATGGAACAAATCTGATTTGAGAGTTTTAATTACATGGATTGTTGTTGCAAGAGATAGAACAACAGACATTTTCATAATAAATTTATGGGAATGTTAGGAAAAATACTGATAATATTGCTTTTTTGAGAGCACCGTTTAGGATGAATTCACTAAAAGCCATATCGAGCAAGTTTTTTTAACTCCTATACCCTATGCCAAATCTATCATAAATCTGTAAAATTAGTTTTAATAACTGCCTCAGAGAGTGTTCTCAGAATTAAATGAGCTAGCTTTGTTGAGGGCTTATATGAATGACATTTAGTATATAATAAAGGGTGCATTTTTTAAATTATTGCATCAAAAGTTCACCTTTACTTGCCCATTTGGTAGCTTTTTTGGGGGTGAAGGGAGTTGATAGATTTTCTTACTTTTACTTGAGAAAGAGCCCATGTTATTTGGGCATATGTGTGTTTTTGAAATAAATGTTAAATCTTCTGTGCACCTTACAGAAAAATCACTGACGAATTGAGAACAAAAATACCATATTAAGGGAAGAATGACTTTGCATATAAAAATAGAAGGCCTCCCATTTTTAAAAAGATGTGACTATAACTGGCAATTTTGCCATGGCAATGGATAAAAAGATCAGGGTTCTCAAATTTATTGTGTCTTATACAGAACATCTGAATCCCCCTTGTCCATCCCCTAAACCTTCTTTCCTAGTCTTTGTGATTTCCGTAAGTAGTACAACCATTCATCAGGTTGGTTGGGCATAAAATTAGGAATTTGTGTGATTTCTCACATCCTATATCCAATTCATCAACTTGCCTTATAATTATATTCTGAATTCAGCCATTTATCACCTTCATTGCTGCCACCCTGTCTGAGACACCATCATTTCTTATTGGATCATAGCAGTACCCTCATTATTTACTTCTATTTTTCCCCACATTCTCATGAAAATTTCCCCCTTCAAACGTTATAATACCAGCCAGAACCATAGTTTCAAATTTGTATGTTATGTTCTTCCCTACTGAAAACGTCCAATAGCTTCCCTATGCACACATAATAAAATCCAAATTTCTTAGCATGACCTTCAAGATCGTATAATCTGGCCACTGCCTATTCTCCAACTTTATCTAGTTTTCACCAATCTAATTGCCTCTATTTCTGTTGTGTGCCAAGCTTTTGTCCCTAAAAATTTCTCCATTTTTTTTTTGTAGTGATAAACATGCATACATGACTGCCTAGAATAAAGACTATATTTCTCAGCCTTCCTTGTAGTGATGGTGCTGGCCAGTGTAATATTAGCACATATATCATGTGGCACCCTTGCAGAATCATCCTTAAATGGCACCTGGTATACCCTTCAATCCTTTGCTACTTCCCCTATATTTTGTACCCTGGAATGCAGATGGCCTGAAACTTTCATTTCAATTTGGACCATTTATAAGTTCTCATCCTAGGGATTTGCAAAACCTTAAACTGCTGGAAATCAGGGTCCTTTAGGATTTTATGGATAAGAACATTACATCCCTGAGTTCCACACCTTCAAATTTTGATGTGAAAAGAAAGTAACCTTTTATTAAAGTCCCTATTTGGGCCTCTTAACTGATATTCCATCTCAGGGTCTTTGCACTTGCTGTTTATTGTCTTTCTTTCATGGGATATAATTTCTCTGTCTTCTCTTTGGCTAACTCATTTTCATCCTTTGGGTCTTGACTCACATATCACATTTGACAGGCCTTTCTTGGCCATTGTATCTAAGGGTAGCTGTCTTCCCATTTATTCTCTATCATAGAAACGTCTATAGGGATAATTAGGTAATTTGTAAAATACTAGCCAGGAAAAACAGTGCCAAACTAATGGGATTTCCCTCGTTTCCAGCCCTTGATAATTAAGATATATTATCTTTCTCTGGGAAACTTGGAAGGTTATTACAAAAGAAAGGAAAAACAAAGCTTAATTGATGAAGCATACTAGCAAATCAAAAAGAACGGCAGTATATTTGAGGTAGAAATTCTCTCTATATAGTAATCTGATTTATTTTGTAATTTACCAAACTTCAGTTTCTTTATCTAAAATATAAGAATCTTAGGCCTTGAATAAAAAACGCTTAATAGTGCCAGTGCAGTGGTACATGCCTATAATCCCAGTGACTTGGGAAACTGAGACAATTACAAGTACAAAGACAGCCTGAGCAACTTAGTGAGACTCTCAAAATAAAAAATAAAAGGGGCTAAGGACGTAGCTCAGTGGTAAAGCACCCCTGGGTTCAATCCCCAGTACCTAAAAAACAATAGTAGGCCAAACTTATGAATGACAAAATGTCTTACACACTAATTTAGTCTTCAGCTGTTATTTTAAGAAGTAATTATATCTTGATAGTACTGACAAAAGTTCAGAGAAGCAGTATTGGGAGAGTATGAACTGGCAGCATACTTTTAGAGTACATTTAGGCAGGGTATGTCAAAAGTCTGAGCATGTACATTTGACCCAGTAATTACTCTTGTAGAAATATATCATAGGAAATAAGGACAGGCTGGGGATGTGACTTGGTGTAGAGTGTTTACCTGGCCTGTGTGTGGCCCTAGGTTCAATGCCCAGCACCAGGGGGAAAAGAAAAAGTGAGGGACATAGGGTATGTGTAATAATTGATTGCAAGAGTGTGCTTTACTCCATTGTTTATTAGTTAACTGGATTAGGAAACATCCATACAATGAATGATTTTCAACCATTAGAAATAATATGGAGAAAATTTTACTGATGTGATAAACAGTTAAGTGTAAAGAAAAAGTTGTAAAATATTTCAATTTTTAAAACATTGTCTCATAAAGAAGGTCTAACAATATGCTCAAGGTGTTAAATCAATCTTGCCAAAGTAACTTGGAAATCTTTCCCATTCTCATAGTTTTTAAATTTTCATACAATAAAATTTTTAGAATACTAAGTAAAAGGCTGCTTTTCTCTTTTAAGAAATACATAGATATTTCTGGGGCTAGTACTAGATACACAGTTGTGAAGCCTAAAACCTTTTCTATATACCCCACAACTAAAAACCAATTCCCATATTTTTATCTTCTAGGATCCATCCTTACTTCTTCATTCCTATAGCCATTCTCTTAATTATATACTCATAAACCTCCATCTGAACCTTTTTTAAACTGGGGATGGAACTTAGGGGTGCTTAACCCACTGAACCACATCCCCACCCCTTTTTTAGTATTTTGGGTTTTGGATTTTGGGTTTTTTTGAGACAGTTTCTCTCTAAGTTGCTTAGGGCCTCCCAAGTTGCTGAGGCTGGCTTTGAACTTGGGATCCTATTGCCTCAGGCTAGAACTGCTGGATTACTGGCATGTGCCACCACACCCACTCCCTCTGAACTTTTGAA
Organism: Xerus rutilus; assembly: GCA_028644305.1. Taxonomy (NCBI): domain Eukaryota; kingdom Metazoa; phylum Chordata; class Mammalia; order Rodentia; family Sciuridae; genus Xerus; species Xerus rutilus. Next base: position 43,183,159 of record CM053403.1, read on the forward strand.
AGACGTTCTTTTAAACTGGACTTTGTGCATAAAGTTTTATCTCTTTAGTCTACCAGACTATCAGATTTAGCTTTCTACTGTTCATGTTTTAGGAGATTTATCTACTGCATAAAATTCTTACAATGATGCCTTATCACCTAAAGGATAAAAGTACAAACTCCTTTCCATGAGGTAAAATGATTTAGTCAGAAAAAATAGGCAACACCAGTGGTAGCAACAGAAGTAGAAAGCACTTACGCTCAATGCAAGCTAACCACTGTTTTTTACATTTTTTTAACCTATATTTACTCATTAAATCTTTACATCTACTTATCTAATAGTAAATGTTAAAATCCATGTTACAGAGTGTAAATTCTCTACTAGTTCAGAAGAAGGAAGTGGAGAAAAGAGGAATAGCTTCAAATGGTTAAGTTTCATGTTGAATAACAAGTAGTTTGAATAGATAGAAATAAGAGGAAGGAACATTTTCAAGTGAAGGGAGTAACGAGAGTGAAGGCAATTATTAGTTTCCTACCATACAAAGTACCACACAATGGATGGTTTAAACAGAAATGTATTCCTCCTCTGAGGCCCTTTTTTGGCTTGTTAATGACTGCTTTCAGTGTCTTCACATGGTCCTCCCTCTGTGCCTGTGCCCTAACTTCTTATTAGAACACCAGTTAATGAATTAGAGCTTACCCATATGACTTCATTTACCTTAATTACATCTACAAGCACAAATATAGTCACATTCTGAAGTACTGAGGATTAGTACTTTAATGTGAATTTGGGGGGCAGGGAGCACAATTCAACCTATAACACAGAGGCAGAAATTATGAGCCACTAACTAAATTCAGAAAGGGCTGGTGGGATTTGTGTAGGCTAGGGTGGCAAGATTTTAGAGTGTTTTAAATGCCAGGCAGAAGAGTCAATACGGATGGTTTTATACAATTTATTGCCTAGCGCTGTGGCACATGCCTGTAATCCCAGAGGCTCAGCAGGCTGAGGCAGGAGGATTAGGAGTTCAAAGTCAGCCCCAGCAAAAGCAAGGCACTAAGCAACTTGGCGAGATTGTCTCTAAATAAAAACAAATAGAGCTAGGGATGTGGTTCAATGGTCACCTCCTCCAAAAAACCAAGTTATTTGTATTCAGATCATTCCTGATATTTGCACCAAAAGAGTTGGGAGAGATCACAATACAATAATTTGCACTACCTGACTACATGTTATATCCATTTTTATCATTTAACATGACTTCTTATTCCTGTCAAAATAATTACTTTAAATTATCTAAAAATCATCTTAATTAATGTGTCATAAGTTTTACCCTTTCAACTCTATTTCATTTAATAAAATATATTCCCCACTCATGCAGTAGAATTAATAAAATACTTTTTACCTTTCTCAATTATTTCATTTTTGCTGAATGTTTAAATACTTGGCTAACCTGCTTTTTCCAGTCAAAACACCATTTATTCTATCTTTACATATGAGACATATTTCTTTTTCTTAAATTATTACAAGAAATAAGCTAAAAATGAGCATATAAACCTATGTCTGTTGGCCTAGATGTGCTTGCAAAACGTATTGTGACATGAGGGGGAGGTTTAATAAAAGGGATAGAGTTAACTGCTGAAAGAGTTAAACAGAACCCCTAATGTTATTTTCTCTAACCATCTATCTTACATTACAGTGCTAGAAAACAAAGTCAAAAGTGTGGCACAGAAAATTACACATTTGTTTAGTTCACATCAGAAACAGCTTTTGAAATCAAAAGCTTGGATAATAATTGAAGAGCAGTTTGTTTCAAAAAGGAAACCCCTGTTAGACATGAGGATTTAAATTTTTTCTCAAAACCCACATTGGAAACTTTTTGAGGACACAGATGATTAACAGTTTCATTTATACAAACAAAACATTTATGATCACAAGTCTGTGCAGTAAGGCAGGTGTTTCACTAAGTTACCAGGATGCCTCCAGTTGTTACAGTTTAAGAAAAGTCAATGAAAGATTAAGGAGACTAGTGTTCAACTTTAAAATCATTCAAAAGATAAAAGGACAGAAAGCCTTTAGCTTGCCTTCCCAATATGGGACAAATTTAATAAAAATGTATTGGAGCAAGGCTTAGGTTCTATGTGTATTTTTAGAAATAGCATAGAATCATGAAACCATAAGACCTAAAATAATATATTTTAAAACCTAAGTCATAATGTACTTTGACACATTCACCATTCTAAAATGAGAGACTTTATGGCAAGAAATGGCCGGTATCTCTAATAATGCCATCATTTCAGGGAGGGGACATGTTCCGTTATATACATTCACTTTATGTGTCCAAATCTTGTGTACAGATTGAGGTTACTGTTTACTTATAAAAAGGCATTTCATATTGCTGAAGATTTTTTGTGAAAACAGCCTTTTGTGAAATTTCATTATGATGACTACAGTGACCTTATGTCAAACACAAAACAACATGTTTACTCTTGGCTTATATATTTCAAGCAATAGTTGATACTTGAAATACCAAAATGATTATTAAAAAATAAAAAGAATTTTGATGGCTCTTTAGAGTTTGTTGTATAAGGATCTCTCTTATAATTAGGAGTTTTCAAAGCTTTGCATTATTTTCATGGTACTTTTCCCGAACTCTTTGTAAATTTTCTCTATCCTTTTTGAATTGTATTCTGGATATGAACATAAAAATATGTTTTTAATACAACCAGTTTTGAGAATAATAGAATTCTTCCTCACTTAAATATAAAGTTTTGTTCTGACTCAGTGTTCATTTGTCATTCATTATTCAAACATGATTGCATCTCAGATATATGCCAGGCATTGTGTTTTGTCTCTGAGAGAAGGAAAAACAGTGTGCTTTTCCCTATTCTCACACCACTCAACACATTTCTGACAACAGATACTTGGGGTTTATTTCCCCACATACCAAGAAATGAATTGTCCAGCCAACACCAGTTGGATATTATCTAATTCAATTCTGATACTATCTGTAGAGAGCATCAGATCTCACAGTCCCACAAAGCTACTCCCTACTTCAGATGCCAGTTGCAAGCAGTAGGTTGTCACCTACCCTTCTGACTGATGAACTACAAATCAGTATTCCCATGACCCCCCCTCCATTTTGATTAATTTGTTAGTATCTCATAGAACTCAGGGAACACTTTATTTATGCTTACTAGTTTATTAAAAAGGATAATTCAAAGGATACAGATGAACAGCCAGATGGAAGAGATGCATAGGGTGAGGTATGGGAGAAGGGACATGGAGAGTGTGCCTCCATGTGTGTGCCATTTTCTAGGCACGTCCCTGTGTTCAGCTATCATGAAGTTCTCTGAACTCAGTCCTTTTAGGTATTATGGAGGCTTCAGAATATAAACATGATTGATTACATCATTAGCCACTAATCAACTCAAACCTTCAGCACCTCCCTCCTCAGAGCTGTGGGGGTGAGGGCAATGAAAGTTTCAATCCTCCACTCACTTGGCTGTTTGCTCTAGCAACCAGCCCCCATCCTGAAGATATCCAGAAGCTCACCAAGAATAACCTCATTAGAACAAAAGATTGTCCTATCTCCCAGGAAATTCCAAGGGATTTAAGAGCTTTGTGCTAAGAACCAGAAACAGATCAAACATGTTTATATAGGATATCTTACCACATTGTCATGTAGTTCTCAAAACTATATGATGTAGATACATTAGTATAATTCCCCATTTCCTTGTAGTCATGTGTATGTAGTAGATATTCTCCAGCTTAAACTTGTGAGCCATGTTTTCCCCTTCAAGAACCTGTACATATACTGAATTTCTCTTATTACTCATCACCTTTGGAATTAATTATTATCAATACTAAAGTCACTTAATATTCTGAACATTAAAGATGATGTTACCCTCTAGTGCTTCTATGGGTACTATCATCTTTAAAAATAGGTAGCCTGAAAGAAACATCCAAATGAGTTAATGACAAGAATATAAGATCTTTGGAAACTAGAAAGTGGCTGCAGCTAACCAGTCAGCATGCACATGCATACACACACACAAAAAAATAAACAACAATACTAATTAGAGATGAGAGGTCACTATTGTTAGCACCTGGTTTGCTGTAGTAGCACTTAGTTTGTCAGCTACTTATTTGCAACTGCTATAATTGCATGATATCACTGTATAACAGTCTGTACAACATTTCTATCATATAGGTGGTATTTTCATTTCACAGATGAGGAAATACAGACTTTAAGAGAAATTGCTTTAGATTACATAGATTATAAAATGATAGGATTGGAATCCAGGTCTCTAATTCCAGAACTTGGTCTCTCTTCTTTTGAAATATATGAAATATTTTTGTATCTCCATTCTTCTGGGGAGAGTCTCCATACATTTCATGGGATTCCTCAGAGGATCCCTAATAAGGAAAAAAATGCTGATGGGCACAGTGGCGCACGCACATCTGTAATCCCAGCACTTAGGGAGGCTGAGACAGGAGAATCCCGAGTTCAAAGCCAGCCTCAGCAACAATGAAGCACTAAGCAATTCAGTGAGACCCTGTCTCTAAATTTAAAAAACACAAAATAGGGCTGGGGATGTGACTCAGTGGTCGAGAACCCCTGAGTTCAATCCTTGGTTAAAAATACATATATATATATATATATATATATATATATATATATATATTTATATTTATATTTATATATATAAACACTAAAACTCTCCACTGTAAATTCAGTGCCTTACAGTGGGGAAGAAAGTAATTCTAAAATAGTCTGGTCACAGAATATGTCCAACAGGTTTTAAAGTATGTTTTAAAAGAGTCAAAAGTCAATCAAATGAATAAATATGGGGAACCTAGATACATGATTAAAATTCTGATTTAACTAACTATTGAGTTCCCATTATATACCAGTTTACATATTACATTACTATTGTTTCTCAATGTTCAGCAACATAAGAACACCTTTTTAAGAATTGTGGATACCTAAAGTGTTACATTAATTTTATTATAGTTAATATGTGCAAATAGAAAATGGTATACAGTTATGCTCTTCAGCTATTTTTAACTATGCTTTTCAAAAAATTAGGAGGAAAATAAAAATATTTAAAACTAATAACATTAATTTTGATGTAACAGATAATATTGTTTTGCTGAGCCTAAATCATCATTAGAAGTTAGGACAGCATAGATTTATTTGAATTTGGGATACTTACATCATCATGTAATAACTCATTGTTCCCACCAGTTTTCTAGTGTAATTTTTTGAAACCTTTGTTCCAGTAACAGGAAATTACAGTATTTGGTCTTTACCCAGTATGTACACATCATTCATGTGTTTATTATTTGTTTATTCAATGGCACAGGATAATTTAAAATGTATAGCTTGGCTCTGCCTCTGTCACAAACACAAAAATATGAGATTAATTGTTTATATAATCTTTTTCTTTGTGATCCAAAATGTAGTTATGTTAATTGTTAGATGATTTTTTTAGATAAAAGTACAAAACTGAAGTTTTTGTGAAAAATCACAAATATTAAAGTGGATCACTAGGGATTTGAGAAGCAAAGGTTAAAAGTTTGAGGATTTGTAATAACTAAGACCTGGAATTTTATCCAACTAAAACCTACATACCCTTTTATCCAACTAAAACATTCCTTTGGGCAAACTGAATAACCTCTCCAACCTCAATTTTTCTGTTTGAAAATTGTGCATAGAATATTTAATGTACCTTTTAGAGTTGCAAAAATTTTGTCAGATAGCATATATAATGTGTAGATTGAACCAAACATTCAATAAATAATAGTTGTTATGATGATCATGATGATGACAGTGATTTTACATAAGACCACATGTAATTTAAGAATTTTAAATAAAGAAGTATAATAATTTGAATGAGGCATCCAAAAGAGAAAATGCAAGAAATAAGCTACATAACTGGCCATTAAATAAATAATAACAGAAACATAAATGTGCTGGCTGAGTTATATATTTTATGTTGAGATATAAAAAATAAATTAGGCGCCAGGCATAGTGGTGCACATCTATAATCCCCATAATCAAGGCTGAGGTGGAGGATGGCAAATTCAAGACCAGCCTCAGGAACTTAGCTAGACTTTTTATCAAAATAAAAAATATAAAAGGGCTGGGGATGCAGCTGTATGATAAAACACCTCTGGGTTCAATCCCCAATACCAAAAATAAAAAACTAATAAATTAAGTAAGGTAGGAAAGTGAAGTAAAAGATTATGTTTTATAGTTGTCACTAGTGATTGTGTTTTATTTTGCTGCCATAAGAATAACATTTAAAATTTTTTTAAATGTTAACTTAATTTGCTTACCTGAAGGTTTTTGTTTGTTTGTTTGTTTGTTTTGGTACTGGAGATTGAACTCAGGGGCACTCGACCACTGAGCCACATCCCCAGCCCTATTTTGTGTTTTATGTAGAGACAAGGTCTCACTGAGTTGCTTAGCGCTTCGCCGTTGCTGAGGCTGGCTTTGAACTCATGATTCTCCTGTCTCAGCCTCCCTAAGTGCTGGAATTACAGGCTTGTGCCACCGCGCCCGGCTCATGAAGGTATTTCTTTCAAAATTATTTACAGGGTTTTAGAAGACACATCAGTTTTTAAAAAGACATAGTTTACAAGAAGATGGCTACCAAATATTTGGACCTAATTCTCAACATTCCATTTTTAATATAATGTTCCACTATATATGAAGTAGAACCTGTAGTCATAATCAATTAAGGGGTTTTAAAAAAAAAAACTGCCTAGAATAGAGGTAAACACTGTATTCATAAAACATACGTACTTCATTAATAATAGTAAGATTAGTTTCTATGACTGGTAAAGATGGTCCTAGAAGGAATATTATACGCAAAACTTCTCTTTTCCTTTTAATGATAGCCTGCAATTAGGAAGGAGTTCCTCATAAGTATAACCCATCTATTAGTTTATTTTTCTATTGCTATAACAAAATCCCTGAAGCTGGGTGATTTGTGAAGAAAAGAGGTTTATTTAGCTCACAATTCTGGAGGTCCAAGAAGACCATGGCATAGGCCTTTGTCTAGTTCTTGTGAGGCTCAATGGCAGTAGTGCATGTAGAAGAGCTCACATAGCAAGACAGGAAGCCAAAGAACAGAGAGGAGCCAGTCTTGCTCTTATAAAACAATTCATTCTTGCAAGAACTGACTGGGATCCCACAAGAACTTGATTAATCCTTTCAAAGGGCAGCACCCCCAATGACCTAACAACCTCCAACTAGGCTGTACTTCTTAAAGGTCCTGTCACCTCCCAACATTACAACACTGAGAATCAAGCTTTTGACACATGAACCCCTGGGGGACCCACTCAAACCATATCTAAACCATAATAACCCACATAAATAGAACTATTGAATGGCAAAACACAAAGAGATAGTTAATTGATCACTTACAAACTCACAGCTGCCCCTGAGAAGAAACTTGATAGTGAAGGACAAGAAGAAATCATAAAACATAGAACTTCTAAATTGTAGGGAAGAACTGTTTGGTAGCCTCATTCTGAAATCTAGTTGATTTCTGCTAAAAGCATGGGGAATCAAATTAAAAAACAAAAATGCCCTCTTACTTTAGTAATGGAAGATAAATCTTTATTTTGAATAAACAAATAGCATACATATTTATTACACTTTTCAAATTAAATTGAAGAACTTGTATGAATCTGTAGAGTTCCTGTAGAAACAAAAATTATTGAAAGGAAGAAAGCGAGAGAAAGAGACCCAAATTAAGTTTCTCAGTTTCTCAGTGCATTAATGCCATAAACTACTGGTAAGTATTCTGGGGGTGGGGTTCCACATCCTAAATTAAAATAACTTTGAGTAACCCCATAGTATTAAACAAAGTAGTGTCACAATCAGCAGCATTCACGTCTACCCACCGTCATAACAGAACAAAACAAAACCAAAAAAAAGCGGCCTTTTAGGAAGCAGTATTTGTAGACAAGGGTTCCTCTGACATGTAGCTGCAATAGGGGTATTTGAAGAGAATCACTTTTAAAAGATTGAGATTACTAAAAGAAAGAGAAAGTTTTTTTTCTCTATAGGATGCTGACTTATCAAGAGAGCTTCTGAAGCTCTTTGAGAAGAGCGAAATAATTTGAAAGAGAAGATAAATTGAGAGATATGACCCCAGGAAAGTGGCCTCCATGCCCATTATTTAGTGTGGCAAGAATAATGAAGATTGCAATGGGTAGTAAGAACAACAGGGAAGATAGGAGAATTGAACCATTTGTCAGTTAAGGGCTGATCACAGAAGGAGGAATGAAAGGGGTAAGCTTGATCCAGTTGGGCACCATCAGGAAACTAGTAATCAGAAGTCGTGCAGACTCCTTGAAAGAAACCTAATTGGAGATACAACTTTTGGACAAGGGCTCATGGAGATTATCAATATCTAGTTAATAAAGATTGCATCGTCACCCACTTAAGAATAAACATTTGCCACTTTCTCTCTGCCTTTCTTCTGCCACAAACCAAGAGCACCACAAGAAGAACCAAGTGTCTAAAACAGATTTCTCCCATACAGTTTCAAAGTCACTAGAGCTCTCTCTGTATGGTGGGTAGTAGGGGTGGTAAAAAAGGTGAGAAGAGCTTCAAATTGAGCTATAGTCTGAAATTTTTATTTATTTATTCATTCATTCTACTTAATTATACATGATAGAATGCATTTTGATTCATTATACACAGATGGAGCACAACTTTTCATTTCTGTGGTTGTACGTGATGTAGAATCACATCATATATGCAGTCATACATGAAGCTAGGGCTGTGATGTCCATCTTATTCCACCATCTTTACTGTCCCCATAGTCCTCCCCTTTGACCAAATTTCTTCCATTCATCCCTGTCTCCTTCCCCATTATGGATCAGCATCCACTTATCAGAGAGAACAGTCAGCCTTTGTTTTGGGGGGATTTCACTTAGCATGATATTCTCCAACTCCATCCATTTACCTGCAAATGCCATAATTTTATTCTCTTTTAATACTGAGTAATATTCTATTGTGTATATATACCACAGTTTCTTTATCCATTCATCTATTAAAGGGCATTTACGTTGGTTCCACAGTTTAGCTATTGTGAATTGAGCTGCTGTAAACATTGAAGTGGCTGCATCACTGTAGTATGCTGTTTTTAAGTCTTTTGGGTATAGACCTAGGAGTGGGATAGCAGGCTCAAATGGTGGTTCCATTCCAAGTTTTCTAAGGAATCTCCATACTGCTTTCCAGATCGCACCAATTTGCAGTACCACCAGCAATGTATGAGCATGCCTTTTCCCCCACAATCTCACCAACACTTATTGTTGTTTGTATTCTTGACAATTTCCATTCTGACTGGTGTGAGATGAAATCTTAGAGTAGTTTTGATTTGTATTTCTCTAATTGCTAGACATGTTGAACATTTTTTCATATGTATGTTGATAGATTGTATATCATCTTCTGAGAAGTGTCTGTTCAGCTTCTTAGCCCATTTATTGATTGGATTGTTTGTTTGGTGTTAAGTTTTTTGAGTTCTTTATATATCCTGGAGATTAGTGCTCTATCAGATGTGCGTGTGGCAAAAATTTGTTCCTGGAATGTTGGCTCTCTGTTCACTTCATTGATTGTTTCTTTTGCTGAGAAGAAGCTTTTTAGTTTGAATTCATCTCATTTATTGATTCTCAATTTTACTTCTTGCACTATAGGAGTCTTATTAAGGAAGTAAGGTCCTAATCCAACATGATCAAGATTTGGACCTATTTTTTCTTTTATTAGGCATAGGGTCTCTGGTTTAAACCCAAGTCCTTGATTCACTTTGAGTTGAATTTTGTGCATGGTGATAGATAGGGGTTTAGTTTCATTTTGCTGCATATGGATTTCCAGTTTTGCCAGCACCATTTGTTGAAGAGGCTATCTTTTCTCCAGTATACATGTTTGGCACCTTTCTGTAGTATTAGATAACTGTATTTAAGTGGGTTTGTCTCTGTGTCTTCTATTCTATACCATTGGTCTACATGTCTATTTTGGTGCCAGTACCATGCCATTGTTGTTACTATAGCTTTGTAGTATAGTTTAAGGTCTGGTATTGTGATGCCTCCTCCTTCACTCTTCTTGCTAAGGATTGCTTTGGCTATTCTGGGTCTCTTATTTTTCCAAATGAATTTCATGATTGCCTTTTCTATTTCTATAAGGAATGACATTGGGATTTTAATTGGATTGACTCTGTATAGTGCTTTGAGTGGTATGAACATTTTGACAATATTGATTCTGCCTGTCCAAGAGCATGGGAGATTTTTCTATCTTCTAAGGTCTTGTTCAATTTCTTTTATTAGTGTCCTGTAGTTTTCATTGTAGAGGTCTTTCACCTCTTTTGTTAAATTGATTCTCAAGTTTTTTTTTTTTTGAGGCTATTGTGAATGGGGTAGTTTTCCTCATTTCTCTTTCATAGGGTTTATCACTGATATATAGAAATGCAATTGATTTATGGGTGTTGATTTTATATCCTGCTACTTTGCTGAATTCACTTATTAATTCTAGAAGTTTTCTGGTGGAATTTTTTTTTATCCTCTAAGTATAGAATCATGTCATCAGCAAATAATGATAATTTGACTTCTTCTTTTCCTATTTGTATCCCTTTAATTTCTTCCATCTGTCTAATTGCTCTGGCTAGTGTTTCAAGGACTGTGTTGAATAGCAGTGGTGAAAGAGGGCATCCCCATCTTGTTCCCTTTTTTAGAAGGAATGCTTCCAATTTTTATCCATTTAGGATGATGTTGGCCTTAGGTTTAGCATAGATAGCTTTTACAAAGTTGAGGTATGTTCCTACTATCCCTAGTTTGTCTTGTTTTGAACATAAAAGGGTGCTGTATTTTATCAAATGCTTTTTCTGCATCTCTTGAGATGATCATATGATTTTTATCTTTAGGTCTATTGATGTGATGGATTACTTTTATTGATTTTTGTATGTTGAACCAACCTTGCATCCCTGGGATGAACCCCACTTGATCATGGTGCACTATCTTTTTAATATGTTCTTGTATGCAATTTGCCAAAACTTTATTGAGAATTTTTGCCTCTGTGTTCATAAGGGATATTGGTCTGAAATTTTCTTTGTTTGATGTGTCTCTGTCTGGCTTATGTATCTGGGTGATACTCTCCTCATAGAATGAGTTTGGAAAGGTTCCCTCCTTTTATATTTCATAAAATAGTTTGAGGAGTATTGGTACTAATTCTTCTTTGTAGGTCTTGTAGAACTTGGCTGAGAATCCATGTGGTCCTGGGCTTTTCTTGGTTGGCAGGCTGTTGATGGTATCTTCTATTTCCTTGCTTGAAATTGATCTGTTTAAGTTGTGTATGACAACTTAAAGTTGTGTATTTATACTGGAGTATAAATTTTCAAAATAGTTTCTAATTATCCTCTATTTCAGTAGTGTCTGTCATGATATTTCCTTTTTCATCGCGAATTTTAGTTATTTGGGTTTTCTCTCTCCTTCTGTTCATTAAGGTGGCTAAGGGTTTGTCAATTTTGTTTATTTTTTCAAAGAACCATCTTTTTGTTTTGTCAATTTTTTGAATTGTTTCTTTTGTTTCAATTTTGTTGATTTCAGCCTTGATTTTAATTATTTCCTGTCTTGTACTTTTTTGGTATTGGTTTGTTCTTCTTTTTCTAGGGCTTTGAGATGTAGAGTAAAGTCATTTATTTGTTGACTTTTTCTTCTTTTAATAAATGAGCTTAATGCAATGAACTTTCCTTTTAGCACTGCCTTCATTGTGTCCCAGAGATTTTGATATGTTGTATCAGAGTTTTCATTTACCTCTAAAAAAATTTTTTTCTCTCTTCCCTGATGTCTTCTGTTATCCATGCATCATTCAATAGCCTATTATTTAGTTTCCAGGTGTTGGAGTAGTTTCTATATTTTAATATGTCATCAATTTCTAATTTTATTCCATTATGGTCAGATAGGATGCAGGGTAGTATCTCTATTTTTTTTTTTTGTATTTGCTAAGACTTGCTTTGTAACATAACATATGTTCTGTTTTGGAGAAAGATCCATGTGCTGCTGAGAAAAAGGTGTATTCACTTGTTGATGGATGGAATACTCTATATATGTCTAAGTCTAAATTATTGATTGGTTTATTGAGTTCTATGTTTTCTTTGTTTAGTTTTTGTTTGGAAAATCTTTCCATTGGGGAGAGAGCTGTGTTAAATTCACCACGTATAATTTATTGTGTTATGTCTATTTGATTCTTGTAGTTGAGAAGGATTTGTTTGATACGTAGATGCCCCATTGTTTGTAAGATATCATTAAAAGAGCCACCACTCAGGGAGAAAAGGGAGATTCTACCTGTTATTGTTAGGGATAGAGGAAGGTTTTTAAAAAGCTGTTTTTGTTTAAACTCTCAACAGGCTGAAATGTTTTCATAAACCAGGCAGAAATACTTTAAAACATGTATACTTAAGTTACATAATTCATTTCAAAATATGCTTTCAATCACTATCAATTTATTTTTTGGACTTTATAAAGTTCTGCAATTTAAATATCTACAAGTATTTTAAAAGTGCATGTACAACTGATCCTTATGGTGACATTCTGGAGCGCAGACAAAACAACCAGGTAAGAAACATTCTTTACAAAATGGTATTCTTAAAAATTCTGCTCCTTTTTGCATTTGCCACCCATCACAAAATAGGAAGCTGTATTGTTCAATCCTGATATTGTTACCCACAGGCAGCTTTATCAATCAGCTAAGATATTGCCCCCCAGCTGGGATTTTAAACATGAAAGTAAGATTAAAGAGTAAAATAATCTGAATTTCCACTTTACTTTTAGCATAGGCCTTGCTAAAGTTTTTAAGTCAGACAGAATCTCATAGAATTTTAAATTAGTCCTTATACATCTAATAAAATAAAATTAATATAATTTCAATCAGAAAAGAGCAAAGAGTCATTCTAGAAGTATTTAATCTTTTGGAGAAATATTGAGTTTTATTGATATTTGATGCAATAATATCTTGCATATATATACTCACCCCCTTAAACCATCTTACAAACATGAAGAACTCTTTTTTTTGTTTTATTGGTGAGGGAATAATACACAGGATTGCTTTTTGACTTCAGATCTGGAGACAAATAATTGAGTCATTCTTTTATATGAAGAACAACATGAATGCATGCAAATTCTCAGTGTATTCATGCTAACAAATATTTACCATGTTCTAGGCACTTATCCAAACATAGGAAAAATAAAGCAATAAGAAAAAGACAGATGAGGTCCTGTTTTTGTGGAGGAGATTGATAATGAACAATATAAATAAATACTCAAGATGATATTATGCAGTGCAAAGAAGTGTGAAGGAAACTAAAGCAAGATAAGATAGTGACAGAGATGAAATGTTTTTAAATGAAGTGGTCAGTGAAGACATTTCTGAGGTTACATTTGAAAAAAACATCTGTAGGAACTGATGTTATTTCAAGTGCATGTTCACACACACACACACACACACACACACACACACGTCTTCTAGAAACTATTTGATGCTTCTGATCTCTTTCATTTTAATCCAACAGATCTTTATTGAGTGCTATTTTCCAGGCTTTATTCTAGGCTCTTGCCATATAACAGTAAATTAAATAGATGAAGATCTCTGACAGTGTGAAGACAACAAATTCAATCAGGAAAATATAGACAACGAATAGCATAATAAATAAATTATGTACTGTCAGAAGGTAATATATGTTATTGGGACTGAAAAATAGAACAGAAAAAAAAGGAAGATAGGAAAAGGATAAGTTTTGCTGGTGCATAGGCAAATAGGGTAGGCCTCAATGAAACTTGAGCAAATACCTAAACATCTTAACAGGTAAGATTGTTAGCCAAGTGCTTGTCTGAGGGAACAGCTCTCTTTGACATACATGGGCACAGACATATATGCATACACTTTTACTTGCAGTAATGTTACTTTTTTCTAATTATTCCTAGCTAATAAAAATAGATATAATACACTATCATACACTACCACATGAAGGTGCGAATCTATTATTTTTTATCTATTTGGGAAAATAGCTGCTGTACATGATTTTAAATTTTTATCATCTGATATTATAAAGAAATATCATTTTAAAAGACACTGAAAATAACCATTATTATTATAAATATATGTATTTTTACATACTGGTATGTGTAAGTCACAGCGAATGTACTATATCCTTTCTTCTTAAATAGTAATGGTACTTTCAAATTATGTTTAGAAATATAAAATAATAACAATATTAGTTAGGGAAAGTGGTAGAGTACTAACTTCATGCTATAAACTGAGTGCAAGCCTAATAAGCTTGATTATTGGTATGAGTAGTTAGAAAAAATGGATTTCTATTCATTCTATAAAATTAGAATAATTTTGACATTTTGTCTTACTTTGGCTTCATTCTATCTTCTTGACATTGCTAATTTTATTGCAAATCTATTTAAAGATAACTCTTGTTTTTCCACATTTTTTATTGGTACATAATGACAAGATTCATTGTTACATATGCGTACATGCACACAATATAACGATATAATTTGGCTGGTATCAATTTCTAGCACTTCCTTATTCCTTCCCTGACCCCTCTTAGTCCCTTTCTTCTACTGATCTCCTTTTGATTTTTAGGAGATCCACCCACCTTTCTTTTTCTTTTTCCTCTCTAGCTTCCATATATGAGAGAAAACATATGACCCTTGACCTTCTGTGTTTGACTTATTTCATTTAATATGATGGTTTCTAGTTCCATCCATCTTCTTGCAAATGCCATATTTTAATTTTTCTTTATGGCTGAATAAAATTCCATTTTATATATATATATATATCTCACATTTTCTTTATCCATACATCTATTGATGGACACCTACACTGGTTCTATAGTTTGGCTATTGTGAATTGTGCTGCTATAAACATGGGTATGCATGTATCACTCTAGTAAGATGACTTTAATTCCTCAGGAAAATACTGAGGAGTGGTATAGTTGGGTAATATTGTGGTTCCATGCCTGATCTTTTGAAGAAACTTCACACTAATCTCCATAGTGGCTGTGCTAATTTACAGTCCCACAAACAGTGTAAAAGTTTTCCTTTGTCTTCACATTCTCTCCGGCATTTATTATTATTATTATTATTATTATTATTATTATTATTATTATTATTATTTTGGTACCAGGGATTGAACTCAAGGATACTTGACCACTGAGCCATATCCCCAGCCCTATCTTATGTGTTTTATGTAGAGACAGGGTCTCACTGAGTTGCTTAGCACCTCGCCATTGCTGAGGCTGGCTTTGAACTTGTGATTCTCCTATCTCAGCCTCCCCAAGTGCTGGGATTACAAGCGTGAGCCACCACACCCAGCTTCCGGCATTTATTATTATTTGTATTCTTGATGACTGCCATTCTGATTGCTATAAGATGAAATCTCAGTGTAGTTTTGATTTGCATTTCCCTAATTGCTAATGATGTTGAACATTTTTCACATATTTGTGGGTTATTTGTATTTCTTATTTGAGAAGTTTCTGTTTATTTGTTCATTTATTAATTAGGTTGTTTGATTTTTTTGGTGGAAAGTTTTTTGAGCTCTTTATATGTTCTAGATATTAATCTTCTGTCAGAAGAGTAACTAGCAAAGATTTTCTCCCATTCTGTAGATTCTCTCTTCACATTCTTAATTATTTCCTTTGTTGTACAGAAGCTATTTAATTTCATGTCATCCCATTTATTAACTCTTGGCATTATTTCTTGAGCTTTAGGGATCCTGTTAAGGAAGTCATTGCCTATGCCTAAAAGCTGAAGTGTTGACCCTACATTTTCTTCTAGGAGTTGCATAGTTTCTGGTTTAATACTATGGAGTTTTTGTTACTAAAGCTCTGAAGTATAACTTGAAGTCAGGTATTGTGATACCTCCAGCATTGCTTTTTTGGCTTAAAATTACTTTGGCTATTCTGGGTTTAAAGATAACTTTTATTAATCTACACATCATATTTGCTATTCTGCAGACTTAAAATCTTCTAACCATTATGTTTCTAGGGTATGACTTTTTAAAAAATTAACTACATAATCACAACTAGCCATTTAGATATAGTAACTGTATTTCTTTTCTTTTTTCAAATTGCTTTCTATGTTAATTTTTGGGTCAGTGTTGAATAATAGGTAACTTTTTGTAACTTTAGATTCAATATCTTACTGAAAAGCTAATAAATGTTTCTTAAACACTTTGTATACTCCCTTTAACTAACAAGAAATTAATTATGGTTTGTCTGTGAGATATTCCCCAAAAGGCCCTGTGTTAATGCCAGAGGTAAAGTGATTAAATTATGAGAGCTATGACCTAATCAGTATATTAATCCATTCACTGTAGTAATTTGAAAGGACTACTGTTTGGGGTGGTAACTGTAGGCCGGCAGAACAAGGCTGGTAGAGGTGGGTCACTGGGGGTGTTTCTTTGAAGATTTTAATCTTGTCCTCCTGACTCCTTCCTCTCTTTCTTTTCCCTGGCTTCTATGAGAAGGACAACTTTCTTCTTCCATGCTCTTCTGTCATGATATTCTGCCTCACCTTGGGCCTAAAGCAGCAGAAGGAGATAGGGATGGGGTGGGGAGGTCATGGACAAAACCTCTAAAAGACCAAGCCTTGAATAAACTTTTCCTCTTCTAAGTTGTATTTTCCTTCTCTAAGGAAATTTCTCACAGCAACAAAAAGCTAACACAAAATTAATGTTTGATTGTCAAAAAAAAAAAAGCATTTTAAAAAACTTTGTTTCCCCCATGAAAGCCTTCTTTAAGCCCAGTCTACATTGTCATTCTTTGCTCCTCCTCCTCCTCCTCTTCTTCTTTCTTCTCCTTTTTTCACCTCCTTCTTTCTTCTTCTCCATCTTCTCCTCCTCCTTCTATAGTATTAAAGATTGAACCCACTGGCTGGGGTTGTAGCTCAGTGTCAGAGTGCTTGCCCCTCACATGTGAGGTACTGTGTTCAATTCTCAGCAACACATTAAAAAAAAATAAAAAAAAAATAAAGATGTTGTGTCCATTTGTAACTAAAAAATATTTATAAAAAGATTGAACCTAGAGCAAATCAAGTATGCATTACCACCAAACTGTATCTTCAGCCATGTATTGATTGATTGATTGATTGATTTTTAATTTTGAGACAGAATCTCATTAAGTTGCCAAGGCTTCTCTTTATCTTGCAATTCTCCTGCCTTAGCCTCCCAAGTACCTGGAACTATAGGTGTGTGCCACCACACTTGGATCTACCTCCTTGTTCTGAATTTATTTTCTATACTTCTTATTTGACAATATAGGCTGTCTTGTGTCTCTTTTAGCTTCCAAAAATAGATCAGACATTTTCCAAGGACAAAGAACCAGTCCTTATGAGTTAGTATAATATTTTTTCCCACTATACTTATAAACTCAAAGTTATGCTGTGTCTGTGGGCTTAGGGCAGAGCTGGAGCTTCATGTGAACTTTAGTTCACAACTGTAGATGTGGAAAGATTAAGCAGTTCATACTGATCTACAGCTACCCTGAATTTTTTACTACCTAGACATATTCTCCATGGAAATTCACTTGTTCTGTACATGATCTTCTCAAAGTCAAGTGATCCCTACTTAAAAAAGTGTATCAAGTAATTAATCTGATAATACAGTACAATGAAGCATAGCCCTATGCAACCACACAGGTTGCATGCCCATGAAGCAGGCTCTAGTACACAAGATGTGCAAGAGAATAATAAAAATCCTAGAAGTCTATTACTGTGACTAACAAAACTTCTAATTTCATCTCCTGCAAGAACTCTATGAGTACCTATATTTATTAAAGTTTTATTTTGAAAATACTTGATATTATAAAGAGTTATTGCTAGCATATTTTCACATGATCAAAATTAAAATGTATGCCTATATTAAAAATCCAGAAATTTGTGTTTGTTAAACCCTAATTTTTTTGTTATTAATCTAAAAAGTTTCAGATTTACTAAAAAGAAAAAAAGTCCCTCCTTTTTTCAGTTCTATTAAAAGAATGAGATTTTTATAAGGAGCATTAGATTTTATTTTTTTTATAAGTGAACGACATCAGCTTGAATGTGTCATAGTAAAACCTTCTTTTGGCCTCATTAGTAAAAAATTATGCTTTAGTAAAGGAACCCTAGTGTTATCCAAATAGTCACTCTGTTGACGTGATCATTAGTAATCATTAGATAGCTAGGAAAATAGCACCACATTTTACACTTATCAAAAAAACTTAAGACTTTAGAACCTAAAATGTACAACAGTTAAATTTCAATGTGCCTAGTCAAGGTTATTTAGTTTGTATATTTTCATAATGTCGAAAGCAGAATTTGACCAAGAACGTTTCAATCCAATGTATTGTAACAGAGGAATAAGCCTTCCTCCTTACAGACTTTGTAACAGTTAAGAAAGCCAAAGTAACAAATTTCTTTTTGACTTCTGAGTAGGACTTTTTAGGCTGATTATCTAATTAACTAATGGATGATATTGATAAATAGGCATTATAATTATCACTATGACAATTTTCTGTAAAACAAATGATAAAAAACTTAAGTTTCAGTTCACCTAAACTGTTCTCTTGGATTTTAAAACTTGCTGTTGGCCTTGAGAAACTGAATGTCACTGAATGAAATCCCATACTACTCTCTCCATGTAATCTACTATAGGAGAGATAGAGATACCTCTCTATTAGCAAAACAGACTCTAATCCCTTCCTTGTGGGCTTGAGCTCTAAAGAGAATGAGGCAAGCAATAGTAAAAGCCAGGAAAAAATAAAGCAGAGAAGGAATATAGGAAGTCCCGGTAGAGATGAGGGTATGGAAGATTGCAATATTAGATAGGCTGAAAGGAAAGTCCTCTCTGAAATGATGAGTAACTAGAGACCTGGAGAAGACAGAGTATTAGCATTGAATATCTGGGGAGTGCATTCCAGACAGAGGGAACTGCAAATGCAGAGCTCTGGTGTGTTCAAAGGCTGGAAAGGAGTGAGCAAATGGGATCCCCCTAGCAGACAAGGTAAGAAAAGCAATGAGGTGACAGTGGTAGACATCCTGCAAAGAAAAGTACAGTATCTTGGTCATAAATCAATGCAAGCTATTTTGGTAACTGATTTTTAACTCTGAGATAAGCTGTTGGAAGACTTGGAGTAGAGGAATGATATGACCTGTTTTGCTAAGAAGATCTGACTGAAGTGAGATAAGAAATAGAGAAGCAGGAAGGCAAGGTTAAGATGCTGTAACTATATTTAAGGTGAAAAGAGATAATGACTTGGACCAGAGGTATAACAAGGATGGCGAGAAGCAAGTAATTTTTGGATAAAGAGTAAAGAGCTCCAAAATTTATTGTTTGTCATTGGTTGAAATATTATTTTACAATCATTTGTGATATATGTATTTTCATGGTAAATTTTTTAAAAAATAAGTGAAAAAAATCAATCAGACTCTCATTCTTTAATTTTTTTTTATTAGTATTAGGGATTGAGCCTAGGGCCTCATACATGCTAGGCAAGCACTGAACTACATCCTCATCCCTTTTTATTCTTTTAATTTTTATTTTGAAATAGTATCTTGCTAAGTTGCCCAGGCTGGCCTCTACCTTGCGATCCTCCTGCCTCAGTATCCCGAGTAGCTGGTATTATGAGTGCGTACCACCATGCCCAGCTTTCAGTCCTTCTTAATGTGTGTGTATATGTATATATGTGTATGTATATGTGTGTTTGTGCATTTGTGTATATATATATAATCATATCAAATATCATTTTGCTACCTACTATCCTTATTCATATATTATGATTGTTTTTTATTTCTTTAAGTATACTCCTAAAATATAGTATTAGTGACTGCATAGCATTGTTTGGATGAAGCATAATTTAGCCATTCTATAAATAGAACAATTTATTTAAGCTATTTTCTGTTGTTGACTATCTACACATTTTCTAGTTTTCTCTAATATATATACCGCTAAAATTACTATTCACATTGCTATATTTTTGCAATACAATTACTACATTACTTAGTTATTAACTAAGTAATTAATTCCTGTTAAGTTTAGAAATGACTGCTGAAGTTTAACTAGAAAGAAGAAACATATAGTGGAACTATGACTGTAAACTGACAACTCAGAATTTTTAGATTTCTTCACTATAACCATAGAAAGAACAGATTATCTATATCTGATGCATGCTGGTAGATTTTAAAGGGTACCAAAATATTTTAATATAAATATTTATAAATTCCTGCTGAATATTTAATAAACATTCATATATTTCAGGATTTGTTTTCTATTTCTTATAAACGTAGTTATTAGAAGGAACAGATGACCGATTGTAAGAAATGTTACTATTTTAACATTCTACATGAACTCTGGTCATGTTGGACTTCTGGCACCTGAGCTTTCATACCCATCTGTTTATAGGGCACTATGCCTACTCTTCAGATTTAGGCCAGTTTCAAAAAGTCATACATAAATCGAGATGGGCAATATATTGAGATATAAGTCATCTATTATTTAATCTCTTTGAATTAAGTTTTTAGAAAGACCTTTAGTCATTTATTGATTTGAAATAAATTTTTTAAGGTATACATATAAAGCAAAATATCAGCAACCTTTTAACTTCACTAAGTAATAAGTAGAATACTAGACTTTTCAACACAAGTAAGTTGTTTAGGAAAAGAGCCATAATATATCTTTTAAAACATTGAATATACTATTTGAGGGGAAGGAATTGGCATTTATTTGTACTTACAATGTGTGAGGTACTTTTGCATAATTTGTGCATATAATTTTCATATTAATACTATGAAATAGATATTATTATCCCTACTTTACAAAGATACTAAGAGAAGTGACTTACCTAGTATCACACAAAGAAAATCGCCAAGTTAATCTCAACCCATTTTATATGACCCCAAGACCCATGCTTTTAAAAATGATACCATACTGCTTCAGTGGTTGGTATTGAAACATTAGGATAAATTGACAGAACTATAATATTGACTGAAAGTGGTTTTTAGAAATTAAAAATTTTAAAGTCAACCAATTGAATGATTGCTTTTTTAAAAAAACTAAACATTGAATGAATATGAAGATACAAATTAGCTCTCCTTACCTGAAGACAAAAATTAATTACCAAGTAATTAATTGTTTAAAATTCAAGTGAATACCACTTAGACAAAATATTTAAAAGAAAAAAAATTCTGATGACCTGTTTTCTTGTCTGTAGAATAGGGATTTTCAAACTTAAAAAATCTGTGTTTTCCCAAGCAAAATTACATAAAACAAACAAGTGTGTTTGAAGTGGGGTATAGGTGGGAGATAGGGAGGTGTAGCTTTTGTTTGTTTTTTACCCAATTCCCTCTTCAATTTCCTATTTAATTTCTGAAGAAATATTTATATATCTCATGATTCAGAATATCATTTAAAAGCCTGTGTTTTGGCTTGAACACATACTTTTTATAATTCCACTGATTTATTTTGCTTATCTACTAGTCCCTATAAAAATGTGATTTGAAAGTGGTAGAAAAGTTTCTGAAGCAATGATTTTCATGTTTTATTTTATACTGAATTATCTTACCACATTTCTCCCAGTCAAAATCAATTAATTCATTCCATCAAATGTTTTTACAACTTCAACTAAATAGCAGGCACTGTACTGGTTCCTCCCTTCAAGAAGCCTAAAATTTAGTTGGACGAGACAAATAACAAATGGGAAAAAGTCAATTTGTGCTATTAAGAAAACATCTGTTTTTGATAAAGAATGATTATGGCATGTTGAGGATCTACTATCATGGTCTTATTGTCAAGTTTCTTGTATTGGGTTGAAAGATGTCTCCCCTAAATTCACATCCATCCAGAATCTCAGAATATAACTATATTGGAAACAAGATCTTTGCAGATGTAATAAATTAAGATACAGTCATACTGGATTACAGTACCCCCAAATCAATTGACTGGCCATCTTTGTGAAAAGAGAAATAGAGACAGATTCACAGAAGAGAAAATCATGTGAAATGAAGGCAGAGATTGGAGTGAAGTATCTGCAAGCCCAGGAACACCAAGAATTGCCAACAACCACCAGAAGGTAGAAGAGGAAAGAAAGGATTCTTCCCTAGAGCCTTTGGAGAAACCATGGCCTTGCCAATACCTTGGTTTTGGATTTTTAGGATCCAGAACTGTTAGAAAATAAATTTACATTGTTTTAAAGCACCTAGTCTGTGTTAATTTGTTAAAGCAGTGCTAGGAAATAAATACACTACTTTTTATAGGTTAGGAAGGCTTCTCTAAGTATATGAACTTTACATAGACACCTAAATAATGGAAATGACCTAGCTATGATAAAATCTCACTAGAAGGTAACTCACAGGTGTCATTTCATTTCAGTGATAAATATTCTACAGATACTTAAAATGACAAGTTCTAAAATTAAGTTGTTTTTCCCTCACTACAAACTCCTCCCTTGCAAAATCTACATAAAATAGATATTAATATTTTTTCTTATCATATACAGACTAAGAAAATTGGAGAGGACCATACACCTTGTAAGTGGCAGAGCTAGATTCAAATTTGGGTAATCTAGATTCAAGATCCTGTACTCTTAAACAACAGATCATACTAACACTACTCCTAAACCAGACACCATGCTTTTATTCTGCCTACAAGCTTCCAGTGTGCCGCTTTGGTGATATCACATAATACAGTCTTTTTTATTCTTTTAAAAATTTTCTTGTTAATTCATGCAGTCTTACCTGTAGAATTGTGGAATCCAACTTTTCTCTTTTGTTTGTGTGTGTGTGTGTGTGTGTGTGTGTGTGTGTGTGTCTTCCATAAAACAGCTACTACAGGCCAGGCCAAGTGGCACATGCCTGTAATCCCAGTGACTCAAGAGGCTGAAGCAGGAGAATCATGAGTTTGAGGCCAGCCTCTACAATGTAGGGGCACCTGTCTCAAAATAAAAATATTAAAAAGGGTTGGGGAATATAGCATACTGGTAGACTACCCTTGGTTTAATCCCTAATTTTAAAAAATTCAGCTAGTACAATAATGGATATGTGTAAAGTTGAATATTCTGACCTCTCATACAATGAGAAGCCTTAGTAAAATTGTTTTTGAGAACTTCTAATTTAATAACCTAGACTGTCAATCACTCAGTTCAAGTTTGTCAGATCTCTAAATGAGTGGATTTGGAAAGATGTAGTAGCAATTTGATTTCCCATTTCCTTTGATCTTGTTTTTACATTTCACCTCTCCTCAGTTAAATTTGTTGGAAAGCCAGACATAATATTTTTACTTTTATCTCCTTCCTTAGAATTTCTTCTATGGCACATATGAATTTACTTAGGGATTCTTCTGTAACAAGAACTATCTAATTGCCAAGTAAGAGTGTGAATAATTTATTACAAAGAAAAATGTGAAATACTTTTCTTACTGATAATCACTTTCTTATTAACCCATAATCAATGAGAAACTTTCTGGGGAGTTGGGTAGGAGTGGGGAGTAATGTTATGCTCAGCTTTACTTTGGAGTGCCACCTACTGGTAAAATAAGTCAAATTTATGACAAATGAAAAGAAAAATTATGTTGGGAAATTAAAATAATTAAATTGTTGAAGAATGACATCAGCATGATGGTAGAAGAGGAGTTTCGGAAACATCAATTTGAACAACTATCCAAATTCCAAAATACTTTTGTAAGTGCAAAAGAATCCAGGTCAGATATTTCAGAACTGGATTTAGTACAGAAATAAGAAAAAATGCATTGAAAAAGATAGAAAGTACAGTTTCACATTACTCATGAGCTATTATTTGAATGTGTCCCCTCCCAAATTCAAGTGTTAAAAATGGTTAGTGTGATGGTATTAAAAGATGAGGCCTTTAAGAGGTAATTAGGTTATAAGGGCTCTTACGCTCATGAATGGGATTAAAGCCCTTATAAAAGAGGCCTCAGGCAATGTTCAGCTTGCTTGCCCTTCTGTCTTCTTCCATGTGAGGACATAATGTTATCCTTCCAGAGAATGAAGCAATGTGTCATTTAGGAAGCAGAGAATAGCACTAGCCAGACAACTGAATCTGCTGATGCCTTGATTTTGGACTTTCCAGCCTCTAGTACTGTGAGAAAATGAATTTCTGTTCTTTATAAATAACTCAATCTGGATATTTTGTTATACCAGTAAAAAAATGGGATAAAACATGGTCTCACTCCTCCCACAAGCCTGTGTAGTACAACTTGCAGGGACATATACTCTGTATGAAAAAAGTGAATTGAGCATGTGAATTTCCCAAGGACCCCAAACACAAGACCCAACCCAGGAACCTCAGTGCCAGACAGGACCCAATGACTCCAGATTCTAGTTTGGTCTCTGCAACTCTAAGCTCCAGACCTAGCCCAGCACCAGCCTATCCTTCACTGCCTCAGGCTCTAGGCCAGTCCACATGGACATAGGCTCCAAGTCCATCCTAGTGCCAGGCTGGCCCCTATAACCCCAGCTTTGGACTAGCCCCTATGGACACAGGTTCCAGACCTACCTTAGCACTAGGCCAGTCCCTGTAGCCCTAGGATCAAACAGACTCAAACTCCAGGCCTGTGCCACCAACCTAGGCTTCAAGCTTGACCTCATGTACCCGAGGTCAAGACCTTCCCCTATAGACTTGGGCTCCAGGCCCACCACCTTGCACCCAGGTAACAAGCCTGCCTCAGTGCCAGGTTGACTCTTGTGGACCTACTCTTGAGGCTGGCCCCTATAGATTTAGGCTCTAGACCTTACCATGTAGGCTCAATCAGTAGGCCTACCCCAGCAGACTCTAACACCAGGCTGGCCCCCATAGACCCAAGATTCAGGTCCACCCCATAGACCAGGGTTCGATGCCTGCCCATGGATCCATGCACCTGGCCAATCCAAGTGAACCCAGGTACCAGTCCAACCTGCTTGAGGAATATAGCACCATGATTGCCAACAGACCCCTCTAGAAGACCCACCCAGAATCTCTAGCCAGTCTGACCAGTGATGGACTTTTCCTGCCAAAGCCAGTATATAAAGACTGCATGAAGGACCTACTTCTTCAGATGGGCAGACACCAGTACAAGGTCACATGGATCATGGCTAATTGGAACATGACCCCACCAAAAGAACAAATAAGTGCCAGCAACCAGCCCTATAAAAAGTTATATCTGTAAACTACCTGATGAAAAGTTCAAAATAATCATCTTCAAGAGTATCAGTAAGCTACAAGAGAACACAGATAGACAACTAAACATATTAGGAAAATAATACATGCACAAAATGAGAAGTTCAATAATGGGATAAAAGTCATTAAAAAAAAAAATCTTGGAGCTGAAGAATACAATGCCTGAGCTAAAAATTTCCATAGATAGGTTCAACAGCAGACTTGATCAAGCAGCAGAAAGGTCCAGTTACATTGAAGACAGGTCATTTCAAATTACTCAGGCAAAGGAAAAAGAAAATAACAAAGAATGAAAAGAGTGAAAAAAGCCTACAGGACTTATGGCACACCATGAAGTAAACCAACATTTGCATTATGAGAGTTCCAGAGGAAGTGGGGAAATAAAGGGAAAAAAAAGATTAAGAGAAATGAAAGGAAGATTAAGAGAAATGAAAAGAAAATATTGTTTACATACTATAAATCTAGAAAGGGATTAATATCTAAAATATATCAGGAACTCAAACACCTCAATAGTAAGAAAACCATTAAAAAATAGGCAAAGATGGCCAGGTGTAGTGGCACACATCTGTAATCCCAGTGGCCCAGGAGGCTGAGGCAGGAGGATCACAAGTTCAAAGCCAGCCTCAGCAACAGTGAGGTGCTAAGCAACTCAATGAGACCCTGTCTCTAAATAAAATACAAAATAGGGACTTCCGGCAAGATGGCGGCTTAGAGGGACGCAGCTACCAGTCTCCCC
>CM053403.1:43209588-43233551 GCA_028644305.1 Xerus rutilus
ATCGAATGGGTCATTACTACCCCTGGTGCATGTATGAAGACACAAATAGTGTGACTCTCTATGATTTGCAACCAGAGAAATGGAAAAACTGAGCTCTGTTTATGTACTATGACTTGAAATGCATTTAAACAAAAAAAATAAATAAATAAATAAATAAAATTAAAAAATCAAAAAAAAAGAAGAAGAATCACAGTTAACTGTAACCCATCTTTATAGATCCTGATTCAGTAAGTTTGGGCAGACCCCATGAATGTACATCCCTAACAAGCTCACTGGTGATGCTAATGCCACTAGTCTTAGGTCCAAACTTTGAGAACTGCTGTGGAGAGTAGAACTAAAAAATTAGAACAGTTGAGTAGAAGACACTTGTTGTGGTTTGGATATGGATTGTCCCCCAAAAGCTCATGTGTGAGACAATGCAAGAGGTGAAATGATTAGATTATTAGAGATGCAGCCTAACCAGGGGATTAATCCACTGATATGGATTAACTGGGTGGTAACTATAGATAAGGATGGTGTGACTGGAAGAAATAAGTCACTGGGTGCATTCCTTTGAGGTTTCTATTTTGTTCCTGGTGAATGGAGTCCTCTCTCTGCTTCCTGGGTGTCATGTTCTGAGCTGCATTCCTCTGACACACCCTTCAGTCATAATGTTCTGCTTCATCTCAGGATCAGAGCTTTGGAGTCAGCCGACCATGGGCTGAACCTCTGAAACTATGAGCCAAAATAAATCGTTTCTCCTCTAAGTTATTCTTGTCAGGTATTTTGGTCACAGCAATGAAAAAGCTAACGAAAATGACACCTATTTTTCATTATAATTATTTTAGTACAATGGTTCTCAAACTTGGCTGTTTATTGGAATCACCTAAGAAGTTTGAAAAATAGTGATACCTGGACCCTATCCTCAGATGTTGTGATGTAACTGATCTGAGGTGCAGCCTGGTGTTGATAATTTTAATAGTTCTCCAGGTGATTTTAATGTATGTCTAAGAAACCCACTTTTTAAATTATGTGAATAAAAATATGAATAAAATATTTTAATTTTAACACAACACTATCTGTATAGATTGAATGGTAGTGGGAAGAACCTAAGAGTCGGAAAACTGGGATCATATCTAATATGATCCTGTGCCATAAGCCAGCTCTGTGATCTTGGAAAAGTCTTCAAATCTGGATTTGAAGATATAATACATACTATAGAAGTATACAGCAACAAAAATACTCCAAGTGATACTGAGATTGAGTATTATTACTATTTAGGGAATTATATTATAAAGACTTTTGCTATTTTTAATTAACTTTTTCATATATACATGCCACTTTATCCCCATTGCTATTAATTATACTCAGTAGAACAATTAATTCACCCTGGGAAATAAAGAGGAAAGAGTTGAGATGGATTTATACTTAATGGCAGAGATTATATCACTGTCATTTCGCCCAAACATCATTTGCTAAATTGTATCTAAGAAGATAACCAAATACAACCAAATAACCCATCATTGAGTTGTTGTAAATTATTTTCCTAATAATGATTATGAGCAGTTCTTATCCTGTACTAGACCCATATTTCTTTCTACAAGCAATACCCTTTTGCAAGATGTTTGCCTCTAGCTAATTTTAAGGGGCAGCATGTCATAAGTTCAAGCAAACCAAATTGATTAGAGTGGTGGCTAAGCTCCCTGGTGACTCCTCATTACTAAAAGATTCTACTCTGATTATCCTGGAGGCCTAGAATAATTGTGCTGCCAATTCTCAATCATGAATACTAAACAAGGAAAGATTTGAGGCATGAGGATTGATATAAATCCAAAGGATTTTATATTGACTTCAGAATTCACTGTATATATATAACTTTCAATTTGCCTTCATAATTAAGTTTTATTTAGAATAATCAGTTTTCATTACTTGAGTCAATGGAGATAATTGGCATTACCTCTGTTGGTAGATACGAAAGAGAAACTGGTCTGAAACAAAAACTGAAGTTACCCATTATTATAGATGTATTACCAAGAGTATGCTGTTTATAAAAGTAAATATATTCATGTACATGTGTCTTTGTCCATGACTTTGACTTCCTGCCTTTTAAGGAATTTTTTTGCCCAGATAGAAATCAGAAGCTATAGTAATCTTGTGTTGAAACAAAAGGTGAATTCTAAAATGAAATGAGGTCAGAACCCTGTGCCATAACTTTGTATATAGTTTGAAAAGAACGAGAATTCACCATCTGATTGGAAGTATCTTAGGGAAGCAGCCACCTTCTATCCAACCTAAATAGAATCAAAGCTTATTGAGTTATTTGCTATTTATTCCTAGGTGGTTGTGGTCATGTTTGTTCTTGTAGAATGGATGTTCTTAGTTAACACTGAGACTAATCTAATCATTTGTGCTAATTGAGAAGCTGTACAAAACAGTTTCTTCCCTTAAGCCCTAAATTTGTCTTACTTCTCCAGGTAAAATATGAACATGTTATCAAGAGTTAGACTCTTCTTGTCTACCCTGCCAGAAACACTGAGAAATTTTGGGAAAGTAAGATCAACCTAAAGGGAAAAAAAAGATCAGTGGGCTAGTAGAATCTTGCAACTACCCTGAAATTACAGTATCTATAGCATCTATGCTGGAAAATACACTTACTTTAAGAGAATAGTTTGTAAATGAGGATATCAGCTCTTGTGTTCTTACAGAAGAACTCTGTCATTCAAAGTCATTTTGAAAGATATTTATAATAGAAGAGGTAACCTATGCAATGAGTAAAAACAATACTAATTCACATTTGTACAGTGTTTTCAAATGCTTTTAAAAATGATTTTATTCACCATATAACCCTGTGAGGGAGGTAAAGTAAGTAAAAGCCGTATTTTATACATGAAGAGACTGATATTCAAAAAAGATTTAAATGAAGTACCAGAAATGGTATAGCTAGTATGTGGTGGGAAGAAAGGGAGTGTCTTGCATTCAAGAAACTATAATTATGACACCTTATTGAATATTTACTATGTTGCAGTCATTAAGTCAAACATTTTTCAAAACGTTATTGTATCCATTAAATAATATTATTTCTTAACGACCACAGATAAATGTGTGCTAACATGAGGGAGATAAAGAATAGGACAATTTTGTGCAAAAATAATTTAATTCCATAAAACAATTTAAGGTAGACAATGATAACCAATGTTTGCTGAAAGCAACTATTTTTTGAGCACTGTTAAGCATTTAATATAGATTTTATCGTTCTTTTGACCATATTGTTATGGGGATTATGTACTTCATTTTAAATATGAAAAATATGAGGCAAGGAGAGGTTAAGTGTCTTGTCCAAGATCACACAGATGTTAAGTGATGGAACATTCTGTTATATGTCATATAATAACAAATCCCTGGCTACACTGAGTTTTTTCTCTCATAACGATTCTTTATCTAGCATGAAAATTCACCTATCATAGACTTAACTACATAAGTCATATTTTAAACAATTTATTTGTGTTCCCCATGATTTTTTCCATGATTTTTGATATGGATAGCCCTTTCCCTACCCTTGGATTAAAACTCAGACAGACAGGCCCCACATT
This sequence comes from Xerus rutilus, assembly GCA_028644305.1. NCBI lineage: Eukaryota > Metazoa > Chordata > Mammalia > Rodentia > Sciuridae > Xerus > Xerus rutilus. The sequence continues at coordinate 43,213,158 of CM053403.1, forward strand.
TTTTCTGGGTACCCTTTCATAAAGTCCTATAATCACATTTGGTTACAAATACAGTCTAAGTCTGGTAATTATAAGTGCCCAGTAGTAGATAATAATAAAAATTCCAAAATTGTTTTAATATTAAAATCTTCCTGTCTCTCACAACGAGGGCCTGCTGAAGGCTAGACTAATCGAGTTGAGAATGAGTACAGTCCTCCTTCCTTTCCCTGCTCTTCTTCCTTAGCATATTAACTGTGGTTTCTGATTTTCTATTTTCACCAGAGTAAAAGTTGGGATTGGAAGGAGAGAAGAGGTAAAAGGAATGAGAATGTTCTTGCATGACTCTTTTTGTTGCAAGGTGGCTTACAACAACCTGCTGAAACATATTGCCTCTAAAGTTAGCTATAACATTCTCCCCTCATCCCACTGCTCTTTTGCTCTGACTTTTCTACTCCTCCTATGAAGATTTGGAGTCTATTTTCTTCCTTTTAAAACTGGGAAGATACCAATAAAATGCAGCAAAAGTGATGCTGTGTGACTTTCAGGTCTATACCTTAAGAAGATCTTGGATTTTCTGGTTGGTTGTTTTGGTTGTTGTCTTGTTTGATTTTTGGTCCCCCGCCCCGCTATCCCACCTCCACCACTTTGGAATCCACAGTCTTCATGTAAATAAGTCCAATCACCAACCAGAGAGAGGGGCTCAGCCAGACAAGGTGTTCTAGCCATGTCAGCTGAGGCACCAGATATAGAAATGAAGACATTTTAGATCCTCCTGCAACACAGAGCAAAAACAAACTAGCCAACACAACAGAAATAAGCCAGTTCTGCACCTGCCCAAATTGAAGACTCATGAGCAAATAAATTATTACTTTTGTTTTAAGCCCTTATATTTTGGGGTAATGTATGGGCTGTTTGTTTGTTTTTTTGTTTTAGCAGTAACTGATACAAAGACTTTGGTTTACAGTAAACACTCATGTGTTCCTTTTTCCAACATATTCTGAGAGCGTGGATTGCTCTCCTTCACTCAGCTGCTACAGTTGTCAATGCATCTTGAAGATTTTTCCAAGTAAAGTCAAACAACAATACAGGGGCTAAGGGTGTAGCTCAGCGCTAGAGTGTGTGCTTAGCATGCATTAGGCCCTGGTTTCAATCCTCAGCAGTGAAAACAAAACAAAACCAAAACCCAGCAATCCAACAAAGTTAAACATGCACTTAACATATTGTCCCAGAAATCTCACTCCTAGCTCCAAAGATATACACAAAGACCTGTATGCAAATGCTAACAGTTTTATTCATAACTACCAAAAATTGGAGCAATCTGTCTTGGTCCATTTTCTATTGCTAAAACAAAATTCTACAGACTGGGAGTCTGGAAAGTTCAAGATCAAGGAGCCATGTCTGGCGAGGGCCTTCTTGCTTCTTTCTTGGGATTCTGGTCACACCTTTTATTCTCCTAGCTCCTTCAGCTTTAGGAGTAACAACAGTTTCCCATTGCTGCTATCTCTGAGTGTGTCAGCATCTCTTTTAGTTTCTCCAGCATTGTCCATATCTCTGTAAGTAGTCCACTATACTCTTTATTTGAACCATTTGAGTTAAATTCTGTTTCTTTTCTGGACCAGGGTTGGAAAAACACGTTTTCTTAAGTTCTTCGAACCTCAATAGCACTTGTGTGCACCCTCTCTCTCTTTTTCTCTTTCTCTCTCTCTCGTCTCATTATTATTTATGAGGAGTCAAGAATCATTTGAATTGTTCCCCTGTATGCAGTGAGTCATTTTCCTAAATCTTCTTTAAATATTTTCTCTTCACCTTTTATTTCCAACAATTTGACTATATGACTGGATATATTTTTTGTTTTTTATTTTTATATTTTGCTTAGGGCTTTCTGAAATTCTTGATGCTATAACATTTCTTACTTTCTTTCACCCAATTAAGGAAAATTGAAACCATTATTATCTTGTTCTGCCCTGATTCTAGGATTCCAAGTATATAATAGGCTTTCTGATATTGTTCCTCACACCCTTGTAGATATTGTCATTTTTCTAACATTTTCTTCTGTTCTTCAAGTTGTATAATTTTTATTAATCTATCTTTGAATTAATTTATTATTTATTCTAGTTACTCATTCTGTGCTAATCACATTAAATGAATACTTTTATTTCACATATTTTATTTTTTAATTCTATAAATTTTATTTTTATAGTTCCCTATTCTTCTGCTGAGATTTCCTATCTTTTCATACATTTTGAGCATATTTTTCTTTATGTCTTTGAACATATTCATAATAGCTGATTTAAAGTCCCTATCTACTACTTCTAACATTTGTGTTTTCTTGGAGGTCATGCTCCACTAACTTTATTTTTTCTTTAAAACTGTTTTTGGACATTATAAATGGTTAAAGCCATGTTGGAGTGACTCTCAGGCATAAACTATAGTTACAGAGAAATACTTTCACCAGCAGAGATGTTTCACTAGGCATGAAAGAGGCAAAGAAGAAAACCTGGTCTCTCTCTCTCCTACTGTTTCCCTCTTCATCATATTCTTCCCACTGGCAGAATTCAACAAGAAGCCACTGTCAAGAAAGCACAGGAAACAGAAATTATAGGAGAAAACTCCTGAAAGGACACAGGTATAAAAAGATGGATGGATTTGGTAAACTGAAAATAAATAACCAGTGGGCTTATCTAAAATAAAGTTGCCAGACTTAGTAAACAAAAATACAGGATGCCCTTTTAAAAGTGAATTTCAGGTTTAAAATTTTATTTTTTAGTGTAAATATGCCAAAATTATTCATTGTTTACATGAAATTCAATTTTAACTGGCAACTTGGTCCAGATCAATAAGAGAACCTTACTTTAAATCCAAGTTGATAGCCAAACTTAAGTAGTCTTCTTTTCATTATCTCAGAGCTTTTTGTTTCTATTTCCCATGTCTCTTTCATTTTCTGTTGCTACAACTGAATGCTACAGACTAGGTAATTTATGAAGAAAGGTAATTTATTCTTGCAGTTCTGGAGGTCGGGAAGTTCAAGGTTGAGGGGTTACATCTGGTGAGAGCCTACTTTCTGGTGGGAGCTCTACAGAATCCCAAGATAGTGCAGGGCATCACATGGCAAGTCAGCATAAGCTTGCTACATAAAACTTGCATTTATAACAAGCCACATCTACTCTATCCCATCAATTCATTAATCTGTTAATCCACTAATCCATACAGGGATAATCTATTCACGAGGGCTCTGCTTCCCAAAGGTCCCATTTCTCAAATACCATTACTTTTTTTGACTCAGGAATTTGGGGAATATATTGAAACCATAGCACATGATTACCTTAAACAACTATTTCCCTAACCAAACTTAAAGTTTCTGGAAGAGAAAGATCATGTCTTATTCTTCTACATATCTGATTATTTTTCATCTCTCCCAACCCCACTCCTAGATTTTTGCATTGTCTTATACATAGTAAGTGCAAATACTTTTTGTTGAGCATGTTGAGCCCTTTATGAATATTTCATTCCGTCTTATTTTTTTGTTGCATGTTTCTGTAAGATACAGCTAAAGTCACATAATGACTTAGAGGAAAGTCTGATGTCAAGCCAGTTGTTACAAGTATTCAGACACCATTTTCTGTCTTTTCTTTTCATCCTTTCCTCTCAGACTTCCATAGTGAGCATACAGCATAACTATTATCTAAACATCTTGCTATGCAGATTTCATGAAATTTCTGTGAGTAAAATGACTGTTTGAGCATTGGGTCAACACAGCCTGCATTGGAAAAAAATCCAAACTTTTAAAATGTATTTTCATCTTCATCAAATATTTAGGGAAGGAAAAAACCCTGCTCCCTGCTCTAGTAGAACAGACTAAAAAAGGCTTCCAAATCTCTATGAGAGAGATAAGACCACATTCCTGAGAAGAAAAGCTAACTTTTTTACAGATCTTTTAAAATCCTGTTGTTTTTTCTCTAATTCTGGAGCAAGTTATCAATAGATCTATCCTTTCCGGATGATTTGCAGGACTCCTTGCAAATTTATTTATTTATTATTAATGAGTTTCCTGTGTGTGGATATATACACCAAAGTTAATGCACAATAATTTTTGAGTAGGTAAATCATTGTCATTTATTTTATTTCACCTCTTTATGAAACTTTAAAACTTTGTCTAATGAGATGAATTTTGTAATAATGTTAAAAAGCCAAAAACCATCAAATCTGAAAAATAAGAAATGAGACAACCTCCTGCCTTCAGGGCTCCTAGAATTATGTGCTTAAACACTCAATTTTTATCTGCATTGTGTGAATATTTTTTAAATGGGACTAAAATGAACACTGTGTATTACTCAGGTCATCATATGCTAGTTCACCAGTCCCAGAAAGATTATTTTGTGGTCTATCTGCCTTAAAATGTGAATATTTGCCTAAATAATATGTGATAATTGAAGTTTCTCAGACCATAATAAATCTCTAATCAGTGTCTCTGAATGAAAGAAAACCCTGGATTTAGACTCTGACATTCCAAAGGCTTCTAGATGACTCTTCTATGTGACCTACTCAGTTATAAAAGCACCTAATATCTTTAAGAGTAAACTATTCTCTAAATGCTTTGTATTCAGTATTCAATTCACTCTTCAAGCAACCCTAAGAAATCTGATCATTACCATTTTACAGTTAAGGACACAGAGGTTTAGAGATGATATGTAACTGGCTTAAGATCACATAGCTATTCAGTGTTACAGGCAAGAATCAAATCTAGGCATATCAGAGAACTAAGCAAGTGTTCATAACTTTTACACCTCTAATTCCCTAACTTCTTTGACCTTAAGTTCCAGAAGTTAAAAAAAAAAAAGAGTTATGGAGCAAACTGTATTCCATACATAGTGATTATGTCAAAATGACCCCCACTATTATATATATAGTTATGATACAATAATAAAAAATAAATTAAGGAATACATTGTACTGTTGGATTATAAGTATGCATGAATAATAATTGATAATTGAAAATTTTAAACTGTTGATATACATGTTCTATTAGACCAATATTATATACACTATAAAACATGTAAAATTTTAAATTTTAAGAAGATTAAAAAACATAAATAAAAAGTGAAGCACCAGTAATGTCTTCACATGTCCTGTGGGTTCTTTGCATGTGTCATGGGTGTAGAATTCTCACTCTAGATAATGTTGCTCAAAATTTGACTGTCCAAAAATTGTCCAACTTTTTAATGAAAATACTATTCACAGCTTTTGCCAAATCTAGATATACTATATATCAGAGGAACAGAAACAATAGAATATATATATATATATATATATATATATATATATATATATATATATATATATATATATATATATAATTTGAAGAAGGGATTTATTAGATTTGTCAGAGGCTGAATTTTCCCACAATGACCATTTATTGGCAAGAGAGGCAGGAAAACCAATAACTGCTCAGCATAAGAAACTATAAGATTCAGGACCAGAGAACCTGATGCTATAGCACCAGATGGAGGCTGAAGCACTAAAATGTCCCCTGAAGAGCTACTGGTGTAAGTCCATATTCAAAAGTTGAAGAATCTGAAGTCTGACATCCCTGGGTGATAGGAGCAATGAAAAGGCACCCACTCAAGAAGTGTTGAATATGCTTGTATGTGAGCTTCCCATTTGCTGCTTTTTTTCCTATATGGGCCCCCAGCCTATTGGATGATGCCACCCTCATTCAGGGCATATCTTCCCACTCAGTTTGCTGACCCACATACCAATCTTCTCTGAAAATATCTTCATAAACATACTCAAAAGTATGCTTAACCAATTTTCTAAGTATCCCTCAATCTGGTCAGGTTGACAACTAAAATTAAGTATCATCGACTATGTTTGAACTCTTGATTTCCTAGGCAAGGCTATTCTGACTTGATTTAGTAGAAACAAAGAGACAAAGTATAGAATGAGAATAACCAGAAGAGTTGGCCACAAAGGGAAAGAGGAACTAAAATAGAGATGGAGGAATATTTGTAGGCATTCAGACATTAAATAATCTATATTTATATGCAAAATCAAACTAATTAACAGTGTAAAGCTTAACTGCTTAGAGTCCCTTTTATAATAGAAACAATTATGAATATATACATTGTCTATATAAATATACAAATAAGTTATATTTATATATAATTATATGGAAAAAAATTTATATAGAGTATAGCATATTATGACCAAGACCAACAATTACTTAACAGTGAAAATAACACAGGTATGTAAATGTTATCTAAAAACGAATCTATAATTGTCTATGAACTCATAATACATTACTTGAAAGTTGATTAAGTTAAAGCACACATTAAACATAAAAAATCTATCAAGATTGTTTCACAAACATCTGCTTAGATCTCTTGTTCATTTATATGGTCTGGTTTTCTTAAATTACAAAAATAAAATACATATCTCTGACATGTGAAGACTCACAAAATTATTACATATATATGCATGGATTTTTTTGTTTCTTTCCCTACTAACATTATTTCATCCTTCTTTTACTTTCAATTATATTTTCCTTGGTCTTTTTTGTATGTGTATGCTCTGGGTGTATGTGAGTGTGGGGAGGAGATTGTTCTAGTATCTGAGGATCTTGACATTCTCTTTAGACTTCTACTCAGACTTTTCCTTTTTAGTCATACTTGAACTCCAGATCAATACTTTTTGAGTTTCCTCTCCATTTGAAACCAGATAATTCATACCAAAGGACTTGACACCTATTTGTAGAAGATATAGGTTACCATAAAACACTATATTGTACATCCATAAGAGCAGATTTTATGAGAATTTCCTAAGGAATTTGTAGAAAATACCAACTAAATTTCCTAAGAAAAATCAGCCAATATAGTCACTTATCCCAGTAACTACAATCTCAGCCTCAGTGCCTAAATCCAGATATTTCATAACAAAGAATAAGATATGGACTCTCTTTTCTTAAGCCTGTATTTCCTGCTTTCCTTATATGTTTTTCTTCTTCATGAATAATAATGATTTTTTTTAAAAAAGCACCAGCTATGAGGTCTATGAGATGCAATTCACCATTTTTTCTCTAAATTCACAAAGACTTTATTGATATAAATTGTTCTGTTTGGGGTATTCTCTTTAAAAAACCAATCTCAGAAAAAAGCTGTTATTGCCATTGTTTTATTCCTTTAATTTAACGTTACCTCTTGTGTTAAAGAAGCAAGGCATGTGCTGACTATTCTCAGAACATCATAACGAAAGTTGCTTTGGTCATGAAAACTGAGTACGGAATGCCAACATGATTTCATTAAGATTCCACTTCATTGTACCCATTCAAGAATTCCAGGCAAACCTCCTTTCTGCAAAGCTGTATTTGGAGTGGGCATATGCACCAGACATGTGGCCTTTACTTTTTCCAAGGTTGCAATAAGTACATTATGAGCTACCTTTTTTATATCTATGTTACTCTGCCAAAGAAACCAATCACTTTAATTCTTCAAATCAATGAGGTATAATCTATTAAAGTTTTGGTAATATATATGTATATATGTGTATAATATTGCATGATTTTATTTTTATTTCTTGAACTGTGTTCCTTCAAACTTTTTTTTTTTTTGCTACTAGAGATTGAACACGGGGCACTTAAATACTAAGCCACACTCCCAGCTACTTTTTATTTTTTTATTTTAAGACAGGGTCTCACTAAATTGCTCAGGGTCTCACTAAGTCACTGAGGCTGACTTTGCATTTGCAATTCTCCTGCCGCAGCCTCCCCAAGCCACTAGGATTATAGGCATGCCTCACTGTGGCTGGCTCCTTCAGACTTTTTGACATTCATATAACATGGAACTTGCAACACAAACAACAATGCATGTGATTTATAACATCAATGAATTAGATACATAATTTACTTTATTATTCAGAATAGATATGATAGATATTTACTCGTTTTCATTTACACTCTGACTCCCTCCTCAAAGGATTTAGATAAACATTTTAGTATCTACAGTGTAAAAACTGAGAGTCAGCAGTTTTTACATTGTGCTAGGCACTAAATAATCTTAGTTAATTGTGGTAAATACAAACAATGGTAGATAATAAGTCAAGCTATGTTTGGCCATATATGATTGTATTTCAAAGTTCTTTCACTCTGCTTTTAAAAGCAACCTTAGTGAACTAAAGAATTAAATGCTGACAGACAATTGAATCAACAACATAAATTAAGTTGATCAATGTATGATGAAGATATGGCCTGGCATATTTTGTTGCAGGAAATAGATTTTAAGTTAACTCACTCTTAGCTACTTTAGGGTTAATTTTGACATAATTATATGAGCATGGAATATAATTTGCCCTAATTCAGTTTGCAGTAATAAACAATTATTCTGTACATTTTGTTCTACATTTAAAAAATATTTTCACATCACAACATATATTGATGTACCTGTTCCAAACTATGAAGATATATTATTTAACTTCTGATGATCATTTGTTTTTCTGTCTGTCTGTCTGTCTCTCTCTCTCTCTCTTGTTTTGGCACTGGGGATTGAAACCAGGGGTGCTTTATCACTGAACTACATCCCCAGTCCTTTCTATTTTATTTTATTTGTTCTTTTTAGTTATACAAGACAGTAGAATGTATTTTGACATATCATACATACATGGAGTATAACTTCCCATTCTGGTAGTTGTACATGATGTAAAGTTACACTGGTCGTGTATTCATATATTTACACAAGAAAGTTATGTACAATTCATTCTACTGTCTTTCCCATTCCCATCCCTCCTTCCTTCTCCTATCCACTCCTCCATCCTCCCGCCGCCTCCCCCACCTATTGTGAGTCAGCATCTTCAAATCACAGAGAACATTGGACCTTTGGGGTTTTTTGGGATTGGTTTATTTTACTTAGCATGATAGCCTCCAGTTCCATCCATTTACTGGCAAATGCCATAATTTCATTTGTCTTTATGGCTGAGTAATATTCCATTGTGTATATGTACCACATTTTCTCTATCCATTCATCTGTTGAAGGGCATGTAGGTTGGTTTCATAGCTTAGCTATTGTGAATTGAGTTACTATAAACGTTGATGTGACCAGGTCACAACATATTATGCTGATTTGAAGTCCTTTAGGTATATGCCGAGGAGTGGGATAACTGGGTCAAATGGTTGTTCCATTTCAAGTTTTCTGAGGAATCTCCATACTGCTTTCCAGAGTGGTTGTACCAATGTGCAGTCCCATCAGCAATGTATGAGTGTACATTTTTCCCCATGTTCTCGCCAATATTTATTGTTACTTATATTCTTGAGAACTGCCATTCTGACTGGAGTGAGATAAAATCTCAATGTAGTTTTAATTTGCATTTCTCTATTTGCTAGTGATGTTGAACATTTTTTCATATATTTATTGACCACTCCTATTTCTTCTTAAGGAGGTTAATTTTAATAGTGGCTGGAAATACTAATTGTGTAAAAGAGTAATCATGGGCCCAGATAGAGGCTATCTGGAAAATTTAGCTCTTTGTTACATGCACAAATTTCATCAGCCCCTAAATTCCCCAAAGTAATGTACAATCTTAGTTTTCCACATTTCCTATGTAAACCTTGCCTTATCACCTTCTTTCAATCAAATTTCTCCCCCAAGCCCTTCTTATGTAAAAATCTTGGAGCTACCACTAGCAATTTGCAAGTTGCAAATAGGTTCAGGTATGTCAGCCTCAGTCCAAACTTCTATATGCTACTGAACTTGTTTTCAGAGAGTAACTAAAAGAATGAAAGAGCTTTGGAGTTAAAGAAAAATGAAAATTCTAGTAACTTAGTTGTAGTAGGGGTGGAGAATATTTATTAAAATGTTTGATATAGACAAAAAAAGTCCAAGTGATCAGATACATGAACTTAATGTAGATCTAAAAATTGTCATTGAAATAGGCCTAATATTGTGTTGTCAGTGCCATTTAAATAGCAATCTATGTTTATGTTTGAGTTGCCTCAAGGTTTTGATGTAAACGCTTTTGCTGGAATTCCCCTGACCTCTGTCCTTGACCTATATTTCTTTTCATTCCACTCACTTTTGAGGGGTGGGGATTAGTATTGTCACAATTGTACTATACCTACATACTATTTGCAATCAAGATCTGAACATTGGGGTTGGGGATATAGCTCAGTGGCAGAGCGCCTGCCTAGCACACACAAAGTCCTAAATTTGGTCCTCAGCCCTAAAAAGAAAAAGAAAAAGAAAAAAAAAGCAAAGAAGATCTGATCATTTAACAAAAGTTTCACACTTATATCTAATTATACCCTAGAATCTCCACTAGATAGTTTAAACATTTCCTAATCTCTACTTGTCCAAAATTAAACTCATGGTATCTTCCTTAAACCTACCACTCCTCTTTTAATTATTTAGCACTGGCACCACATTTATCTGATCAGCCATGTTAGAAGCTTTGAATCTTTTCTATCCCTTACTTTCTACATTCAATCGACCATCAAGTTCTGTCAATCTAACCTCCTAAAATTATTTTAAAATCCTTAACCTACTTACACTACTTAAGTGAAGGCCCTCATTTTTGCCCACTTGAAACAATGATCTACTAACTGCTCTCTCTGCTATCACTTTTGTTACCATACTGTTGTCTCCTACACTATTTCCAGAGACTTCTGAGATGCTACCAGTGTACTCTGAAACTCAAATTGCCTATGTTAATTATCTATTTAAAACTGTTAATGGTCTCCCAGATAATTCTGCACTACTTCCCAAAGTGTGCTTCCCTGTTTGGAGAGCATAATACACATTAGCATATTTAAGTTTTCAAGAAACTCCATGGTAAAGTAATTCTGTTTTCTGAACATTCTTTTAAACATTTCCTTCTACTCCCATGGCCGTTTATTCTCCAGTACCACCAAAGCTCTACTTCTCAGTTGTTGGACCTCCCTCAATCTACTTCTTCCTTCTGTCCTCTTCAAGACTTATTTCCAAAGTCATTTCCTGTTCAAAACTTTCCTAATCCCTCCTATGTGCATCCATAGCATCCAGTACTTGCTTTGCCACATTGTCAATGTAACTTATCTAATAAATCTCTTTTCCCACTAAACTTCTTGAAGGCAGATATTATGTTTAGTTTTGTATTCCTTGCATAAGCACATGCTATTATTTGAATGATTATATTTCCTCAAAATTCCTATGTTGAAATCTAATTTCCAGTGCAATAGTATTAAAACTTGGGCCATTTGGGAGATAATTAGGTCATGAGGGCTCTGCCTTCATGAGTGGGATTTAGTGTTCTTATAAAAAGAGGTTTGAAAGTTGGGCTGGTGGTGCATGCCTGTAATCCCAGCAATTAGGGAGGCTGAAGTAGAAGGATTTCAAGTTTAATGTCAGCCTGTGCAATTTAGCAAAACCCTAAAAAAAAAAAAAAAATCAAAAGGCTGGGGATGTAGCTCAATGACAAAGCATCCCTGGGTTCAATTCCTCAGTACAAAAAACAAAAACAAAAAAAGGCTTGCCGGAGCATGTTTGCCCCTCTGTCTTAATGAGAAGGCATAGCCTTTGAAAGAGAAAGTGAGCCCTCACCAGATACTAAATTTGCTGGTGACTTGATCTGGGGCTTCCTAGCTTCTATAACTGTAAGCAATAAATTTCTGTTATTTATAAATTACCCAGTCTATAGTATTTTTGTTATAGTAACCCAAACGAACTGGGACTGAAATATATTTGGCTTTTAGTAAGAACTGAAAAGAAGCAAATAGTGCCTGGCCTATGTATCAGGTACCAATAAATAAACTCCATTAAATATTAGTTGAATCAGAAACAGGTTTTCCTCAACCATACCCACTTATCTGAAGGTCTTTGAATACAGAAATCTACTCATCTAATGGTAGCTTTGTATCCTTAACCACCTCTGTGCCCTTACAGACTCTGGTGCTCCTCTTACTGCTCTGGCAGTATATCTCATACATGATAATGTTGTTCTATAAGTCTGAATGGTGTGGCATTTCATTGAGTTTTCTTCTAAGGTAAATCTTTCAGATGTACAGAACTGAGCAAGCAAAGGGAAGAGGCTATGGTTAAAGATTCTTGGCTTTGTTCACCGAAGGATATAGTGAAGCAGATTAATGCTGACACAGTGCCCTCTGTCAAAACAGCCTGCTGGTCTAAGAAAATGATCACAAGCAGCATATGTGCTGGTTAGGGAAGAGCAGAGCATTCCAGATGGCTGTATTTCATTTGATTTTTGAACAGTCAGATTTTTAGAAGAAAGAAGGAAAACAATCTGTACCCAGGTCATTCCTGACTTCTCCTGGGAGATATCTAAAGTTGTTGCTTTTAAGCTCCCAGGAATCCTGAATGATACTGACTACTTCATTATATGGCTAAGTATCCCCTTAAAACTAGAGGCTAGATGGATATTTACTAAAAATTTATGCTAGTAATTTTTACTAGTCCTCCCTCTTTCAATTGTTTCCTTTTATTATACATCATTTATAATTTCTATTATGCTTTGTCAGAGCAATTCTACCCTTACTTAGATTTAACAGTGTGAATTTACATATTTGGATTCTTTAATATTTCTGGGTAAGTCAGTCTTTAAATATGTCTTACACTCTTTAATGCAGTAGAAATAGAAGTTATCTGATAAAAAGTGCACCTCAATTACTCCATCCAGTTATGAAGGGAGGGGCCATCTCTTTTTCTAAGGTATGTGATTTCTGAATTGTTTATTTAATAGCAATCACACATGCTGAATTTCATCAGGTCATTACTTACACAGTGGAGAACAGACTTCTGTGTGCTCTAATAAAAACACTTTGAAAGAATTTTAACCCTACAAGTTCCAAAATTACAAAAAGATCAAATAAACTAACAAAAAGAATAGCCCTGGCCCCAGTCCCCTGGCATATCAAGAGTACTTATAGGATTATAGATGGAATCAATTTTCTTTTTTTTTGGTACCAGGAATTGAACTCAGGGGTACTTGACCACTGAGCCATATCCCCAGCCCTATTTTGTGTTTTATGTAGAGACAGGGTCTCATTGAGTTGCTTAGCGCCTTGCCATTGCTGAGGCTGGCTTTGAACTAGCAATTCTCCTGTCTTAGCCAGTGCTGGGATTACAGGCGTGCACCACCACACGCAGCTATAGATGGAATCTCTACTGACTACCTGGCTATGGTTGGTAGATACAGCAAGGCTGCTTTTTCCCAGACCAACAAATTAGTTAGGATTTATTAAGCAAAAATTCTGTTTCTTTGTTTTTCCAATGAAGCAATAGAGAAAAGCATAATAAACAACAGAGGGAAGAAATATCAATTTCCTTCTTTTCCTCTCTCTTTCCAATTGCTCCTGTTTTTTTCTTTAATTTAATTGGTATCCTAAAGATACTACCTGCACATTAACAATTCTTTTAATGTGTAACCCATCCCTTGACTTGTTACTTTGATGCTATCTCCAACACCACACTCAAAATATTTATATTTCTAATATAATAAGAGAAATCTTTTTATTCATGAACTTCAAGATGGAAATTTATGTAAATGTATATAAGTACTTAGTCCTACCTGGTTCTTTGGAGTATTCTCCATCCAAAATTATAATCTTGTATCATTTTGCAAACTATACTAACTTTCCTTCATTTTTTTCCATACCATTTTCTATGTCTAGAATTTCTGGAACCCATTTCCACTCAAAACTTGCTTTCAAAATGTACTCCCACTGCATTCTTCTTGGCATATGTATCTAAACTTGTATTTACTTTCTTTTATTTCTCTGTTTTCAGTCACATTGGCAATGCTCCCAATTTAGGTCACGAAAGGACTTCATTATCTTGCTCTTTGCCTTCCCTGAGTCTAGATAAGGAACAAAATGTCCAATTAGGTAAACATGACCTTATTCTGACTCCTGTGGCACTCAATCAGGCATCTTAATACAATGGACTCATTCTTATTCTTTATCTATGACTAAAAATTATTGCTCAAATCAGATGAAGCCAGATTTCAAATGATATATACCATCTCATGTTTTAAAAATCTCATGAACCAAATGAGATTTGGTTTCTTTCTTTTGTTCAATGATTTTAAGAGGAAAAATTCATTTAGTATAGTTGAGATAATCCACTCTCTATAAAAGAAAACATAGCTTGAGATTCTATTACACCTAATGTCCACACATTGTCTCCTCAGTGTTTGATTTTAGACTTGAAGGATTCGTACTTGCCTCTCTTCCTTCTTCCCTCCCTTCCTCTCTTCTTCCCTTATTTTTTTTTTTTTTTTGCCTTGGTTTGTTCTATATTGTAAGTTGTACTTAGTACCTCAACTTTAGGCCACTTGATATTGAGAGGAATCCATTAGATTAGTAGTTAAGAAGCTGGGGTTCTAATCCCACTTCTGCTATAACTAGGTATTTGTTAAGTCAGTCAAATTGTCCAGACTTGACCCCTTTCATCTGTACAATGAAAAAGTTAGATTCATTACATTCTATGTGTTCTGCCTTTTTAAGTGTAGTCCAGTCCTTCCTTTGGACTGGTTCTAAGGGAAGATTGAACAGGGGCTACCAATGCAAATCAACTTAAAAGCCTCTAAAGAGTACTTATACCACAAAACATGCACAATTCTCTGCCTTCTCCCTTTTTTGGCTACAGTAACCTCATACTAGACAATGGTGCCATAAACATTGGAGATAGCTCCTTCAACAAATGGTGCTGGGAAAATTGGAAATCCATTTGTAGCAGAATAAAATTTAACCCCTATCTCTCACCTTGCACAAAATTCATCTCAAAGTGGATCAAGGACCTAGGCATTAGAGACCTGTACCTACTAGAAGAAAATGTAGGCCCAACACTCCACCATGTCGGCCTAGGAACTGACTTCTTCAACAAGACTCCTAAAATGCAACAAATAAAATCAAGAATCAATAAATAAATCAGACTGTATCCATTTAAATTTTATCTCTTAATGAGTTGTTTGCATGTGCCAAGGAAGAGGAGGCACAATCTCTGCTGGGTATGGTTTACTGCCTTTACTGAGAATTAATTAACTACTGAGGTGATTCTGAAATTTGAAGGTGTGAAGGACAAAATAATAAATATGTCTTGCATAAGTAAAGAATTGTAAACTACATTATCTAAATGAAATTTTTCTACCTAAATGAAGGGACATGCAGAAAAAAGAAGAAATTGGAGTAAATGGCTTCTGACAAATGCCACTTAAAAAGGGTAATTTTAATAGCAACTGACATGGGTCCATTGATTCATTCATTCCCATTTGGTGTACTCTCTCTTTATTCTTCTTTTTCTATCATTTCCACTTGCCTATCAACCCCACAAAGAGCCCAGTATCTTCATCCTACCAATAAACTTTCCAAGATATCCCAACACAAAAATTTTGTCTAGAATTGCCTTTCTCAAGTCAACTCTAACCCTAATCTTTACACAAACTGCAAAAATATTTATCTGAATTTCCTGACTCTAATACAGTAACCTATGCTTATGCATCAATAAATGCTATCTTCCTAGATAAAATAAGGCAGGAAGAGAGAAAAAGAGCTTTAAACAAAAGGAGTCACTTTGCAGGAACTTTAAGAACTAATGCAGCCAGAGATACTTTGAGGCACTTTAGGAACTGTAGCGATATTTAAATCATCACAGAGAAGAAAGGAAGTCCTTCCAACAGTAAAGGTTAACTACATTGAATAATATGTAAATTCATATACCTCTCATCGAAATTAACCTTCTTACATTTTGTTTTCTAAACTTGTCAAACTTGCCAGGGGTGGAGGTGCACACCTGTAGTCCAAGCTACTCAGGAGGCTGAGACAGGATTGCTTGAGCCTAGAGTTTCAAGATCAGCCTAGATGACATTAACCAACACATACGTAATCCGTGATGGATGGTGGTTTCCCAGTGAAAACTCCATTTTAGGGAAAGAGGAGCATGAATTTTAGGGAAAGAGGAGCATAAACAGCTAGACTTTTCTGCCTCAGGCAGATTATTCACTCTCCCTCTAAAATAGGGTAATATTTTATAGGATTGTGGTGAGGATTAAATGAATGCCCATGGTAGGCACTTAATCATGTGGGTTGATATTGATGTTGTTACCATCATATTGTGGAAAACAGTACTTATGAGCAAAAGCTTAGCTAAAATAAATTTGTCTCCCTTTACAGGAAGAATTCCCGGAGACGGGGTAAAGCAAGCAAGTACAATGCCTACCCTAAAATTATTTAAGGATAAGACATGGGAGTGAACCATGACTCCAAGAGAGGAAAAAAATATAGTTGTGGGGGTAAGGTCGAAAGGGAATTTAGATATGGGAAGAGACTAGAGAAAGCACTTGTATCATGAAAAGATTAAAGTTTCTGTGTGGTATGAAATATTGCTTTCTCCTCCATCTGTCATGAACAAATTCAACACAATCTACATGGTTCACCAAATTTGTTAGGATGAAGTTCAGCAGAAAAACCAAAAAGCAATGTCATAAACAAGACAGATGCTTCTTTCTCCCTCATTTCGAGAAGTCAAGAGAGAAAGTTCAGGACTGATACAGTGGCTCTATGTTATCAGAGAGCAAGATCTTCCCAATTTTCTGCTATGGCTGTTGTCCTCTTGATCCAGTAGCCCCACATGTATATTTCAGAAAGCAAGATGGAACAAAGCAGAAAAAATAAAATAAAATAGGCACATATTTATTTCCTTTCAAGGAAAAAAATTTTAAAGAAATACCACACAATACATCCACTTGAGTCTTCTTGGCAAGAACTTATCCTATTACTCCTTGCTAAACTGTAGACTTGGAAATGTAGTCTCAAAGCTAGATATTATCTCCAATCAAAAATCTGGGATCTTATTGAAAAAGAAGATGATGAATGTAAGAAAACCATAATCTCTTTCATGCTCTTTGATGTTCACAGATTGTCTTTTTAGATACATTATTTGTTTATGTTTATGGGTAGGAAAAAAAGATATGCATGAAAGATTTATTGAAAGCAAGGTGAAAGGCCACCAATGAGAGTAAGTTTCACAAGAGTTAAAGAGGTCATAAAAGATGTTTCCCTTATTATTTTTCTACTACTATTATAAGTTAGCACTTATTATTCCATGCATGTTTGCCTCTTACTCTTACTTCTCTGATTATTTAGCTCCACCAATGCTTTAGTAGGCGTATAGCACATAGTATAGGCCAGATGATGCAGCAGGAAATAGACTGCATAAAGAAAATATTATAGGTGCAACAATAATTTTTTATATGGTAGTGAAATAGATCTTTAAGTATGGGGCCTCTGATCCAGACTAATAGTATAAAGTTCTGCAGTTCTGCAGTTCTTTTTTCTTACTCTTAATGGGCTGCCTCAATTACTGAACTTGGATGTTTGTGAGATACAAGAAAGGCATTGAAGCGTTGCATTCATTCATTTGTATTCTTATTTTTCTCAATGTCCATTCCACCCTCAACACATTTGATCTTGTCTGCATGCTCATTTCTGTGTATTGAACCCTTTGCATTGCTTGTTTGGTAATTTAATGGTGAACTAAATGAAAACAGCTATGAACTAAGTCATCGTGTTCATTAAATCTTTGCACCTGGATTGGATTTTATAAACTGGCTCAGCTTAAAAGAAAATTATTTTGTCACATATATTTCCAGTAGCTTTCCTGTACTTGCTTTCCTATCACATTTTTGTATCTTTAGGCCAAGCTAATCCATATACATATGACTAGACAAGGAAGAAAATTTGATGATACTTCAGCACTGGTCAATGCCCCATTCAAGACCATCACCCAGTATAATCCATCCTTTTATTCAACAAATATTCACTGGTTATTGACGATATACAAGCCACTGTGCTCAGCTGGCTGAAATTCTCTCTGTTCTTTTCACCACTGCATGCTCAGTCTCTAGTTCAGAGTGTTATGGTTTGGATATGAGGTGTCCCCCAAAAGCTCACATGTAAGACAATGGAAGAAGGTTCAGAGGAGAAATGATTGGGGTGCAACAGTCTTAATTCAATCCGTGATTTAATCCCCTGATAGGGATTAACTGAGTGGTAACTGAAGTGGTAGGTTATGGCTGGAGAAGGGGAGAATTGGGGCATGGCTTTGGGAATATATTTGTATCTGGCAAGTGGAGTTGCTCTCTGCTTCCTGATGATGTGAACTGCTTGCCTCTGCCACACTCTTCCGCCATGATTTCTGCCTCACCTCGAGCCCTGAGGAATGGAGCTGGCCTTTTATGTACTAAGACCTCTAAAACCATGAGCCCCAAATAAACTTTTCCTCCTTTACAGTTGTTTTTATTGGGTCCTTTAGTCACAGCAGCAAAAAAGCTGACCAAAACACAGAGTGATACATGAGTTAATTAATTAATAATTGATATAATGGGCCCTTGATACATACATTTGGCATTACTGATTGGAGTTCAGAATTTGGAATAAAGCTTTAAAAAACTTGCAAAACATCTCATTATTAATTGAATCATTAAGTTAGTAAAATAAATCACTTTCCACAATGATCCTAACAAACCTTATGTGTTATATATAAAATAATTGTTCTTTTTTCCAGCTTTATTGACATAATTGACAAATAAAAATTATATATATGGTGTATAACATGACATTTTGATATACATATATGGAATAATTACTACAATCAAGTTAATAACATACCTATGACCTCACCTAGCTACCTTTTGTGTATGTGGTGAGAACACTCAAGATCTTTTTTCTCAGTGTATTATTAATGACAGTCACTGTGCTGTAAGTTAGGTCTCTAGAATTATTCATCCTGTATAACTGCCACTTTGTGCCCTTTGATCAACATATTCTCGTTCACGCTGTTCCCTAACTCCTGGCAACCACCATTTTATACTCTACTCCTGTGAGTTCAACTTTTTAGATTTCACAGGTTAAGTAAAATCATGCAGCATTTGTCTCTCTCTGGCTCATTTCACTTAGTATAATGTCCTTAGTTTTATCTCTCTTGTCCCAAATTACAGGTTTTACTTTTCGTAGGAGTAATAACATTCCAATGTGTATGTGTAGATAGATAGAATATATATGCATAGATAAAATACACACACACACACACACACACGTCACATTTTCCCAATTCATCCATTGATGGACACTTCTAGTGATTCTATAATTTGACTTAATATGATTAATGCTACAACAAACATATATAGAAGTGTAGATATATCTTGGATATATTGATTTCCTTTCCTTTGGATATATGCCCAGAAGCCGTGTTGCTGGATCCTATGGTAGTTCTACTTTTAGTTTTCTGGAACCTCCCTAATGTTTTCCATAATGACTATACCTAGTTACATTCTCAGCAACAGTTTACATGGGTTTCCCATCCCTACATCTTGGCCAGAAGTTATCTATCACCTTTTTTTTTTTGTTGGTAATGTCATTCCTTTTAGATATACATGACAGTAGAGTATATTTTGATGTATTATACATACATGGAGTATGACTATTCTAATTAGGATCCCATTCTTGTGGTTGCACATGATGGAAGTTACACTGGTAGTGTATTCATGTATAATAGGAAAGTCATATCCGATTCATTGTACTATCACCTTTTTTTTTTTTTTTTTTTTTTTGGTACCAGGGATTGAACTCAGGGGCACTCAACCCCTGAGCCACATCCCCAGCCCTATTTTGTGTTTTATGTAGAGACAGGGTCTCACTGAGTTGCTTAGCGCCTCGCCATTGCTGAGGCTGGCTTTGAACTCGCGATTCTCCTGTCTCAGCCTCCCTAAGTGCTGGGATTACAAGCGTGAGCCACCGCGCCCGGCTTACTATCACCTTTTTGATAATTGCATTTTAACAGGTGTGAGAGGATACTTCACTATTGTTTTAACTTGCATTTTCCTGGATATTAGTGATATTGAGCATTTTTTTCACACACTTTCTGACCATTTTTATTGTATGTCTTCTTTTGAGAAATGTCAGTTTAGTTCCTTTGCTTTTTTTTTTTTTTTTCTGGCACTAGAGATTGAACCCAGGGACACTTAACTACTGAGCCACATTCCCAGCCCTTTTTATTTTGAGACAACATTTTGCTAGTTGCTTAGGGCCTCACTTAGTTGCTGAAACTTGCCTCAAACTTGCAATCCTCCTGCCTCAGTCTCTTGAGTTGCTGGGGTTACAGGTGTGTGCCACCACACCTGGAGAGCCTATTGGGGGGAGTATAGTACCAGAAATTGAACTCAGGGGCACTTAAACACTGAGCCACATCGCCAGCCCTATTTTGTATTTTTTTTTTATTTTATTTTATTTTATTTTTTTATTTATTTATTTTTTTTATTTAAATGCATTTCAAGTCATAGTACATAAACAGAGCTCAGTTTTTCCATTTCTCTGGTTGCAAATCATAGAGAGTCACACTATTTGTGTCTTCATACATGCACCAGGGGTAGTAATGACCCATTCGAT
>CM053403.1:43234051-43275283 GCA_028644305.1 Xerus rutilus
GTCTCAGCTGCTGGAGTGGAGGAGCCGCTGGGACTGCCTCCCGCAGACGCGCCCGGGGCCGCTTTGGGCCTCAGTTGCAGGAGTGGTGTTCTGAGTTATGGCTCCCGGCCGAGCTGCTGGGACCGCCTCCGCAGCCACGCTGCCTTGGGCTGCTTTCGGCCACAGCCGCTGGAGTCGCTCTGTGTCTATGGCTGCTGGCTCTGCTTACCCGTGCAAGTGAAATTTCCTTCCGTGCTGTCCAAAACCCGGGTGGGAGAAGGTTGTACCGCAGTTTCTGGTCTTTTGTTTGGGGAGACTGGTAGCTGCGTCCCTCTAAGCCACCATCTTGCCGGAAGTCTTCTAACTGTGATTCTTATTCAGATGAAACTTTGAGGTTTAAAATGAAGCTTTCATTTTTCTTAATTTTACTGTTTTGTTTCATACTAATAAAGGCTTAGTGTGATGAAAAATAACAATATTTCCTATATATTTTTTATTTTTTATGCTTTTATTTGTAGCTTTATGGCAATTAATCTCAACTCTTTTGTTATTATGTCAGTGATCTGAGGTTGAGGTTTCATTTCATTCCTCTGCCCAAATGAATAGCCAGTTATTCCCAAAATACTTCTTTTCCTAAATGAGTCGATATGCCACCTTGATATAAGAAATGTTTAGAAATTCACCAACTTGGATGGATATTCTACCAATTAGTGTTTCATTCTGATTAAGAAGAAACTCTTTTTCAAAATGGAGCCCTTGAAGGGATACCAATGGGAAATACTATAGTGTAAATTACATTATATTGAATTTTCTTGATACACAAATGAAATAGATGTAGATAAGAGCAATATTTTTTCTCTGGAGGTCAAATATTTCTGGGGAAAATGTTGAAAAAGAAAAGTTATTATTTTTTTGATTTTTTTTTTTTAGTTGTCAATGGACTTTATTTGTTTATATGTGGTGTTGAGAATCGAACCCAGTGCCTCACACATGCTAGGCAAGCGCTCTACCACTGAGTCACAATCCCAGCCCCAAGAAAAGTTATTTTTAAATGTAGGGTATAATGGGGAAAAACTATTGCATTCTTCACAATATTGCTGCTAACTGGCAAAGTTGTCACATTTTTTATAACAATTGTTGAAATACATCTAGCATCAATTGAAATAATGAGGACTTGCAACCAGACTTTATAGTATGCAAATTTTTCTAATATTTACCACCTTTAAACCAATGTAAAATCCTTTTAAAAAAAACTATGAGGATAAATAGTCCTGTGAAGACCCTCTCTTTGGAAATGTGAAACTAAAGTGTGTTTTGTTGGAAAATGCCAAATCTTCATTTTCTCCAGGGTAACATCATGCAGGTAAGTTAATAGTCTTTCTGCAGAGACTATCAGGAAATACAATTGCAAATATTTAATAATTTCCCCCCAGTTTCACTATGTATATGCTCCAAACTAACATCCTTCATGATGGTTCAGTGTGATTACCACAGATTCAACCATCTGTCTGTGTTTTCTTTCATTTGCAACATTTGTTCTTCCTGCTGATCTGACTGCTTCTTTGCTCTGCTTTCTGATTCACATAGAGCAAGCTGTCCCAGAAATATACTGGTAAGCCAAAAGCAAGTTCTTAAATGACAGAAATATACAATATTCTTCTACTATGTTCACCTAGTTAGTGATATTTTTAAAACTTTATATTTTAATTTGTATACATGTATACCAAATTCTTATTGACAGAAGCTTTTGAACCCAATGGCAAAATCAAACATATGTAAATCTAAAACCATGCTTGAAAGAAATAAATATACTTTTCATTAGACATAGTCCTGACAATGATTAGTGTCCTGTTTTTTTTTGGTTTGTTTGTTTGTTTGTTTATTTGTTTGGTCAGGGGGCAGTGATACTGGGGATTGAACCCAGGGCACTTTACTTACATCCCTATATCCCTAGCCCTTTTTTATTTTGAGACAGGTTCTTGCTAATTTAGCTAGGGCCTTGTTAAGTTGCTGAGGCTGACCTCAAACTTTTGATCCTTCTGCCTTAGCCTCCCAAGTCACTGGAGTTCCAGGCATGTGTCCTCATGCCTTACCATTAGTGTCTGTTTCAGTG
Source organism: Xerus rutilus (assembly GCA_028644305.1). Taxonomy (NCBI): domain Eukaryota; kingdom Metazoa; phylum Chordata; class Mammalia; order Rodentia; family Sciuridae; genus Xerus; species Xerus rutilus. The sequence goes on from CM053403.1 coordinate 43,236,144, forward strand.
AAGTTCCAAAATACCTTCTTGAGAAGTGTATCTCAGCACATCCAACTAGAATCACTTGACTTACTCTTGAAACACATTCTTTTTGTGTTCCCTCTATGAAGGTCTTGTGTGATAAATTTTGTTTGGGATTTTATTTTCCTTCCTTCCCTTTTTATCCCTTTCAATCCCCTTCCTTCTCTCTCTCCTTCTTCTAATATCTTTATTACATTTTCCATCTTAGAAGATGTCTCAATTGTATATTATTGCACTATCATCTGGCTCCCATTATTGTTATTAAGAAATTAGCTATCTGCTTGTGTCTACCCCATGGGCAATCTAACTTTTATTTCTAGTTGCTTTTGAGATTTTCTTCTTGTCTTTATTGTTCTGCTCTATATGTCTAGGTGAGGATTTGTTTTATTTTTACTGTTTGGGATTTATTGGGCTTCTTTAATGTAACAAATGATGTCTTTCATAAGCTTTAGAACATTCTTAGCCATGATTTTTTCCCTCAAATATTGTCTGTTCTTATTTAAATTACCTCTTCCTGGAATTCTTAATTAGTCCTTCATGTCTCTAAATTTCTCTTTAGTGTTTCACACTTACTTGTCTCTCTAAGCTGAAATCTGAATATTTTTTCAGATTCATAATCCATTAATCATTCATAATCCATTCATATTATTATCCATAATAATCCATTATTAATTATAATCAGCTGCATATAATTTTAATCCTTAGTTGAGTTTTACATTTCATTTATTATTTTTAAAATAATTTTATTTTTAAAAGTTCAGTATGGTTAATTTTCAAATTTTCCTGATTAGTTTTGGTTTTCTTTTTCTTATTGCTCACAATATTATATTTTCTCATTGCTTGCACTGGTATATTTCTGGAAACATATTAAACATAGTTTAAAAAAGACTTTTATCTATATATCCAGTATCTGAAGTTGTCAACATCTGCTCTACTGTTTACTCTTGTATCTGATAGTTTATTTTCTTTTGTTTGTGATTTTAGAATTATTATTAAATAGTACTTGGAAATATTAACTGTAGGAATTCCTTATGTCTAGCATAAGAGTTTGTTCTTCTAGAGAGTTTGTACTGTCTTCTTCCAAGGGCCTAGAAATACAAAACATGCAACTCCATTTAAATTTCAACATTCCATTAACGTAGATTTAGGCTCCAAACTTTTCTAAAGTTCAGAAGGTAGTCACAATGTTGTGTTGGGAGATTTTTAAAAAAAACATCTATCTAGAGCCAATGCTAAGGCAGATCATCTATTTTGTTATCAACAGAGTCTAGTTTCCTTTTTTACTAATTCACCCCTTGCCTGAGATTATAGGAGGGTTTGGAGCAAAGGCTTTTAGGATCTGTCTACCATACTGCCATACTACTGACGTGTTCATTTCTTTTTAACTTTTGCAGGATAATTTCACCTGATATAGAATTCTAAGTTGATTTTTTTAAATTAGAGCATTATAATTATACATAGTATTTGTGTTCATTTTGACAAAATCATAAATGCAAGGAATTTGATTTCAATCCCTTTTCTTACCCATTTCTCCTCTCCTCCATTTTCTCTTCTCTCTACTCTGCTGATCTTCCTTTCACTCCTTTATTTATTTTTGAATGGTACTTTCTATATATACATAAAGGTGAAATTCCCTTTGGTAACTTTATATAGCATTATGTTGTTAAATTCATTCCATATATCTTCCCCTTTCCTTTCCTTCTTCCCTTCATTCTCCTTCTTCTACTCTACTGATCTTCCTTATATCTTCGTGATATCTGATCACCTCCACAATCACCTTCTTTCCCTCATTTTTTTCTAGCTTCCACATATGAGAGAAAATATTTGACCCTTGATTTTCTGAGTCTGGCTTATTTCACTTAGTATTATTTTCTTCATTTCCATCCAATTACCAGCAAATTCTATTATTTCATTCTTCTTCATGGCCAAGTAGAGCTCCACTGTGTATATAAACCACATTTTATTGATCCAATTATCTATTGATGGTCTTCTTGGTTGATCCCATAATTTGGCTATTGTCTTCCAACACTTTGAATATGTTGCATGACTCTCCTCTTGCTTGCATGGTTTTTCTTCTCTCTCTCTCTCTCTCTCTCTCAGATATTGAACACAGGGCTTGCTAGACAAGTGCTCTGTAACTGAGTTATACCCCTACCCACTACTTACATGCTTTCTGTTGAGAAGTTTGCTATAATTTGTATACATTTTACAGCATACATAAGGTAGTGTGCTTTTTTCCTGGCTTCTTTTAAGATTTTTCTCATCTTTAGTTTTATAAAATTTGAATATGTGCCTAGTTGTGGGTACCTTTTGTTATTTTATTTATACTATTGGTATTCTTGGAGTTTCCTGGATCTCTGGGTTAGTCTCTGTCATTGATTCAGAAAAATTATTGGCTGCTATTACTTCAAATATTTTTCCTGGTCTTTTTTCTCTTTTTTTCTCCTTTTGTATTATATCTGTACATAGCTAAACCTTTTGCTTTTTTCCCTCAGTTCTTGGGAGCTCTTTTTCTTTCTTTTTACCCTTTGCCTCTTTGAATTTCAGTTTGGAAAGCTTGTGTGAAATTATCTACAAATTCACCTACTTTTTCCTTAGACATGTTAAGTCTGAGCCAGTTGAGCCCATTGAAGGCATTCTTTATTCCTATTTCTCTAATTTTATTTCTAGGGTTTCTTTTTAATTCTTTCTATGATTCTTTCCATCTTTCTGCTTATTTCCAGAAAATCTTGCATTTGTTACTTTTTATACTCAAACTCTTAATGTATATTTTAAATCCCCATCTTATAATTTCAACATCTGTGACATATCTGAATCTATTTCTGATGATAATTTTATCTTTTGAGATTGTATGTTTTCTTGCATTTTTAGCATGCCTTATAATTTCATGTTAAAAACTAGACATATTGTATTAAGTAACAGGCCTTTAGTGAGAGAATGTATGTTAATCTTACTAGTAGGAGTGCTTTCTAAAGTTTTTTAAAAATAGCTATCAGTGGCTTTAAATTTCTCTAGTGTTCTTGTTTTTTACTTTTCTTATCTTTTTTTTTTTTTTTACTTTCTTTTACTTCCACTCTTGAGGACAAGAGAGTGTCCAAAAGAGTCTGTGTCTTGCAACTTTTTCAGCTATGAACTGCTGCTATTACACTAGAACCTTGCTGATTTTGATGGATGTATGGTATAGGGGAGGAAAAGCACTTTATAAGCTTCTGATTTTATAGATAATGCATTGGGTCTATGGCCTTCACAGATGTTTCTGCCTTTTCTTCACTGGTATAGCCATTATCTTTTCCTCCCTACTCTTTTTGGCTGCAATATTCTCAACCTATTTTCCAACTTTTTTTTTGTATTGACGTTAATCCTCCCTCGAATACTGTGTAAAAAGAGTATTTGTCAAAGGGTTATTAAGTATTAAAATACTTTAATCCTCCCTACAAATACTGTGTAAAAAAAGTGTTTGTCAAATGGTCATTGGGAACCAAGGCAGCTCTGGGCATCAATAAAAAAGAACTATAATTAAGTTTGTTTGTTTTTTGGTACTGTGAATTGAACCCAGGGGCACTTACTCACTGAGCCACATCTCCAGTCCTATTTTGTATTTTATTTAGAGACAAAGTCTCACTGAGTTTCATAATGCCTCACTGTTGCTGAAGCTGGCCTTGAACTTGCAATCCTCCTGCCTCAGCCTCCCAAGCTGCTGGGATTATAGGTGTGAGCCACTGTGCCTGGTTATAATAAAGTTTTATTGGTGAAATTTAAGTTAGGACATCTTCACTGATGTGAATAAATTTTAATAAATAATACCTTTATTAGTCTACTCAAGATTGAAATACCAAAAATTCTAGAAAGAAAATGCCAGGAGTAGCAACAATGTTTTTGAGTTTTCTTGAAGTATATCAAACTGGAGTGAGCTATCTAAGGGATTAAGAACTAAAAAAAATGGTTTCATAAGTAAGAATATGTGTAGCTAATTAAAAACAATGCAAACAACATTTATAATGAACAAATATTTGAGACTTTTCAAAAGATTAAGATTTTCTGGTACCTTCCAGCTACAAAAAAACATATTTTTCTTTACTGAATATATGTCTCTGGAGCTCATTTGCAGGGGGAGGAATTTTGAAAAGTTTAGAGACACAAGTTGGGAAAGCTTTAGAATGGCATAACTGGAGTTTATTGGGCAATTCTGGTGGGCACTTAGAAGAGCAGAATGCCAAGAGGGCTGTAGACAGTAATGACTGGGCTCATGAAGTTTCAGAGAAGGAAGATTCTATTGGAAATTGGACAATAGGCCATTCTTGTTACATTGTGGCAAAGAATTTGTCTACATTTTGCTCATATCCTGAGAATTTTTGTGAAGCTGAATTTAAAGCTGAAGTGCTAATCAGTCTGATGGAGGAAATTTCAAGGCAGCAGAGGATTCAGGCACTGGCATGGATATAGTTTGTGGCTTTTAACCAAGTTTACTATGACAATCAGGAGCAGAAAGATTTGTAAAACTTACAGTTTTCCCAGAAAATTGTGAATAAAACTACAACTAAGGAAGTTGTGGTTGTTAAAAAAGTATTGTTCTTGAAGTATATAAAATTGGAGTGAGCATCTAGGTAACAAAACCATTGTTGAATGAAATGCTCTCAACATGGCTTGAAGGTATCTCAGGAATTGGCAAGACCACATACATCACAAGCTCATGAGTATAAAAGTAAAAATTCTTTTGAGAAAAGACCATGGCCGGTACTCTGCTTGCACAAGGTGGCCTAGGAAGTTGACTCAGTGTTCTCAGTCACGCAGGTACTCAGAGGCTGCTGCAGCTGTGGTTCCGGCTAAAAATGGTGGCAGACCTTGATGTCAACCATGTGGTGCTGGTCTGCATAAATGCAGGATGCTGGAATTATGGAGTCATGGTGGCTTCCCCTGAGATGTCAAAGGAAGGCTTGAAAGGCCAAGCAAAATGTAGTAGGGTCACAGTCCCTGCAGGCAGCCTCTGGGAGGGTAACACATGAAGATGTGAGAAGAAAGATGAAGATGCAGAAATCAAACAGAAACAAGCCAAAAGAAAAATAACCCACAGTACCATGGGGGCAGAGCTACACAGCCCTTCAGAAAGAGCATCATGATGCCATATGCCCCAGATGTTGGACATGGATCTACAGGACTTGTTTGCCCAGCTGGATTTTAGTCTCTTTCTATGCCACTGTTTTTATCAGTTTTTTCATTGTGATGACAGAAAGACCTGACTAGAACAATTAAATGAGTTTATTTTTGAGCAGATGATTTCAGAGGTCCTAGTCCACAGATAACCATCTCCATCACTTATGTATCAAGGTGAGGCAGAACATCATGGTGGAAGAGTGAAGCAGAGCAAAGCAGCTCAGGACTTTGCACTAGGAAGCAGAGAGAGCACTCCACTCAACAAGGACAAAATACATACCCCAAAAGCACATCCCCAGGGACCTACTTCCTGCAGCCACACCCTATCGACTTATAGTTACCACCTAGTTAATCCCTATCAGGGGATTAATGTACCAATTAGGTTAGAACTCAATCATTTCACCTCTAAACTTTCTTGCATTGTCTCACACACAAGTTTTTGGAACGGAAACATTTACTCTGTGCTATTATATATGAGAGATTCATAATGTGCTTTTGATCTTACTCTCACAGCTTAGAGTTTGTCTTGAGTTTTAGATGAGATTTTGGACTTGGACTTTTGGGTAATGCTGGAACTGTTAAGACCTATATAGAGACTCTTATAAGTGGGTTAAATGTATTTTGCACTGTGAGATGGGAATGAGCTTTGCAGAGCTAGAAGTGAAAAGTTATGGTTTAGACATAAGGTGTCACACAAAATTTTGTGTGAGACAATGAAAGGATTTTCAGAGATTAAATTACTAGATTATGAGAAGTATACCTAATCAGTGGCTTAATCCACTGATATGAATTAATTGGGTGCTTACTGTAGGCAGGTAAAGTTGGCTGGAGGCACACTGGAAGTGTGCCCTTGGGGTTTATGTTTTGTCCCTGGTGAGCAGAACTCTTGTGCTTCATGGCTGCCATGTCCTGAGTTGCTTCCCTTTTCAATGTCCTTCTGCCATATGTTCTGCCTCACCTCAAGTCTAGAGCTATGGAGTCGGCTCACCATGGACTAAACCTCTGAAAACATGAGCCAAAATAAACTTTTCCTCCTCTAAATTGTTCTTATTGGGTATTTGGTCACAGCAATGAAAAAGCTGGTCAAACAATTGTTCAAGGCTGGGGTTGTGGCTCAGTGGTAGAGCGCTTACCTTGCATGTGTGAAGCACTGGGTTTGATCCTCAGCACCACATAAAAATAAATAAAATAAAGGTATCATGTCCATCTACAACTAAAAAAATATTTTAAAAAAACAATTGTTCATATTAGCATTTTCATTATAATCCTGAAGTAGAAATAACTCAAATATTCACTACATTCATTTAATGAAATATTATTCAGCCATAAAAGACTGAAGAACTAATACATCCCACAACATGGATGAACCTTGAAAATATTATGCTAGGTAAAATAAGCCAGACAACAAAAAACCATATATTATATGATTTTATTTATATAAAATATCCAGAATAGGTAACTCCATAGAGACAGAAAATAATTTAGTGGTTTCCAGGGGCTTGGGAGAGGGAGAGAATAGAATGTGATTGCTAATGGGTGAAGGGTTTCTTTTTGAGGTAATAAAAATGTTATAAAGTTATATAATGGTGATGATTGCACAACTCCGTGAATACTAAAAACAATTTATGTATTTTAAAAGGGTAAAATAAATGAATGTGAATTATTTCTCAATAAAGCTGTTATGAAAATATTTATTGACTGTTCTGTGCTTGAAATTCTTCTAAGTTCTAGAAATAATGTGAAGACATTTAAGACCTTGCTCTCCAAAAACTTACAATAAAGAGAAATATTGGCTGGAATTTAACTTCTGTCCCTGATAGACTATAAATATTGGGGTCTTACCACTTTTTGCCTAGGGAAAGTTTGGCAGAATAATTTCCCTCATAGTAATCCTCACTACTCCCTTCTCTGAAGACTTTTCCAATAAGAAGGAACTTCAAAGGAGTAAAAGAAGAGAATAAACTGTTTCATGTTACAATAGAGTAGAGAATTTCAAGAAGGCAAGAGTGAACAAAATCATCAGATGATTCAGAGAAGTGAAGAAACTTAAGGATCAAAATGTGTCTCTTGTATTTGAAAATGAGAAAATCTATGGTAATCTCCTAGTACAATTTCAATGGAAAGGCATGGGCAGAAGAAATTTTGCAATGATTGCACATTACATAGTGAGACAGAGCAGTTGATAAAGAAATATTTGTTTAATTGAATTGAGAATAAGTGTGCTGTGAGAAAGCAAAGACAAAAATGTACACTGTGCTTAAAAGAAGTCTGTAAGAGAAGGTAAAGTAGTGGGCAGTGTTAGATGGAAGATGGGTTTAAAAAGTTTACTTTTTTAAATGAGAGAAATTGTAATGTGAAAACATGCTGCTAATAGAGAAGAAAAGTTTCACACCATGAAAGAGAAACACTAACAAAGTCTTAAAGAGGTGAGAAGATATGGGATCAATGTCACAGAAGGGTTAGACATCTCGTCCTGAGATTAACTTAGATTTTTGTAGATGGTATATGCAGGTGTATTTTCAAGAGTGGGCAAGAAGTTTAGGGAAATAATGTCTATTGAATTTAAGTTTCTATTAATCAAGAAACTAAGTCGTGCAAAAAGGGTGGGTAGTGGGGAAGCAAAGAAGGGAATTTGAAGACAGTAAAGATTTGGAAACAGTTGTAAGAACTGGAAATAGAAATTTACCAAGGACAATTAAATGGGAAGGGCATGTTGAAGATTCAGATTCAACTTACAAAATTATCCATTAACATGCCCAAATGTTTAGTATTTTTTAATTTTCTTGGGCATACTTTAAATTTTTTCCAAGTTAATTATCTTCATTGATTACAAAAAGACAAGGAAGATGGGTGAAAGCTATATTAACAATTTCTTATGTATATGGATCTTATTATTTTCATAACTCCATTTAAAAGTTTTAGATTATAAGCAATATTCAGTATTTTTTTTTTAATTTTTTTTTTTGGTTGTAGATAGACACAATATCTTTATTTATTTTTATGTGGTGCTGAGGATCGAACCCTGTACCTCACACATGCGAGGTGAGAACTCCACCACTGAGCTATAATCCCAGCCCCCAGTATTTTTTTCTTTAGTAAAACTGCTCAAACATAACTTGTGTAAATGAGATATTACTTTTGTTCTCTGAGGCCACCTAAAATGTGTGGGAGATTGATTTGACCAACCATGATCCTATGTAATACTGATGTTCAAACTTGTTCTTAAGATTTATGTGAGTTCCTTGAAGGTTGTGATCTCATAGTTCTGACGCTGGGTTCCTGCTTTCATTTACTTAGTCTAACTTGTAGACCATGCACCATCCTGTTCACATTGCCCATGTTTCATATTATGTTAACCCAGTTGTGGATTTTACTCTTTTTCCCCAGGGCTCTTATAAACGTTCAAAGGCCTGTCTATGTAGAGAGGATCTTGCTTGAAGGTTGGTAACATAAAGGGATTCATATCATATCACAGTAACACAAAATAACTCAACTGGATTTCGTACTTTTCTTATTCTTACCACTTTTTGTCCTCTAAGGAGCAAAACTTCAATTCTTCTCACTCTTTAGTGGCTAATTTAGCTTTCTTTCTCTGCTACTGTGAAATTCAGCCTGAGCAACATCTTGGCTTATCCAAGCCCAGTAAAGTGCTCAAAAGGACAAATGGCCTTCCTTTTTTTTTTTTTCAGGGCATATCACTAAAAATATTTTTCTTGTAAAGAATATGGACATTAGACAAAATGCTACTATCTAAGCTGGAAGAAAACTTAGGCTGAGTGCCAAAGTACATGCCTATAATTCCAGCTTCTGAGGGAGCTGAGGCAGGAGAGTTGCAAATTCAAGGCCAAACTTGGCATCTTGGCTAGACTTTGTCTCAAAATTTAAAAAAATATATAAAAATAAAAAGGGCTGGGGTGTAGCTGAGTGGCTTGCCTAGCATGTGTGAGCTAAGTTCATCCCTAGCACCTGGGTTCATCCCTGGCCCTCCAAAAAATAAAATAAATGAATAAATAAATAATAAAGAGAAAAGAAAACTTAGATACTATTTCTCATCTCTGTATTTTACTAATATGAATAAATTTTCATGGGGTAGATCATATAGTTTTTATACTCTTGAGTTTTTAAACCCTTCTATATAGTTATCTATGAAAAAATATCCAAAAGGTTTAAAATACCTTTTGTGTAGTCTATAAAAATGCCCCAAAATTTCAAGGCAGAACATATTTTTCATTAAGACATTAGTTTAGATTATGATGATTAATAATGATCTCCTATTAACTGTCACATTCTTAAAAATCCTTATGTTGAATTTAGTAATCCTCTTTCCCAAGAGAAAAAAATTGTTTTGGTAACTGCTATATCCCATTTTTCTTAGGTTAGTGGTATTTTCCTGTGACACAGATAGTAAGGTCTTATATCTTTCCCTAAGGGGGATTTGTTGAGCCCCATGGAGGGAATCAAGATGTCTTGGCTTGTTATATCAAACCTGCCACTAGCAGTGTATGTCAGCTAGTTATGCCAGTTATGACATCATTGAACCTGCTTATTTTCTTTCTCATGGGGATGAAGTAAAGAAGGAAAAGAAATTACTGGAGAATAGTTTAGTTTAGAAGTGTAAAAAATAAAGAAAGAAAAAAAAGGAAAAGAAAATATAGGAATGCAGTCAAGTGACCCAATGAATCCAAGATGGTGCTCTAGGGACCTGAACAGGGCCAACTGATGGTAAGGAAGAAGTGACAAGTACATGTCACATTCTTTCCTCACCTGTGAGATGGTATCTAACATATCAATAAGAATAAACAGGAAGTATTTGAACGGGAGGTTGAGAAGGAGCCTGAAATTTGAGCAAACTAATGTTCTCCTATCTAGTGAAAACACCCTCCTAGGACAAACAGCAGGCTTTTCAGATTCAGGCTGCTTCAGCAATTACATTAATGTAAATTTGGCTTAATGAAAAGGATTTCATGCTGTGACTATAAAATGTGACTAGAAATCATTACAATAACATTAATAAAAGGAAGATGATAGAATAGCTGAGTATGAATAGTCTAAAAAGTGTCATTGCCAAGAGCAGCTCTACCCATTGTTGTAACGTGGACTTGTAAGGAATAAAGGAAGTGGGGACATCACTACCTGGATGAGCAACATGCGTGAAGGAGGATCTGAGTTTTGTGGAGAAAGGGAAGGGAGCGGCTAGACTGCCAGAAGTTTAAGAAAATTGACAAGCTGCTCAGCAAATAAGAATACCAATGGCGACTGGTAAAAACATCCTATTGAATGCTCTCTTTGATATTCTTACTCTGAATGCCAGTAGAGTTGTATTCTGGTTTGAACGTTGGAAAATTGTAATTTGCAATGATCCGATATTTTCTAGGGTAATATAAGGAGTCAGAGAACCCTTTAGAGAAAAGAAATGAGTTAGTCACTTAAAGCAAAAATTAATGGAATATTGATTGGGCTTGAGATATGTGTAAGCCCAGTTATTTACAACTGAATTATGAACAATAATAACAATATCTACCACGCATTGAGTAACTGTTCTATACTAGGTACTTTAGTAGGCGTTTTACAGATAGAATCTTCTTTTATTCACATATTGTGAGGCGAATACTTTCTGTTTTGCAAATAAAGGAGGTTGAAGTAAATTAGATGCATTCCAAACACTTGAATCTGTATCATAATGTGAAGTTCCAAGATGATATGTTTATATAGGAAATGCATGGTAAGCTCCAAGCCCAGGAAAGAGTTGCTGTCATCTATTTCAGGCTTTATAATATAGATTAAGACTTGAGCCAAACCTGGAATATTAGTAGAAAAGTAATCAACAAAATCTCATCTTCGTCTTGCTACTTTTTCAAGCACTTAAGCACTAATCATTAGCTGATATTATTATGCTAAACAAATGAATAGAATTTCAAATCTCATGGAGCTTGTGTGCCAGTGATGGAAGTAGGTCATTAACAAGTAGATATTAAAGTAATTTCAGGTAATAATATTGCTACAAAGAAAATGTGATATGAAATGAGAGAGATTAACTTTAATTTGGGTGGTCGGAGGTTTCCCCCAAGGAGGCAAAATTTGAGCTGATCCTCAAGTATTATGAAGAAGGCAGCTATATGAAATAGGGCTGGAGATTTAGCACAGTGGTAGATTACTCACCTAGCACCTGTGAGACCCTGGGTTCAATCCCTAGTCACACACACACACACAAAGTCAGCTCTCATATCTGGCAGAGAAGAATTTTGGACAAATAAAGTGAACATTTGGGAAATGATTTGGTTGTTAAAATGTTTGTGGAGAGTACATGAAAGAAAATACAAAAAGAAACAGAAAAAGAAAATGGAAGCAGACCTCGGACCAGCAATGCTTCGTTCAGCACTGGAGGGGTACACCTTCTGGGAGGAAAATGGCGGCGGGCCACCATAAGAGTCTGGGTTTTATAGGGTTTTCGCAGAGCCTGGTCATGGGAAGAGTAAATGACTTTTGGCAGGCCTTTTGGCAGGCGGGGCCAGGTCACCTGAGGAGTTTTGGTGGTGTGGTTAATTTAGGGCAGGACAGGAGGGCAGGTGGGGGAACAGTAAGGGAAGTTCCCTCCTTGAGGCCTATTGTTCATATCCTCCAGTTGTTCTATTTTCTAGTCCTAGATTGTTTCAGAATTGGCAATATTTTGGTGAAAGAAAAGAGTTTTAGTTTGTCTTGGGAAATGTTTTCCCTAACTCCTTTAGTATTCAAGCATTCAGTGGTCCAGCTCGCTTCTAAGATCCCATTATAAATATAATGGGTGCTTCTTGTGTGGAGGCCTCTTGTGGTCTTTTCAATTTCAGTCCAAGCTTCTAGAGAAAGGCATTTCTCTAGCTATGGTAGGCTGTTTACAGTGACAGTTATGATATTCCTCCCATTTGTGTACAAGTGTTTCTTTGCAACTTCTCTCATCAAGTGGTGAAATTCTTTCTCCACATCTTTGAATGTGGGCTAACCTTGTGACTCCCTTTACCAAAAGAATTTAGTGAAGCAATTCTGAACCCAGGTATCAGGAAGCCTTTGAAGTTTTTGCTTTTGTCCTCTTGGAAAGCTGCTATCACCATATGAACAAACCCCAGCTAATCTTGAGGATGACAGACTATATGGGAGAGAGGCCCAGCTAAAGCCAGCACAACCTTCAGACTTTTGAGTAAGGCCACCTTGGACTACACATCTCTAGAGACCCCACCTGAGATCCACTCTACTGAACCCAGCTCAAATTTCTGACCCATTGAATTACGTACAAATAAAACATTTGTCATTTTAAGCCAGTAGGTTTGTTATGAAACAATAACTCAATAAGAAACTAGCAAAAAAATAAAAAATAAATAGAATTTTAAAAAAGAGAGAAAAAGAAAAAAAAACTAGCTAAACTCCAGAAGTCTTCCTTTTGGGCTTTATGTACTCTTGCTCTGTTCTTGAAGTTACTAACTAAATGATTCTTTAAGAGGTCTCCTGAAAGCTGCTAGAATATATTATACTACATTTCACTCATTTAAAAATTATGTCACTGATATTTACATATATCAGCAAAATTAAAAGACTGGTTCTACTTTCTGATAGAGAATTCTCCATTTATTATTCTGACCTAACAGGCATATGATATTGCTAAGTGTGAGCAGATAGATTCAGAGCCCTTTCTCACTATTTCAAAATACTTGCCTTTTTTTTTTTTTAGCACATGATCTAAATTGTGTGCCACTCATCTAGTATGGGTATCTGGTGTCTTGAGTACCCAAACCTTGACTGCTATTTACCTGTCAATTCCTGGTGTTTCAAATACCTGCCTATAATAATCAAAATGGTAATTTTGTTTTGGAACATTATGAAGATATAATTGAGAACAATGGAACACATACATGAAGGGATCGTATGTAATTCTAATGTACCATGTAGGTCTGGTCTTAATTTCTGCTTCCTTCCCATAAGGTCTTGGAATGGTATGAAGACATTGATTTATGATGTTTTTCATTTACATATTTATAATTTGATTATGATTTATTTATGATTTTCCATTGCCATGGATAGATTTATTTCTTTTTCCTACTGAACAGATTGGGGCTGAATGATTCCTCTTCATTTATAGAGGATGCCTACAATAGCTCATTTGAGGTAAGTTCTCTCTTTGCAGGGGTGGGCACTATGGTAGTTTTATAAGGATCTATGGGGTTTCATGAGAAGTCAGTTTCTGACAAGTTTCCCTTAATCTTACTCATAATCCCACTACTCCACAGTTATGCTGTGTATCATTTAATCAATATCCCTTTTCCATTTTCCTACGATCATCATCTGTAGTGAAAACTACCCATTTGCTGACCCACTAGAGATTTGTGTGGTTCATTTGAGTAATGGTACTTGTATGTAAATTACAGTAGCTCTCAAATGATTTTCTCTATTGTCTGTGCAATATCTTTACTGTTTGATTTTAATTCCAGCTTTTCTGCACAGAAAGACCACCCTCTTTCTGCTTCTAAGCTTGTATTCCTTTTTAGCCTAGGCACTCCACTTCCTGTTTCCTGTTTGAATAACAGGTTTCAGTTTAGAGTAAAAATAAATGGGATTTCCTAAGTTCAATTGTTAATACTGTTCTTCTGTCATTCCCTAGACCACATGTCTAGACCTGTATACTTCCCTATGTTCTTTTTGGTGACTAACACACTCACATGTTCTTCAGAGATAATGTTTCTAAACATCCTTTAGTTATAGTATTATAGTGTATAAACCTGCAAGTAATTTTAGATGTGAGACAGATAAATCCCATTAAGTGCAGATTTATAAATGGAAGATTTTTATAGATTTGTAAATCTAAAAGTTTATTTCAAGAATCTTTTTCTATGATTCCATATTATTAGTTTCTATGTTAAAGGGTTTTCCCTTCTAGATATTCATATCCAAAGAAAATGAATTCAGTATGTTGAATTCCCATGGTTTTTTTTTTTGCAGCACTATTCACAGTAGCCCAGCTATGGAATCAGTCTAGATATACATTGATATATGAATGGATAAAGAAAATATGCCATATATACACAATGAATATTATTCAGACATTAAAAAAATAATGAAATCCTGTCATCTGTGGTGAAATGGATAGAACTGGAGGACATTATGTTAAGCAATATAAGCCAGGCAGAGCAAACACCACATATTCTCTTTCATATGTGGAAGCTAAAAAGTTAAAATAGAAAAGAATAGAATAGCAATTACTAGAGGCTAGAAAAAGGAGTGGGAAGGAGATAGAGGGTGGTTGGATAGTAAGTACCTATATGCAGTTAGATAAGAGGAAGCTCTTGTATTCTGCAGAACAGTGGGTGGCCAGTTCACAATAACCTATCATATATTTTATGAAGAACTAGAAGAGAGGTGCTCAAAGTCTCCACACACAAGGAAATGATAAGGAGATAGAAATGCTAATCACTCTGATTTGATTAGCCTGCATTGTATACATATATATGAACATAACACTTTATCCCATAAATATATACAATTATTATGTGTTAATTAAAAATACAAATAAAATAAGAGATAGTAAAATATATGAGTGCCAGATGATCAGTGGTGATCTGGAGTTTGTGTGTTGTAAAAAGAAAATAACCACTAATTTATTAGCAGAAGGAAAAAAAAAACTCCACAAATGCGAAAGTGTAATCGTAAAATGAGTTATAAGTCTTAGAGTTTGTAGAACTCTGGTCTAAATTTCGAGAAATTTGGAAGATAGGAAGACATTGAATACGAGGCCTTCCCTTAGTAAACATACCCTGAAATAATATTCCAAATTCACTGGTCTGATTTGGTCAAATTATATATTATTTAAAATATATAATTATATGTTATTTAAAATATATAATTTGAATGACACAAGTCCTACATATATATGTATACATATATTATCACTATGAAACTTTAATATTATACAGAAGCATGTAAAGCATTAAATTAATTATTTTATTTTATTTTGGGTTCTCCAAAAAAAAGACTGAGAAAACAACTTGAGTATAGGTATTCTAATTGGGAGATGATCCTAGGAAATAGAAGAGGAATAGAAAAAGTAAAATAGAAAAGGGAGGAAAGCCAGTAAAGGGCGTATTAATAAATGGGTTACTACTATAGATAACTGAGGCTCAGTCCCACTGAGGAACTTCTGAGGAATTCTGTGAAACTGTAGAAATTTACTTTAGAATTGTTCCCCTAAACTTTATTCTTTTCCTTCATCTATTTGTTTAGTTCTAGACTAATTAATATCATACTGTTTTATTCCAGTTATACGATATGCTTTGATTTCTAGTAGAATAAATGTAATTTTTTCTTCTATGTAATTTTTAGAATAAGCTAATCAAGATCTATTTTTAAAAAGCTCTGGAGCTAGGGTGTAGTTCAGTAATAGAGCACTTGTCTAGCATATGTAAGTCCACAAGTTCTATCCTGAGGACCACAAAAGCAAAAACAAAACTCCACCACCTCTGCTAAGCAAAAAGGGGATTTGAATCAGAATTGCTTTGTTTTATAATATTGAGTCTTTGTATCTAGGAATATGATATGTCTCAATTTTAGGGTAATTTTTGTATATGTATAAGCTCTAATTATTTATATTAAATTTTGCTCTTGTTTTATTTATCTAACCTTAATGTTTCATAGTTCTTATTGTTACTGTGAATGTGATATTTATTTATACTAGTTTTAAACATATGTGATGAATAATTTTGTGTTGCCTCAGCATACATTCTGAATATGAGTTGGACTCTCTCATACTAGATGCAGGACTTAGCCAGGCTGAACAAAATTTCCAGTTCTCCATCTTTTCCCAGCTCCTTTCTTTTTCCTTTTCTTCCTTCTTTTTAAAGAAAAAATTAAAAGAAGTTTGACTATTTGCTAGCAAAAGAGAAACGCAGGGGACTCTTGTCCCAGAGACTGTGATTCTGTCCATTAGAGGTTTTTTTAAAGAGGTGATTCAAAGGCTACGTTCTCTGTAATTCACTTATTAATTTGGGAGATAGTTATATCTTAGATCTTCTGGTGCCATCCAAGTCTGAATTACTTTGTTCCTGTGGGAGTGTGTGCTCAGGAACAGATAACTCTGCCTAGGATGGGGAAGAAAGGTAATCCTGTTTCCCCAAGATTAGAGAAGTGAAGCTTGTGGAGGAGGAGGAAGAAAGGAAGAGAAAGAAACATATCGACTTTAAAAATAAGTCCCAAGGCGAGATGGTGCCCGCCTGTAATCCCAGCACTTTGGGAGGCCGAGACAGGAGAATCTCAAGTTCAAAGCCAGTCTCAGCAACAGTAAGGTGCTAAGCAACTCAGTGAGACCCTGTCTCTACATAAAAAACAAAATAGGGCTAGGGGTGTGGCTCGGTGGTCGAGTATCCCTGAGTTTAATCCCTGGTACCCCCCAAAATAAATAAATAAATAAATAAATAAGTCCAGATGGCAGAGCAGCAAGGGCTATATTCAAAGCCTAAATTGGATCATTGTTACATTTTCCCACTGTCAATTTCTATATCCAATTTTTATGGAAAAATCGGGATGACATCTCCAAGCTGCTTCCTGCTGAGAGTAGATGAAGTTGGGGGGAAGTGACCTTGCTCTCCATCAGGTGGGGTATGGCCAGTTAAAGGTATTTAGCATCAGAGCCATCCAAAGATCCATGGTGGCAGTTGGCAGGTGACTGAACAAGGCATACATAGGGCAGGGATCATGCTCTGACAGACCAACTCCAACTGCAAGACTGTATTATCTCCCAGTTTCTTGATATGGTTAATCCAGATTAACCATAACAATGGTGTCCATCAGGACACCATTGTCTCCCTGTAAGACAGCTAAATACAAGTGACTTGACTTAGCCCACTGACCCCTACACCTTGTATGGACTGTATAGGCATGACACAGTGGCTGCTTCACAGTCAATGTGACCCCACAGAACTCATGTCTTCCTGCTTTTAATATCCATCATTAGAATTCCCCATGGAAACTTGCTTGGATGACATTCTGGACTCCAATAAAAGCTTTAGTCCCACAAGTTCTTCTGTCTCTCTTATTTTCCACCCACTGGTTCAGTATGCAGGTTCTGGATGACTCCTCTCTTCCTATAGGCCCTGCAAAGCATGCTGACTTCTTTCTAAGATTTGTAGGTAATAAAACCTTTTCTGTATTTCCTGTGTTTTGTTGCACTGCCTGTTCCAGGTCTCACCTGACCAACGCATCTGAACCCAACTTCTTTCCTGCTCTGAGTTGTCCTAGAGAATGACTATCTTGACAGGAATAAAACAGATTAGATCAGACAAGAGCCACACATATGTCATGTTAGTATGAATAAGTTTCCTGTGAGAGAGACACTTAGTCACATGTAGATACTTAGGCATTAGGTCATCCACCAGGATAAAGAATCCCTTGAAAATTACACTGTAAACACCCAGAGTTAGCTCTCCTAGGGTCCTGACAGGGCAGAACTAGAATTAAAGCCATTTTGTAGGAAAAGACCTCAAGACCAAATTGGAAAGCATTTGCAACAACATGTTATCAGTGATGCTAAGAAAGCTATTCATCTTGTTAGTGACAGGCAAATTTTTATCTTTTTACATTCTTTTCCTTTCAAACCCCTTTTATTAGCAGGAGACACAATTTAGCTGCTCTGTTCTCTCCCTCTCCCCACCCAGACTAAAGATAAAGCTTTAGTTGTTTTTTTTTTTTCTGACTCTGTTTTATTAATTTTTAAAATGTGCAATACTGGGGATTGAACCCAGGAGTGCTCTACCACTGAGCTATAGCCCCAATCCTCTCTATTTTTTATTTTGATACAGGGCCACAGTAATTGCCCAAGCTGGCCACACACTTGCAATCCTCCTGCTTCAGCCTCCTTCCCAAATTGCTGGACTTATAGGTATGTGCCACAGCTCCTAGCCTAACTCTGTTTTCACTACATTTTACTTTCCCTTTGGGATTTCTCAATCTAATTTCCACTATCCCCCACTATATACTGGTCCTTTGGAATATGCTTTTCTACCTTTAATATTTTGTCTCAAAAACAGCTATCATTGAAAAAATACTTTTAATGAATACTAATGAATACTAAAGAAAATGTAAGTTGAATATCCCTAATTCAAATTTACAAAGCATGAAACGTTCCAAAATTATAAACTTTTTGAGCACCAGTGTGATGCTGCAATGGAACATCCCACACCTGACTTCATGTGATAGGTCATAGTTAAAATACACTAAAAATACTGTATAAAATTACCTTCAGCCTATGTGCATAAAGTGTATATGAAATGTAGGTGCATTTCATGTTTAGGTTTGGGTTTCATTCTCATGATGTCTTATTATTATACATTCAAACATTATAAAATCTGAAAAGAAATCTGAAGTCCTAAATGCTTCTGGCTCTACACATTTTGGGTAAAGGGATACTCAAGCATCTTAGAAACAATAACAACAAAAGCCTAGATTCATATAAGTACAGGATTTTTGCCATAGTACTGTTTACTTAAAAAAGAAGATAAATGTTTTTAAAAACAAAGAACATTTCTTCCCAAATATCAATATATTTCTTTTCACTGTCCTTGGACTTGCTCTTCATCATGAATTCTATTGACATTAAAAAAAAGAAGCAGAATAGCTGTATAAAATTCCTAGCAGTTTTATAGTACTAAACTATATACTTTATAGTGCAATTTTATATACACCTTTGCAAAATTAAAATATAAGTTGTTCCTAATAAGGTGACCTTTATTTTTAGACATTACTTCAGTCCAAATCAAGTTCTTTTACCCTACCCCTCTCAAGTAAATCTTTTCCAATAATTATCTGAGCTTCTGAAGCTAAGTCATATTAGAGCATTTCATTAAGAGGTTTGAAATCAGACAGACTGGATTTGAGTCCCAATTCTACCAATGATTAGATTGGCAAATGTGTGAAAACTATTGAATCTCTCTAATGTTTAGTTTTTCATTATAAAGGTAAGAGTATCTACCTTATAAAGTTGTAAAGATTAAATGAGATATATTTTGGCAATCAGTCCTTATTTCTATTCCTACAGTTTCTTCTTATTTTCCTAGGCATGATTTGATATCTTATTTTTATGCTAAATATTTTAACTTAAGTAGATTCAATAAAATATATAATCTTAGGGAAATACTTCGAGATTGATTCTGTAGCACTGTCTACTTCCAATATTCTACTCAGAATCTCAATGGTTCCAAGCCTTTTATCAAGACCTTTTACCCTTAACTATAAACCAGATATGACCATTGGTATCAGTAGCCATATCTTGTTTATAGTGACTATTGATAACATTTACACATTAAGAAGTCAATATAGAGCTGAGGAATATAGGATAAGTAATAAGGCAAGCTGTGTGGCAGGAATTGGAAATACATTGTGATAAGCTTTAAGAGATAAATAAAATTAAAACATCAAAATAAATGGCTCTGTGGGTTCTTCTGCTATAAATTCAGGCCATACCAAATCATTTGCAGTTTCATGCAATTTTATATCTATACTTTGGCACATTTTCCTGGAATTCCCTTTTCTCTGCTACTTTTGCTACCTAACTAAACACTTTGTATTTAACCTATACAGTGAATGTATGATTTCCTCATGTAACATTTCAGATCATACTGTTAAAAATTACCTTTGCCAAGACCCAGATTGATAATTACATTTTAAAAAAGCCATCTCTACTTTTCTATGACCCCATGGAACTTGAAACTCCACCCTAGTACTTATTACATTGTATGATTACTTTTATCTTTTTTATCTGTGTTCCCTACATCATTGCGAACTTCACCACCCATTACATTTTTGGCATCTAGAGGTGAGTAGTAAATATATGTTGACTAACACATTGTAGTATCTACACACCTTGACTCATCTGAATGAAGTTTCTGAATTCTTCACCTATCCATTCATTCCATCAATTTATTTATCCATTCCAACTAATCATTCTAGATATCCATCTGTCTACTCCACCCATTCATTCCATTTATTCCTTAAACCATATACTTATTTAATACATCTCTTCATTCCATCATCCTATTCATATATCCCCTTTATTCTCTTTATCTATCTATCCCATCCATCTATTCCATTTATTCCATTCATCCATCCATCCATCCATCCATCCATCCATCCATCCAGAAAACAATATGCGCAGTAATTGGAACTAGAAATAGATAAGAGAAAGATACAATTTCTGGTTTCAAAGGATTCATAGGGAGGAAGTGGCACAAGCTAAAAAATATAAATCACTTTTCTATTTTTTTGTAATAATCAAAGTAAGAAGCTACAATAATATTATTTTTGAGCTGGACTGGGGGTGCATGCCTGTAATCCCAGCACTTGGGGAGGCTGAGAAAGGGGAATCACGGCAAGGCACTAAGCAACTCAGTGAGACCCTGTCTCTACATAAAACACAAAAATAGGGCTGGGGATGTGGCTCAGTGGTCAAGTATTCCTGAGTTCAGCCTCAGTGTGTGTGTGTGTGTGTGTGTGTGTGTGTGTGTGTGTATATAATTTTTGGTTAACTACATTCTTTATTTTTCAAAAATACAACAAATATTTGTTTACAAGCAAAGGAAGATTTTACTTTTGGGAGGAATTTAGTATCATATAATAATTTTTTACAGCACAAGAGGTAACATTAAGATTCTGGAAAAAATATGTAAGTCTGCTTTTTCCATTAGTCCAGTCTTTTACCATTAGAACTCAGACTTTTAAAGCAATAGTGAACAATGCATTGTTTCCTAATATAACAAAAGATAGCTTTATAATGCTCAATTACTATACAGAGAATTACTCTGTATAAATGATAAAGCAAAATACACTAGCATATTTTAATGTTTGTGATTTTTAAAATGTTATTTCATCCATAAATCACTACCTTAATTTAGAAAATAAAGAAACAAAATTTTAATCTTGAATATAAGCAAGCTTTTAGCACATTGTACTATTGCAGTTGAAAAGAGAACAAAGGGCGAGCCTCCTTCCACATGTGGGCAAAAGGACTAAGCTTTGGCTTTCTTTTCAGAAAATATGAATATGGGAAGTAGAAATGAGTCCATGATGGCATGCAAGACTTTAACAAGAACACTGGCCTTTAACAAGACTTCTTTATCTACTAGAAAATATGGCTCCATGAAAGTCAGCTTCCCACTGATCAGATGACTAATTCCTCATCCCAAAGGCTCAGTGTGAGCCCAGACTTACTCGAGTGTTTCCTTTAAGATCCACAATGCCATATCCCCACCCTGGATAGAATTCCATCTTCTTTCTGTTTATGAGTTAAAAATAGAACATTGGGCAAAGTATTATGTTTGTATTGTAAAATGTTATTTTTTCTGTAGATAAGATTATTGCTGTGATTTTGGGGATTAGAAAGTTGAAAAAGAAGCCGGGCGTGGTGGCGTGTGCCTGTAATCCTAGCACTTTGGGAGGCTGAGAGAAGAATCGCGAGTTCAAAGCCAGTCTCAGCAACAGTAAGGCACTAAGCAACTCAGTGAGACCTTGTCTATAAATAAAACACAAAATAGGGCTGGGGATGTGGCTCAGTGTTTGAGTGCCCCTGAGTTCAATCCCTGGTACCAAAAACAACAACAACAACAACAATAACAACTACAAAAACTATTCACTATATTTTTTTATTTTAAATAGGATTATAATGTTCAACTTAAAGATAAACATGTGTGTTCTGTTTATCCTGTCTTTCTAGACTTAGATAAATATTCTCATCATTGAGTATTTTCCACTAATAAATAAACCACATTCAAAACTATAATCAATTTTCTATTTCTTCCAATAGGATGTACATTACTTTAATGAAATTTCTAAAAAAATTGTTTTAAGGCTATAAATGCCGAATCATTAAACGAATTAATCATTGTAATATCACTAAAATATCCCAACGGAAGAGAGAAAATTTAAACCTAAACAAATATTTCTCTAGTTTTACTACCAAAAGTTATCTAAAGCCGTCTGGCAATAACAGTCTTTTAAAATTGTGATCTTAAGTTTAACGAGATCTTACGTTTCTCATGTTTATGCTATCTGCTTTTATCAACTGGAATAGACCTAATGATGGAATTTAAGTTATCTGTGCTATTTTCATGTAAATAAAAATCCATGCCTGTTATAAATATGTATTTATTTATTTTTTGTAAATATGTATTTATAATGAAAAAAAGACCCAAACCCCCAAACTGAAAAGATAGTGCAAAAATTTCATCTGAAAGCTCATTTTTGAAAAAAAGAAAGAAAGAAAGAAAGAAAGAAAAAGAAAAAGAAAGAAAGATACTAGCTAAATGAGAAAATTTGCTACCACAAAAACATGGGCATCAAACTCACAATCCTCCTGCCTTAGCCTATAGTGCCTCTGAGTTTAATCCTCGGTAACAAAAATACAGACACAGACACAGACACAGACACACACACACACACACACACACACACACACATACAGAGGCATCAATTAACAAAGAAATAGCGAATCATTGCTTTATTCTACATTTAATCTAACTAAAAGGTTAAAATGTTTTTGTTTTCAGCAGAGTAGAAAATAATGGCATCTTGCTGTTTTCTTTCGCTATTACTAACTCTAATCCCTACAAAAGTTGCATAGCATAGCATATGCATTAATTCTTTGAGACTACAACAGAACTCATCCTTATAAAATATCTATCAATTTATCCTTTGACAAGTCTATGGAATATTCTTTTTTTTTTTGGTACTGGGGATTGAACTCAGGGGTACTCAATCACTGAGCCACATCCCCAGCCCTATTTTGTGTTTTATGTAGAGACAGGGTCTCATTGAGTCGCTTAGCGCCTCGCCATTGCTGAGGCTGGCTTTGAACTCGCGATTCTCCTGTCTCAGCCTCCCTAAGTGCTGGGATTACAGGCTTGAGCCACCATGCCCGGCTCTATGGAATATTCTTTAAAAAATAACCAAGGAATTTAACAATTACAAGATAGCCCTATTTCACAATGAAAACAAAAGCACAATAATTTGTTTTAAAGTTCTTTGTGCAAATATGTTGCTAGCAATAATAACTTCAGTATTTTAAATTTTTACTTCTCCTAATGCCTTTCTTTTTTCCTAGAAGTTCTTTGTACCTTTCCTCTAATCTCATGTTCATTCTGTATCTCTTTTGTGTGTGTGTGTGTGTGGTGCTAGGGATTAAACCCAGGGCCTCGTGCATACAAGGCAAGCACTCTAGCAACTGAGCTATTATATCCCCAGCCCTTATTCTTTGTCTTTGGATGCAGACAATAAGAAAGCTTTAAGAAACTAACAAGCACTGTGCTAAGCACTTTAACAATCTCAATCTCAGAGATTTGCAAAATCTTAAGAAGCCAGTTGTCTGTGGCTCTTTTAGCCATAGATGAGATGGGTCATGGTGGATGCTTATTCTGGCTTTTCTCTGTTAGTTTCCTTACAGCTACTTGAATTAACTTGTATCTTCTAAACAAAACAATAAGCCATTATCACATCATGACTGAAAGATATCTGATTCATTGCAAAAATAAAGAAACTAAGGGTTATTAGGAAATAAAGGGTTATTAGGAAAATATTAGGTTATAAAGAAAAGCCTGACAAGGACTAATGCCATAAGCAATAGTCAAATTTCCCCTGTTGGTTTATAAACTACTTCTCCTTTTAGTGTCTGTAAATGTTAGAACAGGATGGAGGTACACCCTAGTACTTTGGTGAACAACCAGAGAGGGAAATGGGTGAAGAGAGGTTTACTGCAAGCGATTAATACCGTAGGGTCAGAAAGGAATAATCCAGGCAATAATGAAGTACAAACAGCATATAAAAAATATGGAGAATGTGTGAATCTGACAGGGGGAATTAAACTGACATAGAAAACAGGCAAAGGAGAGCATCTCTGAAGCTTTTTTCTCCCCTAAAGAGAATATCACCAATTTTATGAAGAGGTAAATTTTCAAAGCTCTGAAAGTGTTTATTTTTATGGCCTTATATTTTTAAAAATTATCTTATAGGATTAATATGCCCCATTCTGCCTCTTTTTCTTTTTTGTCATGAACCAGGACAGTCACTGCTTAGTTTTATATTCAACTGTGGTAGCCTCTCTGATACTGGTTTATTGCACAGCAAGATCTGACTATGGAGCTGAAGCAACCACAGGGGTCTCAGACCACTTTAGTCTTGCCTGAAGAATTTCAAGTGAGTTGCACATAGTTGCAGGCAGGAGTTTATTAGAAGAGAAAAGAAAAGGTCAAAAGGGACACTACCAAGGCAGAAAGGTAGAGAGTGGGTCCCCTCAGAGAGGAGAGGACAGTGTGCCCATCCTGCTCTTGAGTTTTATTGGCGAGCCTAGGCAAGTTTCCAAAGAGTCCCTCCCAAGCCCACCTATTTATTTTTGACTGACAGCAGGATTGCATTGACTTTCAAGTCCATGTTGTATGTGGTACTACCCCATGAAGGGGATATATATATTTTTTGTACTGGGGATTGAACTCAGGGGCACTTGACCACTGAGCCACATCCCAGCCCTATTTTGTGTTTTACGTAGAGACAGGGTCTCACTGGGTTCCTTAGCACCTCACCGTTGCTGAGGCTGGCTTTGAACTCGTGATTCTCCTGTCTCAGCCTCCCAAGTGCTGGGATTACAGGTGTGCACCACCATGCAGGGTGGAGGGGTACTTTACTGTTACAATGACATGCCAAATATCTAAAGGCAACTCTGGGTCACTTTGGCCCATGCTGACTAGTTCTAACTGGAACTTCTCCTTACAGATTTTGTGGTTAGCGGGTTTTGCTTCTAATTATTGTTGTCTTCCTGAGTCCTGGAATCTGGTCTGTATAAAGGTCACAAAAGTCCTGGCTCCAAGGTAACTTGTGTCCTTCTTCTATGCAAGGATGAGTCTTTGGGCTTGCATTTCTCCTGCAGATAATAGTTTATTTGCTGAGGAATGTAGCCTATCCTATTGACTTAAACCAGCACAGGGCCAGGGTAACCTTAGGGAAATTGCTTTCTTTTAGAAAAGAACAGCACAGTAGGTCCAGTCTATAGAATTATCCCATCACTCATACCTGTCTGCTACCTATCAATTTTTCTTACACAATCATCTGGTTTTTTTCCTTACTTCTTTCTTTGGCATTTGCTTTTTTTTTTTTTTTTTTTGGTGATGCTGGGGATTACACCCAGGGCCTTGTGCTTTTAATTTCTTTTGTTTTAAATCGTCTCTTAGAAATTTATTTGTGCTCATTTACTGATGGCCTGTAAGGGTCCATGATATAAAAGAGGGAATATCAGGACAAAATGTGTCTACTTCCCTACTTCTGGCCACAGCTACCTTTATGTTGACCAATGACTGTTCATGGGTATAGAAAATAGTTTCTTGGTATTATAGACATGATTCAACTGCATAGCCACTTAATTAAAATGTTGAAGCTTAAGGATAAATAGCAAAAATGGATACCTGTGGCCTAAACATAGAGCAAACATTTACAATAATCAAAGAATTTACTTGAAAATTAAGTTTAAACAACCTTTTTATATTTAACATAAATCGTGAAGGCTTAAAATATTTTTGGAATTCTTAATTTTTTCCTTAACTGATTCTAAAATTAGAATAATATGACATCCTGAAATTTTGAACACTAATTTTTTTTTTCGGATCTGTTGTCACTCAGCCTATTAATTTTTTTTTCTTTTGTGGTTCTGGGGATTGAACCCGGGGTGCTTCACTACTGAGCTATATCCTCAGACCTATTTCTATTTTTATTTTATTTTTATTTATTTAATTTTTTATTTAGGTCTGACTAAGTTGCTCAGTCTGGCATTGAACTTGTGATCCTCTTGTCTCAGCCTCCCAAATTGCTGAGATACAGGTACGTGCCACTGTGCCTTGTTCAATTTAAATGTTGTTAAATTAAACATTTTCCCTTTGCTTTTTTTATTTTAAATCCCATCACACTGCATACAATGCTGTAAGCAATTCTTTTTTTCAAAGAGACAAGGCATAAATGAACAAAAAATATTTATTCAGCACTCATATTGCACCAGACAGTTTACTAGTATTATATTGCACTAGACAGTTTACTAGTATTATAAAGATGAATGTCCATAGCCTGGGAAGGGAGAAAAATATTTTAACAAATTACTATGACATAGTAAGTGCAGAAGTAGAGGTCTTCTGCAAAGGCATCAGAGAAAGAGCAGCAATAGGAATTTTGCCAAGTAGTTATTTGTGCTGAAGAGCAAAGACTGTGGTAAGAGAAGAACTGCAAATGCAAACATATAGAACCTTTAGAGAAGAGCTGGTCTTGGACTGTTAGGTATGGCATAATTCTTTGTGATGGTGGAATCAAGAGTGAATCATTGCCAGAGAAGCCCAAGGGGGGGGGGACTCAAAGTCTCTCTGGGCAAACACTGACCTTTTTAATTCTTGTATTTTTTCCATATTTTTTGTTGGATTATTCTTATATTTCTTACCAAATTTTATATAAAGGAGAACAATAAGACCTACAATTAACATAATCATTTTTACAAAATAAATGAAGTCCACAAGGAAACCTTGGCTTTCCCTCAGAGTTAAAATTCATATCTAGATGCCTAAAACATTTACCACCATGGTTACTTTAATATGATATGCCAGAGAGATGGAAGGTTAGTGAAAATTGGTATGAGCTTGAATGTGTAAGCTCAAATGATTATAGTTCTTATTTTTTGATCCTTATCTCTGGTCTTTGATGTTATGACCATTACCAAATAGCAGTTTGAGAATGAGGAATACTGTGATTTGAAAGGGTCTTGCCATTTTTAAAATAGCAAGTAATTTGTACAGCACTAAGATGATTTTCAGCGATGTTTCCTGATTAGGTTCCAGCGTTGTTAGTTTAGCATTACATTATTTTCTGTTTACTATTGTATGTCAAGACAATTAAATGATATAAGCATAAACCTGCCTATAAGCTATGGCTGTGCTAGTGGTAGCCAGGGAACCGGAGCATGGTTGATATAGCATGGTTCATACTGGCTATTTTCATGACTGATTGCAGAGCTTCAGTTAGATTGACCTTGTTAATCTGCTGTATCATAGTTATTTTATTAATTGGGATTTATACGACTAAGGTAAAACTATCTAAAAATATAATTTCTATGGGTTATCCATTTAGGCTTTAATTCCTGTCCTTTTACCCTACTGCTTATGTTACAAATCTAAGAGCTCATAATTACCACTGCATTCATACCATATGATGCTGACTGGATGAAAACAGATACTATTCTATATGAGAAATAGATATGTATTTTAAAGATTTCATGTATAAACTCAAATCCAATTTTTTCATTGCTTCCATTAACAGACAGACAGATGTTTCCACAGAAAATGTGCCTGCCTCTGAGGAATGAGAAAAATCCTGTAAAGTAACTATGTTAAATGAAAATATTAAGAATATATCCCTAAAAAACCAAAAGTTTTTCATATTATCTTTAGAGTACTTCTTTGCATTAAGAATTTTTCAAAGACCACCTATAAACTGTAGAAGACAGTCTAAACCTTCAGTGTGACAACATTTGTGTCAAAAACTTCCTCTTCACCATTCTTCCCATTGAAATCTCTGCTCAGGTCTTATGTTTTTCCTTCCATTCCCTGAAAATTCTATGCATTCTCGCCTCAGGACTACGCATTCAAACTTTCCTCCCTGTATTCTTAACAAGCTTCACTTTCCACCCTGCCCTTACTCCTATTTTTATGTTTGCATATACTGAGTGCCTACTACACTTACCCCTTTACATATTACATTATTTCATTCTCAAAATAGCCTTATGATGTAAGTATCCTGATTCACAGAGTTTAGGTAAATTACTTAAGGTCATATAGCTAGTAAAGTGACACAGGTCAGATTTATTACCCAGAGCTTTCGGAGCCAAGGACAGGACCTCTTAACCACAAAGGTATAAACACATTCAAGCTAGCATTTCCTACTGTGTGAAACTCTCTTGAGTTAGACTTGATTTCCCATCTCACATTGTTGATACAGCTTCTGTACACCAGCATGTGTTAGGCTTTAAGTGTGTTGGTACTTTGGTACCTTCACTCTCTATGTTTAGTGTCCTGGCTATTCCATACCTTAGGGCCTTGATATAAACTTGCTAATTGGAAATCATTACAAATTAGAGTTCAAAATATAGCATTATGTCAATTTCTCCACTCACTGCTGTGAGATATATAGTCTCTTTGATTTAACCCCTGTTCAAGAATGAAGAAAAAGCCTTTGAACTCTTTGCAGTTGTGTTTTGTGATGGGGCTATAAGGTAAAGATTAACTCAGAATTTGGATTTAGACAACTGTGGTTAAGATCTGGCTTAGACATTTTTGATCTTAGGAGACTTACTTAACTTCTCTAAGCTTTAGTTTCTTCATTCACAAAAATGAGAGAGAACACTAATACCTAGTCCATATACAGAGTTGTTGTAAGAACTAAACGAGATAATATAAAAATTGGGCTTAGCAAGCAGCTGTAACTACCATTTTTGCAATGTACACATGCTGTATGGTGAAAACTGTACTAGGCCTCTGGGAAACAGATATCAATAAAACATCATTCCATAATAGTAAACTTTCAACTTACTATAGGTTATAACTGCCATGTGGATTAAGTATAATACTGAATTGTGTACATGTTATTATGAACACACAGTGAAGAGAGGGCCTATTTTTTGCCTTTGAAAATCAGGGGAGTTAGCAAAGGGGAAAGAGTATATCTGAACTTCCTATTCTTTCTGTGATTTTTCTGCAAATCTAAAATTGCTCTAAGAAATAAATTTAGCTGAAGTTTTATTAAAATCTAATTATTTATTGTTATAAACAAATTATAACTTGTGTATAATTATAATAATATATTTATAATCACATAAATTATATACATTATGATTTATTAAAATTAATTTTTATTTTGGTTAAACTGAAAAAAGGGATCAGGGGAGACTTCTCAGAGGGGCTTATGTTAGAATTGAGTCCTAAAGAATGAGGTAGGAGAAGACATCTGAGGCAACGACAGGAATGAGGTTTAGAAAAGCTAGATAGATACAGGGATGTTTGTTGTTCTCTTAATATGTCATTTTTTTGTATTGTAATTTTTATGGAAATATTGCTGATGAAAATAATTTGTCTTATATTTTGTGTTCTTTAACATTATTATTTCCATTTTTAAAATAAAATTGTATTATAAATTATTAAAATAAAAAATAATTTGCAAAAATATTTGTAATGTATGTGAGAGAGAATGCATATCCTTCATTTTCAAAGATCTGTAGCAAAATCAACCACAAAGAGAAACTAAATAGAAAAATTGGTAAAATACATGAGCAGACATTTCACAAAACAATAACTATGCATAATCAGTATATGAACTGTTGAAAGTTCTAGTAAGCATAGAAATGTAACTTTGCTCTGATACCACTTTTATTCATCAAATTGATTAAAAATGTTTTAAAATATATAATATAACATATATGATATATGATATGACATATATATTTTTTATTGCAGTCATTATTGGCCAAGGTTTGGTGAAATGGAAATAGTCACAATTTGGCAATAGATATCAAAAGTCTTAAAAGTACTCACAGATAGAGCTGGGTGCAGTGATACATGTCTGTAATACTAGCTACTTGGGAAGCTTAGGCAGGAGGATCCCTTGAATTCCAGAGTTTAAGGCCATTCTGAGCAACATAGCAAGACCCCGTTTAAAAATAAATTAACTGCTTTAACTCACCAAATCCACCTTACAAATCTGTCCAGGCAAATGACCATGTATGGGCACATGGATTTAGTTGCATAGGCTTGTTGTAGCAACCATAATTAGAAAGAAAAACTAGAAAAAAATTAGCATCCAATAATAAATAATTTATTGTATAAATAAAATTTTATACACTCATATAATGGAATACTATGTATTCTTGAAAATTGTTTTTTAGAATAATAATGACATGAGGAAATGCTGATAATAGATTATAAAATAGTATGCATAAATAATTTCATTAAAGGGTATATATGCATAGAAAAAGGACTAAAAGAATATGTATGTATTAGATTAATCTACTGACCTCTGGATGAAAAATTTCCTATTTTATTTAAATTTCTGAAATCATTGTTTTTTATTTTATAAGAAACATAATTAGTAGTTATTTTAAGAATCATATCTGTTTAGATGCATATTTCAACTAGGAAATAGATGTCTATATTAAGTATATAACCTCCTTTATATTAAATAATATATTTATATTTGTATGTAAAAGGATCTACCCTTGTGCTTGCTATGGAAAAAACCACTTAAATATTTGATAAATGACAGATAATACTGTATTTGTGACTGTATATTGATTAAAACTCCATGTATATATAATTCCTTTTTCATTTAATCAGTGGATTTTACATTATTTTACACACAGAGTAAATTTATTTTTTATTATTAAAAATGGATTGCATTAGTACATTTCTGGTACTACTCCCATCTGCCACTTTATGTTCTGATGAAACACAAAGATGGCTTTTTTAGAGAAAAGGTAGCATTATTTAGGAATCAGCTTTAGCACCATAACAAATCTTCCAGAATTTATTGGCTTAAAATAACATTTATTATGTCTTATGACTTTGTGGGTTGGCTAAGATTTCTTCTGATCTAGGCTGGCTCAGCTGACCTCTAGGGTTATTTGGTGGTTTGGATGGGGGTGAAAGGTGTAGAAAGCTCCACAGCTTGTCTAGTGGTTGGCTAGAGGTCAGCTGGGGCAGCAAGGCTGAACTTGACCAGATGACTTTCATTATCCAGCATTAATCTAGGCTTTTTCACATAGTAGTGGTTACAGAGTTCCCAAGATCAGCCAGAGAGCATGCCCTAAATGCATCAGCACTTTCAAGCCTCTGCTTGATTCTTGCGTGCTATTTACTGTCTCATTGGCCAACCCTAACTTCAAGAGGAAGAGAAACAAATACCACCTCTTATTGAGAGGAGCTTTAAAATCACATTGCAAAAAAAAATGCACATAAGGCCAGTAAGAATTTGTTGCTACTTTTGCAATGTACTCAGATTTGTAATAGTGACATTTATTGGAATTATGGAAAATATTTCTATATACACTAAAATTATAGTGTATTATACTAAATACTATAATATTATATATTATACTATATACTATAATACACTAAAATTATAGTGTATTATAGTGTAATTATACTCAGTTAGAGAATTGAGTATAATTAATAGCTTTGATATATTTGATCATATATTTATTTTGATATATTTTATTTTAAAAATAGAATGAATATCCATAGTTTACCTTATTTACTTACTACATGTGGTTATTATTATATACTGAAGAAAAATAATTCCCAAAGCATTAAACAATAGTGTGAATATTCAGTGACTAAAATGTTACCTGGGACTGATAAGTCATAAAGATGCAAAGACAAAAGTAGATAGTGTATTGAAAATAAGGATAAAAGTTTTTAAACAGAATGTCATTTTCTGGCTCAGGCTCTGATCACTTTTATCAAACTTTGATATTACAAATATTAATGCACATTATACTGTGAATTAATAAATAAATTCCGTGTCTTCTTATACTGTTATACTGGATTTCCTAAAAGCAGAGCCTGTGCCTGAGAGGGGGATTTTTCTTCTTCTTCTTCATTTTTTTTATTTTTTATTTTTGATTCCAGGGATTAAACCCAGAGGTGCTTAACAACTGAGCCACATCCTCAGCCCTTTTTTTTTTTATTTTGAGACAGAGTCTCACTAAGTTGTTTAGGGTCTCTCTAAGTTGCTGAGGCTGCCTTTGAACTTGCTGTCTTCCTGCCTCAGCCTCCTGAGCCCCTGGGATTACAGGCATGCACCATTACACCTGGCTATGAGAGGGGGATTCGTATTCAAGTCCTTTATTGAGAAAGTTGTTTCAGGAAAGAAAGAATGACCATGGGACAGAGAACAGGTTGGGTGGAGGGAAAAGCTAAGCAATGATGTAGTCTTAGCTTCTGACTCTGTTCCTGATTCCACAAGGAAATTCTTACCCACAGTTGTGCCAGTGAATTAATCTTACATTGATCCAAGGGACTGACTTGATTCTCCATGCCAGTCAATTATTTGTTCTGGGGTGCCCTGAAGGGAGTGGTGAGAGGCAAACTGTAAGAGGTGGAAGCAATTCTCTGCAACAAGGGCAGCTGTGAGCCATTGACTCCTATAAAGATGATCTGGGTGAGGCACCAACAGCATCCTAGCAGCATCAGCATAGTGGCATACAACTACAATAAAATGACTTAAAATGGCACCCTGAAATTCTTTGATTGTATTTCTTTGTGTAAAAAGCTAAATGAATTAGTAAACTGACTAAAGATAAAAATATAAAGAAACATAAAAGTTTTAAAATACATGACAATGAATATTTGAATGATAACACCAAACACATCCATTCAACCAGAATTTATTGAGCTCTTACTGTGTAGCAGGTTTCATACTAGACATTGGTGATACAGGAGACAAAACAGGTATGCTACCTTCCCTCACTAAAAGCAGCATAAAATAGAGTAAATTAAATATCATACACTTAAATAAATGCACCCCATTGGTCTAGGAGTGGACAGATGACCCAGGGTCGGTCAACCTTTCTCTTTCTTCCTGGTTCTTTGATTCTTTAAAGGTAAAGATGCAAGAATAAGGGTAAAATGAAAGTTGGCTCCTCTTTTTCAGGACGGCTGTCAAAATGTTGAACAGTTCCTATTCTTGAGGCTACAGAATCTGCTTTGTTTTCATCCTTTCTGATCACTGCATTCTAGGTTTTGCTTTACATCTGTGAGCACCCACTAGTCTTCCAGCACATTCCTTTTTTTTTGTTGTTGTTGTATTGGGGATTGAACTCAGGGTACTCGACCACTGAGCCCTATCCCCAGCCCTATTTTGTGTTTTATGTAGAGACAGGGTCTCACTGAGTTGCTTAGCACCTTGCCAATTCTGAGGCTGGCTTTGAACTCGCGATTCTCCTGTCTCAGCCTCCCAAAGTGCAGGGATTACAGGCATGCGCCACCACGCCCAGCTCACATTCCTTTTTTCTTAGAGTAGCCAGGACAACAACTGTTGCTTACAACCAGGCTCACCTCAGATTCAAGATATCCAAAGACATGATGGTTCCTGTAAAATACTTAGCATCTCTGGTTCTATTTTTTTTTTCACATGTGAAAAAGGATGTGGTTAAACTATACAGTTTTGAATGTCTCTACTATCTCTAAAAAGAAATACATAAGACTAGCCCTTCTTAGATGTCTAATAATTCTGAACATATGACTATTCCTAGAGGAATAAATTGGGGGCTAATGTACTTTCCCATTAACTATGACTTCTAATTTGGTCTCTTAGCATGCCTTCAGACTCTGGACCCAGGGGTCCATTTAAGGTCATTTAAGCAGAGGCCACATCTGTGGTATCTGAATAATCTGGCTATGCAGTCTGTACTCTTTGGATATTTGCCAACCATATGCTAGATCAAGGTCTGTTGGAATGGCCTCATTTTGAAAGACTAAATGGCAAGAGAAATTAGATCTGAGAAAGGCAAACATGGGTAAAGAGCCCAAGGAATTGGCACAGCTGTGTATCATTAGCAATAATCAAACCTTATCCAGTATAAAAAGCAACAGGAAATGAGATGGGGGCAGTGTGTATATGTATCTGTATCTGAGTTTATTTATATATGTATGTGTCTATGTAAGAAAGTAAATGTATAATTTCTTTTTTTAAATCTTGTTTCCTTTGGCTACTTCCACCCCTCACCCCAACTTGAATCTTTCTACTGTGTCCCACTGGGCATGTTTGGTGTATTGAAATGATACAATTTCAGTCTTTGAGGCAGCAATCTCAATACTGCAAACTTAGAGGAAGGCTAAATAATTATATTATTATCAGCAAAAAAAAAAAAATGCAAATACTGAACAGCTGCTGAAGAACTTAAGAAGTTCCAAAATAGATCCAAAGATTCATGTCTTCTTTCCTCCAGTTGTTATATAATTTATGACATTTTTGGATTATAAAAATAACACTTTTGGGAAATATATGAACTATCCAATCATCTTTCAGTACCTGCAGGGTTCCAGGAATCCTCAGGGATACCAAAATTAGAGGATGTTCATGTCCCTTGTATAAAATTATGTAGTATTTGCATATAACCTATGCACATTCTCCCATTCATTTTTAGAGCATTTCTAAATTACTTATAATATCTAATAAAAATAAATGCTATGCACAGTACATATGTTTGTTATACTATATTGTTTAAGGAATAATGACAAGAAAAATCAAGTCTACATATTCAATACAGATACAATTTTTAAAAATATTTTTGAACTGTGGATAATTGAATCCATGGCTAAGGAAACCTGAATATGGAGAACTGACTGTATATAAAGGAGCAAATAAATATGACTTATACTCTTGCCACCCAGAGATATTCACTATACACATTTTGATGTATTTATCTTAATTTTCAGAAGATGCTTTTTAATGAAATAATCCAAATTTGGGATTTTATTTAACTTCACTCAGAAATTTCTAATTGTAAAATTGCTTTGGTCACCAATTTGCTACAATGAAGCATGACAAAATTATTGTCTGCAGATTTTCTTTTAGAAATTCAAATTTAGCATTTACTCCCTTGAACTCACTTTACTACACCAGCCTCTGCTTACCTTCAAATATAGGCCCAAAGTTCTTCCAACAACACAAATCCTAGCATACATGAAGACAGGAAGAGATAGTCAATAATAATACCTGAACACTTACTAGGTGGCGGGCACCACACCAAAGCCTTCTTATATGTCATCTCATTTAATCATCACAAAACTTTAGGAAATAGATACTATAAATCTGTTTACTGATGAGGAAACCGAATCTCAGAGAGATTTAACAGCTGTTTTGTATTTATGCCTTTTTTTTTTGGTTGAAAATAATGTAATTATTAGCCCTCCTCTGAGTCTGCAGCATCAAAGTTGCTGCCTCAAAGACTAAAATTCTAAGATAATTTCAATACATCAAACATGTCCATTGGGACACAGTAGGAAAAGGGTTAACGTAGGGTTGGGGAGTGTGACTTGCTCAAGGTGGTTATAAATTAGATACTAGGAAAGCTGACATTTCAGCTGTGTCTTCCTGATCCCAAAGCCACTATGTACTGCAACACATAAACGGAAAGAAGACTTAGTGGCCATGCCTAGATGAAACTGTGAAGAAGACAAAAATCAGAGTATTGTGCCCTCCATTCCTAAAAAATAGGAGCTAATTTTGAAAGTAGCATTTGATAACAAGGAGAATACCTATTAAGGCTTTTTGTAATTAAGGTGGGTGGCATCCTCTGAACATTATGATGGTCGCGTGAGAACACTGCTGTCCAGACCCTTACAGCCGGTAGGGTACTTGGTATGCTCTAATTTAATGCCTTCAAATTACAGTTAAAAATCTGCAACCCGGAGTGGCAGAGCAGCAGGGGTTATGTTTAAAACATAAAGTGGACCACTGTTACACTTTTGCTTTGGGAAACTCTCCCCTTCTCTCCCTGAACAGTGCAGGTTGCTCCATCACAGTCCACTCTGAAAAAAAAGGAAACTGGATTTAGGAAAGTCGTGACAACTTTGGCCATTTTCATGATCCCTGTCCTATGTATGCCTTGTCCAGTCATCTACCATCTGCCACTGTGGACCTCTGGACTGTTCTGATGCTGAATGCTCTTAACTGTCCACGCCCCACCTGATAGAGAAGGAGGATTTTGGGTCATTTCCTCCCAGCTTCACTTTCTGTTAGCAGGAAGCAGCTTGGAGGTGTCGTTACCCATTTTTCCATAGAAATGGAATGTAGTAATTAACAGTAGGGAAACTTAACAGTGATCTACTTTATGCTTTGAATATAGCCCTTGCTGCTCTGCCACTGCAAATTATTTTTTAAATGGACACATTCCTTTCTCTTCCCTCCCCGCTCCTCCCTAATCTCTCCCCTTCCCTAATCTCAGGGGAAACAGGATTGCCTTTATTCTCCATCCTACACAGAGTTATCTGTCCTTGAGTACATACCCACCATAGGAATGAAGTAATCCAGACTTTGGGGATGGTACCAGAAGATTTCAGAGATGACTGTCTCCCCGATTATCAAGTGAATTACAACTCCAACAGAGAACACATGGAATGGAGCCTTTGAATCACCTCTTTAAAAGGCCCCTATTTCTGCTGATGGGCAGAATCACAGCCTTTGGGATAGGAGTCCCTCATGTTTCTCCTTTGCTAGCAAAGCAATAAACCTTCCCCCCCATCCCACCCCCCAAAAAAATTGAAACCCAGAGCAAGAAGCTTACAGTTTCCTGGCAATAATAGACTATGGCGTAGAATTAGAATCTCTTAGTTTTCTCTATCCAGAGCTTTCAGTTCATACTGGATCCTCTTTGTTTCATAATGCAGATGAATCTGATGAAACACAATAATTTTGAATGGACTTCATAGGGTATTGATTTTATATTTGCTAGAAGATTTTCTCTAGATTCAATTCTTTTAGGCCTGGACAACATAGTGACTAATGTTTACTTTTAAGGCTTTGTATCTTTCTGATACTTTCTCAACAGAATCACTTGAGATTCAGTCAATTTATGTCCTTAAGTCTTAAAATCCTCGAGTAAAGCTTTTTCTATATCATCTGTCTTATGTGTTCTTGTAATTTATGTGTAATTTATAAGGCAGGAATTATCACTGAAATTATTTCATATTGGAGTGCTTTTTCTTTTTGTTTTAACTTTTAAAATGGAAAAATAGGACAAACACAAAAAGTAACCAAATAAAACAACAGTGTAAAACCATTCCTTCATGTACAAGTAGTTCAGGAAATAAAAGGATAAACCAGATGCATTTAGGTTTATATCTGTTTGAATCCCTATGACTTGCTCTCAAATGTTCTTAACTTAGAAGAGTTCATTCTGAGTTTTCCATCATGAAAATAGAACTTGGGGTGATGCAGATAAGACTCTTTGCCTTCAGACTCTGCTTTTCATTTCCATTGGCTTGACCTTACATTTGATTTTGAACCTCTGGGTTTGGCTACTTAAAACAATTAGGATGCAGAAATAAAAAAGAACATTTCTCATTAGGGTAGAATGATGAAAATAGATTGTCTATTTAGTTTTAATTCTGATAAAATGAACTGGAATTCCCAGAAGATTGAATAAAAATAGAGGAGGGCAGATGTTATCAGATTTATGGATTTATGAAGTAATTCTGTGGATGTCATCTGACTAAGTATGTGTTTTGCAAAACTAAGCTCTGTCAGCACCACACCCAGTACATTAACCATAA
The DNA here is from genome assembly GCA_028644305.1 of Xerus rutilus. Classification (NCBI taxonomy): domain Eukaryota; kingdom Metazoa; phylum Chordata; class Mammalia; order Rodentia; family Sciuridae; genus Xerus; species Xerus rutilus. Next base: position 43,273,652 of record CM053403.1, read on the forward strand.
TGTGCATTTCAAATGAGCACATACAGACTTTCTATATTGATGCAATTTTTTTGAGTTGCTAAAGGCTTGAGTTTTCCTAAATGAAATGCAGAGAAGGACATCTAAATTCTGGGTGAAAAATGGAGATGACAAACACTTATAATTTAAATATCTAAGAATCTAATATGTTATTCCTTTGGAAGAAAATCATAATAAATTACTAAGAAGTGGTCATATTTATATTTGTATTACATCAAGAATATCTTTTTTAAATACCTTTATTTTATTTATTTATATGTGGTGCTGAGAATCGAACCCAGTGCCTCACGCATGCTAGGCAAGTGCTCTACCTCTGAGCCACCACCTCAGCTCAAGAATATCTTAAATTTTTTTTTAATTTGGATTTAAGCTTTTTTTTTCATATTTATTTATTTGTTATATTTAGGTTTACATGATAACAGAGTGCAATTTGATTCATTGTACATAGATAGAGGATAACATATCGATTCTCTAGTTGTAAGTTGTATAGAATCACAACATATATGCAGTCATACATAAAGTTAGGGCTATGATGACAATCACATTCCACCACCTTTACTGTCCCCATGCCCCCTCCCCCCTTACACCCCTGTGAACAGAGTTCCACCATTGTTCCCATGACCTTCCCCACATTATGGGTCAGCATCCACTTATCAACCAGTACATTCTGCATTTGGTTTTCTGAGATTGGCTTACTTCACTTAGCATGATATTCTCCAACTCCATCCATTTACCTGCAAATGCCATAATTTTATTCTCGTTTATTGCTGAGTAATATTCCACTGTGTATATATACCACAGTTTCTTTATCCAGTCATCTATAGAAGGGCATCTAGGTTGGTTCCACAGTTTAGCTATTGTGAATTGAGCTGCTATAAACATTGAAGTGGCTGCAGCACTATAGTTTGCTGTTTTTAAGTCTTCTGGGTATAGATCGAGGAGTGGGATTGCAGGCTCAAATGGTGGTTCCATTCCAAGTTTTCTAAGGAATCTCCATACTGCTTTCCAGATTGGTTGTACCAATTTGCAGTTCTACCAGCAATGTATGAGCGTGCCTTTTTCCCCACAACCTTGCCCACACTTATTGTTGTTTGTATTCTTGATAATTGCCATTCTACCTGGCGTGAGATGAAATCTTAGGTAGTTTTGATTTGTATTTCTCTGATTGCTAGAGATGGTGACCACTTTTTCATATGTCTATTGATGGATTGTATATCTCCTTCTGTGAAGTTTGTGTTCAGCTCTTTGGCCCATTTACTGATTGGGTTGTTAGTTTTTTTGGTGGTAAGCTTTTTGAATTCTTTATATATCCTGGAGATGAGTGCTCTATTGGATGTGTGTGTGGCAAAGATTTGTTCCCAGAATGTCAGCTCTCTGTTCACTTCATTGATTATTTCTTTTGCTGAGAAGAAGCTTTTTAGTTTGAATGCATCCCATTTGTTGATTCTTGATTTTACTTCTTGTGCTATAGGAGTCTTGTTAAGGAAGTATGGTCCTAATCCGACATGATGAAGATTTGGGCCTATTTTTTCTTCTATTAGGCGTTGGGTCTCTGGTCTGATTCCCAGGTCTTTGATCCACTTTGAGTTGAATTTTGTGCATGGTGAGAGATAG
>CM053403.1:43275783-43475369 GCA_028644305.1 Xerus rutilus
GAGCATAAAAGGGTGTTGTATTTTGTCAAATGCCTTCTCTGCATTGATTGACAAAATCATATGACTCTTATCTTTAAGTCTATTGAAGTGATGTATTACATTAATTGATTTCCGTATGTTGAACCAACCTTGCATCCCTGGGATGAACCCCACTTGATCATGGTGTACTATTTTTTTGATATGTTTTTGTATGCGATTTGCCAGAATTTTATTGAGAATTTTTGCATCTATGTTCATCAGGGATATTGGTCTGAAGTTTTCTCTCTTTGATGTGTCTCTGTCTGGTTTTGGAATCAGGGTGATACTTGCCTCATAGAATGAGTTTGGAAGGGTTCCCTTCTTTTCTATTTCATTAAATAGTTTGAGGAGAATTGGTATTAGTTCTTCTTTGAGGGTCTGGTAGAACTCAGCTGAGAATCCAGCTGGTCCTGGGCTTTTCTTGGTTGGAAGGCTCTTGATGGCATCTTCTATTTCCTTGCTTGAAATTGATCTGTTTAACTTGTGTATGTCCGCTTGGTTCAGTTTGGGTAGGTCATATGCCTCTAGAAATTTGTCGTGTCTTCAGGGTTTTCTACTTTACTGGAGTATAAATTTTCAAAATAGTTTCTAATTATCCTCTGTATTTCAGTAGTGTCTGTCGTGATATTTCCTTTTTCATCATGAATTTTAGTAATTTGGGTTTTCTCCCTCCTCCTTTTCATTAGGGTAGCTAAGGGTTTGTCAATTTTGTTTATTTTTTCAAAGAACCAGCTTTTTGGTTTGTCAATTTTTTGAATTGTTTCTTTTGTTTCAATTTCATTGATTTCATCCCTAATTTTGATTATTTCCTGTCTTCTACTTCTTTGGGTATTAATTTGTTCTTCCTTTTCTAAGGCTTTGAGATGAAGAGTCAATTCATTTATTTGTTGACTTTTATTTCTTCTAATGAATGAGTTTAGTGCTATAAACTTTCCTCTTAGCACTGCCTTCATGGCATCCCAGAGATTTTGATATGTTGTATCAGAGTTTTCATTTGCCTTTAAGAATTTTTTTTATCTCTTCCTTGATGTCCTCTGTTATCCATGCATCATTCAATAGCTGTTTTACCCCTCTCTTGCACTTGTGCTGGTGAATAGAAACTCTGGAGCGGAACTGGAGGCGGGCCCAGGCCTCACTTAGGCAGGGTCACAAGCAGGAGTGTCTGTGTGCGACCCTTACAGTGAGTATGAGCTCCCTGGGGCTGGAGGCTAGCAGGCTCTGGTCTGCCTTCAACTGGGCACCTCTGGCATTCCCTAAGGGTGGTTTTGGGCCTTCTGTCTCTCCTGACCACAGGAACTCTGGAGTGGAACTGAGGTGGGCCCAGAGCTTACTTGGGTGGGGCCTCTTCACGCTGGGATCTCTACAAGCTACTCTTACCCTGGATGTGCCTTCCTCTGTGGCTAGCGGCTAGCAGACCCTGGTCTCCCGCTGGCTGGACACCCGTGGAGTTTCCTGAGTGAGGATCTGGGCCCTCTGTGGCTCCTGCCAGTCCACAGGAACTCTGGAGCGGAACTGAGGCAGGCCCAGGCCGCCCTTGGGCAGGGCTGCCTCACACTAGGGTCTCTGTGGGGACTCTTACCCTGAATTTGGGCTCCCCAGTGGCTAGCAGCTAGCAGTCCCTGGTCTCCCATTGGCTGGACACCCGTGGAGTTTCCTAAAGGCAGATCTGGGCTCTCTGCAGCTCCTGCCGGTCCACAGGAACTCTGGGGCAGAACTGGGGTGGACCCAGGCCGCCCTTGGGTGGGGTTGGCTCACACTGGTGTCTCTGGAGTGACTCTTGCCCTGAATTTGGGCTCCCCAGTGGCTAGAGGTAGCAGTTCCTGCTCTCCCTTTGGCTGGACAACCGTGGAGGTTCCTGAGGGTGGATCCAGGCCCTCTGTGGCTCCTGCTGGTCCACAGGAACTCTGGAGCAGAACTGAAGTGGTCCCAGGCCACCCGTGGATGGAGCTGCCTTGCGCTAGGGTCTCTGCAGGGACTCGTACCCTGAGTTTGGGCTCCCCAGTGGCTAGCGGCTAGCAATCCCTGGTCTCCCTTTGGCTGGACACCCATGGAGTTTCCCAAGGGCGGATCTGGGCCCTCTGTGGGTCCTGCTGGTCCACAGGAACTCTGGAGCGGAACTCAAGAATATCTTAAATTGATAAGATATTTTAAATTTATAAGATATATTTTATTTATTTATTCTACTTAGGTATACATGATAGCAGCATGCATTTTGATTCATTGTACACAGATGGAGCACAACTTTTCATTTCTCTGGTTGTATGTGATGTAGAATCACAAATACATGCAGTCATACATAAAGCTAGGGTTATGATGTCCATCATATTCCACCATCATTACTGTTGCCCTGCCCCCTCCCCCCTCCTATCCCTGTGACCAAAGTTCCTCATTCTTCCCATGTCTTCCCCCACATTTTGGATCAGCATCCACTTATCAGAGAGAACATTCAGCATTTGTTTTTTTGGGATTGGCTTATTTCACTTAGCATGATATTCTCCAACTCCATCCATTTACCTGCAAATGCCATAATTTTATTCTCTTTTATTGCTGAGTAATATTCCATTGTGTATATATACCACAGTTTCTTTATCCAGTCATCTATTGAAGGGCATCTAGGTTGGTTCCACAGTTTAGCTGTTGTGAATTGAGCTGCTATAAAGCTATTGTGAGTGGCTGCATCACTGTAGTATGCTGTTTTTAAGTCTTCTGGGTATAGACCAAGGAGTGGGATAGCTGGGTCAAATGGTGGTTCCATTCCAAATTTTCTAAGGAATCTCCATACTGCTTTCCAGATTGGTTGTACCAATTTGCAGTTCCACCAGCTATGTATGAGTGTGACTTTTTCCCTGCAATCTCGGCCACACTTATTGTTGTTTGTATTCTTGATAATTGCCATTCTGACTGGCATGAGATGAAATCTTAGAGTAGTTTTGATTTGCATTTCTCTAATTGCTAGACATGTTGAACATTTTTCATATGTCTGTTGATCGATTGTATATCTTCTTCTGTGAAGTTTCTATTCAGCTCCTTAGCCCATTTATTGATTGGGTTGTTTTTTTTGGTGTTAAGTTTTTTGAATTCTTTATATATCCTGGAAATTAGTGGTCTATCAGATGTGCATGTGGCAAAGATTTGTTCCCAGAATGTTGGCTCTCTGTTCACTTCATTGTTTCTTTTGTTGAGAAGAAGCTTTTTAGTTTGAATCCATCCCATTTGTTGATTCTTGATTTTACTTCTTGTGCTATAGGAGTCTTATTAAGGAAGTAAGGTCCTAATCTGACACGATGAAGATTTGGGCCTATTTTTTCTTCTATTAGGTGTTGGGTCTCTGGTCTAATTCCCAGGTTCTTGATCCACTTTGAGTTGAATTTTGTGCATGGTGAGAGATAGGGGTTTAGTTTCATTTTGTTGCATATGGATTTCTAGTTTTCCCAGCACCATTTGTTGAAGAGGCTATCTTTTCTGCAATGTACTTGTTTGGCACTTTTTTCTAGTATTAGATAACTGTATATAAGTGGGTTCGTCTCTGTGTCTTCTATTCTATACCATTGGTCTACATGTCTAATTTGGTGCCAGTACCATGCTGTTCTTGTTACTATAACTTTGTAAGTATAGTTTAAGGTCTTGTATTATGATGCCTCCTGCTTCACTTTTCTTGCTAAGGATTGCTTTGGCTATTCTGGGTCTCTTATTCTTCCAAATGAATTTCATGATTACCTTTTCTATTTCTATAAGGAATGACGTTGGGATTTTAATTGGAATCACATTGAATCTGTATGGCCATTTTGACAATATTGATTCTGCCTATCCAGGAGCATGGGATATTTTTCCATATTCTAAGGTCTTCTTCAATTTCTTTTTTTAGTGTCTTGTAGTTTGCATTGTAGAGGTCTTTCACCTCTTGTTAAATTGATTCCCAAGTATTTTTGTTTGTAATACATATTACAAAATTTATAGGTGGCCATACTTAAATTTATATTATATTTAAGAATATCTTATATATTGCCAGACACTGTGGCACACACCTGTCATCCCAACTGCTAGGGAGCCTGAGGCAGGAGGATCGCAAGTTCAAAGCCATCCTCAACAATTAGTGAAGCTCTAAGAAACTCAGTGAGACCCTGTCTCTAAATAAAATACAAAAAAGGGCTGGGGATGTGGCTCAGTGGTTCAGTGCCCCTAAGTTCAATCTCCAGTACCAAAAAAAAAAAAAAAAGAGAGAGAGAGAGAATATGTTATATATTAAGTATCTTATATTTAAGAATACTCAAAAGTTACATAAAATTAGTTTCACTTATTTTAGTTATATTATATAATAAGAACACTTCTACATAATATTTAGCAATTACACATTATTTAGAAACATCATTAAAATATACCTATTATACACAGCACAAGGAAAATTAACAGCACTTATGCAAACAGAAATCTTCTCAATTCCCTGAGTGGTAAAAGCTGAAAAAATGGTGGTTTTCACATTTTTTTTGAGAGGTTTCTTCTGTTTTGTTGAGTATTATAGTCCTATGTGGGGCTTAGTTTCATTTATTGTCAAATATTTACTAAACGTCTACCATGTGCCAAGCACTACGCTAGATTCTTGATATACAATGGTATAATGCAGTAAGGTATACATTAACCTTGCTTCCTGGAGCTTCCAGTCCCATGAGCAAGACAGATAAGATCAATAAATAATTATCAGTTGTTCTAGAAAAGAAACAGAACTCTGGTAGGGAATATCTGGGGCAAAGGAGATAGTCAAGGAAGGAGTCTAACAAGAGATGACATTTAAATAGAACGCATGATAAAGTATGAAAGGGGTGGAATGGTGCTCTTGGCTATCATTTATTGAACTAGAAGCTTGAGCTGAACTATTATTATATATTATTCAACAACTATAATATGATGCCCACCTTACAGATGAGAAAACCAAGGAAGGGGGTAGTTGTCAATGTCACCAAGTAAGTAAAGAATGGGAGATGAGGGGCAGAAACTTTGGTGTAACTCCAGAGTTTATTTATTTTAATGCAGTAATTCCATTTCTAGAAAAAAAATCATAAAGAAGTAATCACAAATACAAACATAAATTTGTATAACAGGATTCATTAATTCATTGTTTTAAAATTTAATTCTTAATTCATTAATTAAGAATTAATTAATTAATTCAAATTTAACTCAATTCATTGTTTTAAAATTTTCACTAGTTTTATTTTGAGGTTGAGTGGGATTTCAGATTGAGTTTATTGTTTCATTTAATAATACTCATAGTTTTCTATTTTAATGACATATATAAGAGGCTATAAAACAGGTAACCATCAAGATTCTAGAAAAGTGAACAGATTTTATCAGGTTGTACCTAGAAAAAGGCAAAAAAATAGACAAGAAAAGGACCATATATAGAGAAAAGGCAAGATATAATCATATAGTAGATGGATTTTTAGTAATGGAAGAAAATATTTCAGTTACATGTTAGTCTGAAAGATGTCATTTTCTCTCCACTACCTAAACCTAGTGAGAACTAGAGGATTATCCCAAATATAATTAAAGAAGGCACTCTCAGATATTTTTCAGGAAGCTTTAACAAAGAGTATTTGTATATGATGAGCACATCTCCAACAATTCTTTGCTTCCATAGATTTATGCAAAATAGAAACCAAAATCCTAGAGCAGTAAAAAATATATTTGATGAAATCAAATATATTTGGCTACTTGGCTATAATAATAGATTGGGAAATCAAAACATTGGCTATAATCATCTCTGATAACATTAACTTTTTTTTTTTAATTTTTTTTTTTAAAGTTGTAGACGGATACAATGTCTTTATTTTATTGCTTTGTATGTGGTGCTGAGGATTGAACCTAAGGCCTCATGCATGCAAGACAAGTGCTCTACCGCTGAGCTACAATCCCAGCCCCAACATTAACTTTTTAACAATTTTTTTTTAATTTAAAAAAAAATTGTGTATGACAGTAGAATGTATTTTGACATATATCCATGGAATATTACTTCTCATTTCTGTGGTTGTACATGATGTGGAGTTACACTAGTCATGTATTCATATATGAACATAGGAAAGTTATGTCTGATTCATTCTACTGTTTTTCCCATTTCCACCCCCCTTCCTCCTAGCCACCCTGTCCAATCCAGTGAACCTCCACACCTTCCTTCCCACTCCCATCACCCTGTCCTATTGTGAGTCAGCATCTGCATATCAGAAAGAACATTTGGGCTTTGGGGTTTGAGGATTGGCTTACTTCACTTAGCAAGAGAGTCTCCAGTTCCATCCATTTACTGGCAAATGTCATATTTTCATTTTTCTTTATGGCTGAATAATATTCCATTATGTATATGTACTACATTTTCTTTATCTGCTTTTCAGTTGAAGGGCATCTAAGTTGATTCCATAGGTTGGCTATTGCTATAAACACTGAGGTGGTCACGTCACAATAGTATGCTGATTTTAAGTCCTGTGGGTATATGCGAAGGAGTGGGATAACTGGGTCAAATGGTGGTTCCATGCCAAGTTTTCTGATGAATCTCCATACTGCTTTCCAGACTGGTTGCACCAATTTACAGTCCCATCAGTAATGTATGAGTTAACCTTTTTCCCTACATCCTCGCCAATATTTATTTATTGTTACTTGTAGTCTTGATAATTGCCATTCTGACTGGAGTGAGATGAAATCTCAGTGTAGTTTTGATTTGCATTTCTCTAATTGAACATTTTTTCATATATTTGTTGACTGATCATATTTTTTCTTCTGTGAAGTGCCTGATATTTATTGGGATTTTGTGTGTGTGTGTGTGTGTGTGTGTGTGTTTTGAGTTCTTTATATATCCTGGAGATGAATGCTCTATCTTAGGTACAGGTGGCAAAGATTTTTTTCCCACACTATAGGCTCTACTTTCATGTTCTTGATTGTTTCCTTTACTGTGAAGAATATTTTTAGTTTTATACCATCCCATTTATTGATTCTTGATTTTATTTCTTGTACTTTAGGAGTTTTGTTGAGGAATTCAGTTCCTAAGCTGACATGATGAAGATTTGGGCCTACTTTTTCTTCTTGTAGGTGCCGGGTTTCTGGTCTAATGCTTAGGTCCTTGATCCACTTTGTGTTGAGTTTTGTGCAGGGCAAGAGATAGGAGTATAATCTCATTGTTACATATGGATTTCCCACTTTCCCAGCACCATTTGTTGAAGAGGCTCTTTTCTCTAGTGAATGTTTTTGGTAGCTTTGTCTAATATGAGATAACTGTATTTCCATATCTTCTGTTCTGTACTACTGAGCTTCATGTCTGTTTTGGTGCCAATACCATCTGGTTTTGTTACTATACCTTTGTAGTATAATTTAAGGTCTGGTATCATAATTCCTCCTGCTTCATTTTTCTCACTGAGGATTGCTTTGGCTATTCTGGGCCTCTTATTTTTCCAAATGAATTTCATAAATGTTTTTTCAATTTCTATGAAGAATGCCATTAGAACCTTAGTAGGAATTGCATTAAATCAGTATTGTGCTTTTGGTTGTATGGCCATTTTGACAACATTAATTCTGCCTATTCAAGAACATGGGAGATCTATTCATCTTCTAGGGTTTTGTTCAATTTCTTTCTTTAGTTTTCTGCGCTTTTCATTGTAGAGGTCTTTAACCTCTTTTGTTAGATTGATTCCCAAATATTTTATTTTTTTTGAGGCTTTTGTAAATGGTGTCCTTTTCCTAATTTCTCTTTCAGTTGATTTATCAATGATGTATAGGAATGCAATTGATTTATGGGTGTTAATTTTATCTCCTGCTACTTTGCTGAATTCATTTATAAATTCTAGAGGTTTCCTAGTGGATTTTTCTGGGGATTCTTCTAAATATACAATCATGTGGTCAACAAATAGGGATAGTTCTTCTTTTCCTATTGGTATCCCTTTAATTTCTTCTTCTAATTGTTCTTTCTAGAATTTCAAGGACTGTGTTGACTAGAAGTGGCAAAAGAGGGCATTCTTGGCTTGTACCAGTTTTTAGAGGGGATACTTTCAAGTTTTCTCCATTTAGAATGATGTTGTTCTAGGGTTTAGCATATACAGCTTTTATGATGTTTAGGTATGTTCCTACTATTCCTAGTTTTTCTAGTGTTTTGGACATGAATGGATGCTGAATTTTGTCAAATGCCTTTTCTGCATCTATTGAGATAATCAGGTGATTCTTGTCTTTAAGTCTACCAATGTGCTAAATTACATTTATTGATTTCCGTATATTGAACCAACCCTGCATCCCTGGGATGAACCCCACTTGTTCATGGTGTATCATCTTTTTAATATGTTTTTGTATGTGATTTGCCAGTATTTTATTAAGATTTTTTGCATCTATTTCTTCAGGGATATTGGTCTAAAATTTTCTTTTCTTGATGTGTGTTTGTCTGGTTTTGGTATCAGGGTGATAGTAGCTTCATAGAATGAGTTTGGAGAGGTTCTCTCCTTTTCTAGTTCATGAAATAATTTTAAGAGAGTTGTTATTAGTTCTTCTTTGAAGGTCTGGTAGAACTCAGCTGAGAATCCATCTGGTCCTGGGCTTTTCTTTGTTGGTAGGTTTTTGATGACATCCTCAATTTCATTACTTGAAATTGATCTGTTTAAATTTTCTATGTCCTCCTGATTTGATTTTGGTAGGTCATATGTCTCTAGACATTTATTGAAGTTTTCAAGATTTTGTATTTTATTAGTGTATAAATTTTCAAATTAGTTTATTATCATCTGTATTTCATTAGTGTCCATTGTGATGTTTCATTTTTCATCATGAATTTTAGTAATTTGAGTTTTCTTTCTCTTTCCTCTTTGTTAGTGTGGCTAGGGGTTTATCAATTTTATTTACTTTTTCAAAGAACTGACTTTTCATTTTGTTAATTTTTTGGCTTGTTTCTTTTGTTTCAATTTCATTGATTTCAGCTCTGATTTTAATTATTTCCTGTCTTCTTCTGCTTTTGGTATTGATTTGCTCTTCTTTTTCTAGGGCTTTCAGATGTAATGTTAGGTTGTTTATTTGTTGACTTTCTATTCTTTTAATGAATGAGCTCAATGCAATGAACTTTCCTCTTAGCACTGCCTTCATAGTGTCCCAGAGATTTTGACATGTCGTATCACTATTCTCATTTACCTCTAAGTATTTTTTTTTTATTTCATCCCTGATTTCTTTGGTTATCCATTCAGCATTCAATAACATATTATTTAGTCTCCAGGTATTAAAGTAGCTTCTATATTTTATTTCATCATTGATTTCTTTCTTTAAAAAATATTTTCTTAATTGTTGATGGACCTTTATTTTATTTATTTATATGTGGTGCTGAGAATTGAACTCAGTGTCTCATAAATGCTAGGCAAATGCTCTACCACCAAGCCACAACCCCAGCCCACTCATCATTGATTTCTAATTTCATTCCCTAACGATCTGACAGAATGCAAGGTATTATATCTATTTTTTTTTGTATTTTCTAAGAGTTGCCTTGTGGCCTAAGATATGGTCTATTTTAGAGAAAGATCCATGTGCTGCTTAGAAGAAAGTATAGGCAGTCATTCATGGATGAAATATTCTTTATATGTCAGTTAAGTCTAAATTATTAATTGTATTTTTTGGTTCCATAGCTTCTTTATTTATTTTTGTTTGGAGAATCTACCCAGTGGTGAGAGATGTGTGTTAAAATCACCCAGTATTATTGTATTGTCATCTATTTGATTCTTGAAATTGAGAAGGGTTTGTTTGATGTACATGGATGCTCCATTGTTTGGAGCATAAATATTTATGATTGTTATGTCTTGTTGATCTGTAATTCCTTTAAGCAGTTTGAAATGTCCTTCTCTGTCCCTTCTGATTAACTTTGGATTGAAGTCCTCTTTATCTGACATGAGGATAAAAACTCCTGCTTGTTTACAGGATTCATGTGAATGATATGTTTTTCCTATCCTTTGCCTCCAGTTTGTGGAATTTTTTGCTTATGAAGTAGGTCTCTTGGAGACAGCATATTGTTGGGTTTTGTTTTTTAGCACAGTCTCAAGTCTATGTCTTTTGATTGATTAGTTTAAGCCATTTTCACTCAATGTTATTATTGAGATATGATTTGTGTTCCCTGTCATTTTGATTTATTTCTGGTTTTTAATTTGAATTAGTTTCTCCTAGGATTGACTATTCTTTTTAAAATACTTTTATCTTATTCATTTATTTATCTTTATGTAGTGCTGTGGATCAAACCCAGTGCCTCACATGTGCTAGGCAAGCACTCTACCACTGAGCCACAACCCCAGCCCTGATTGACTATTCTTTAAGTGTAATACCTCCCTTTGCTGGTTTTCACTTTTATTTTTCATTTCTTCTTCATGAAATATTTTACTGAGAATGTTTTGTAGTGCAGACTTTCTAGTTGTGAATTATTTTACCTTTTGTTCATCATGGAAAGTTTTTATTTCATCAATTGTGAAGCCTAATTTTTCTGGGTACAGTATCTTGCCTGGCATCCATTTTCTTTCAGATCTTAGCATATATTATTCCAATACTTTCTAGCTTTTAGGGTCTGGGTTGAGAAATCAGCTGAAATCTGGATTAGTTTTCCTCTAAATGTTACCTGTCATTTTTCTCTGTCAGCCTTTAAAATTTTATCCTTGTTCTGTTAGGTCTCTTAACATTTTTTCCTCCATGGTCAACTTGATTTTTAAGATTATATATTTTGTCTTCATTGCCTGAAACTCTGTCTTTCAAGTGGTCCAGTCTGTTGGTGATGCATTCCATCAAATTTTTAATTTGGTTCATTGATTCCTTCATTTCTTTGATTTCTGCTTGAATATTTTCATAATCTTTATCTCATTTTTGAGTTGATCTTTCACTTATTGTATTTTCTCTCTGATTTCACTCCTTACATCATCCTTTACCTTGCAGATCAGTTTAACTGTGTACATTATAAACTCTTTCTCTGACATTTCTTTCACTGTGATGTCAATAGATACTGATATTAGAATATCTTGGTTTATTTGGGGTGATTTGTTCCCTTGCTTTTTCATGTTGTTTATGTCTACCCATCTAACAGTATGGATCTGAAGCAGTAGAGTTTCTACTTTGTGGACTTGTAGTGTCCTTGAAGATTTCCAGTACCTCACCATTTAGTGGGAGACAAATAATAGCCACTAATGTAAATAATATGCAGCATTAAATCCAATAGTTCCTGCTATGATGTCTACAATGTTAATTGTCACAATAAACAGGAATTATATAATCAGTTATTGCCCACAATAAAAACCACAAGTTTGCAAAAGGGTTTACAATTTCAAACGGTGGACAGTGAGAACAGAAGTGATATAGGATGTGATGATTATGAGGGAGGAGGAAAGAAGATAGAAGTAAAAAACTAAAAGATGAGTGAAAGAGAGAGCAATAGAGATTGGCTATTAACAGAAAAAAATAGAGAAAGAGAGTCAAGGGAAACAGGTGAGAGAAAAAAGATATATAAAGTAAAAATTTTAGAACTTAAAAATAAAAGAATATGGAACAAAACTGAAATATAGCAATCAAACATCCTAGTTCTCAAAAAACTAATCCATGAAAAGTAACTGGTTTCAAAGATGCTCAGGAGGCTGAGGCAGGAGGATTGCAAGTTCAAAGCCAGCCTCAGCAACTTAGTGAGGCTTTAAGCAACTCAATGAGATCCTGTCTTTAAATAAAATACAAAAACAAAAAAAAATGGCTGGGGATGTGGCTTAGTGGTTAAGTTCCCTTGGGTTCAATCCCTGGTACCAAAAAACAAAACAAAACAAAAAATGCTAGAAATGAGAAATAAAACAAATATGAATATGTATAAATCCATGAACAATTAAGATCACAATTAAGCAGAGAAAGAAAGAAAGAAAAAATCTCCGTGAAAAGTTAAAGAATTTTTTCCCCTAGAGTTCAAAAGATTCTCCACTTTCCTTCTGAGCAGTGTTTGGTAGGGTCATCTGGAGTATGATGCTTGCTGCACTCTCAGGGTGGGGTCGCTAGGGTGAGAGAGGTAATCTCGCAGGCAGAACTCCTGGAGGCAGGATTTAGGTTTAGATTCAGGCTCCAGGCTCTTCACTGAATACCAGTTGTTCTGGAGATTTTAAATCAGTGCACCTCCAGGGCCCAGCAATTGCTTGTCCATGCTGGAAGACTGCATTCCAAGGATCTCCCCTGGCTCCCACTTGTGTGGTGGAGGAGCCAAGTCTTAGTCCACTTTGTCATTTCCTGGTCTTGGGTTCAGTCTCCAAATTCAATCTTTCCTGTCCCTGCCCTTTCGAATTCCTGGCCAGACATGTCTCTCCCAGCTGGTCCTGCAAGCACCAGATTGGAAAGGGAGGGGATGAGTGGGTGGGTTTCCATGACCAGTTGTCCCCTGTATAAACCTCTCTCCACATTTGATTTTCTCTTGGTCACTTAAGCACACTCTATGTCATGCAGTGTGGGTATGCCAAGGCTGAATTTCAGGCCAGACTCAGATTTGCCAGGAATTGGCTCCCTCAGCTACTGGCCCTGTGGTGCAGTTGTACAATGGTTCCTTCCTCTGTCTTCCGCAAGCTGCCAAGAGGGATGGAGTTTCCTTCCCGTACAAGGATATTGTGCAGCACACCTTTCAGGTTAGTCAGTCAGTGTCTTTCATCTCTAAACTCTCTGTGCCCAGACATTCCTCAGCCCTCCTAAAAATGCAGGTTCCTTTAATTTCTTGAGCTCACCGAGGGACTGCTCTGGCTGGTGCCTCCTGCAGTGGCAACGGCTGTGACACTGCAAATTTTTTCCTTATTTTATTATAGTCAACCTCCTGAGTCCCTGATCTGCTTTGAGTGTCCAGTATTAAATTCCAATAAAGTCCCTTGACCCTTGTCTTTTTCATTCACCCACCTTGCTGAGAAGCTGCCTATCTGCTTTCTTGATTTCATGCCACTGAGCAGCCAGGAAAACAACCTCTATTCTGCCATCTTGAAACTCACCCCTTTTTAAACAAATTTTTAAACAATTTTCTCTTAATAAAGCATTCCCCTTAAAAAAGAGAAAGTTTCAGCTCTCTCATTGTGTTCTGACACTTTAACCTTTTCTGAAATAATTATTGGGACTTTTATCAGGCATTGGCTTGTGGTTTGAAGTTTGACAAGCCAGTTAATCTCTCCCTTCTAACTTTCCTTATCTTGAAGAGGTGAGTATGGAAGTAAGCAATGGGAAATATTCCTTTTAACTAAGCCTTTTGAGTCTTTTTTTTTTTTTCATCTTTCTCTTCTTTCTTATTTATTTATTTATTTTTGTGCTGCTGGGGATCAAACCCAGGACTCATGCATGCTAGACATGCACTCATTCTGCCATGAGTTATATCCCCAACCCATATTTTTGAGTCTGAAATTTGGTCTAGTGATATCTAGATATTTATAGGCTTTAATTTGTGAGTTTTCTCTTAAAATACTAAGACTCTACCCTAGTGCTTATAGTTTATAAATTACTCTTAACAATAGGATTTCCCCTTTGTGAATAGCAGATACACAGTACATGTTTGAATACACAGTATACATGCTTTATCCTTCCTACTTTAGATTTTTTTTTTTGAAGTATTGGAACAATAATAAGAAAAATATTTGGCTTTCATTTTAATTATGTCCATTAGAGTAGAAGGTCAATAATTTCTTAAGTGATTTACAAAAGGTAAAACATGGAAAGAGCATAGGATTTAGACAAAACTGGTTTCTAATTTGACTATAAAACTCAATTTAATGGTTCATTTCTCTTATCTGAAGAGTGATAAAGATATTTTATAGTATAATATATACAAAGTGCTTTGTCATCTGTAAGGTACTTTATAAATGTGAGATTTGCTCATTCTTTGATTAACTTATACAACTAGATTAAGATCTATTTATTCTTTTCCCCCAGGATAGAAATGGAAAACTGGAAAGGTTGATGCATTTAAACTCACACAACCAAGCTTAAAGTCAGGGCAGTTATGACAAATTTGAAGTTCATCCATCAGAAGTGAATAAACAAATAAATTTTTTTTTTTAAAGTTAATGCAATGGGAAGGGCTTGTTACCAGCCCCAAGTCTGCTCACCAATCAAAAGCAAATACTCAGGAGATAAGAGATGAGGGGCAGGAAATCATATATTCAAGGACTCTTACCCTGGGAAGAATGGGTGGGGGGCCAGCATCCTCCCCCAAAAAGACCATCTTAGGGTAACTCATGTACATGGAAGGGCTTTTATAGAGTGGGAAAGGAACTACGACTACCTGCTGAGTGAGATTTTCATCTTCTGGGGTATCTCCTTTCATTTTCCTCTGGCTAGAACATCAAAATTACCTTGACCTCCAGGGGCTAGTTCCTGTAATTCCTCCTCCTCTTTCTCCTTCTTCACCTTCTTCTCCTCCTTCTCTTCCTGCTCCTCGTTCTTTTTTTCTCAGTACTAAGGATTGAACCCAGGGCCTCATGTATGCTAGGCAAGTGCTCTACAACTGAGTGACATCCCCAGCCCTAGTTCCTATAATTACTTAGACAAATGTATCACTTTTCTGCAAGTTAGACCACATGGTAGTTTACATGCTTGTGTTAGTTGATGCACAGGACCAAAACAAAGATTCTGATGTTATATAAGGGTTACCAGATGTTCTGCATTTTGGAAATCTAAAAAAACATCCTTTTGCAGTTCACATGTTAATCATCCAAGTGTCAATTTTCTTTCGAATTTAGAATGCTGGTCAAAGGGAGGGGAAGTCAAAGAACAACTTGTACATGGGCAGCCACTAGTTATTCTGATCACCTTACTAATGAAGTCTGACCAATAGATTGGTCATTGATATCATAAAGATGGCCATAACAGATCTGATCTCCATTGAGGCAATTTGATGGAAAAACAACAAAATGGGACTGAAAGTTAGAAAACATAGATGTAGTAACTACTAAAGACAAGGCATGTGATCCAAGTTAACCATTCAGCCTTTCTGAGCTCTAATCTCTCCTTCTGTGAAATGATGTTTAAGAGTAAATGGTGTTCATATATTCTATTTGATGTTATTGCTGATTCCTGTTCCAACCAAGCCTCCAATGATGGAGTTGAAGTATGTATTTTTTACATTATTTTTAATAACATTTTTATGTCTTCTCAAATTTTTCTGGAATAGCATTTTAAACTGTTCTTTATTTTACATCTACTGATCATTATATTTTAGGTTAGGAAAAACATCAATCCTGGCTTTTATGATTTGATGCTTGAAATAATGCTTCCCAAGGCAATTTAAAGAAACTGGTAATTAAATGTATTAGCTTAGAGAGTAAATGGGGCAGCTTATTTAACAACAAAAATTGTTTTCTCAACATGATCTATGTTAACAATAAACCAGAATGATTATACTCTAAGACTATATATATCTAAACCATAGAATGAAAATTTCTGACTAAATAAGATTTTTCTTCAGTAAGACATCATCACTCAAGCTTAAAAATAGCTTAAAGCTGAGATAAAGCAATATTCAAAATCCATTTTTACAGAGAGAAATTCTTAAGGGAGCTAAATGCATTACATCCTGATATTAAAACTGAGGGAACTGATGCATTTTTTTCCAAGGAAACTAAAGAAAGTGCTTCTCCTGAGAAATGTAAATGTTATGCAATCTTGGAAAGGCTATTCATAAATCAACCTTAAAGAACTAAAGTGAATCAGGACCTCCTTAGGGTGTCACACACCTTGTCACCATTTACTCATTTACCTGTCAACTTTCCTTGGCTGCTACAAATGCCAAATAAGAAAGAAGTGAAAACTTAGAGAAATGCCTTGAGACCAGATTTTCTTGAAGTGGGATCAAGCAGGATGGGTGCTGAGAACTGGGTCTCTGCAGCTGGCTATCCCTTGCTACTATGCTAGTGTCGACTATATTCACTACATTGCTACTCATACAAAGTCAAGGTTCTGTTAACAAGAAATGAGGAAATAGTGTTTGGTTAGGAAACAAACACTGTCTTCCAGACATCTAGTATACTCACATCTGATTGATTTTCTCTGTGAGAGGATCTGTTCAATCATGATGTTTGATCTTTCTTTCTCATAAGCTATAAAGTCCTTAAGAAAGAAAAAGAAATTTGGGGAGAATAGAAAAAAAACAAAGGAACAATAACTTCTTTTACTTGAGCATTCATATATGAGGGCAACCAGAGTTTGTTACTCCAAAATATGAAGGGTTATTCAGCTGAAGATAATTAAGAAGCAGACACATAGAAGCTCTCTGTCCTCCTAAAAGTGGACATAGACTCATGAAGACAAAAGGTATCCTTCCCACCCTCCTTCCAGCAGAAAAAGGTTAGCACTGAAAGACAACTTAGATCCTTGTAAGTCTGGAAGTGGTACCAGAAGAATCTACATTAGCAAACTTTCCTAACTAACCTTTAAATGCCATGCATTTGCTTTTCCACAGGTTGGTGCACCTAGAGACTCAACATCCTTTTCCTTGTCATGTCACCTCTCTAAAAATTTGTTGAAGTTGCCATATAAACTGGACTTCAAATCCACCACTTTGAGCCACTACTTCTTCTCTAGGTTTCTGCCATGTATGTATTGTCAAAGGACAAGGATATTAAGTAGCTTGAAGATCTTAATTGGCTTTATATTCAATCCTAGAAAACAGAATATCTGCGAAATAAAGTTTTCCAATGGATCAAGCAGAAGGGGTTGATTTTTATAGACGGAAAACAACTGAAAAAGCTGGGGTTTCTTGGAAAAATGGATGATTCTAGCACTGGGGACTTAGAAAATATAAGATAAGCCTGGAATATTTTGTAGCAGCAGAAAGGAAAGAAGTGCTCCCTCCTTAGCCCCTCCAAAAAAGCATAATATCATGTCTAAGGAACTGAAGAAACTCAAAAAGGCTACAGCTCGAAAAACTTGAACAGTAAAATAAATAATGTAGTATAGGAGCATAAACAAAAGAATAAAGTAAGTAGTTGTGTGTCCATACTGATATAAATCAGTGACTGAGTAAAGGGGCAAATATTACGGAAGAATCACAGATGATCTATGTAGATATCTCCATCCAGAAGGTGAAGTTTAATTCTCTTTCCTCCTCTTTTTGACTTAGTGATTCATTTTCAATGGAAGCAAAGGTAATAGTAATTGTGCAATGGAGAAAAACGTTAAATACTACCTTAACAGAATGGTGAAGGTTAACATTACAGGTAATGCCATATAAATATCACATATTCCCTGATATGACATAATGAAAAGGGCACTCTGTGTGATTTTTTTTTGAAAATCACTCTGTGTGATTTTCAAAAATCCATTAACTCAAACTAATCTAAAGAAAAACATCAAATAAACACAACTTGAAGGACAGTCTACAAAATCCCAGACAAGAACTCTTTAACACTTTCAAACAACTAAAATAGCTAAAGTCAAAAGTTGTCAGAGACCAGAGGCGACTAAGGAGCTGTAACAACTATGTGCAATGTGGTGTGCTGGATGGGATTCTGGAATAGGGAATTTTCATCTCACCTCTACCAAACAGAATTCTGTAGAAGATACAATTTGCAGCTCCCATCTACTAAGGAAAAATGAATAGAACGTCAGTCAGAGCTGCTTGTCTTGCTTGCTAAAGAAAGCAAGCTGATTTGACAGCCAGAGTTCCTCTGACTTCTCATAATTGCAAGCACCATTGTTTACCAAAGTCCTTCTCAATGGCAATGCTAGATGTCGTGTATCAGCTGTCTGGTTTGATTCTGGTTTGATCTGAATTAGAACAGTACAATTGTTTATTTCATCTTATAGATTCTGGAGTATGGCATCCTCCGAGAGACCAAATAACTTGCCCAAAGACAGGCAGCCCATATGTAACAGAACTACAACAGGAATTGCGGAATTCAATCAAGTCAGGTCCTTTCTCATAAGCCAAGGTGGTCTCTCTCAGAGCTCTAGTCCACACATAAACCCATTTCTCTAATAATACAGTAAATCCATCATCATTATAAACAAGGTCAACATATTTGAACAGATGCTTCATCAAAGAATACATACAGATGTCAAAGAAAATAGATATGAACAAATATATATTATCACTAGACATCAAAAAGTACAGATTAAAACCATGTAAAACACCGTACCTTCACTAAAATGGCTAAAATTAAAGGGCTGCCACTGGCAAGCAGTGTTGAGGATAGGAACAACTAATTGCTGGTAGGAATGAGAAACAGCACAATCAACTCTGAAATATATTTTGGCAGTTTCTTAAAAGATAAAAAATTTCACCACCTCATCCTACCCACTTTTAAGAATATGAAGGTGTATGTCCATATAAGGATTTACTTTTAAATATTCATAGTAGCCAAAAACTAAAAACAATCCAAATGTTTATCAACAAGTGAATCACATAAAAGAACTATTCTAAATTTACACCCTGGACTATTACTGAGTAATAAAAAAGGTCTGAGTTACTAACACATAAAACAACATATATAATTCTGAAAAAAAAATTTGCTAAGTGAAAAAATCAAGTGCAAAGACTCTATGCCATATGGTTCCACTTATAGGAAATTCTATAAAAGACAAAAAACAGAGTAATAGAAACAAACCAGTAGTTTCCAAAGGCTGGAGGATTGAGAAGGAAATTGACTAAAAAGTGATAAAAAGGAAATACTGGGGGTGATGGAAAATTTCTATACCTTGACTGTAGTAGTGGTTAAATAGGTACATGTATTATCAAAGTTCATTGAGTTTTCCCATTAAAACTGAAAAAATTAATTGTATGTAAATTATTTCTTTAAAAAATTGTTACAGAGTTGAAAAGACTCAAAAAGTCATTTAAAAATTGTCAAAATTTGTTGCTAATGAGACAATAATAAAAGATTGGTAACTGAAATCTGACAAATTTGTATTCATTTTAATTTTTAATAATCTTTAAATTCTCAACACAATTTACAAAAATTGGAACTGGAAATCACAGACACTGTATTATATGTGGAGGATGGAAGAAAATTGCTTTGAATTCTACTTAATGTACTAATACAAAAAATACTCAGCCCTATGTTACAAAATTTGGTGTCCAGGTAAGTGTTTAAAATTCATAAAATATTTAACATGTCTTATTTTTTATGCTTCTCTACCTCATCCCCTCTTTTGTTAACTGACCAGCTCTTGGTCTGCATTACAACAACTAAGGGACTTCTGAACCTTTTTATCTGCTCTGTCTTGGACGGTTGATTGCTACCTGTGTTCCCAGCCTTGTTAAGGATTCTACCACAGGCAGAAAAGGTTAAGAACAACCAATCTTTAATCTTTTGGGATGCCACAGTGGTGGCTTATTACATCTTTCTGGCTTTGTAAGGGATATTTTAGGTTGAAAGTAAAAAACATAAAGCAAACTAACCCCCAAACACAAATACTACTCCAATTAGCTCAAGTTATGAGGCACAGGGGATTTTAGAAGTACAGCTGGGCCTCAAGAGAACAAGAAAGTAGACTATACAATCAGGCCTCCTGAGAACTCCCAGACAGCTTCTCTCTCTGCCTCGCCCCTCTCAGTGGTCATATATTGTCTTGATTACCTCCAAATGCTACTACGTTCTACAACTCTCTTTAAACTTTTTTCTGCTTTTGGAGTTACGTGTGCATAGTTGAGAATTGCCATTAGCTCTTAGGCTGTATTTGCTTGGAGCTCAGTTTCTATCTTCCTCTAACTGTCTCAATTTCTCTGTATCTTAGATCAATTCTCCAGAGAAGGTCTAATTGACCTTGCTCAGGTCAGCTGGGTCTGGGGAGGAGGTTTACTTATGTAAACAGGTTGCTGGGCTGGTGGCTTCATGAGCATGCAACCTGTCAAGTCACAAGTGTCTCAGGCTCAGAAGGACTCTGCACACTCCATTTTATGTTGTATTGTCACTGTCCTGAAATTCTTAATTTTTGAACAAGTGCTCCATGTTTTCACTTTGCACAGGGTTCTGAAATTATGTAGCTGCTGCTGGGTCTAGTTGTGGAACAAGACGTGGTGGTGTGGATAGATTTCTTTTAGGAGATGTTGGCTGGCAGATAGGGAGTATTTGGTGTAGTTACAGTCTTCATTTTCATAAGCAGGCTCTCCCTTCTTTGTATTCACATCCCTGCTTAGTACCTCATTCATGTCATTGGTAAGATTGGTTCATATGAAGTGCTAAATTCTGCGCTAGGCATGGGAAATACTTAGTGAACAAACAGATATAATTCCTTCTGTCATTGAACTTAGTGTCCAGCCAAGTCCACTCCAGTCCTAGGTCACTACCTTGATCAATTCCTAATCCAGAAGCTGGGATTTTGCTCTTAGGGAACCCCTGACTCTTCTTACCTGAAGTTTCTCGTCTGCTGTAGTCTCTACGCAGTTTAGTGTAACTGAAAGGCATACTGAGACCTTATTGACAGAGATTGGTAGGGAAAAGGAGCCAATAATAGGATAAGTGGATTTGGCAGGGTGAAGTCTCCTTTTTTACCTCACTTAAAGAACACGGAGTTCTAATAGGTTGACAGTGCATGTTATGGCAAGCCCAAAAGGCATGCTTGCTTCTAGATGGCATTAATACCTAAGTTAGTTTTATCTGGTAGGAAATAGAAGTGCAAACTCAGACTGTCAGCAACATGTGATTATGGGTCCTGGATTTATTTTGTAGCAAGCTAGCTAGTAGTTGGAAGACAAGGCCCAACTTTCTAGGGGAGAATGCTAGAAAACCTAGGGAGGAGATTGTGACATTAGTCAAGTATATAGATGCTCAGGAGTGGATAAATATTTAATAAAGTCAAGGCAGAATGCACTGTGGAAGGCCTGAAAAGAAGGCCAAGATTCCTGGACTTGCCTTGCATCATGGGCAACACAACATCATGACTATTATCAGACCCAAGCAACTGATGCTGTTTCTTTGTATTGTTAAAATGTGGCACAGGAACCAATTGTGTGTGATTCTGCTGATTGAAGATTTAAGTATTCAAAACTAATAAATGTTGCTTAAATGCATGTATTTGTGAATATTTTTAGCTCTGGAATTACCGATTACTGAGTTTTAATCATCTTGCAAGACATTCATCTACTTTGTGGTATACCTCCCGTGTCCTGACAACTTCACTGAGTTTTGGTTATGTGGCTGGCCAACTTTATTTGTCAGCATCCTTTGCAGCAAGATGTAGTCTATAAAAGATTAAGTTTTTCTTGTGGGACATGAATGGAAAGGATGTGGAAAATTTGAGCATAATTTCCTTAAGGAGAAAGCTACTGGCTTGAGACTCCCTCTTTCCCTTGTTCCACTGGTGATATAATGGCTACAACTGCATCAGCATCCATGACCCAAAGGATGGAAAAACAATCTGGGTCCCAGGAAGAAGTCACCAAATAGAGCCCAGCCATGGATTTCGGACTATTAAGTCAGAGAAATCAACCACTGTTTGACCCACTGTGTTTTGGGGTTCCCTTGACAGCAGTGTAGTCTGTGCTTTAATTTACCCATTTATTGTTTACTTTGTACCAGTCACTGTGCTAAAACCCCACTGCCAACATAATATGTATATTCTTATTTTAAAGATTGATAAATTAAGATTCAGAAAGACTATGTAATTTATTTGAGATTTTACAGGTATTAACTGGCATAAGAATTCAAATTCAGGGCTGTTTGACTACACAGTCCTTGCTGTATTTCCCACATTTTGCTACTGAGAATTTTAGGAATTTTGTTTCCGCTGCTGCTGTGGCCATATAGAAAGTTATACATGGTAAAACACTGCTCCCCATATTTCACTGTCCTAATAAAAGAAGTGGAGAGTTTATATACATCTTTACTAATGGTAATAAAACAAGGAGGATGGGACATATCTAGTTGTATTGTTTATTGCTTACATTCTGTCTGTATTTTTTTCTTGTTACATTCTTTTTGTTGTTGTTGTTGATGGACCTTTATTTTATTCATTTATTTATATGTGGTGCTGAGAATCGAACCCAGGGCCTCACACATGCAAGGCAAGTGCTCTACCACTGAGCCACAACCCCAGCCCTTGTTACATTCTTTTTTTTTTTTTTAGTATTTTTTAGTTATAGATGGACACAATGTCTTTATTTTATTGCTTTGTATGTGGTGCTAAGGATCGAACCCAGGGCCTCAAGCATGCAAGGCAAGCGCTCTACCACTGAGCTACAATCCCAGCCCCCTTGTTACATTCTTAATGAGGTTATTACTCTAGGTATCTGTTATGGTTTAGATGTGAAGTGTTCCCCAAAAGCTCATGTGTGAAACAGTGCAAGAAAGTTTAGAGGTGAAACGGTTGGGTTATGAGAGTCTTAACCTAATCGGTGATAGAATGTTCATGAGGGTCTTAACATAATCAGTAATAGAGTGATTAACAGAGTGTGTCTCTCTCTCTCTCTGCTTCCTGATACCATGTTCTGAGTTGTTTTCCTCTGCCACACATTTCTGTCATGATGTTCTGCCTTACCTTCAGCCCAGAGCAATGGTGTTGGCCATCTATGGACTGAGACTTCTGAAACCATGAAACCCAAGCCCTCTGTGTTGTATTTTTCAGATCTTTTGGTCACAGCAGTGAAAAAACAGTATCCAAGGAGTACTTTTCTTTATTAAAAAAATTTTATTTATTCTAATTAAGTATAAATGACAGCAGAATGCATTTTGATTCATTGTACACAAATGGAGCACAACTTTTCATTTCTCTGGTTGTACATTATGTAGAGTTGCACCATATGTGCAGTCATACATGTTCCTAGGGCAATGATGTTCATCTCATTCTACCATCTTTCCTGCCCCATGTTCCCCCCCTGCCCTCCCTCCCCTTTGACCAAAATTCCTCCATTCTTCCCATGCCCTCTCTCTCATTATGAATCAGCATCCACTTATCAGAGAGAACTTTCAGCCTTTGGTTTTTGGGGATTGGCTTACTTTGCTTAGCATGATATTCTCCATCTCCATCCATTTACCTGCAAATGTCACAATTTTATTCTCTTTTAATGCTGAGTAATAGTCCATATCACAATTTCTTTATCCATCCATCTATTGAAGGGCATCTAGGTTGCTTCCAGTTTAGCTATTGTGAATTGAGCTGCTATAAATGTTGATGTGGATGCATCACTGTAGTATGCTGATTTTAAGTCCTTTGGGTATAGAATGAGGAGTGGGATAGCTGGGTCAAATGGTGGTTCCATTACAAGTTTTCTAAGGAATCTCCATACTGCTTTCCACATTGGTTGCACCAATTTGCAGTCCCATCAGCAATATATGAGTGTGATTTTACCCTACATCCTTGCCAACACTTATTGTTGTTTATATTCTTGATAACTGCTATTCTGACTGGAGTGAGATGAAATCTAAGAGTAGTTTTGATTTGCATTTCTCTAATTGCTAGAGATGTTGAACATTTTTTCATATGTCTGTTGATCAATTGTATATCTTCTTCTGAGAAATGTCTGTTCAACTCCTTAGCTCATTTATTGATTGGGTTGTTTGGTTTTTTTTGGTGTTAAGTTTTTTGAGTTCTTTATATATCCTGGAGATTAGTGCTCTGTCTGATGTGCTTGTGGCAAAAATTTTCTCCCAGAATGTAGGCTCTCTCTTCACCTCATTGATTGTTTCTTTTGCTGAGAAGAAGCTTTTTAGTTTGAATCCATCCCATTTATTGATTCTTGATTTTATTTCTTGCACTTTAGGAGTCTTATTAAGGAAGTCAGGGCCTAACCTGACATGATGAAGATTTGGGTCTATTTTCTTCTCTATTAGGTGCAATGTCTCTGGTCTAATTCCCAGGTCCTTGATCCACTTTGAGTTGAATTTTGTACATGATGAGAAATAGGGGTTTAGCTTCATTTTGCTGCATATGGATTTCCAGTTTTCCCACCACTATTTGTTGAAGAGGTTATCTTTTCTCCAATGTATGTTTTTGGTTCCTTTGTCTAGTATGAGATAACTGTATTTATGTGGGTTTGTCTCTGTGTCTTCTATTCTGTACCATTGGTCTACATGTCTACTTTGCAAGGAGTACTTTTCTGTGATAAGTTCCCTACTCTTAGGTTGTTAGAAGAATTAACCTTTCAACTATATAGGATTCTTACTGCTTGTATGTCTTTTTACATTATAAAACATGTTATCAGAATATATAAATGTAGTCTCTATCTACATGTACAACATAATAATGGGTATATAGCTTCATTTCTCTAGGGAAATCTCAGCAGCAGGAAG
Organism: Xerus rutilus; assembly: GCA_028644305.1. Classification (NCBI taxonomy): domain Eukaryota; kingdom Metazoa; phylum Chordata; class Mammalia; order Rodentia; family Sciuridae; genus Xerus; species Xerus rutilus. The sequence continues at coordinate 43,299,993 of CM053403.1, forward strand.
GGCATGAATTAGGTAAAACTGAAATCTAGTAAAGTACTACTTAATGATTTAGAAAAAAGAAGTGATGAGATTAAAAACACAAATAGCTTGAGGAAACAGTTATGAGAGGCAGAGAGAATACGGCCTAAGTTACATTAATATAAGACACTATATAAGACAGAGGCTTTATGTATAGGGTTTTCCTTTTTAATTAGGGTGATTATAGATTCTGTTATATGTGTTTTCTGTACAGTAGCTTGTCTCAGTACGTTTTCTGCTTTTATAAAAGAATGTCCTCAAACTGGGTAATCTATAATACACAATAGAAGTTTGTTTGGCTCGTGGTTCTGGAGGCAGGGAAGTTCAAGAGCATGGCTCCAGCATCAGGCAAGAAACTTTGTGCTGTGTCATAATATGACAAAAGGACAATAATCATGTGCAAGAAAAATGGACAGTGGGAGAATGACTCTAAAGGCATTTGAGAGGTCCTTGAGGCAAATATAGACTTGGAAGGCAAGTTTTCCAGAAGTAGCCTGTGGGACCTCGGGATTTGCTGTTCAGGACCATCTTGGTACTCGATACTCTGGTGAAGTGCTTCTAGGCCAGCCCCAACCATGGCTTAAGAAGGTCCAGATGAGGCTTGTGTCCATTTGCTTTGAAGGGCGCAAGTGCTAAAGCTTGGTCATGTCCACATGGTGCTTACAGTGCAGATAGAGTATGTGATGACCATAGTGACCTCCACCAAAGATGCATCAGGCAGTCTGGGACTCCAGACTGAAACCTATTGCAGGGGTAGAGCCACCACAGGGAACCAAATTAGAGCAATGCCCAGTGGAGCTGAGGAAGTGGGACAGTCCCCAAAACCAAAGAACTGTAGGGCCAGTGGCATGCAGCTTCAGTCAGAGGAAATCCTCAGGCATAAGACTCCAACCTATGAGAGCTTTTTGATGGACTGAGCCCAGGAAAACCACAGGGGAAGGCTGTATGAGGCCTTGGAGACCCAAAGTCTGCCCCAGTGTACCTAGGATGCAGGATGTGGAGTCAAAGGAGATTATTCTGATGTCTTAAGATTTAGTATTATTTTGGCTCTTGGGTTTTGGGTTTACTTAGGGCCAGTTACTCCTTTCTTCTTGCCTATTGCTTCTTTGGGGAATGAGAATGTCTTTTCTATGTCTGTCCCATCACTGTATTTTGGAAATAGCTTGCTTAATTTCACAGTGCTACAGCTGGAGCAGAATTTGCTTCAGAATGAATAGTCATCCATATCCAATTTAGATGAGACTCTGGATTTGGGGCTTTTGAGTTGGTGCTGAAATTAGTTAAGATTTTGGAGTTATTGGAATTAAATGGGCATGTTTTAAATGTGAAAGAACAAAAATTTCAGGGGCTAGGGGTGGAATGTTTTGGTCTGTGGGTGTCCTCCAAAGTGTGTGTGCATTTTGTCCCCAGTGCAACAGTGTTGAGAGGTGGGCCCTAATGGGAGGTGTTTAATATATGAGGGCTTCATCCTTAGAAATATATTAATGTTGATTATAAAAGGACTTGGAGGTGTGAGTTTGATCTCTTGCTCTGTCATAATGTGATGCTTTCCACAATGTTAAGATATAGCAATAAGGCTTTCACCAGGTGCAGATCTTGGATAAGGGATTTCCCAGCCTTCAGAATGGTAAGAAATAAATCTGTTCTTTTTAATTTGCCCAGTCTCACATACTCTGGTATAGGACCACAAAATTGACTAAGACAATATCAATTTCAGATTTAAGTTTCCTCCATGTATTTTCATGACTTGGTATTAATTTCTTTTTAGTACTAAATAATATTCCATTGTATAAGATGTACTGCAGTTTATTATTCATTCATCTACTGCAGGGCATCTTGATTGCTTCCATAATTTTGGCAATTATGAACAAAGCTGCTGTAAACATAATGTGTGCATTTTTTTGATGTAGACATAAATTTTCAACTTCTTTGAGTAAATACTGAGGAGCACGATTCCTGAATCATATAGTATGTTTAGTTTCATAAAAAACCAACAAACTCTTCCAAAGGGGCTGTACCATTTTGTATTCTCACCAGCAATAAATGAGAGTTCCTGTAGATCTTCAGCAGCAGCATTTGGTGTTGTCTGTGTTCTGTATTTTGGTCATTTAAACAGGTGTGTAGTGCTATTTTGTTATTGTTTTAATTAGCATTTCTTGAATGACATATGCTATGGAGCATTTTCATATACTTGTTTGCCATTTATATATCTTCCTTAAGTGAGATGTGTGTTAAAGTCTTTAGCTTATTTTTTAATTGGGTTATTTGTTTTCTTAATATTAAGTTTTGAGAGTTCTTGGTGTATTTTAGATAACAGTTCTTTATCACATATGTGTTTTTAAAACATTTTTTCTTAATCTGTAGATTGTCTTTCCATTTTCTTGACAGTGTCTTGCAGAAATAAAAATCTAATTTTAATAAAGTTTAGTATATTAGTCAGAATTTCATCACTGTGACCAAAATATCTGACAACAACTTAGAGAAGGAAAAATTTATTTTGGCTCATGGTTTCAGAGAATTCAGTCCAGGATGAGCTGTCTCCAAGGTGGAAACATCAGGGTAGGAGAGTAAGGCAGTGGAAAGTTGCTCAAGTCATGGTAGCTAGGAAACAGAAAGAGAAATACAGAAAGGGGCCAGGAACAGATATAGTCCCCAAGGCCACACCTCCTGTGACCTACTTTCTTCATCCATGCCCCACACCTGCCTATAGTTACCACCCAGGAGTCCATTCAAATTGTTAATCCATAAAATGGATTAATCCACTGATAGGTCACAGCTCTCACACCCTGATAATTTCCTAAAAGCCCCATTGCCGAACATTGCTGCATTGCCTAACCCAAGAACATTGGGTTGGGGGCATCCAAATCCAAACCATAACATCCACATTATCAATGATTACTTTTACAGATTGGGCCTTTTTTGTTGCATCTAAAAAACCATTACCAAACCCAATATTATCTATATTTTTTACCTGTTATCTTCTTGGAGCTTTATAGTTTTGCATTTTACATTAAGGTCAGTGATCTAATTTGAGTTAATTTTCATGAAATGTGTAAAGCCCATGTCTTTTTTTTTCTTTTTCTTTTTTACATGTGAATGTTTTCACCATTTTTTGAAAAGACTCTCTTTACTGTATTTCTTTGCTCTTTTCTGTCATCCAGGATCAGGTGACTATTTTTATGTGGGTTTATTTTGGGCTCTTTACTGTGTTCCATTGATCTACTTGTTTATTTTTTCACCAATACATCATTGTCCTGATTATTGTAGCTTCATGGTAAATTTTGAAGTCAGGTTGAGTCAGATCCTCCAATTTTGTTTTTATTCAATATTGTGTTGGCTATTCTGGGTCTTTTGCCTTCCATATAAGCATTAGAATCAGTTTGTTAAAATTTACAAAATAACTTGCCAGGATTTTGATTTGGATTGCACTGAATCTATAGACCAAATTGGGGAAAACCAACACCTTGACAATATTGATTTTTTTAAATCAATGAACATAAAATATCTCTCCATTTATTTTGTTTTTAAAAAAATCTTTCATTAGAGCTGGGCATGGTGGCACGTCTGTAATCCCACCAGTTTGCAAGGCTGAGGCAGGAGGATTGTAAGTTCAAAACCAGCCTCAGGGGCTAGGGGTTATAGCTCAGCGGTAGAGCGCTTGTTTTGCACGTGTGAGGCACTGGGTTCGATCCTCAGCATCACATAAAAATAAAAATAAAAATATTGGGTCCACCTTAAAAAAAATCTTAAAAAAAAAACACAACCAGCCTCAGCAGAAGTGAGGTGCTAAGCAACTCAATGAGACCTGGTCTCTACATAAAATACAAAATAGGGCTAGAGATGTGGCTCAGTGATCATGTGCTCCTGAGTTTAATCCTCAGTACTCCCCTCCCCAAAAAATCTTTTATTAGAATTTTACAGTTTCCCTCATGTAGATCTTGTACATGCTTTGTTAGATCTATATCTACATATTTCATTTTGAGGGTTCTAATATAAATGGTTATTTTGTTTTGAATTTTAAACTTCACATGTTCATTGCTGGCATGTAGGAAAATAATTAACTTTTTTATGTTGACCTTGTATCCTGTAACCTTGTTATTATTACTTATTAGTTCTAGGAGGGTTTTGTTGTTGTTATTGTTGGATTCTTTTGAATTTACTATATAGACCATCATATCACTATGATCAAACGTAGTTTTACTATTTAAGATATTCTTTGGCTGATCAGATAATTCAAGTTATGTGATTTCCAGGAAATGGTAAATATTTTCTGAATCAGAAGTCTTAGAAAATGGGGTAATTTTCTGTCCATTCATAAAACATCAGATATAAATTATCTCAAAGAAAATTAATGACATATATTTTGAATCACTACTCTGGCACAGGAACCATTGTATTATATAAAGAAACACAGTTGCAAAAGACTTTATCCCCTACTTCACATTATAGTGTAGTTAGTGAAGGAAGACAAGAGCATGCGGGCTCTAATTACAAATATGCATAGTTTGTGAACGTGTATGTCATTAAATCTGAGTCCTGGGTAACTCATATATACAAATGGATGTATCTAAAATGATATTCAAAATCTTTTCTACTTAAAACTTTCCGTGAAGGTATAGACACTGTGTATATCTAGTCAGCATATATTTCCCCCTAATTTCTTTATAATAGAAATCTCAATTTTGTGCAAGTATCTCCCACCTCCATATATCCATGAATATTAGGAAGCAATTCCAGAGGTTGAATCTGATGGTTTAAGTATAGACTAGTGATTGCCATGGTTGCTTCAGGAATAGTTATGGGATACAATTCAGGAACTGATATGTGAGATAAAATATAGATTATGTTGAGAAGGTATACTTTTGGGAAAAATTTTCCTTCTCCCAAAACAGAATCAGAAGAGACAATACCTCATCTGTACACTGTCATATCAATGGCCATTTTGACATTCTGAGGATAACACTAATGTTGCACTTTAGTTCTTGAGTATGTGCATTAATCATGTAGCCCACCACAGGATTTGCTGTTATGTTTGCTTTGTTATTGTTAAGCCTAAAATTGTTTAGGTTGAGTCAGCATATCTATCATTATAATGACTGAAAGCATCATAATTTGTCTAGTTATATAATAGTTATTATGTGGCCTTTACAGATTTAAGATATACAAAATAACAATGATGGATATGTTTCCAGGTAGTACTGATTATTGTAATTGATAAATATGAGTTTCCAGTGGGATTTTGGGGGTAGGGTACTAGTGAAGAAACAACATTAGTTTTAAATCTTAAAAGGTAGATAGGATTATGTTATGTGTGGGAAAATGGTGGACAACTGTTATTTTATCTGTGGAGAATTTATTTGTTCTTTTTAATAGTAACATTTTAGTTTCTTTTTAGGGACCACATTTCCTTTACACTCAGTCTTGTGATTTGTGTGGAACTGACCCACCCTCAGCTCCAGGAAATGGCAAATGACCTAGTTTTAACCACTCAGTGTGCACCATAACTTTGATCACCATGCTAATCTCCTGATGGCTATGCCAGTGGATTTAATGGTTCTGTGTTGGTTTAATGAGACTCAATTTTTTAATAAAAATAACTGAGTTTAAAGAAACCTTTAAGGTTGTCATACTGGCAGAGATATTAACTTGATATTCTGGTAGACATCTTGATACGGGAGAATCTGCCTAAGAGCAGAACAAATCAAAAAATAAAATAGAGCCAAAAAGACAGATTAAGTTCCAGTAAAATTTTAAAGCTCCTTGATCTTATTATGGTTAAATCCAAATGACTTTCCAATGATGTGAGACAGTAAGAACTCCCTCTTTTTTTCTTCAGCTAGTTGGTTTTTGTTTTCTTCCCAGGTTAAGAATAGCTATTAAGGTAAGATTTTTAGGGAGACAACACTTTTTCTATTTGAAAATTTTTCTGAAATAACTTGAAGCTCACATCTAAATCTGTTATATTTATGGTTGTATGTTGTTTTATGTCATGCCTTGAGTGGGTTTGCTGACGAATTGGGGCCCCGGGGGACAAAAAGGGGTCCTCAGGAAGAACAAAATGGGGTCCCGCGGGATGAGATATGGAGTGGTTGGTCACAGAGTCACTTTACTGAGACTCTGGGGGCTGGTAAGACTGCCCTGCCAGAGCGAGATGCAGAACCCATTTATTCCAGAAAGTACAATAGCTTATGTATGATCCTCGGACCAATCATGGCCCCGAGGCTACAACCAATGGGGTACTGCTCTGTCAGGAGCACAGTCCATCAGAATAGAATAGGGAAAGAGGGAGGGGAGGGGTTGAAGGTATGGGGAGCGCTCCTACAGCTGTACAGGAGGAAAAACTTTTTTTTCTAACTTCTTATGTTCTGTGACTGATGCCTGTGAATTGGACTTACAAAAGACAGATTAATAGAAAAAGAAGCCTATATATTTATTTGATATTAATATTTTTACATGGAATAGGGGCTTCAGAGAAAGAAGTAAAAATTTCAAGGATATGGTTAGACCTAGCGTCTTATATATAATTCTAAAAAGAGTAGTAAATAATAGCAACATGGCAAGACAAAGAAAAGAGGAGTTTTGGCTAGGGGTGATGAATTACAGAAAAGAACTAGGAAATATATGGGAGAAACCAATGGAAGATGAGTTATTTTAATAAGGGTTGTTTGTACAGAGACATGTGGTGGCATTGATTCCCCATCTTTGGTGATAAGAATGTTCTCCACCTCCTGGTACAGGGAGGTCATTTTTCTTATGGGAAATTTATACCCTGATTTGAAATAGAAGGTGAAGAGCAGAAAGTCCTTCCTGTATCTGCTGTTTTCCAATGACTTTCAGGTAAAACAAATCAGTATACCAAAGAGACAAATCTCCTATTTTCTAAAAAGGAAAAAAAAAAACACATATGCTCTTTCTTCATATTCTTGATTGTTTCCTTTGCTTTCCTTTTTAGTTTAATCTATCCCATTTATTGATTCTTAATTTCATTTCTTTCACTGTAGGAGTCTTATTCAGGAAGTCAGATCCTAAGCTGACATGATGAAGATGTGGGTCTACTTTTTCTTCTGTTAGGCTCAAGGTATCTGTACTAGTGCCTAAGTCTTTGATCCATTTTGAGTTGACTTTTGTATAGGATGAGAGAGAGGTTTAATTTAATTTTGCTACATATGGATTTCCAGTTTTCCCAACACCATACGTTAAATAGGCTATCTTTTATCCAATGTACATTTTTGGTGCCTTTGTCTAGCAAAAGATAACCATATTTATGTGGGTTTGTTTACCACACACACACACCTCAGATACAGAACTAATCTCCAGGATATATAAAGAACTCAAAATCTTAACACTAAATAAATAAATTAAATAACCCAATCAATAAATGGGCTAAAGAATTGAACAGACACTTCACAGAAGAAGAAATACAGTAGGGAAGATCCAAGAAGGTGGCTTAGCCAAGATGGTGGCCTAGATGGATGCTGCATTCCTAGTCTCTCCATGACCTGGGAATACTGCTTCTCTGCAAGTTATTAGAAGACCCTCCACAGCTGCTCCCACCCAGGCATTCCAGCCACGTGCCCATGCAGGTCTCTAGGCTCTAGCATTTGGGCAGGACCTGCTCCCATGCAAGACCCCCGGCTCCAGCACCCACACATCGCACAGGACCTCTGGTCACCCACTCACACAGGACCCCTAGCAGAGGTCCCACATGGACCCCTGGCTCCTGCACAGGACTCCTGGCTGCTGTTCCTGTGTGGACCTCCATCTACCAGCGTGGAGTTCCCCTGTTCCCCTGCACCTGGGGACACTGGATAGGATCTGGAGACAGCCTCCTACTTGCATTACCGAAAAGGTCACCCAACGCCACTGCCCGACCCTGCCCAACACCCACCCTATCTCTGAAAGCGGACGCCTGCATTGTGGGACACCTTCATCGCCATCTTCAAGTATCCTCAATATGGCAATTGGCATCTTTAGTTGGGGAAACTTCAGCTTGAGACACTGGCTGGGGCCCAAAAGCAGTAAAAAGGAGAGGTATTGGAACCCTGCAGGGAATCTATAAGCCTATAGGATAAAGACTACAACACCTCGGATCCATGGTGCTAGAAGGGAAGACACATGAACAACATGAAAAACAAGGGAAGAAGGTGCCCCAAACAAACCAAGATACTACATTATTAGAATCCATGGTCAGCACAGCAGAAGAGATGTGAGAGAAGGAGTTCAAGATGTATGTAATTAAAATGTTCTGTGAATTAAAGGATGATATAAGAGAGCAAATATAGGAAGCAAAAGATTATTTCAACAAGGAGATAGAGGTTCTAAAACAGAATCAGAAATTCTCAAAATGAAAGAAACAATAAACCAAATTAGAAACTCAATAGAAAGCATCACCAACAGATTAGATCACTTAGAAGACAGAACTTCAGACAATGAATACAAAATATTTAATCTTGAAAATAGAGTTGACCACACAGTGAAGATGGTAATAAACCATGAGCAGAAGATCCAAGAATTATGGGATAACATGAAAAGACAATCAAAGGAGAAACTTAGTCAAGTTAAAAACTAAAAATGAACCAAAATGTCTGGGAATACAAACCATGTCTCAATAATAATCTTGAATGTCAGTGGCCTAAACTCATCAATTAAAAGAAATAGACTGGCAGATTGGATTTAAAAAAAAAAAAAAAAAGACCCAACAATATGCTGCCTCCAAGAGACTCATCTCATAATAAAAGACACCCACAGACAGAAGGTGAAAGGATGGGGAAAAATGTATCACTGACACGGACTGCATAAACAAGCAGGGGTTTCCATCTTCATCAGATAAACTGGACTTCAAACCAAAGTTAGTGAAAAGGGATAAAGAAGGTCATTTCATACTGCTTAAGGGAGTCATACATCAACAAGACATAACAATCTTAAATATCTATGCCCAAACAATGGGGCATCTATGTATGTCAAACAAACACTTTTCACCTTCAAGAATCAAATAGACCACAACACAATAATACTGGGTGACTTTAACACATCCCTCTCACAACTGGCTAGATCTTCCAAACAAAAACTAAACAAAGAAACCATAGAATTCAATAAAACTATCAATAATTTAGACCTAATAGACATATAGAATATTTCATCCTTCAACAAGCGAATATACTTTTTTCTCAGCAGCACATGGATCCTTCTCCAAAATAGATCATCTGCTATGCCATAAAGCTAGTCATAGCAAATACAAAAAAATAGAGATACTACTCTACATTCTATCTGACTATAATGGAATAAAATTAGAAATCAATGACAGATTAAAAAATAGAAGCTACTCCAACACCTAGAGACTAAATAATATGCTATTGAATGATGCATGGATAACAGAAGACATCATGGAAGAGAGAAAAAAGTTCTTAGAGGTGAATGAAAACTCTGATACAACATATCAAAATCTTTGGGATGCCATGAAGGCAATGCTAAGAGGAAACTTTATTGCATTAAGCTCATTCATTAAAAGAAGAAAAAGTCAACAAATAAATGACTTGACACTAGAAAAAGAAGAACAAACCAGCATCAAAAGAAGTAAAAGACAGGAAATAATTAAAATTAGGGCTGAAATCAACAAAATTGAAACAAAAGAAACAATTCAAAAATTGACAAAACAAAAAGATGGTTCTTTGAAAAAATAAACAAAATTAACAAACCCTTAGCTACTCTCATGAAAAGAAGGAGAGAAAAAACCCAAATTACTAAAATTCATGATGAAAAAGGAAATATCATGACAGACACTACCTAAATACAGAGGATAACTAGAAACTATTTTGAAAATTTATACTCCAGTAAAATAGAAAACCCTGAAGACACAACAAATTTCTAGAGGCATATGACCTACCCAAACTGAACCAGGAGGACATAACACAACTTCGACAGATCAATTTCAAGCAAGAAAATAGAAGACACCATCAAAAGCCTACCAACCAATGAAAACCTGGGAACAGATGGATTCTCAGCCAAGTTCTATAAGACGTACAATGAAGAATTAACACCAATACTCCTCAAACTATTTCATGAAAGATAAAAGGAGGGAACCTTTCCAAACTCATTCTATGAGACAAGTATCACCCTGATACCAAAACCAAACAGACACATCATAGAAGAAAAATTTCAGACCAATATCCCTGATGAACATAGATGCAAAATTCTCAATAAAATTTTGACAAATTGCATACAAAAACATATCAAAAAAATAGTGCACCATGATCAAGTGGGGTTCATTCCAGGGATGCAAGATTGGTTAAACATATGGAAATCAATTAACGTAATCCATCACATCAATAGACTTAAAGATAAGAATCATTATTTTATCAATTGATGCAGAGAAAGCATTTGACAAAATACAGCACCCTTTTATGTTCAAAACACTAGAAACACTAGGGATAGTAGGAACATACCTCAACTTTATAAAAGCTGAACCCAAGGCCAACATCATTCTAAATGGAGAAAAATTGGAAGCATTGCCTCTAAAAGCGGGAACAAGACAGAGATGCCCTCTTTCACCACTGCTATTCAACATAGTCCTTGAAACACTAGCCAGAGAAATTAGACAGATGAAAGAAATTAAAGGGATATGAATAGAAAAAGAACTCAAACTATCATTATTTGCAGACGACATGATTCTATACTTAGAGGATCCAAAAAATTTCACCAGAAAACTTCTAGAATTAATAAATGATTTTAGCAAAGTTGCAGGATATAAAATCAATATCCATGAATCAAATGCATTTCTATATATCACTGATGAATCCTCTGAAAGAGAAATCAGGAAAACTACTCCATTCACAATAGCTTTAAAAAAATAAAATACTTGGGACTCAATCTAACAAAAGAGGTAAAAGATCTTTGCAATGAAAACACAGACACTAAAGAAAGAGATTGAAGAAGACCTTAGAAGATGGAAAGATCTCCCATGCTCTTGGATAGGCAGGATCAATATTGTCAAAATGGCCATACTACCCAAAGCACTATACAGATTCAATGTGATTCCAAATAAAATCCCAACATCATTCTTTATAGAAATAGAAAAGGTAATCATGAAATTCATTTGGAAGAATAAGAGACCCAGAATAGCCAAAGCAATCCTCAGTAAGAAGAGTGAAGCAGGAGGCATCACAACACCAGAACTTAAACTATACTTACAAAGTTATAGTAACAAGAACAGCATGGTATTGGCACCAAAATAGACATGTAGACCAATGGTACAGAATAGAAAACACAGAGATGAACCCACTTTAATACAGTTATACGGGCTGAGATTGTGGCTCAGTGATAGAGTGCTTGCATGTGTAAGGCACTGGGTTCGATCCTCAGCACCACATAAAAATAAAATAAACTCTCCACTAATTCTGTATATAAAATACATTTCCAATTTGTTAGAAATAAATGTAAAGTATGGAAACCGTAAAAATAAATAAATAAATAAAATAAAATAAAATAAAGAAATTGTGTCCATCTAAATACAGTTAAACTAGACAAAGGAGCCAAACACGTACATTGGAGAAAAGATAGCCTCTTCAACAAATGGTGCTGGGAAAACTGGAAATCCATATGCAGTAAAATGAAACTAAACCCTTATCTCTCACCATGCACAAAATTCAACTCAAAGTGGATCAAGGACCTAGGAATTACACCAGAGACCTATGCCTAATAGAAGAAAAAGTAGGCCCAAACTTTCATCACATCAGATTAGGGCCCAACTTCCTTAACAAGACTCCTAAAGTGCAAGACATAAAATTAAGAATCAATAAATGGGGTGGATTCAAACTAAAAAGCTTCTTCTCAGCAAAAGAAACAATCAATGAGGTGAACAGAGCATCTACATTCTGGGAGCAAATTTTTGCCACAAGCACATCAGACAGAGCACTAATCTCCAAGATATATAAAGAACTCAAAAAACTTAACACCAAAAAAACAAACAACCCAATCAATAAATGGGCTAAGGAGCTAAACAGACACTTCTCAGAAGATATACAATCAACAGACACATGAAAAAATGTTCAACTTCTCTAGGAATTAGAGAAATGCAAAACAAAACTAAGATTTCATCTCACTCCAGTCAGAATGGCAGTTATCAAGAATGCAATCAACAATAAATGCTGGCGAGGATATGGAGAAAAAAGTCATGCTCAAACATTGCTGATGGGATTCCAGATTGGAGCAGTATGGAAAAATCTGGAAAGCAGTATGGAGATTCCTTAAAAAAATTGGAATGGAATCACCATTTGACTCAGCTATTCCACTCCTTCGCCTATACCCTAAAGACTTAAAAACAGCATACTACAGTAACATAGCCACTTCAATATTTATAGCAGTACAATTCACAATTGCTAAACTATGGAACCAATCTAGATGCCCTTCAATAGATGAATGGATAAAGAAGCAGTGGTATATATACACAATGGAATATTACTCAGCAATAAAAGAGAATAAAATTATGACATTTGCAGGTAAATGGATGGAGTTGGAGAACATCATTCTAAGTGAAGTAAGCCAATCCCAAAGAATCAAAGGCTGAATGTTTTCGCTGATTAGTGGATGCTGATACATGATGGGGGTGAGGATGGGGAGCATGGGAGAATCAGAGGAACTTTGGATAGGGCAAAAGGGAGGTAGGGGAAGGGAGGGGGTATGGGGCTAGCAAAGATGGTGAAATGAGATGGAAATCACTACCTAGGTACATGTATGAAGACACAAATGGTGTGACCCTATCTTGTTTACAACCAGAAAAATAGAAAATTGTGCTCCATATGTGTACTATGGCTTGAAATGCATTCTTTCATTTTAAAAAATGTAAATAAATAAATAAATAAGAAATACAATCAGTCAACAAACATATGACAAATATTCATCATCTCTAGCAATTAGAGAAATGCAAATCAAAACTACTCTAAGATTTCATATCAGCCGGGCGCAGTGGCTCAAGCCTGTAATCCCAGCACTTAGGGAGGCTGAGACAGGAGAATCGCGAGTTCAAAACCAGCCTCAGCGATGGCGAGGTGCTAAGCAACTCAGTGAGACCCTGTCTCTACATAAAACACAAAATAGGGCTGGGGATGTGGCTCAGTGGTCGAGCACCCCTGAGTTCAATCCCCAGTACCAAAAAAAAAAAGATTTCATATCACTCCAGTCAGAATGGCAGTTATCAAGAATACAAGTAATCCTAGTGCTTAGGGAGACTGAGACAGGAGAATTGTGAGTTCACAGCCAGCCTCAGCAATGGCGAGGTGCTAAGGAACTCAGTGAGACCCTGTCTCTACATAAAACACAAAATAGGGGCTGGGGATGTGGCTCAGTGGTCGAGTGCCCCTAAGTTCAATCTCCAGTACCAAAAAAAAAAAAAAAAGAATACAAGTAATAACAAGAATTGGTGAGTGTGTGAGAGAAAAAGCACACTCATACATTACTGGTGGGACAACAAATTGGTGCAACCACTATGGAAAGCGGTATGGAGATACCTCAGAAAACTTGGAATAGAACCATCATTTGACCCAATTATCCCACTCCTCAGTTTATACCCAAAGGATTTAAAATCAGCATACTATAGTGATGCAGCCCCATCAATGTTTATAGCAGCTCAATTCACAATAGCTCAACTATGCAATCAACCTAGATGCCCTTCAACAGATGAATGGATAAATAAATTGTGGTACATATATACAATGGAATATTACTCAGTCTTAAAGAAGAATGAAATATGGCATTTGTAGGTAAATGGATGGAACTAGATAATGTCATGCTAAGTGAAATAAGCCAATCCCAAAAAAACCAAAGGACAAATGTTTTCTCTGATAAGGGGATGCTGATCTATAATGGGGGTTGGTAAAGAAAAATGAAGGAACTTTGGATTGTGCAGAGGGAGGTGGGGGGATGGGAGAGGCTATAGAGATGGGAAGGACGGTGGAATGAAACAGACCTTATTACCCGATATACATGTATAATTACGCTACTGGTGTGACTGCATCATGTACAGCTAGAGGAATAAGTTGTGCTCCATTTGTGTACATGTGTCAAAATGCATTTGACCGTCTTGTGTAACTAATTAGAACAAACTAAAAATAAAAAAGCATATAATATTGCACCCTAATGACCATTTCTGTTGAATGTCTATGTACTCACATCTCAGAATGAAAGGTTGCAGTGGGAACTGATTGACCATGACTTTATAACAGTTGAAAAGAAAAGCACCTGAATTTTAAAAAATTTTGTTTCACTTCACAATTTATGAGTGCTCTGGTTTCAAAATGATGTGTGTCCCCCACAAAATGGTTTGTTTAAAGGATTGGTCTGCAGGCTGGCACTACTAGGAGGTGCTGGAACCTTTGGGAAGCAGGTCTTAGTGGGAGGTCCCCTTAGTGGGGGTGTGCCCTCAGAAGGGATTATGGGAACCCAGTCTTTCTCTCTGACCTCCTGTTTGGCAATGTAAGCTCTACCACACACATGCATTCTCCTGCGAAGATGTGCTTCCATCCCCACCAGACATCAACTCAAAGGGGCTGCCCAATCAAGGACTTTGAACTTCTAAAACTGTGAGCTAAATAAATCTCCTTTCCTTTAAAAGTAGCTTGTGCCAAGTATTTTAGTTTTTATTAAATTTACATGCCCACACATACACACATTTCAAGAGAAAACTAAAATATTCCACAGATAGTTTTAATAGTAGGGTCGAATCCATATCTATTTACTAGACAATCTTCTTTCATGTACATATTACTTCTAAGAAAAAGAAAAGCTTCTTCCAAACATATGTATATTTACCATATAATCTTCCTTCCTGATGGATTTACTTTGGATTTAGTTCTCGAAGATGGGCTCTAAAGTCTTTAACTGAAGCTTAAAAAACAAATAGACTTTAGGAATATAGGCTTTATTCTGAATTCTAGGGAAATGCCTCCTGACTACTTTTCAAAATTTTAACAAGAAGCATTTCATGTTTTAATATCCACTTGAAATATTTTCCATATTCTTTCTGACTACTCTATGTTTACAAAATATTGGAGTGGTTTGTCTAATGTTATTTGCAAAAAAGGTGACTTCCTGGGGCTATCAGTAACTTCACTGTATCTCCCTTCCCCAAATCCCAGGATAATCTTCTCTGAAACCCTGGTAGTCTTTATAGAATTATCATGACATTCCGAGTGCTCTCAGGGCTTTGAGCCACAGAAAGTATTTTTCCAATATTATAGTTTGAATGTGACCTTTTTACTGCCTTGTCCTCCAAAACACTCAGGAAGACAAAGTCAACATGGCTTATTCTTTGGTACTTTTGTTTTTAGAAGGCAAATTTTGGATCTAAGAAGTAGATAATGCTGCAATCATTGTTTCCACTTTAAACCATTTCCAATAAGAGACTCCAAAGGGATTTGTGGTTTAAACATGCATAGTTTATCAGGTCCTTTGTCAGTCTTACAATTCACTCATTTCTCAATATGTAGGGCTGCTATACCTAGGTGTATGAGTTAGAGTATCATCAAACTAGGGTTGATAGAGTTGGTTCTTAGCTCTGACTTTGACCCTAGATTTACTGTGTGACCACGCAACCTCTCAGGTTCCTAAAAGGTGCCAATTTTAGCAGGAGAATGGGGGATGTGTGAGGAGGCCCATGGAGCAGAAGAACTCTACACAACTTTTAGAATTGCGCTCTGCAGACTGGCCCAAATAGAGTCATCACTAATCATTAGCAAGTAAGCAAGGAACTGCTTTATTCCAGAGCTGTTACTTCAGAGCTCAGCACAACAGAAATAGAATTTTGATGTTGGGCAGCAGAAAGTATCAGTTAGAAGCCCTGGACACTGCCCAAGTCTATATGGAACACTGTGACGGGAAGGATGGGACACCATTGGAATAAGGACTATAAGCCTAGAGAGAGGAGAGGGGCACAAACAGAAAAGTTCACCAAATTCAAATCAGTTTGTTTGCCTTGAAGTTTTGCATAACAGCGGCTCTGCTGGAGAGCTAACCACTTCAGTAAAGGGTTAGAGAAAAACACTCTGAGTTTATACCCTTCCTGCTTTGATATCTGTCTTTTGATATCTGGTTTTTTTTTTTTTCCTTTGTTCGTATCTGAGTTTGCCCAACTCCTACATGTACAGGTGCAGTTCCATGCTGAGAGTTGTTATAAAGTAGATTGGTGGGTAAAAAGCAAACCAAAATGTTCACATTTTAGGTCAAAACATACTAATCTGATGAAGAAATCTGGTAATTTTCTCATTTAAATGGAACCTGTGCCCATAAGCCATTCCAAGAAAGTCTCCCTTGTAATGACAAAGAAGGATTTCTCTGACTGCTAGTTCTCTAACCAGACTGTATTAGCAAGGCACAAAGTAATTATAGTTGTTTGATTGACTGATATTATTTGGAAGAAGTAATTGTCCAAAAAAATATGTATACAGACTGATTTAATAATTTATATATCAATTTTGTCCTATGAATGGTGGTTACTAATGTATAAATTAACTTACAAAGAATATTCTGAATAGAACATAAACTCTGGAACAATTAGATAAAATAAAACCAGGCACATAAATTCTCTCTCCACCCACTAGAATTTCCATAATTCAAAAAGGAGAAGAGCACAGGATTCTGAAATCATGCAGGACTGTCTCACTGTGCCATAAATTTTTGAGTCATTTCCAATAAAAAGCTTCCTTTAATGTTTGGGCAAAGATCTCTTGCCAAACAGGTCAGCAACAGGCAGGAAATGCAAGCTTTGGAAGATGTGCCTACATGTCCAGGCACGCCAAGTCCTGCTCAGCTATTTAACACTCTGTTCTACTTGTAACTTCAAAGACTAGTATGTAGATTCTGCAAAAAAGTCTGCCTGAGAATATACTGTTCATTCTACTAGAATAAAACTACAGAATTGTAGTAGTTTGTCATCTAGTCTCAAGTGCTTTAGAAGCCCAGGAAATAGATTATGACTAAAAGGCTGAGAATAGTACATTTAAGGACATTGTAGTATTTCTAAAATATTTATAAATGGCCCTGAGTACTATATGGTAATTTTTTCAGTAATCAATGATGATATTTTAATATAAACATTTTTGTAACATCTTTTTTGAAGTTACCGAGATCTCTTCCTGAATTGACTTATATCTGGGGAAGAGAGGTCCTCCCAAATAGAGGATGTAATGAATATCTACAATACATACCACCAAAATGGATAAGCATTAATTTTTATTCCATGGATGTTTTTCTTTTTAAAAATCTCTATGTTTTCTTTTCCAGTCTCCTCCTTTGATCTTTCCATGAAGACCAGCATCATCTGGTATGTATCTCCCAATTACATTTTTGTATTTGTACTTTATTTATTTTATGTTGTATGGATTTGGCTTGACATGACTGCAGCCACCTTACATCCTAATTACCATGACTGTTTCGAAGTAACCCCCAGTTGGTTTTCCTGCATAGTTTTCCAGAAAACTGTAAATAGACAAAACCATTAGTGTGGTTTTACAATTGAAGCTTGGCACCAGCAACGTTCCTGAATCTTTGATATTAGCTTAAGATAAACCACGTATACTTCAGCTAGGATGAATATTTAAGGACATTACAGGCACCCTTGTCTTATTTCTTATCTTAATGAAATCTTTAATGCCCCTCTTTCTGACCCAAATTGTGAGGATCCAACTGGCCTTGCTGCTACCCAAGACCATACTTTCATCAGTAAGTTCCCCCCAAAACACACTCTGGGCAATCCTAGATCTCTTTCTTTGGTCTTGTGGTATCTTAGGGCCTGTCCTCATAAACTGAGTCTGGCTTTTTCTTGAAGACATGTACTTTATTATTCCTTTTCTTTTTTGTGGTACTGAAGGTTGAACCTAGGACCTCACATATGCTAGGCAAGGGTACTACCACTGAGCTTTATCCCTTGCCCTTTGAATATATGCAATTTAACATATTTTTCTAATATTCTCCATACATGTCTTGAACAATTTTTTAAAATTTATTTCACATTTTTAAATAATTATTGCTAGTATGTAAGAATGTCATTGGTTTTTGTCTATTGATTTTAGATTGGGTAATCTTCTAAAGCCTCTTAATTTTAAAAGTTATTTGAATATTCCTTTCATTCTTGTAGAAAGATAATTCTACAGTTTTTTTTGTTCAACAGTGTGAGCAAAACAAAACAAACAAAAACTTCGCCATCATAAATTACATTAAAAGAAGCAGTCAACAAGCAAAATTAGTAAGTGAAATATATAGTGTGCTAGACAGTGATCACTGTTAAAGAAAAGAACAAGAGAAAAAGGATGCAAAATCTGTGAGAAGGGTTGGGATTTAAATTGAGTGGCCAGGAAAGTCTTCACAAAAATGTAAATTTAAAGAAAGCTCTGTCAGAAGTGAGGGAAGTAAACTATTCAGCTATCTGGGTAAAGAATATTCCAGTCAGAGAAAACAGATGTTTAACAACCTCAGGATAGGAACATTCATGGCATGCTTAAAGAATAACTTGATAAGTAGAATTGCCAATTTTGTTGAAATTTTCAAATTTATTGGCATAAAATTATATATAATGTTTAATTTCTAAAAGTATTATATTTAGAACCCTTAATATTGATTTTTTGGTCACTTTTAGTTTGATTAGTCTAATTAGAAGTTTGTCTATTTTGTTATTCTTCTCAATATTTTTATTACCAAATATTCTCTATAGACTGGAATTAACGATTTAATTTTGCACCTCAGATGTGCAAACAAAAAAGTCATTTCTTTTCTACCCCAGGCGATGTTCCCCTCTCACCCTCATGGAGGACACTAGTACCTCAGGGGCTCTTCCATATCAAAAAGGACCTGATGAAAATATGGGATTGCTTGTCCAGACCCTCTCTCTGCCTAAACACACCAAGCTGCCATTTTCTTTCTACTTTACTCTCAGTGATTCCAAAAGGGCACAGGCTGCCCTCCTTTTGTCATTTCCCTGAACCCCTTTAACTACCTGCAATACTTGGGGTTGGACAGGAATTATAGTTAAAGCATGAAGAGTCATCAGTACAAAGAAGGGCAGAGACTAGTGCCTAGTCAGCCATGGAGAAAGCAGATCTCCCCAGAAACAACCTCCTTGCTTATGTCAAGCGAAGGTGCCATGAATTCCAGATATTTCAAGAGTAGGAAGGACCAAGAACAAAATTGTATGAGACAAATGAAATAAGACACTTCAACTGGAGTATCTTAATTCTGTCTCTTATTTTCTGATGCTTTGACATTATGGTGCCTCTTCTCTTGGGGACAGTCTGCCTTTCCCAGGGCTAGCTAATTCCTAGAGATAGCAAACTGTACTCTTCAAACACAAATCAAACACTCCAGGAGCCCGTAAGCTCAGCCACTTCCTCTATTAAGCCAAGTCACTAAGCCCCTAGGCACTCAGTGGTTTCATATATTCAGCTAATAGTTACCAATTATCTAGCAGAACAGTGTTAGTACAGTCAGACTGGCTGATTTGAATCCAGGCTCTGTCATATAAGTTGTGTGAACTCAGACAAGTTACCTTACCTCTCTTCACCTCAGTTTTCTCACCTAAAAAATGGAAATAATAATATTATCTACTTAATAAGGAGGCTGTGAGAAGTAAATGAAACAATTCATAGACGTTATTAGCATATTATCTGACACTTATTGAGCACTCAATAAATATGAGTGTATGAGGATAGGCCCGGGGGGGCTTAGTGACTATCAGACAAGGAGAGGTAATCCTTAGGCCCTAGAGCCCACCAAAATTATTCAGACTAGCTGGTCCTAAACCTGTCTATCGTGATAACCCTCCCTCACCCATCTATCCTGGAAAAACCATCATAAAGTTTCTTGCATATGCTTTCCTCTTCCTCTGCCTCCTGGCTGGCCCTGTAGCTTTCCCATGTGGCCCTGCATGTGCCACGCATGCCTGCTGTTTCTAGGGGCTTGTGAGTATAAACTTCTTCCTTCATAACAGTCATTTCCATGTCTGTATATCTTGCCATACCTGGTTAAAACAAAGTCCAGTTACATTTAAAACACAGAAGGTCACATACAGAGCATCAGCCAGTGTGCCCAATACCATTGGGCTGTATAAAAGTCCCGTGCAACCACATACCATCCTAAAAGGGAGAAAACTGAGAAAGATTAGTCCTTGAGTGGGAATTGAACCAGGCTTCTCATGTTCATCTCACTGATGATGAATGTATTGATGCTTCTGGTGGAAAAACACATTTTCTCAAACTTTACCTTCCCAAGGAGAGTGGCAACTGACTATGGATGATGTGCCTCTTGTTGCTTAGGCTTGATAGTTAGCACCACTTAGAGGTTTCTGAGTTTAGTTCTTTAAGTTAGAAATGTCTGCTTAAATGTCTAGTGCCTTAGGTTGCTTGCAAGGATCACAGAGGGTTTCATATATTTGGCTAATAGTTATCATTTATCCAGCAGAACAGTGTTAGTACAGTCAGACTGGCAGAGTTTGAATCCAGGCTATGTCATATAAATCATGTGACCTCAGACAAGTTACTTTACCTCTCTTCACCTCAGTTTTCTCACCTAAAAAAATGGAAATAATAATATTATCTACTTAATAAGGAGGCTGTGAGAAGTAAATGAAAGAATTTATAGAAGTTATTAGCATATTATCTGACACTTACTGAGCTCTCAATAAATATCAAGCATGGCTGTAATTAGAATGATGATAGTATGTCTCTGGGCCAGGTACTGTCATAAATGAACCCAAACTTTTTTAGGCTCTAAAGTCAATACTTTAAAGACTATACTGATAGTTTACTGTACCCATCCAGCACCCCAGCATTCCTGGCCACTACCTAAGATTGAAAGTGCTGTTCTCTGGTTCTAAAGCCCACGCTCTTAACCACCATCCTTTTGTGACTGGAGGTTGAATAGAGCGTGAATCAAAAAATAGTTCAGGAATATTGGCATCGTCTTACTATATCAGATATCCAAGAATTAAAAACAAGAGAATTTAGAATGCCCTGTGACATTTTTCATGTTATCACTGTTGTTGATGGCATTTAGACCATTCAATCTAAGTTTCAGTCTATAAGATATCCCACAAACTTCTCTGAAAAAAATTTCATGAGGTTTATGCTTTTTTTTCTTTGCCACAAAAAAATGGCAAATATTATTGGAATATACAATATCTGCTTGAAATGAGACATTCTTTGGCATTCAGCTATCCAACATGAGGACATTTTCTGGAACATTAAACAATCATTGATAGCTAACTATGCTGGTTTTGCTTAAATGAAAGCCAGCAGGAAACAACCAAATGGTCACCTAGCCAAGAACAAAGACATTCATTAAACTGTAGTGATATCAGTATCAAAGCAAGCACTTATCCTGAATGTTAATCTCTTTGAGGGGGATGGGGAGGACACAATTCAGAGACAGTGAGAAAAAGAGACAAAGTGAGAAGGAAGTTCTGCTTATTTGGGATTTATATGCAATGCACCACTACCTAAACAAACCACAGAACACACAACTACTACTCAAACACACTACTCCAAGTGCCATCACTTCATGGATAGAAAATTAGAAACAATACCAGTAAGAGATATATTAGCTTTGGGGCTGGGGATGTGGCTCAGTGGAAGAGCACTTACTTGGCATGCATGAGGCCTTGGGTTTGATCCAGAGCATTGCAAAGAAAACAAAAGTCTTTGATAAAGATATTGCAATAAAATTTGAACTCTGAGCAATTGTATCACTATAAACAGTAGTATGTAAATCCTACTCTGGTAGGAAGCAAGGAGCTCCAAAAAGAATCACCAAGCAAAGAAAAACAATACAATAAAGAGGATCTAGACATGGTAAGGGCAGCGACTTCCCCCTTGGCCCTCTCAGCTCAGGATTAATCTGTCTCTAACAGTGATGGGTTAGAGTGAATACCAGAAGCATTCCATTCATGATTTGTTCTGAATGGTTGCTTAGATTGACCGCAGAGTAAAAATATGCAATATAGTAATTAACCTTTATCGGCAACATAAAATCTCCAGTAAAAAACCTCCTTCAGACATTACTAATGGAACTAAAGGGGGACAGGATTCAGCTGGTGATTGCAGTCTATGTTTATTACCCTTTCAAACTTGAGAGGGATAAGAAATAAGCCCTTGGATACTCATTACATATAAGGAATTGACTTCTCTGCTTTGCATCTAGAATGCTATTAGTTATGTGCCATGATCTTTGAAAAAAATTAGAAGATAATATTCAAGTCATTTTTACTTTTCTTATGGAATCCTCATTGAGAAAACCTATTTCAAAAAATCTTCACAGGAGAACTTGTCTCGTGTGGATATGTCCTAGGTTTCACTGTTTCAATGAGAGGTGTTAATCTATTGTTTCTTGGTGCTGATACTTTACCCAGTGACATCAGAACAGTATTCAAAGTACTTACTTCAGAGCCTAAAAAGTATGGATTCAAGTTCTGCTTCTGCCACCTCCAGGCTGCTTGATTTAGAGAAAGTCACTTATTTCCTACCTGAGACATAAATTATATATATGACATAGTAATTGTGCTTACCTTGTAGGGTTGCAAAGATGATTTCAAGAGATAGCACATGTAAAACAGATCTCACTGAGCACACTGTGAACACTGAACAGATGTTATTATTAACCACTGGATGTGGCAATCCTGAGTACCCCACTGCAAGCTTTCTTCTTGGGGAGACTAAGAACAACAGAGAACCATTAGACGTGTCTCCTACTGAGCCATCTGGCATTGTTTTTCAGCTGCATCCTGGGGACTCACTAGGGCCATAAAATAAAGGAAGCAATAATTCTCCTCTGACCACTCAACTGCTAAAATGAAGGGACCTGAAATTTTACACTCTCTTGGATAACACAGAGAAAGCCTTGTAATGGGTACCTGTTGCTTGTTTCATGACTGTTAGCTAAGGGGGAGGGAGTGTTTGGTATGCCACAGGGCTTTACACTATCCATTAGCATTGGGGTCTCCTCGAATTCTTGTCATAACCTGCAGTGGTGTTTTATGAAAGAATTAACCCCAAGTAGCTTTTGTAGCAATAAAATAACGTGCTGTTGAAGGCTTGCTCATTTTCTGTATAGTGTTTTACTGCTGTGTAAGTCATGGGGAGTGAGAAGATAGGAGAGAAAAAAACCATGAGAGGCAAAGAGAAGATGTGCAAAGAAAAGGAGAAGTATATCTTGAGCCTATTCTTTTTTAGTTCAATTTAATATGTATTTTTAACTTTCTTTTTCAGACTCCAAATTTTTTTAAATCAAAGAACGTGCTGATTTTTTTTCTGACTGTAAATATGTTTATTATTGAAAATATAAAAATTACACTGAAGAAAAAATTTTAAACTCTCCATGACACTATTAACCAGACATAAATATTTGTAATATTTTGGTGCATTTCCTTCTGTTTTCTATGTATGTATGTCGGGATCACATTGAACATATAATCTTACATTTTCTATTTTTCGAGTTATTATTAGGTGCGTTTCTCTACATAATTGAAAAGGTACGTGTGTGTGTGCTTTCTGAGATGGGGGTCTCACTGTGTTGCCTAAGTTAGTCTTGAACTCCTGGGTTCAAATGATTCTCCTGCCTCAGCCTTGCTGTAGCTTAAACTATAAGTGTGTACCACTATGCCTGATAAAAAGGCTTGTAAAGATAAAAATTTGGTCAATGTACCATATCACACAAGAATAAACTCCAAATGAATAAGAGATCTAGGTGTTAAAAAAATTGAGCTATGCTAGAAGCAGACAAAGATGAGCTCTATGGGTGGAGGGAATGTTAGACATATATGGCTTAAAATTCAGATGTAACTTAAAAGTGGATAAATTTCACTACATGAAAACCAAAACTTTTATGGCAAAACAAGATAAAACAAAATACCAACAAAATCAAAAGGCAAACAAATTGAGAATCAATATTTGCAACATACATCACAAAGTACTAATTTCCCTAAATTTTAAAGAACATTAAAGATTGAAGAAAAGCATCAAAATCCTACAGAAATGTGAATATAAGATATGAACAAATTGTTATGTATAATCTCTAAACATATAAAAAGATGCCTAAATTTATTCATCATAAGAGAAATGTAAATTGAAAGATAAGATACTATATCTAACCCATCAGCAAAAATTTAAAAACTTGACAAGTGATATGGTTTAGATATGAGATGTCCCCCCAAAAGCTCATATGTAAGGCAGTGCAAGAAAATTTAGAGGTAAAATGATTAAATTATGAGAGTTTTAATCTAATCAGTGCTTTAATCCACTGATAGGGATTATGTAGTGTCTATAGGCAAGTAGGGTGTGGCTGGTGTAGGTGGGCCCCTGGGGGCATGTCTCTGGGTTTTATACTTTGTCCCAGGTGAAAGAAAGCTCTCTCTGCTTCCTGATTGCTATATCCTGAGCTGCTTTCCCCCACCACACCCTTATATTCATGATGTTCAGCCCTATCTGGGGCCCAGAGCTATGCAGTTGGCCATCTATGGACTGAGACTTCTGAAACCATGAGCCCCAAACAAGTGCAATGGTAGAGAAAGATATTCCTTGTAGAAGGTTAATAAATGTAGAAAGAAAGAAACAATGTAGCTAAAAAATCAAAATTTTGCAAGTATAATAATAAAAAGTAACTCAGGCAAGAATCAACAGATCCTAAATCAAAGGAGGAAATGTTTGATTACAAACAGACTATTAAAATGTCTCAAAGTATCTCCCTACAAATTACTTATTAATTTCAAAAGGAAGAAAAGTAAATATGGTAGAGAAACTGGAAAACTTTTAAACCAAATAATCAAAATCTATATCAACAATTATGAACAATTTTTCAAAAGAAGAATACACCATCACTACATTGGTATTTCAGCCCCAAATGCATAACCTGAATCTAATCACAAGAAAATGTTGGATACACACAAATTGAGGAACATCCAGTAAAAAAATTTCCTGTATTCTATAGGTATATTAACGTCATAAAAGACAAAGAAAAGTTGAAAAACTCTTCCAGATTTAAGAAGTCCAGAGAAACATGGCAGCTAAATGCAGTATGTGATCCTAGACTTCAAAGGATCCTACTTTAAATGACATGTAGAACCTTATTAAGACAATCAACATTTTTGCAATATGGACTGTAGATTAAAGAACTGTATTAATGTCAAATTTCTTGAATTTCATAACTGAACTATGGTTATTGGAAGAGAACACCCCTGGTCTTAGGAAAGACACACTGAGATATTTAATGGGTAAAGAGGCATAATGAATGCAATCTAGTCTCAATGAATTCTTGTGGGAAAAAGATGTATTTTACACATACAAACAGAATAATAAAGACATAATGTTAAAGATTTTGTATACGATTAATTGGTTTATGTATATTTTTGTACTATTACTTTTCTGTAAGTTGAAAATAATTTCAAAATGATCAGTAAAGGGTTTTTTTTAATGAAAAATTATTTTCATATGCTATTTAAATTGATTACAAAATAGTCTACCTTATACTATAACTTATTATTTTGTGATTTTCAATTTACTCTAAATTTTAACTATTATAAATAATATGAAAATTAATATCTTATTTACAAATCTTTGCTTGCATCTCTAATTAATCATGTCTTTAGTATAGATTCCCTGGAAGCTAAATTACTGAGATAAATGGTTCAAACATTTAAAAGGCTACTGACAGGGGCTGGGATTGTAGCTCAGCGGTAGAGCGCTTGCCTTGCATGCATGAGGCCCTGGGTTCGATCCTCAGCACCACGTACAAAGCAATAAAATAAAGACATTGTGTCCACCTACAACTAAAAAAAAAAAAAAAAAAAAAAAAAAAATTTAAAAGGCTACTGACATAGAGTGTTAAAAAGTTTTTAGGACGCCTGTATATATTCATCCAGCTTCTCGTTTATTTTATTTATTCCTTCATTCATTCATTCATTCAGTCATACTAATTTACAGTGTCTCACATGTTCATGTCTCTCCTTGACACTGAAAATAACTTTTCTAAATATTTTCTAAACATACAAGCAAAACTTATATTTTATTATTATATGCCTTAACTAAGATTATTTTTATATGCTGTCTAGCCACAAGTGTTTTTTCTTCTGGGAGTTTTCTACTTACATTTTCTGCCCCTTTTTAGGCATGTCATGGTTTTGTTTTTGTTTTGAATTGTTTGGTATCATTTCTTTTTTTTTCTTTTTTGCATTTTATTTTACTTTATTTTATTTTATTTTTAAATGTTATTATTATTATTATTATTATTTTAGAGGATAACATTTCATTTCTCTGGTTGTAAGTGATATAGAATCACAACATACATGCAGTCATACATAAAGTTAGGGCTATGATGACCATCATATTCCACCACCTTTACTGTCCCCATGCCCCCTCCCCCCTTTCACCCCTGTGAACAGAGTTCCTCCATTGTACCAAAGTCCTTCCCCACATTATGGATCAGCATCCACTTATCGATAAGAATAAAATTACGGCATTTGCAGGTAAATGGATGGAGTTGGAGAATGTCATGCTAAGTGAAGTAAGCCAATCTCAGAAAACCAAATGCCGAATGTACTCGTCGGTATCATTTCTTTAGACTGAAGCTCTATTAACACTTTTCCACATTTAATGCAGAAGAAGATGAGTGGCTACCTTGGCTTCTAACTACACAGCACCGTCCTACCATGCAAATGCAGGCTGAGCAGAGAAGATGCTTAAGTGGACCAGCTGAGTGAGGGATTAGATTTTGGAGACAAGAGAGCATCTAAACAAATGTGAGGATTAGGGGAAACCTTCCCTAGCCGGTATAATTCATGGGCCTGTGAACTACAGGCAAGAGGCAGTGGCAGTGCTTCCTAGCATAAAATATGCCTAAATATGCGTCCTACACAAAACAGTGCAGACCTTGTCTCTTGGGGAAACCTACTCTCCTTGTAGCACCAGGGCATTGCACACATGGGAATCAATAGGCTTTGAATATACAAAATGGCAAATTTTGCAGTTGTGAAAGGGAGAATTCAGCAATGTTTCAAATGCCACTCTCTAAGAGAGGAGACTGCGTAGATAGATTCCACCTCCCAACCCTTTTTCTAGTCCCAGCAGATATGGTGTTTGTACAAGTAATAACTAACCAAGTCTGAGTGGCACTCTGGTGAGACTGGGATGAAGATCTTTCAAAGATCTACTCCATCTTAGAAGATGCTGCTGAGATTCTGCTATGAGCTTTGGCAACACCAATTTCTGAGATCATGGCATATTTTTCTTTTTTGCCTGGAATAAAGGCTTTGATATTTTTTAATTTTGTTTTGCTTCATTTCCACCCACCCACCCATCCCCCATGGGACTAGGGAGGTTCTGTTTCAATCTGTTATATCCCATTAACTCTTTAGGAGGCTCATTAATAAGGTAAGGTCCACAAGAAATGACTTTTAATTTTTCAGGTCCCAAAGGAACCATCCCCCATCCCCAAGAGAGATAGCAAAAGCTGTCTTGAAGCTCAGTTCTGCATGGCAAATGTTAGACTGAGAGAATGCACAATTAGAGTGAAATTTAATTTCTTTGAACTTTAATTCAGAAGAACCAGAGAATCGGATTTCAGACATAAAATCCTTGGAATCTTTACATTGTTTTATTTTAATATGAAAGGATTTTAATCTTAAAATTCTCCTCAGGAATTCAATAAGAGGAGGTTGGCTTATATGAGAATATTGAGCACCTCCATGTTGATATTTTCTTATTGGAATACTTTAATAGAATTGGCTAATCTCATGCAAGGCCTCTGCTAGCTATGCTGAACAATGTGGCTGCACATGCTCTGGAATGAGAGGCAGAATGGTAATTGCTTCTTACACTTTTGGAACCAGTGTAGTTCATGAAAAATCACAATATAAGGATAGCGGTCACAGGGCTTTTCCTATTCCTTTCTCTGCCTGAACCAAAAAAGCTGTGGAAAAATATAGTCTTCTCTTGCGTCTATGCCTAGAAGGAGGAAAGAACAGAATACCTGTCAACAGCCGTATGACTCCCACAAACACTTTATTTAGGAAAAACCCATTACTGGTTCTTCTCACTTCATATCTGATCTTTTATACTCAAGAAATATAATTTCTGACTGAACATGGAAAATCATACACTACTAGGGACAAGAAAAGGATGTGTCTGTGCACTTTCCTTATGTGTAAAGGCCAGGGTGGAGCAGCCCACAGATGAGCAGTGGGAGAGAAGTGTCTTCCACCTTCATTGAGGCCAACATTTTGCTCTGTTTCAGGAAAGAGCACGTTTACAGACTGTAGACCATTGAAAAGGGTTTCTCTTTCTAGATCCATCCACTTGTGACATATAACTAGATTTTGGCAAAATCTGATCATCAGTCTTAGATTTTAGTATTATTGCAATTGTCACTTTTTTCTGTACTGTTTCTAATTATTTTAAGGTAGAATTGGTAAAAATTGCATCAGAAATCATTTGAAAATGTCATTAGAATTTTTAATGGAAATGTTCTATGAACTAAATGCCATGAGGGATTTGTATGCCATTTACATTCTTCATTTTTAGTTGCTGCTTCTCCGGATAAACTGTTTCCTCCTTTGATTTTGATTGCTGAATTCAATTTTTAAAATGACTAAAGATGAATAAATATAAATTTTAGAATCTCTAAGCTAAACATTTCAGAGGACATTCTAATTCCTCTTGTTTGCTCTATTAGTTTGTTAGGGCTGCCATGACAAAATGCCACAAATAGAGAATCTTTAGCAACAGAAATTTATTGTCTCACAGTTCTGGAGGTTGAAAGTCGAGAATCAACATGTTAGCAGGGTCATGTCTTTCAGAGGGAGGGCTATGAGAGAGAATCTTTTATATCCCTCTTATCCAGCTTTGGGTGGTTTGCTGCAGTCTTTGGAATTCCTTGGCTTGTAGAAATATCATCCTAATCTCTATCTTTATTTTCACATCATGTTCTCCCTGTGTGTGAGTGCATCTGTGTCCAGATTTTCTAATTTTTTAAATTTGTTCTTTCAAGGTATACATGACAGTAGAGTGTATTTTGACGTATTATACATACATAGAATAAGTATATCTTATTCCAATTAGGATCCCATTATTGTGGTTGTACATGATGTGGAGTTACATTGATCATGTATTCATATGTAAGAATAGGAAAGGTATGTCCAATTTATTCTACTGTCTTTCTTATTCCCATTCCCCCTCTCTTACCTTCATTCCCCTTTGTCTAGTCCAATGAACTTCTAATCTTTCCCTCCCTTGTTGCAGATTAGCTTCCATATATCAAAGAAAACCTTCTGCTTTTGGTTTTTTGGGACTGGTTTATTTCACTTAACATGATACTCTCCAGTTCCATCCATTTATTGGCAAGTGCCATAATTTCATTCTTCTGTCACTGTATGCTAATTTTAGGTCCTTTGGGTATATAACAAAGAGTGGGATAACTGAGTCAAATGGTGGTTCCATTCCAAGTTTTCTAAGGTATCTCCATGCTGCTTTCCAGAGTGGTTATACCAATTTACAAACCCACCAGCAATGTACAAGTGAACCCTTTTTCCCACATCCTCACCAACATTTATTGTTACTTGTTTTCTTGAGAATTGCCATTCTGTGAGATGGAATATCAGTGTAGTTTTGATTTTCATTTCTCTAATTGCTACAGATGTTGAACATTTCCAACTCCCTACCGCATTGGCTTAGGAAGCAACTTCGATAAGACACCTAAAGCGCAAGAAAGTAAAATCAAGAATCAATAAGTGAGATAATATCAAACTTAAAAGCTTCTTCACAGCAAAGGAAACAATCAATAACATGAACAGAGAGCCTACAGAATGGGAGAAAGTCTTTACCACCAGTACCTCAGAGCATAAATCTCTAGGACATACAAAGAACTCAAAAAACTTAACACCAAAATAAATAAATAAATAAATAAATAACCCAATCAATAAATGTACAAAGGAACTGAAAAGGCACTTCACAAAAGAAGCAATACAAATGGTCAGATTTTCCAATTTCTAAGGAAACTAGACATATTGAACTGAGACCTACCCTACTCTATGAATTGATTCTGAGTAATGTATTTGCAGGAACTCTGTTTATGAATAAAGTCACATTCTGAGGTACTGAGTGTTAGGACTCCCATAAATGTTAACTCCTAACATTTACTATATAACATGCAGATCTCCAAGAAGAAAAATATCATATCCCCTGCACATATATACCTCACATACACAATGATGGCCACCTTGCTACTAAGGTAATCAAAAATGACAGAAGAAGGGGCTGAGGACAGAGCTCTGTTGGTAGAGTACTTGCCTAACATGTACAAAGCCCTGGGTTCAATCCCCGGCAACTGCCCTCCTCCCCCAAAAAAAGAGAAAGTAGAGAGGTAAGAAAGAGAAAAAACTTCCACTGAACTCTATGTTAGTTAATATTTAGGTACTTGATGTATATTATATCATTTAATGTGATTATCAATTGTACCAGGGAGGTAGGCACAAACAGCAAAACAGTGATGCAGTGACTTTTCAAGCACCTGTTAGAAACTGGATGGAGATGTGGATGTGTCTGAGAAGCCAGGTGATACCCTATAGAAATTCTCTTTGCCTCTCTGCAAAGGCAAAATATTAATAATGATAATGATAGTGATAACAACGACTCATGGAAATGTTTCATTGCAGCAATTGCTTCTTCCCATAGAGCAAAACAATAAACAGATTGAAACAATTAGCAATGTTTTTGACAAGGTGACATACCCAAAGCTTCAATTTTGCCTAAACATTCACAGTAGGATTTTCCTTCCTACAGTGAATGGAGGCTGATTTCTAAGGAATAAAGCGGAAAAAAGAAACAGTAGAACACAGTTTAAATATTTATGAATGTCAAAAATTGAAAATTATTTTCTTATATTTGATTTTGAAACCTGAAGCTTGATGATCAAGACAGTGCCTTTCAGAGACTTGCATAATAGCAGAGCTAACAGCTATTGCACCTTCTGTGTGCCATTCACTGTGTCAAATGCTCCCTCCTCCTGTCTAACTTAAGCCTCACAACAATCCTATGGGTTGGGGGTGGTGTTATCTCCATTTTACAGATGATAACTACAGCCTAGCTTCAAAGCCTGGTTCTTGAACACTGCCCAGCTGATTCTCCCTGAACAGAAAAATTAAGCCACCGAAGGAGGGTTTTGTGTAATCAAAATTACGTTCTGTAGCCAGTTGTAATTCAAGTGGAGGGATTATGGTAGTTAGAAAAAAGGATTTAGTCAGATAGACCTGAATTTGAATCCTAGATCCACCCCTTATTAACTAAAAGATCTAAGACAAATTGTTTAGCCCTCTTGAGTCTCATCGCTTTCAAAATTGGGGTAATGATACTTTCCCACAGTATTATTATGAAAATTAAAAGCAAATCACAATCACTAGAGCATAGGTGATAGCTATTAAAGTTATTATACAGCAGATCTTTTGAGTTATATTCATATACCTTTCCACATCTCATGAATCTTTCTTGGCAATTTCTCACCTTATAAAGAAGAGAGTTCCAGTGCCTCCAGAGAATAAGGAGATTGTCGCTTATCTTCTTTTTTGAGACTGAAGTAAGAAAATAAACTTCAAAGTCAATATTTTCTAAGAAAGAAATGATTTTTAAATTTCTTTTAACTTTATTAGCATACAGAGAATTAGACTTGAATGTGTAAAATGTAAAATTTCTTCCTTTGAGTAGGGAAGACACTGCTCTAAAGTCTTTCTTGGCTGCCTTTCTGTTTAGACTAGGATGAGGATATATTATAAAGGAAGCAGAGGCTGGGGAAAACAAAGCCAAAAGAAATTAAGGATGTCAGAGAGCAGAGTCCTCATACCAGCCCTTTCTCCTTAGGACTGGGAGCACCAGGAAGCATATCCAAAAAGCAGGTAGAAGGAAGCACTTTCCACAACACCCAAAGAATTAGGAAATATCCAAAGGCATCAAGGTTCATGGGCTTCTTCCCTGGCATGGGCATAATGCGGGAGGCTGCAGGCCTCTGGAGAAAGCCTAGGAACGACGGCATGGAGGTGGTACTAGGTGAAGGCCAGGTCAATGAGCCATAGGCATGCTCCTGAGTCCCTGGAGCTCAGAGGTGGCTAAAGATAGGCAGAAAAGTAAACAGAGGCACTGAAGAGGCCAGAGAACAGCATAGACCTAAGGTTATGGCAAAGAATATGGACTCTACTCCAGAAACCAGCAATAGAAAACACAAACACCAACAATGAGTATTGGTATGTCTCCTTGTAAACTGTGACTGTTCTGGCTATGCCTCAATGACCACTGAGCCACAGAGCAATCCAAACCAGCAAGGGCAGAATAGAAATCAGCAAGGATCTGACAACTATCTTCCCTATGGCTAAAAACTAGCCTGTAGACCTGCCCTTCTCTCTAGGTACAGGGAAAAGCAGAACTCTTAAGGAAAACACTTCCCTGAGGCATTTAGGCAGAGGTTGTAGAGATCAAACCACAGATTAGGCTGACATTACATGGTTGTACCAAAATATGGTGTATTTTCTCCTTCCTGCGGGTAGAACAGGTAGGACTTAGGACATAATGAAGTTCAGTTTCTTTGCACATTTTACCTCATATAAGAGCCTGTGTGGATTGACTAGAAATCAGTGTATAACATGTATTTATACCAAGAGCTGGTTACAATCCCACTAAAATCAGAATATAAGGTTGTCTTGAAGGGAGGCTATGAGAAAAAAGGAGGGAGGAGTTAAAATTGTCATACAAAAGTAGAGGAAAAAAAAGTATTTGGTTTCTGACATTCAAAATAGGTGTTTTGAATATGCAAAAAGATAATAGATTTGAAAGTCAAACTTTTTAAAAAAATCTTTTTAGTTGTTGATGGACCTTTATTTTATTCATTTATTATCTGCAGTACTGAGAATCAAACCCAGTGCCTCACATATGCTAGGCAAGTGCTCTACCACTGAGCCACAACCCCAGCCCGGAAAGTCAGACTTTTTGAGAAAGAAAAAGATTTCCAGAATTTAACACTTACCTTTATCATGTCTAGAGACAGACCTGGTAAATCCAGTCATACAATTTTACTGTATGTCCAGGGTAAAGAGAAAAGAGATAAAGATAAGCCAAAAGGCCAATCCTTTTGATGTGAGGGATTTTTCTTTTTTCTTTTTCTTTTTCTTTTTCTTTTTGGATGATAACACAGAGAGTGTGGTTAGAAATCATGGAGATAAGAGGCCAGGATCCTTGTCCTCTTTCTTCAATACCAGGCTTTGATCAGAGGCTAGGGACTGTCTTTAGAAAGTATCCAGATAGGGATGAGAGGCCAAGAGCTTTCTGGCTAGTGTTACACATGTTTTGTACAGAGGAAGACTGGGTCTTTGGAGGTAGCCTACACAGTTGGTTCCCCAGGATGCATAGGGATGGCATAAAGGCAGTGGCAGAGGGCAGGTGAATAAAGTTTGTTGGAAGCTGGCCTCTCTGCAAGTAGATACTGAGACAGAGTTTGGGATACATCAAGTTTATTAGGGATCAATGCCTGTAAGAAAAGCAGAGAGCAAGCAGGACTAGGTAGAGGAAGAAGCTGAATTTTGATACAGCTCAACAAAGCCCTTGCTAACTTGAAAGGAGCTATGAGTAGGGGTTGCCCATCAGCCTTGCGTCACAATCTACTTGAACTGGACAGGGCTTCCTACCTCCACCATACTCAGTGATGGATGAGGGTAGCCTGCCACTGTTCCAGCCACTGCACATCTCAGGCCATGAGGATTCAAAGATCTGCATAGATTTGAGGACCCCTATTTTGACATCTGAGCCATACCTTATACTACTCCAAAACACCATCTTGGAGAGGAGCAAAAAAGAGTATTGAAGCATTTAACATTTACCGAAGTTCACTGATCAGATCTAATTGCCTAAAGAGATATTAAATAATTGGCCCAGACAAAGGTTCCATATGTAGCCTAAAAATTTGCTTTTAATTTTCTATTATCAAGCAGGAAAAGGGATTTTTTTCAGGAAGAGAACATAAGACAAGAGGTGTCAAGGGCACTAGGTCTACGTTGCACATTTGTATGGAGTGTAAGGGAAATTTTGCTATTGTAACAGTCTCAAAGAAAAACAAGCACCAAAAGGTCATTGAACAAGAATTTCAAACTCAGAAGATAAAAATGAGATTGGAGGAGGAGTCGGGATTGTGTTCTGAAAATTGCTAGGTTTGATTGGTGGGCAGGGTAATTTTTCATTCTACTTAGTTCTTATATAAAGTTCTGAAATATTAAGACCTTAGTTACTTTTGCTGGACATAAAAATTACATGTTAAATAAAGCCCAATATTTAGTAACCCACAAATCACTCTGATTTCCCTGCTACTGTGAAAACATACCCAACAAAAACAACGAAAAAAATGATTGTGGTTGATATAGTTCCCTACAAACATCACAAATACCAACATCTTTGACCGCCAGAGACAGAGGAAAATCCAATCCCACAAATCTCTTCATGAACAAATAAAAAACAAAAGTGACACCAGTGAAATTCTGGGATCAGAAGATAGAGAAATATGAGAGGCAGGCCATCCATGGTCAGGAACCCCAAGCACAGCTCAGAATCAATGGACAGAGCTTTCAAATGAGAGCATTCCAGACATTTCTGGGCTGTGCTAGCCCTGGGAGAGGGAACTGAGATGACCAAGTAAAAGACTGAGAGCATTGCAGCCTTAATTTAGTTTAAATTTACCCAAGTCCTTTCCTTTGAAATGACTATTTTCACTGTGGCCACTTAAGTCTAACTCTAAAAGAAGTTGTGGTTCCTTTGAATCAAATTTTCTTTGATTCTGGAATGGAATGTAGAGGATCATTGTAAGACATTATCATGCATACTTACAATATGCACATGTATCTTTCTAACCTCCTTAAAGAATCTTTGAGCCCCTTTTCCTTTTCCTGTCTTTGGGATCCCATCTGTTGTAAATAAGAATGATTTTTATTATAATATCAGCAACTGACATTTATTGAGCATTCACTGCATGCCAAGTACTATACTGATTTACAATCACGTTTCTTTTAATCCTTCCAACTCTTCATAATTCAGGCATCGTTATTATATTATGTTAAAGAATGAGACTCAGATTAAAGAACTTTCCTAAAGTCACACATTTAGAATGTAACTAAGAGAGAACACAGAAAGTATTCTCAAACGAGGAAAAACTGCCAAAGATGGCTACATTGGCATAATGTTGTCTTTGGAATTCTGTGGTGTTGTCTTAGCCTGGGTTACCCAGAGAACTGAGCCCAGGGCAATGAGCTTATGGGTCTTCTATATTGTTGGGAATGCAGTTCCAGGTGTGAGGGACAAGAGAGCAAAGCAGAAAAGCAAGAGCCAAGGTGCCACTCCATTATCAAGGTCAAAGCAACTCAGACTACTCAAATCCACAGGCTCATCTACCAAGAAGTCACATAAACTGCATCTCAAAAAACTCCAGGTAGAGGAAGAAAAGAGGAAGAAGAAATTGGCTGTCTGCTTTTGAGTTAATAAGGTCAAAAGAACAGTCATGCCAGATACAGCCTTGCAGGTCTACTGGACACACACTGCCTAGCCATTCTTGGTTTGGTTTGTCCATCAGTTGCCCAAGCTAGAGTATAATGCAATCCATAACAAATCTGCAAATGAACCTGCTACATGAAATCTGAACATTGGAACTATTACTACAAGGAACCACATTACACATTATGATCCAACTTCCCACTAGCATAGAATGCTGACTTCATTGTAATAAAGGATTCCTGGGCTACATAGTTCTTGCTTTTACATTAGTGAGCTGTGTGACTTGTAGGAAATGAGTTAATCATTTTGTATTTGGTTTCCTAGTTTGTAAAAAAGGCCACTGAATTCAATCCAGGGGACATTGGCAACCGATGTAATCAGTACATGGAGTACAGGTAATGTACAAGGAGCTTTACTTTTAGATATTACAATAAATCACAGGACAGGTAAGGATGTCCTCATTTTGTTGGTGAGAAACTAGGACAGAAGTGCCACATCTTCCCAAAAGTCATGGAATTAATAAACTGCTAAGGATGGGATAAGCCAGTTTCATCCAACTGTAAAGTTCTTTCTCTGTCTTTGTTCATTTTTTGAAAATGGATTTTGAATTACACAGACAGAATGAATATTATTTGTAAAAATTAAAATGTTTCTGAAAAAGCCAATGTCTCATTGGAATATTGTCCCTGCCTGACAAAACTTCTTGTCACAATATGTAACTGCTTATCACTTTAGGGTACATTCTTCCAGAGTCCATGTGTTTACACATTATGCATGTAACCATAGAAAGTATATAAAATATTGTTTATAAAAGTATATATATTTATATATGAAGAATGATGGTATCACTCTGAAAATATCTTTATGCAGCCTACTTTTTGATTTAACAATAGATCTTGACAACCCAGCTATATTACTACATAGAGAATGATCTCATTCCCTTTAGCTGTTGCATAGTATTTCGTAGAACAAACATATCAGTTTATTGAGTCACTTCTGTAGTGATGGATATTCGATTCATTTGCCTACCTTTCTATTCCAAAATTGTGCTCTGTTCCTCTAACCTCTTTTAGCTACAAAATTCTATGGCACCAAGAAAATGAAATGGGTATAAGTCTGAAGACATAATAATTCACTCCAAACAATTCATTTATTTGGCAGTGAAACAGCACCAAATTGTGAAACATATATGCTACACAGCCCAAGAGACTAAACAAAAGGATTCAAACAGGCCCAGGCAGGATAAATAGCTCTCTGATAACTAGAGACAACCCAGAGTCTAGTTTATGTTCACTCAAGTATGTGACTCAAGGCTTTGTGTGGTTATTCTTGATTATAGCAATTTATTCTATAATGGCTATTGAGGTTTAACATGGCACCTTGCTATATGCTGGAGACTGCATGTATTATATTCTTTAGTGCTAATGATATCCTTTAGAGCAGATATTATCTCTTTTTTATTACTGAAGCACAGAGCCTTGGAGAGGCTAAGTAATTTTGCTCAAGGTCACAAAATAGTGACAGGACCAAGGTTCAAACCCAAGTTGTCTGACAGTAAAAATTCTGCCTTCTTTCCACATCTATCATCAGTTTATTTTAAGCTTCTTCAGAAGGACTTCATGATAAAGAAGAGATTCTTATCCAAGGTAAAATCTGTCAAGACCCAGTCCCCTGCTTACTTCTTCGGTTCACCTTCGGCTCCCTTTCCTGGCCTACATCTGGCCCTCGATTATTTATGATTCCCTAATAACATCTTGCTAAGAACTTTGGCACATACTGTTTTCTGTTGCAGGAGAACTCATCTATTCTTTGAATAGTAAGCAGCTCTTATTCCTCTTGCAGCCCAACCATCACTTCCTCCAGGAAGCCTTTCCTGTACCATCCCCACCCTCACACCTGAACAAGACTGGGTGAGAGATCTACCATATCTTCCCAGAGTGCCTTCTGTTTAAAATACTTGATATAATTAATTGTAAATATTTGCTACTTGTCTGTTTTCCTCTACCACAGGCTAAGCTTCTGGAGAACAGGAACCACAATTTATTCATAATTATCTCTAGCCCCAGCATAGTGTCTAATACACCATGGGCATTCAAGTAAATAAATTGTAGAGTAGTGGCAAAAATGAACTTGGCAGTGGACTCTAGCACCATACATGCTGATTACAGTAAGACAGTCACCTAGTCACCCTGTTGTCAGCCTGATTGCATCTCTAACCCCTCACTTTCTGAGATTGCAGGGATTTTTTCTCTGCATGATAATAGAGTCAGAACATGGCAGATGGGGTTAGGAAAACTGATGTTAAGAAAGCCTGGAAACTTCAGAGTCTATAAAGACAGAACAGATGTTCTTTATGTAGTGTCTACATTTATTTTGTCTCTAAAAGATAAAGTTTTTCTCCTCTCCTCTTAAAGCTATAGAATAAAATACTAAGCAAAAAGACGAATTGATTTTTTTTTGAGGAAAAAAAATGTAGGTTGATTATAGAAGAAAAATAATGAAGATATCCTGGGAAATGTCAAGGAAAATGTATTATTCCATTGTTTAAAGAGCAAAAATCAAAAGATTCAAATCAGAGTGTGTGAAACGTAAACACATTTTGCAGATGATAAATGACACTACCGTACCCATCTTTCTTTTTTCAGTTACAGATCATTGGATGAAAAGAATCTGTTTATTTCAAGTTTGCCAACATAGTTTTTGTTTTGACAGTTCAAGGTATGTATCAACCCTTCTCCTAGTGGCCTTTAAGATATAGAAATGTGGTATTCTAGACAGTGTTTCAAAAATGTTCCTGAAGCTGGAACATACAATCTGTGTTTACTAAATATTAGAAAGAAAAAGATAGAAATGGCATCAGAAAGAAATGAGCATACGTTCCAGAAAGGGCTCCCATCTTTCATCTGATTATCCAATTACTATAAAAAATACTAGTAATAATTATAGCTGCTATTTACTGAGTGTTAGGAATTCACTATGAGCTAGGCACTGTGATAGATTCTGACTACCCAGAAGAAAGCAAAATAGGCATACCTTGCCTCTGGATAGCTAGATGTTAAACAGGCAGTTGTGAGATTTGTACACACTTATAAAGGTTATGGGAAGCGAGGGATCTAAAGAAAGAAAAATAGGGGAATTAGGTAGCCAGGGAAAGCCTCTTTGAGAAAGTGATGTTTAAAATGGGACCTGAAGAATAATAAAGAGGCAGCCAGGTGAATAGCAGAAGGAAAAGATTCTAGGCAGAGGACACAGAATTTGTAAATAATCCGACACTGGAAAGGGCTTAGCCCTTTCAAGGAAAGAAGGCTTGCCTATCAGTTGTTTCCTGTTTTTCCTCAAATCCATTCCTGTCCCTGGCATGCCGTTATCAGAGGGGCCTGCTTCTGCGTTTGTCAGGCCATCTTCTCAGGTGGCCCTGTTGTTTGGACAATAGAAAGTACTGATAGGAGACTGGTAGGTGGACAAAAGGAGGAAACTAGAATATTCCTCCACTTATCTTTCTGTCTTAGGAAAGCCTCTCCAGCAGTGGCGATTTCTCCTCTGAGGTTTTGAAAATTGGGGCTCTGAAGGAAGCATGGTGACAACCCTTCATCTTTATTTTGGGCCTAGGGTAACTGGCTGGGGGAGGTCACCCTTACAGTTTAATGATACCTTCAGTTATCACAAGGGTGTGGCTATGATTAAAATTGACCTGGTCTTTTCCTTATAGAAAGGCTTATATTTATAAGAAACAGAGAGGCTAACAAACTATAGCATTCACACATAAAAGCCCCATTCTATTTTCCCACTAAGAGATTTTTTTAAAAAAATCACTGTGACCCATTTCTGGAACAGCTTGTGAAACTATCAAGATTTTGGTCAGGAGAGCCAAAGTTTTTAACAGTGACTCACAAGATCAGAAATCCACATGGAAGCAGCTGCCTGATTTTTTTTTCTTTTTCTGTTTAATGGCAAACAATTGTAAATAAAGAAGTCCACTCAAGGCATAGGAAACGTGCATACGCCCTGTATTGAGTTGATCGCATGTTACTTATATATCTATAATAAGAGTTACCATTAATTGGGTATCAATTCTATTCCAGTCTCCACACTAGATACTTTACATATAATATTAAATATTCAAAGTAAATTAAAGTTACTTACATCTTGTTAGTTGTCTCCATCCTGTAGAAAAGAAATGAATTTGGGATACTATGAGCCCTGATTAAGGTCAGAGATGGCAATTGATACAAATTCACATGTCTGCCTTTGAAATCCACGATATTATGCCACACTTTTCTTTTCATCAGTAATCTCATAATAGCTCAATTTCTTGGTGGAATTTGGTGTTATAAAACTACGATTTGAATTATATTCAGCTTTAAATATTATCAGTAAGTGAGCCAAGACTCCTAAGATGTGACTCGTGGTGATGAGGTAGGAGAGAAAGAGGGCTGTTGCATCCTGTTAGTCTATGCATTTATTGGAAAAGAAAATTAGCCCTTCAAAAATTATGTGATTGTTGTTATTGTTTTTTTAAATAAAAATTTCAGATATGCTACACTTGTCCCTAGTCAGTGCTGGAAGCCCAGGATCCATTCTCTTTGAGTTACATGATCATGCATTCTTTATCACAAAAGGTACATTCAAGGGTATTTGATACTAACTCTAGCTAAGTGCAGTAGTTCTCTGGAATGCTCTGCAAAAACAAAAAAAAAAAAAATGCCTTCTGGGGCAAATTACCTTGACATCTGCCATGACTTTGAGAGTGTGACGGATGCATGGGATGCTCTCCGCTTACCAAGTCTGCCTCAGAAACTCATTGCTGATACTGAGAAAGGCCTTAATGCTTTGAGCTTCCATCTTCTACTGGATTTCCCAAGCCAGTTCTTTAAACCTTTACAAAGCAAGTCATTATGAGTCATGATCCTGGATGTATGGTTAGAGGGAAAGGCTTACTTCTTTCTTTTCTTTCTTTTTATTCTTGAACTATAAGCTAGGAAGAAGAGAGAGTTTGATCATATATGCTGATA
The DNA here is from genome assembly GCA_028644305.1 of Xerus rutilus. Lineage (NCBI taxonomy): Eukaryota > Metazoa > Chordata > Mammalia > Rodentia > Sciuridae > Xerus > Xerus rutilus. Next base: position 43,340,557 of record CM053403.1, read on the forward strand.
GAGCACACACAGAATGAATGGCCTACCACACACACTAGACCTGGAGAAATATTTATTCAGAGAAGCTGATTGATAGGAAGAGGATCAGGTGAGACGTTCCTTCATTACCTATCACAGTCTGGGACAGTGACTAACAGAGTTTGCAGTTCATACTCTGCAGGCTAATAAGCACTAACATCTCTTCTGGTGCAATGGGAGTCTGGGGTCCAAGTCTTGTTGAATTATTCCTCTTCTGCTATCTCAGAATCACTCACAGGTGGGCATTACCAGATCTTCCCTGCCGTGAACAGAAGCTTGGGCTCCAGTCTTGCAGTTTCAGGTGTATGATCTGTGGGACCTTGGCCTCCAGCCCTGTTCTTCCACTTCAGTATACTCTCAGGATCTTTGCCAAATGGTCCCGCCCTGCAGGAAGCCAACTCTCACTCTGGGAGGTCTGCCAGGGGTTAGTTTCAGATAAATTAACCCTTACTTCTCACTGCAGCATAAACCTGAAGACCTCTGAGGACCAGCTAGAATTGAGAATATGTCAAAATGTGTTTGGCTGGGTCTTTGTCAACACAGCAATGTCTTGGACTATCATACTTGTTAGCCTGTGGATCAAAACTTAATCAAATCAAAAGTTTTCACTGCATAGCTCAGATTCATTTTCCCCAACCCATCTCCTGTCTTAATTCTTGTTTGTTTCATTGTACGCAAATACGATTCTCCCAATACCCTGATCTCTCAGTTCCTTTAACTTCTTTTTTCCGATGATTTTGTCTCCATCCTATCTCAGTCACTCACTCGTACATCATCTTGCAATTCTGCTATTTATTACCAACAACTGCCACTCCTTCATTATCTCAAGTTCATTTCCCTATCTCTTAATCTTTTCCATCAACTTCAATAATCCTTTGACCTCATCAGAACTTCCATTGGTCATAGTATCTGTCCTGTACCTCACGCTCCCACCCTTTCACTTCTCTTGATCATCATGTTCTAAATGGACTCCTAATTCCTTTGCCTCTCTCTCTCACTTTGCATTAACTTGCCAAAACCCAACCTACTCTGCACAGCATCTGATTGAAGGAAAGCACCCTACCCTCTGATTACACCCACTCCAAATTCATGACTATAAACATCAAATGGCCTTACTACTGCCTGGCCAACTCACAGTATTTCCCTGATCCATTTGCCATTCTGCTTTCCTGAAACTGAAAGGAAACCCTCTCTCCTCAAACCCTCAGCAAACCTCCTTCCCCATCTTTGTCCTCAGATGATCACTTTCCCTGCTAAGCCTCAAGGAAACTGAGGTGCTTGGAGTGTACTTCTTCAATGTACTTAGCAACACCTGCCCTCATATTCCCTGCCTCTTACAACACCTCCAGGTACATATTGATCACAAATGCAAAGACATTGCTCTGGTAAGTTACTTTTCCTTCTCTTATTGCCTTAATTTTGTCTTCCTTACTGTACTGTTCCCATACGTCCCTAAACATTGTATTATTTCTCCATCAAAAACAAAAACAGGCCTGTGATGTCAGCTACTTGGGGGTCTGAGGCAGGAAAGGACAAATTTAAGGCCAACTTTTACCAACTTTGAAAGACTTCATTTCAAAATAATAAATAAAAAGAGCTGAGAGATAGCTTCGTGGTGGATCACTTGATGCACAAGGCCCTGGGTTCAATCCCCAGCATCAAACAGAAAACACCTCTCTTGGTCCCAGTCATTCTCAGTTACTGTCTCATTTCCTTGTTATGTTTAGCAACAATATTCCTCAAAAGAGTTTTCTGTACTTGCCCTCTACAATTAACCATCCTTGCCCTCTGTCTTATAACCACTGCTGTCAGGCTTTTGTCCCCATGATTCCACTGGAACTGCTTTTATCAACTTAACTGATTTTTAAAATTTTTATTTTATATATATTTTTAGATGTTGATGGACCTTTATTTTATTCGTTTATTTATATGCAGTGCTGAGAATCAAACCCAGTGCCTCGCACATGCTAGGCAAGTGCTCTACCACTGAGCCACAAACCCAGCCCCTTAACTGGTGATTTTTTTTTTAATATGTATATTTTTAGTTGTTGATGGACCTTTATTTTATTCATTTATTTTATATGTGGTGCTGAGAATCGAACCCAGTGCCTCCCACATGCGAGGCAAGCGCTCTACCACTGAGCCACAACCCCAGCCCTTAAATGGTGATTTTGACATCATTAAATTCAGAGGTCAATTCTCAGGAGCATTTGGCTGGGTTGTTCTTGTTCCTTTCCCTGACACACCTTCCTCATTTAATGTCTATGACACCACCCACTCTTGATTGTCTTCATTCCTCACTGGTCATTTCTTACTTTCTTACTGATTCCATCTTTTCTCCCAGACTTCTTAACATTTAAGTCCCCAGGGCTCCATCTTTTCTCTCTACACTTGCTATCTTGGTGATCTCATCTACTTTCTAGACTCTTGGTTCAGAGTTCACCCATATCCTAGGGCTAGATTTCTTCTTAAGGAAAAGTTATTCTGGTGACTGATTCTCCAGGTGTCTACTCTGTCTTCCCATGAAGGTGAATTAGGACTTGAGTGTTTCTCAGGCTGGTAAAAACTCTGGTAATTCTTGAGTTTATTCTCTAATAGTAGGTGTTGCCAGATAAAGTACAGTTGGTACATATTAATTCTAAGAAATCATTTGTGTTTATATCAAATTTAAACTTAACTGGTGCCCTCTGTTTTTATTTGTTAACCATGGGAACTCTACTGGTGTTCTTTGCCCTTCCTTGTGGACTCTCACCTAATATAGGCTTAACTTAGTCTTCAGCCAAGAACTCTAGGGCATCTCTATGCAGATTATGGAGCTCTTTCTCTAGGCAGTTTCTACTACTCCACATTACTGTCCCATAAATTCTGTCTTCACCTTGCCAGATTCCAATGTCTGTTTCTTTAACTCAGTGAAAAGACTATTCTATTTGAGCACCCTCATCCTTTGTTATAGCCCAGAAAGGGTGCCAGGAAGAAAGTCAGGGCACATTGCTGGGCTCACTTCATTTGTTCTCTTCCCAAGGACCACAGTTCTGGACTACCTGTGGTCCAATGTCTAAAGACAAGTGGTCACAATTTTCTTATAATTATGCATTCAACCTTTGAAGGTTTTTCTAGGTATATAGTTATATCATCCTCATATAATCATAATGTTTCCTTACTTTGCACAATCTTTCCATTTTTACTTCTGTATTGTAAATTCTCTGAGGACAGAGATTTTTATGTCTCTTATGTGCTACTATATCCCTAGTACCTATAGGTCTGAAATGAGAGATGCTCAATATAAATTTGTTAATTAAATTAAATTAATATAGGGTAATATTTAAGAGCCCAGGTCTGGGATCAAATTACCTGGGTTTGAATCCTGGTTTATCTGCTCTTTAGCTGTATTGCCACATTTCTGAGTTAAATTTCCTTAGCTTCAGTTTTCTTTTTCATCAATAAGGTGATGTTGCAATAGTAGTTATCTATAAAGTTGTGAAGATTACATTAGATTTAAAAAACCATAAAAAGAATGTAATGGAGTAATTGACACATAATAGGTTCTTGATATATTTTTTTATCTTTACTATCATTCCTCTTGTCTAATTGCTCTTAGTTATAGAACACAAAGCAAGTGATGTCAATCAACTGTCATTGCATATAATAGGAATGCTTATAGAATTTCCCCATTAAGGGCTCAGTGGTAGAGTGCATGCTTGGCATGTGCAAGGTCCTGGGTTTGATCCCCAGCACTGCAAAGGAAAAAAACAAGAATTTCACTGGTAAGTATGATATCAACTGTTAGTTTGGGATAGAGTTTTTAAACCATGTCTGGTTTAACTTCCATGTATAAGTTGTCCTTTTGTACTTTTATCACATTAAAATTTTTTATTTATGCTATGTTACAAAATGTTTTGTGTTGGGCATAGTGGCCCATGCCTATAATCTCAGCGGTGCAGAAGGATCACAAGTTGAAAGCCGGTCTCAGCAACTTAGCCAGGCCTTCAGCAACTTAAAGAGACCCTGTCTCAAAATAAAAAATAAAAAAAGGGCAGGAGATGTAGTTCAGTGGTAAAGCATCCATGGGTTAAATCCACAGTACAAAAATAAAAAGAAAGAAGGCAATATTTTATATATCTATATATATCATATTATTAAGGTTTCAATTTAGAATATGTACATGATGTCAGACACCTTTACTAACTTACTGAGATTGTCATGGCATTTCTCCTTTAACTATTATATTAGTTGTTTCTAATATTGAAAAATTATATTATTTAGTCAATGAGTATCCAAATGGTACATTTAGAATTAAAAATCTTTAAAAATGTATTAATCACAAAACCTCATTTCCCATACATTCCTTTTAAAAATGACTAGTAAGTTCTCACAATATGTGATTTTTGCACTGGTCTAATTTATGTTGCATTTGGGAGATTTCAGAGCTACAAAGCTGTTTCATGGTTCATCCATGTGAAAAATATAAAGTTACCCCAAAATTAACCTGAAAGAAAAGCTTTTCAGAAGCAGGACTTTGGATGTTCTGCCTCTCCAGAACCACAGAACTGGCTCAGAGTTCATCCCTGTACCAAATGTTTCAGAAATCCTTCCACTGTGGACAGACTTTTCCTCCTTGGGAGTTTTGCCTGCGTTTCATGTTGTCCACTTTTCAACTCAGACTCCAGGGGCAACCACCTGCTGATGGAAGCTTTAATGCTAACAGGATTACCATTTGTTGTAAAGATAAGATATTAAAATTTCTTCTTGTTTATTTGGATTTTGAAGCAATGGTCCCTAAAAGAAGCAACTTACAGAATAACATTTCCACCAACTTCCAGTTCTTAGCCCAAATTAGTGAATTTATTTATACAGAAAGTTTTATAAAAACATAACAATCAAATCATGTTATTGCACTTTTCATAAGTCACCTTTTTTCTAAAAATGAGTAAATAACATGACATTGGGACTATCTCAGGAAATGTTTAATCCTCTAACAAGTGTGAAATGAGCTCTCTCTACTCATGTCTGGTTTAACTTCCATGTATAAATTGGCCTTTTGTACTTTTGATCACATTAAAAATTTTTATTTATGCTATAAATATAAACATTTCCCAGCATCTCTGGATTAGGGTTGCTTTTTTCCAGTGCTGAGATTGAATCCAGGGCTGGAATCTAACCCAGGGCCTTGTGCATGCTAGGCAAGTGCTTTTCCCCAGCTCAGGATTGCAAAGGTCATTTTTTTTCTCATAGATTCCCTTACATGTATGAATTTTTCCACCTGGATGCAGTAGATATTTGCTCTCTCTTTGTGTATCCTTTCTTTGTTCTTTAAATGTACATCCCAAGTCTATCACTTTCCCATATTGTTGTCCCATATTCCAAACCTGTTAGGAGATAACTGAGGGCCAGTATATTATTTCACCAAGAACCCCCACGTCCTGTGACTATTACTACCTAACTGCCAGGAGCATTGCCTGAAGCTGACAGTGTTTTCTCCCCATTCCTGTCCCCAGACAATCTAAAAGCTACACTTCAGAAAGCAGTAATAAAAGCTGGATGGTTTATTGGCTTGTATATCTGCTCTGGAGTGTTCTCTAGTGCCACATATCTGGGCCAGTTATTTTCAAACACACATTTGTTAGGGCAGTTTAAGGCTATCTTCAAATACAATCTTACATGGTAGCCTAAAAAGTAAACTGGATGAAAGGTTATTGCTCTGGTTAGTTCAGGGACAGGGACTGGAGCCCTGGGAGCTGAGTCTCTCATCCTCTGCTCCTGTGCTTGTAACAGTACTCAAGGGTTTTGGTAGATGCTTAAGAATGAAGTCAGCAGATACAGTCCCCATGGGTAGATCTGTTAATTTATTTTGTTTGGCTTGTGTGGTGTTGTCCGTCACTGTTGTTTCCCCAACAATTGTATTTTCAAAACACAGTTAATTCTTCCAGATGCTTGACTTGATCTTTACCTCCAAACTTCTGAATATTTTGTGTTTGCTGCCATTTTAGATTTTCTCGTATTAGATGTTGTTATAATTTGAAACTAGAATGTCCCCCAAAGGTTTGTGTGTTGAAGGATTGGCCCCCAAGGCAGCAATGTTAAGAGATGAAGCTTCTGGGAAGTGATTGGATCAGGAGGGTCTAACCTCATCAGTGCATCAATCCATTATAGCAGAATGGACTATTGGGAGGTGATAGAAAGTCTAAGAAGTGAAACTTAGTTGAAGGGAGAGAGGACACGCCCTTATGGACTATATCTTGCCCCCAGCCCCTTTACCCACTCCTCCACCCCACTCCCACCCCCGTAACCCCTCTCACTCTCCCCTCTCTTCTTTCTGGCTGCTATGAGTCAGGCAGCTTTGCTCTACCACACCTTCCCCATCATGATGTTCTGCCTTACCTCAGGCCCATAGCAATGGATCCAAACAACTGTGGACTGAAACCTCTGAAACCATGAGACAACATAGACCTTTCCTCCTTTCAATTGTTCTCCTCAGGTACTTTGTCCCAACAACAGGAAACTGACACAGACATTATCTACTGACTTCTTGCCATGGAAGATAAAGATTAAGCTCTTTTCCTTTTCTTCCCCAAGTCTTTTCCTCCTATGTACACAGTATAACTAAATTAAAATTTTTAGCTGGGTACAGTGATACACTCCTGTAATCTCAGCTACTCAGGAGGCTGAAGGGAGGATGACAACTGTGAGGCCAGCCTGGCAACTTAGCAAGACCCTTTCTCAAAATAAAAATTAAAAAGGAGTGAGGATGTAGCTCAGAGTTAGAGTACCCCTGAATTCAATTCCCAGTACTACCAACAGAATTTTTTAACCAAAATTTAGAGTCTCCCTTGTTTTGACAATGTAAATATTGTTCACTTCTAAGTCAAGTAATATATCAATTTTAGATAACTTTGTGTAAGTTAATAAATGTCTTATAAATTCAGTTGCTTAGTGTTTTTGTGCCTTCATTTTTTTTCTACACACTCAAACATCTGTTATATATTCGAATATATAATTTTTCCCAGTGCTCAAACATGGCAAAAAATATCAGTTCCATTCAAGCTCTCCCTCCATTGGCTTACCTGCTGTTCAGGTCGACGACACAGCTGATATCTTGGGCTTATGACCTTTCAGGTGGGATTCCTATGTCCCTGGATGCTAGGATTTTCTTACTTTGGGGATTACTTCCTATTTTTACTAAAGCACATGCTCTTATCAGCCTCCTGAAAAATGATGCATAAAAGGTAAATACGGAATCTTTGCTATCTGAAAACGTCTTAGGCCTTCACACCAGATGCATATAGAATTTTAGCTTGATAATAATTTTTGATCAGAAGTGTTAAGATATTCTTCTCTCTTCTAGCTTTATGCCTTCGTAAGGAAGCATACTGCTGTGTGTCTTTTTACATCCTTGCAGTAGGGGCACAGTTGGCCTTTTCAATCTGGAAACTCAAGTTCTTTCACTTCTGAGAAATGTAATTGTAGTCTATATTTGAGTAAGACATTTTTGAAGAATTAATTTTAAAAATGCATTCATGGAATTGCCACAGAGGAACATTGATCAAGGACAGATTAGCAAACATTTTAAATTGTCTATAGATAATAACAATGATGGCTATGTATAGGTAAGAGTCAGCAAGTTAAGCTATTAATCAATTTCCTGAAAGGGTCCAAACTTCAAGTGATTTAACTATTTAGCTTTTGAAAAGAATCCATCCATAAATTATATCCTGGCCTATTAGGGGTTATCCAACCAACTCTCTCTTGGTCCAATTTTTTCTGTATGGAGAAAAAATATCCACGAAAGTAATACTCCTGCCTGTTATCTCATTCCTTACTTGTTTCTTCCTGTAGGAAGAAAACTGAATACGTGACCAGCAAATCTCATGAGAAGAAACAACATGCTCAGCTTTGAACACTCTGCTGTCTCTGTTTGCATGCAGCCTGTCTATAAGAGGCATACATGCCATTGAGTATTGAGGAACTTCCCTCTGTGGGGAGGTCTGCAGTGGTTCATCCTGCTTGTGACTGGGTATATACATTGTCTGATTAAGGAGACTGTATTAGGACGTTTATTGTAACTATACATGCTAATTGTGTTTTCCAATGTATGTTCAATAATAAAAATAATATCCAATTTTCATCTAAGTGACTTTTATATCTTCCTCTCAAATGGTTCTGATATCAGGAAAGAAAATGAAGTGTTATTGTCCTTTAAACTCTCAGCATGCGTGTTATCATGCATAGTATGCACTTATGCATGTGTGTGTGCATGTGCGTGTGTTTTGATGGACACTTTTTACATCATTTGTAAAACTACCATATATTGTTCCCAAAACAACCGAGAATAGTAAACCTCACATTTTCCACCACGTTCAAAACCTTGTTGAGTGTCCCTGTGAAAGCTAGAAGTGACCTTTTTCATTAATAACATAGGGAACCTCTGAAGAGGTTCTCATGTGATGAATTCCCCCAGTATTCAGTTTAATGAAGACATCCGCCTCAATGCACTTGTGTGACAGTCACATATTTCTAAAACAATAGCTGAGTCCCTGCTAGGAATCCAAACAGTACCCAGATGCACCAGCTTTTTGAAATCTCCTGTTTGTTAAAAGGGTTTATGATCCCTTTACCTTTTCAATTTGACAAACTTTCCCCTATAACAAATATATAGTCTCAGACCTTGCAGATATACTATATAAACATTAAAAGATGGAAAAAATAATGTCACATTTTTTCCTCTTACCTGAAGGATATTTTTATTCATCCATTTAATTTTTCTAAAACTTTATAGCGTTTTTAGCATGTCTCTTTGTGCAGATATTTTAGTGGTTGCTCTAGTTATGACATTGTACATATGGAATGTATCAGTCTTCTCATATCAAGATTTCACCAGTTTGAGTAAAGTATAGAAACATCACCTCCTGTGTTAGTCAGTTTTTTGTCGCCTGACAAGAACACTTTAAAGGAGGAAAAGTTCATCTGGATTCAGTTTCAGAGGTTCAGTCCATGGTTAGCGGCTCCACTGCTCTGGGCCTGAGATGAGGCAGAAAATCATGGCGGAAGCATACAGAGGAGCAAAGCTACTCAGCCTATGGCAGCCAGGGAGAAGACAGAGAAATCTGAGCACCAGGGACAAAAATATAAACTCCAAAGGCATGCTTCTAGTGACCTATTTCCTCCTGCCACACCCTCCCTGTCTACAGTTACCACCCAGTACAGTAGTACTTTCAAATTATTAATCCATCAAATGAATTAATCCACTGACTAGGTTACAGCTTTCAAAATCTAACCATGTGTTTTCAGGGGCCACCTTATATCCAAACCATAACACTTCATCTTCTCCTCTTTATAGTATAATAATTGTCCTCAATATTGTCTAAAATAATTTTCTTATGCTATCTTAAATGTTTCTATGATATACATCTAAAAAAACACATCACATGATACTAAAATTCTGCTTCAACTGTCTAACACAACTGAAAACATGAAAGAAAGACAGGATAATTTATTTACCCATACTTTTACTGTTTACATTATTGTTTCTTTATTCTTGGTATTCTAGTTTTCTTTCATTTATTACTTGAAGGACTTTAAATTTCACTTCAGTCTGCTGAAACAAAGTCTCTTGGTTTTTCTCCTTCTGGGAAGGTTTTCACTTTCCGCTTATTTTCCTAAGGGTATTTTCACTTGATATGGGATTCTGGATTAACAGTTCTTTGGTACCTGAGCAATGTTTTGTCACTTCCTTCTGGTTTCTTTTTTCTTTTCTTTTTTTCTTAATTTTATTTATTTATTTATTCTACTTAGGTGTATGTGATAGCAGCGTGCATTTTGATTCATTGTACACAGATGAAGCACAACTTTTCATTTCTCTGGTTGTATGTGATGTAGAATCACTACATACATGCAGTCATACATGAAGCTAGGGCTATGATGTCCATCTTATTCCACCATCTTTACTGTCCCCCTGCCCCCTCTCCCCACCCACCCCTGTGACCAAAGTTTCTCCATTCTTCCTGTGTCCTCCCCCACATTATGGATCAGCATCCGCTTATCAGAGAGAACATTTGGCCTTTGGTTTTTTGAGATTGGCTTACTTCACTTAGCATGATGTTCTCCACCTCCATCCACTTACCTGCAAATGCCATAATTTTATTCTTTTTTATTGCTAAGTAATATTCCATTGTGTATATATACCACAGTTTACTTATCCATTCATCTATCGAAGGGCATCTAGGTTTAATCATACGAAAAAATGTTCAGTATCTCTGGCAGTTAGAGAAATGCAAATCAAAACTACCCTAAGATTTCATCTCCTGGTTTCTGACAAGAAATCTATTGTCATTTGAATTGTTGGTCCTCTGAAGATGGTGCTTTGCTTTCTTTGTCTTGAATCTGTCTAAAAAATGATCCTGATATCTGTAGGCATGGACTGTTTTGGCTTTACCCTAATGGAGACTGACTTACCTTATTAAATCTGCAATTTTGTGTCTTTCACCAAATTCATGAAGTTTTTGGCCATTATTTGTTTGAATACCTTTTCCTCCCCAAGCTCTTTCTCCTCTCCTGGAAACTCTATTCTATGAATGTTAAACCTTTTACATTGTGTCCCAGATGCATAAGGCTCTGTTTATTTCTTTTCATTCAATTTTCTCTTTATTGTTCAAGTTAGGTCATTTCTATTTTTCTAGCCTCAAGTGCTCTGATTTTCTCCCATATGTTATTAATTCTGCTATTGATTCCATCCAGTGAGGTTTTTATTAAAAAAATTATTTTTAAATATATTTTTATTTTTAATTGACACATAGTAATTGTACATATTTATGGAGTACGGCAAGATACTTCAAGCATGTACACAATATGCAATGATGAGATAAGAATAATAGGCCTATTGATCACTTTCAGATATTTATTTATTTGTGTGTCAGGGATATTCAGTCTTCTCTACTAACTATTTAGAAATATTCAATTTATTATTGTCAATCATAATAAATTGTCAATCATAGTTATTCTATTGTGCTATAAAACATTAGAAGTTACTTCTCTTATCTCAAGGCACCTCTGTACCTGTTAGTCATCTGCTTTTAATCCCCCTCCCACCTCCCCAGGCTCTGATAACCACTATTCTATTCTCTACTTCTTTGTGATCCACTTTTTAGCTTCTACATATAAATGAGAACATGCAGTATTTATCTTTCTTTTTTGTAATTTTTTTTAAATTTTTTTAGTTGTTGATGGATCTTTACTTTATTTATCTATTATTTGTATATGGTGCTGAGGATCGAACCCAGTGCCTCACACATGCCAGGCAAGCACTCTACCACTGAGCCATAGCCACAGCCCAGTATTTGTCTTTCTGTAACTGATTTGTTTCACTCATCCTAATGTCTTCCAGTTCCATCCATGTTGCTGCACATGACAGAATTTCATTCCTTTTTGTGGCTAAATAATACTCCATTGTGTATATAGCACATTTTCTTTATTCATGCATTCACCAATGGACACTTAGTTTGATTCCATAATTTGGCTATTATGATCAGTGCTGCAAAAATCATGTGAGTGAAAACTTCTCTTGAGGTAATTTCAGTTCCTTTGGATACATACTCAGTACTGGGATTGTGGGATCATATGGTGGTTCTGTGTCTAGTTTTTTGAGGAAGTTCCCTCTACACTGTTTTCAGTAACAGTTATGCTAATTTACATTCCCATTAACAGTGTATGAGAGTTCCTTTTCTCTGAATCTTCACCAGCAATTTTTTCTCTTTTTTGTCTTTTTGGTGATGTGCTATCTCATGGTGATTTTGATTTGCATTTCCCTCATGATTAGTAATATCAAGCATTTTTTTCATTCCTTTAATGGCCATTGTATTTCCTCTTTTGAAAAATGTCTATTCAGGTCATTTACGCATTTTTTAATTGGAGGAGTTTTCTCAATTATATTTCTCAGTTCTAAAGTTTTCATTTTAAAAAAAATTTCTATTTTCTTAGACTTCCTCTTTTATAATTTGTTTCAGATATGTTCATAGTTGCTTGCTAGAGCATTTTTATGATGGCTACTTTAAAATTTTGTCAGATAATTCTAGCCCATTCCATCTCCTTGTTGACATTTGTTGATTGCCTTGTCTAACTCGTGTTGAGATTTTCCTGGTTCTTTGTATGATGAGTGATTTCAATTGTATCCTGACATTTTGGGTATAATGTTGTGAAACCATTTCCCCTTTACTTTTCATTTTTATTGGAAGTCATCCTGTTTAGGTTTGCATTTGTTAAATGTGGGCAATTACAGTACATCACACTTTTTGAAATTCCATTTTGGCATTATTTCACTTTTCTGTACTAAGAGCCCCTTTAAGAAGCCCCATATACTTTGGCTATCTTCATTGTACACTTGAGAATTAAGAAAGCCGGGAGAACTATGCTTTGTTTACTACTCTTACTTAACTTTTAACATCTCTTCTTTCAAGATCTATAAATATTTTATCATATATCTTCTCCCACTGAGGTTTCCCCCAGGCCATCCATTTTAGTCTGTCCTGCTTAGTTCAGCTATATTCTCAGCTGCTAAGCAGAATATAGGAATTTAGCCTTTTAAAAATGCTTGCACAAATCTTTTTGAGATGTGAAGTCTTGCAGAGGCCTCAGGCCCTCTTACCCCAAACACTCAATCCATAGACAGCCTGGGGCCCCAGCTCCCTCCCTGTCACTGCTTTTCCTAATGCTCCCTCCTCCCTCCTCTAGGGCTGCTGAACTACCTTCCCAAGGAGGTGAGTTCCCACACTCAATTTAGCAACAGCTGTCACCAATCCACTTATTCAGACTGCTCCTCCTGGGAGAGGGATATGAGGTCTTCTAAATATTGGACAGAACTACTTTGGAGCATCATGAAATGAATCAACGGACTAAACAAACAGTAAAATCAAAGTCGAATGACTTTCCCACCTAAATCTAGGCTTTGGGCTCTGCAGGAGGAGGATCAGTGGGGCTTCAGGAAAGGAGGGAGGGGCAAAGGGAATAGGAACCCCGCCCGCCGTGTCCATAGAGTGAGAATGCAGGGTGGAAGAGCCCAAGGACCCTTGAAACCTTTTGTCTCCCCAAAAGATTTGAGAGAATATTAAAAAGTTGGATAAATATGTGTCCATTCTAGCTAATAATTGCCAACACAGTTGAACTAGGTAGGGTGTGCTAATGACCTGGGAATACTGTGGGTGGAAAAGAAAAATAATAAAATAATTGTTGTACTTGAAAGAAGAAGAGATATCAAACATTAAGTGATAAGAAAAGCAAACAAACAAATGGCCAATCTCTTTGCTATCTTAACTTTGAAGTGGAAAAGGAAGTTACCCAAAGCATCTGCTAGGCTTCTCACAAAGGATATTTGTAAAACAAACAAACAAAAAAAACAACTGAAAAAAAATGTCAAAACAAGAGTTTTAATAGTCTGGCACACTTTGTTTTCATTTAAGAAATCAGTGCTTATAATAGCAAAACAGGGACCATAGAACTGTGTTCTTTGCAAGAAATGTCTAGATGTACTTTTTTAAAAAAATTCATACATGTGATGCACTTTTCTCAGTCTGAAGTATGGGGTAAGCAGCCCCTTCTTTCAGGCCTGACAGTGTAAACTTTGGACTGAATGTGCAATCTTCATTGCAAATGGAAGCCTTTATTGTGGGAAGCTTGGCCCAAGAGGATCTCCTCCTATCTAATTGGCCTTGCAGGAACTGTATTGAGCAAGGCAAACCTGCACCTCACTGCTGTTCCTGTGGGAACTTGTTCTAACTGTCCTTAGGCAGATCAGTTGCTGGTGGGTGGCCTAGCATGTGAGTAAATGAAAGTCCTCTAGGGAACTCGGCCTCTACCTCAAACCTGTTTTTAGGGAAACTCCTAGGAACAGAAGGAAAGGGAAACATTTTTCTGTGACCAGGAAGTGAAGGCCTAGGTATCTAACAACCTGAGGAATGAAGCTCCTCACCTAGATGGATGGGTGAGTCCTGTGCCTCAGAGATGGACATGTAACTGTGTGCACACAGTGTGTCCAGGCCTGTATAACAGCTGTCCCCTTTGGCCTTGTTGTACATTCTGCTCCTTGCTGTGTATTTTCTATCCTTGTCACACCTTCTTCCACAGGGTATCTCAAGGACCCAGAGCCACTTTCTGGCCACATGACTCTTCTCCAATCTTTTTTCTGCCAGTAAGTTTGGGTATGTGATCAAGAGTCTCTGAGAAAAAATTTATTTCTTTGTCCATCAACCCCTAAATCCCTCACAGGCAATCTCTTGCCCATTGTGAGGTATTTTCTAGTCCTTATGCTCTCCTCAGTCTGGCCTCTTATCACACCCAGCTCCCATGAGATCAGATAAACCTGTTGGCACTGAGGAGGCACCACTTTGTTATTCCTCTCCCAAAGTATTTGTATGTTAAGAAGGCTCAGAGCTTCAGTCAAATAAAGCAACCTCTAATTGTGCAATAGGCATCAATAGAAAGATGGATTGATGAAGGATTTTTGTAGGGGAAGAATCTGCATGTGTTTGGAATTTTAAAAAGATAAGTTATCATTTACTTCTGGTTGGGGGGGTACTGGGGATTGAACTCAGGGGCACTCGACCACTGAGCCACATCCTCAGCCCTATTTTGTGTTTTATGTAGAGACAGGGTCTCACTGAGTTGCTCAGTGCCTCACCGTTGCAGAGGCTGGCTTTGAACTCGCAATCCTCCTGCCTCAGCCCCCCAGAGCCAATGAGATATCATTTTCTTAATCTATAAAATACAGATTGTAATATCTACACAAAATAATTTTCAGATTTAAAGTGAATTGTGCATATACCTGGCCCAGTGCCACATAGAAAAGTGACTAATAAATGTCACCTGCTGCTGTGGTGGCTGTTAGAATTCAGCCTTGTGTCTGTACCAGGCACTGGACTAGCCGGGCTGAGACCACAAGACAGAATGAAACAAAACGAGTTTCCAGACCTCCCAAGATCTCAGTTTAAAGAAAAGTCATTGCATTTGGACAGCTTAGTTTACTCTCCCCCAAAATGTTCTCTGATATATTAACTCACTCAAATCTTACCTTCTTCTCCCCTCTTTCCCAATCTCTTCTTATATTTTCTTCGTCTCCAAGAGACTAGGAGATTCCAAGTACTTGCCAAGGGTCCACACCCAGATTGGAGCAGATGTTTTTTTAAGTGAATGTGACTCCAAGGTACATATATCACAACAACATACACTCAAAACAAGTCATCCTCACCAAATTACCGAGTTCAAGATTATGGGAGAGGAGGACCAGTGAACCCAGCAGAAAACATTTGAATTGTTTTACTCAAAGCATGCATTTGAGTTTGGGTTCACAGCATATGATCACTGTAAATGTAATATTATAGGAAGTCATCCAAAGAGCTTCGTAAAGCTGAGCTTTTACTCATATTGTCACATTGGGAAAGCCACATGCCAGTGGGGGGTGGGGGGGTGGGGCGGAGGTTAGTAGAGAATACTAAGCATAAGTAGTTAGACTGTGAAATCCAGCGTTGCAGGATATCCTCCATAAACATGAGCACTTAATTAATTCAAAAGCACACCTGTCATTTTAATTACGATTCCGTCAATAAATTTTAGTGCCTGTGAGAAGCACTGAAGTGGAATTGTATTTCACCATCCCGGGCACAGCAGCAAAGGAGGGTAAACTCCACTGACACCGACTGGACCTCTCTCTGTCTCCCTATGGCATCTGAATATCAGAAACCAGGATTCTAACGAAACTGGGTTGTTCATCCCTCCTTATTTCAATCCTTGTTGCCATTGCACGAGGAATCTATTTTCCTATTTAATGGTTAACTGGTTTCTTGCTTGTGTATGTCACTACATGCATGGTTTATTTTGGCAACCCAAGATTTGAGCTTTTCCCAAAGAGCATGCTATTGCTTCGTCTCTTTGAGGATGGAAAGGTGACCGCGGTGACAACAATGAAGCCAGAGAAGATTGCTGGAGCCCTTTCCCAGCAAGACTGGCCAGAGGTCTCTGGGCTCTTCAGTGCAGGACTGGAGGGGCTCTGGGAGTTCAGCCGCTCTGACTGGAGAGTGGTAACGGTGGGGTCTTCACTACAGAAGCTTCACTGCACCTCACATATGTGCTGTTATGGTGTGGATGTGAGGCGTCGCCCAAAAGCTCACATGTGAGGTGCAAGAAGGTTCAGAGGAGAAATGATGGGGTTGTAAGAGTTTTAACCCAATTAGTGATTTAATCCCCTGATGAGAGTTAACTGAGTAGTAACTGAAGTGGGAGGGTGTGGCTGGAGAAGGTGGGAATTGGGGTGTGGCTTTGGGGTATAGATTTGTATCTGGCGAGTGGAGTCTTTCTCACAGCTTCTTGATCACCATGATGTGAGCTGCTTCCCTCCGCCACACACTCCGCCATGATGTTCAGCCTCATCTCCAGTCCTAAGGAATGGAGCCGGCCTTCTATGGACTAAGACCTAAAACTGTGAGCCCTCAAATAAACTCTTCCTCCTCTACAGTTGTTCTGGTCAGATCCTTTAGTCCCAGCAGCGAAAACACTGCACTCAGACTGTGGTCGGCCGTTGTTCTGCCTGCACGGCTTCAGGCTCTAGGTCTCCTGCCCCCTCACAAGTTCTGTGAACTAGCTAACTTCTTTCAATATGTGCGTATTTTATGTAAACCAGTTCCAGTCCTCTCTCTAGTCTCTATAGATTGCTACACAGAAGTTAAAAATAACTCCATAGTTTATATGAACTGACATGGATTGTCCAATATATTGTTATATGAAGAGCAGAATCACAAAACCAAATGGCATATCTCCTCACATATGTACATTGTTTGTAAATGCAGAGGAAAGAAACTCAGCTTGTCACTGTGGCAATCTCTGGGGAGGTAGTGGGGTAGGGGAATACATGTGGACCTGTGCCTTTTACCCTATGTATTTTTGCTTGAATTTTTACCAAAAATACTTTCCAGTACACTGCTCATGTACTTAATACAGTCTGAGACAAGAGAATCGTGAGTTCAAAGCCAACCTCAGCAACAGCGAGGCACTAAGCAATTCAGTGGGACCCCATCTCTAAATAAAAACACACACACAAAAAAAATAGGGCTGGAAATGTGGCTCAGTGGTCAAGTATCCTGATTTCAATCCCTGGTACCAAAAAAAAAGATAATAGTAATAACAGGAAGAATAAGATCAGGGGGCTAGAATGTAGCAAATAGAGGACAGGAATCTCCCACTCATTATCAAATTATTGCATTCAACTAATGTTATAAGCATCAGCTGCAGACTCAATACAGTGTAGGCGAAGTGAGTAAGGAGAGAACTCGCTAATCTCAGCCACCACACAAGCAAATAGCCAAACAGATGAATGATAGATAGTTTTGTAAGTGGAAGGATAGCAACACAGAGTTTTTACGAGGAGCTCAGGAAAGGGTCTTCCTGACTCACTCACCTCAGGAGAAATGTGGACACACCAGAGCTTTCCTTGAGGAGCTGACCCAACTCTGCAAGTCTTGGAGAGTGAGGAAAAGGAAGAGAAGAATAATTCAGGGTGTGTGAGATGTGCCAGAAAGTGTGAGCAGGATTATCATTCCCTTCTACAAGCTTACCCTCAGCAAAGCTGCTTTTACCCACTCCACTGTTAAGACAGCCATTTATAGGACATGTCAGAAGGAACTATGAAAAACCTGAGGCACAACCAGGATGTTTAATCTGAGCCTACATAGCCACAGGGAGGCACAGGCAGATCCAGATACCAATTTGTCAGCTCCTTTTCCTGGGGGTGTAATGCAGAAACCAAGAGGCTTCCTTGGGACCCCAGAGTCATGAGTACCACCAACACTTTTTCCAGGCAGAGTGTGGGTGCTCACAGATTACTCTCTTAGAAGCTATTGAGGCTGGCTACCTGAAATCACAACAGAGGGTCTCTCCAAAGAAATGAGTTCTTTCAAGAATCAAAGGGGGTTTGTAATCTGGGTTATGTGTCCTATGACAGATTGTCAGCATATCTAGAGAGGCTGTGGCAAGGGGAAATTTTCAAAGGCAAAAATGAGAAAGGTTACATAAGTTGTTTTGAAACAACTCTCCTTGGCTACAAGGATCAATAACAAGGATGGCATGGGTCCAAAGTTGAATAGGCAGTTGCTGGGCAGATGTCCTTGTAGAGGTACTCTTTGTGTAAGGTTGCTGTGGCCTTTGTGCAAGGTTGTGATTTTTCAGAGTTCTCACAACAGTTCTTATTAGGCATCAGGGTCCCTCCTTTATGGCTTCCTGACTCCATTTTGTTAGCATACGTGACTCCATTTTGATTCTGACAGCTTTCACAAGAGCACCATATCAAATTGTATGAACTAATTTGTGAATCCGTCTATGCTCACCTGTCCCCAAACCTGAGACCCTGTCCTCCCTTCTTCTTCACATCTACCCTCTTCCCTCCCATCACAGGTCCCACTCAGTGCCTTCACAGTGCCCTACAGAGTTGAGACCTCCCAAAATGGCTTCCAAACTCTACTTCCCAGCCTCCAAAGGCCTAGACCTCTCCTTGTCTCAAAGCCAATCTTCAATAGCACTACTCTGACTTTTCTCAGTTTAAGTCTTGGGGCCAATCTGATAAACTAAACATGCTGACGTGATGATGGGGAATGTATTACTCCTTCTAGGTAAAAGATTCATATTTCAGTCAAGCCTCCAAGGTGAACAATCTCTTACCTCAAAGAGGGACAACAATATGTGGGAGTTTTAATTACACTATGCCCACCCCAGCCATCCTGTTGAGATTTAATGACCTGCCTCTCTGGGTCACCCTTCCATCCAGTCCATTTAGGTGTCTGAGTCTGCCTCTCCCTGCCCCCAGCACCTGAGGTCCACAGGCACACCTCCAGAAAGGTCAGCCTGGACTCACTTGTCTTTATTGAACTCCAACCACAAGCAAGACACCGTTAGTTCTGAGGATACAAAGGGAAAACTTAACCTGTCCCTGTTCTGAAAGAGCCGAAGTCCCCTGAGAGCTCAACGCTTCTGCTTCCTGCTTTTGAAGAGTTTACATCCAATGAGAAAGAAGAGATGGCTTAGGCATAAATAAACCCACTGCAGACAGACACATATAACACCAGTGCTGCTCACACTGCAGCAGCAGCACAGCCAAGTGCAGTACGTGGACCGGTTCCAGCCTCCTGGTGTTGGAAGGAGAGCCGTATAACATTTGAATTGAAAGTCCACACCCCTTCCTTAGCTTGTCCTATTTTATTATGAAACATTTGAATGGTACAGATTACCATATAGCAAATAGCCTTAATTCACACCCCCTGGATCCAATGATTGTTAAACATTTTAGCATATTGACTTTGTTTCTGTTATCAATCAGAAAATAGAGATGACAGAGCTACAGAGCTGTAAGCCCAGAAACCTCTCCCTAATTCATTTTCTTTTTTTGCTCCACCCGCCCCCCTCTCTCTCTCTTTCTCTTTTTTATACTGAGGATTATAATTCAGGGGTGCTTTACCACTGAGCCACATCCCCAGCTCCTTTTTATTTTTTATTTTGAGACAAGGTCCCACTAAGTTGCTTAGAGCTTTGCTAATTTGCTGAGGCTGGCCTCAAACTTGTGATCCTCCTACCTCAGCCTCCTGAGCTGCTGGGATTATAGGCATGCTCCACTGTGCCTGGCTCTCTCCCTAATTCTATTCTCCTGCCTCTTTCCCAGAGATCAACACGTTTGTAAAGTTGCCTTGCCTCCTTCCTATTTATAGCTTTGATTCTTTTGCTCCATGTATGAGCTCCAGTGAAAAAATACACACAAGGTTGGTGGTGCTTTTATTAGTTAACATTTTATCTGCTTTATGGTATTATTTGTTTGATAAATTTCAATTTGCTTTGAGATTAAAATATAAATAAAATCTTTGGAGACTCCATCTAAGGCCTCCACTTTTCTTTGAGGCCCTCCCTGTCTATTCAGATCTGGTCAAGGTCCCTCTTTCGGGGTCTAGTAGCACTTTTTTGACACTTCCTTATAAAATTTGAGTATCTTGTCAAGGGCCACGTTGGGCATCTGGTTGTCAGGACCATCATGCTCCGAGAAGTATCTGTGTCTCAAGGAAAGATACTGGGATTTCTCTTTGACCTTCAATGTGTAGCCTAGTGCCTGGCATGTTAAAGAAGTCCACAAATATTTAATGCATTGGCCTAAATTCCTTGGGAAACAACAGCCACCAAGCCTGTCCATGTGTGCTCATGGTGTGTCTCTGCACCTGCATCTGGAAGTCAGAGTGTGAGGACATCTATGGTCATTCATCTGCTTTCATTTTAGATGGAATTCCGGTAAGCTCATCTCTTTGCCTGCCTACTGTAAGAGCAAAACACTAGAACAAAAAAAGAAGGGACTGTAGTCTGCTTTTAGAAGAGATAATTCATAGCAGCAACAACAAAATGAGAATTTAGCAGAGATGAGAAAAAGAAAATTAGAAAAAGCATAGGAGACTGGAGACATTTACTGAAATTGATGTCTATATAAGTACAATGTTGATTCACCAAAAGATGATTAGATTGTACTCCATATCCTCTGGTTAAGAAGACAGAGAAATATGTAATTTTTTAAAAAATTAAAAGCATGATGGAACATTGAAAAAAAAATTTTTAGCATGTCATCCCCGTCTGAAGTTTAATAGATGGGGAACTACTAGATGTGTTTTTTATTAATTGTTGTTTTCACTCGACACTCAAATGGCCCCTGCTTTTAATTTTAAAGCAGATGAATGAGAACATTTTGTATTTCTCCCTTCCAAAAAGATCACACCAAAAAAGGGAATAAAACTGAATTACTTTCATGGACCTCGACCAATTTTTGTCTGAAATAAAACACAGCTTTCCTCAGGCACCTTCACAGCCTCTGAAAAGCAAAGGGACCCAGGCTCTCCTCCCTCCTGCAGCAGGCTGCAGCCAGGACTTCTCACCCCGCCTGCTCCTGCCTGTCCACCTCCCGGCCCAGTGGGGGTGTCCTGGCCACAGGCAGCCTTTGTCTCTCCCCCAGCACAAGCAGTAACGCCAGGGAGTCTCTGGGGTAACAGCCACAAAAGCACCATTGCAGGGCCCAGGGCACTTCATCAGAGCCCCTCACAGAGGGCCTCCGGGGAGCCTCCCTGGATTCCATCAAGTCCCTGGATACCATCAAGTCTCTGGCCATGCCTAACATTTCAGAGCTCAGAACAGCTGTTCTGGCCACTCAGGTCCTATTCCTCTGGCTACAGTCCTTAAACAGAGCTCCTTGCCTCTGGGTCCAAGGCTTTCAGCCTTTCAGGATCAGGCACCTGTAGCTGCTCCTCAGCCCAGTAACCCCTGCTGGCCTTTCACTGGCCCTTCCCTCAGCTCCCAGAGCCCCACTAGGCAAGCTCCTCTGGCTCCACCCAGTTTCTCAGTGGCTGGCCTCATTTTGAGAAATTCAACCTCATCCTTCCTGGCAAATCCACCCCTCTCTCTTTGCCAGAACCCTGTGCACAAGGCCGAGGAGCTGCTGGACTGTGGGAAGGCCTTGAGAACAGACTGTGTGTCGGGAATCTGTGTTGAGAACAGAGAACAAACAGGAAAAGCTAACGTGGCCCCAGAGTCCAAGCAGCTCCTTAGCGTCAGGAGCATTGTAGTGGCTTGTTCATTAGCTGTTTTCGAGAGCTGTGACTTATGTGACTGAGATACTTACGTTTTAATCCTTGCTTATCAATAACTACTTAAAAAAATGATTTGATGTACTTCAAAAAAGACTTGAAGTACATCACAAGTCTCTATATAGTTTTAGAAACCAAGGGCACTTAACATATTTTTTCCTATTGCTTAGCTCAGTGACTAAAGATGTTTAGGGATTAGAATAGATCATTGGAAAATATGTTCACCAGTATCCATCATCTGCTTAGTTGGAAAAGGGCTACTGAAAAGACAGATATAAGATAAAAGGTACTAGAAAAAATGGCAGAAAAATATGATGTTTCTGAGGCAAATTGGTAGGTAATAACCCAGGGCCTAATAATTTCTTACCTTCCCACACTTCTCCTATCTAGTGCTACCACATCCAGCCTTCCTTAACATGCAGCCAGTCACCAGGCAAGTACAGTGCCAGTCTTGTGCAGATGGGTCACAGTGAGAGTAACATGCAGGGCAATCTTGGAATACTGGGTTACTATTACCAGCCACCAAGAGTCCTATATATATTTGTGGCACCCAAATTCACCTGAAAGAAATAACAAAGAGAACATTGGGTTGGCTGTCTGTGCCCTGATGATGTTGGACTTAACATTCTAGATAAATAGAAGAGACCCAAGCTGCCCTAATCCCCAGAGAAAGTTACCCAGCAGGGCAAGGACTTCAAGAGGCTTCTACTTGAGATAATCATAGACTCTCAGTAAGAGGAGTGACCCTCGCTTCTTTTGCCTTGTTGGGGATTGAACCCAGGGCCTCACATGTGCGAGTTAAGTGCTCTACCACTAAACTATACCCCAGCCTGAGAAGAGCATTTTTTGGAGGGTGAGGGTACCTGGATTGAACCCAGGGACCCTCAACCACTGAGCCACATCCCCATGCCTTTTTATTTTTTATTTTGAGGCAGAATCTCCCTAAGTTCTTATGGCCTAAGTTGCTGAGGCTGGCTTTGAACTTGCAATCCTCCTGCCCCAGCCTCCCATGCTGCTAGGATTTCAGGCATGCACCACCATGCCTGGCTTGAGGAGGGTTTTTGAGTATGACTCACCAGAGTAGCTATAATGTTGAAAATCATAAGTTGTCAGAGGATGTCATGGTTATCACATGGAGAATGCTTGACTATAGGAGAAGGGAATGAAGTCAACGGATAAAAATCCAGGCGAGAGACTGACCTGGGGGAGTCCCTTAGGTGATCACATGGGAAGCTCTGGGGACCTGCTCACGCCTGCCAGGTCTACTCCTGGACTTCCCAGGTATGCAGCTCTTTCTGGTTAAACCAAATCAAGTTGGTTTTCTGTTGCAAACAACCAGAAAGAACTGAGAAACTTGGTAGTTTTTTGACATCATATTTTCTCACACTTACATGAGCAGATCCACAGAAAGGAGAGCTTATAACTCAAAAAGGCTAGAGAACATAAGTATATAGATAAACAGGGGAAAAAAAAGATTATAGACGTGAAGACCATTATTTTCATTATCTAATTTGTGCTATAAATAATGATTGCTCATCACATCTGTAACAAGCAGGACACTACCGATTGCCTTTGCATATTAATTCTCCCAAAAGCTGATGAGGTGGTACAAGTACTACTGTCCCTATTTTGCAGATGAGGAAAACCAAGGCACAGAGAGGAGGAGCAACTTGCCCGATGCTACACAGCTAGGAACTAGAGGACCTGGAGCTCAAACTCAAGGCAATCTGGTTCTGTTCCCTTAACTGATATACACACGATGGCTCTTCAAACAGAAAGGAATTTGCTGGTCATGACTGATAGATTGGAAATCCTGCTTCTAAGAATTGTTACAAATACTGCACTTTCTCAGATCTTTTTCTCAGTTACTTCAGACTCTCAATGATTGATTCCCTCAGACAAGCTAGCCACACAAGCAAATCAAAGGTCAATAAGTAAAAGCCTAATGAATTAGATTTTATGCATCTGTGTTTGAAGATCGAGAGTTATATACTCTTGCTCATTCGCTTAGACGTTTTTCAGAATAAATCTTGAGAAACTTGTCCTAAGAGAAAACAAAAACAGAAACTAGATTTAGGTCTACATGTTGGCCAATTAACAACATGGTGAGAAATATGAAGAAGGAAAAAGAGATAACAGGAAAGGAAAAAAAGGATCGAGATAGATTAAAAGCTTAAAAGACCAAGACAGCAAAGAAGGGCAGACATTAAATAATTGGGAAAAAAAATTCAATTGCAGATGAGACAGACTGGCAAAAGACAAAGAAATGCCCTCCGAAATAGGTAGAGAGAGACTGTCAGTTCCCTGAGCACAGCACAAGGTCTGCTTTATTGCTGACGGTTTCCCCAGAGCAAGAACAGTGCCTGAAATACAGTAGCTATTCAAGAGATGGCTATTGGCTGAATACATGAAAAAGATAGATAAACAGATGAAGGGCGGCAGAGAGGAAAGAGGTCTGTGTAGTCAACAAGTGTGTAGAGTAAAGGATCCAGCAAACTTTCAGGTTCGGATCCTGGTTTTGTAGTTCCAGAGTCCTGTCATCTTGGGTAATGTACTCACTATCTTTACTACTTTTTGCATCTTGATTTTTTTCATATATAAAATAAGGACATGTTCTGGATATTTTGGGGTTTTTTTGTTTTTGTTTTTGTTTTTTCGTTTATCTTCTAACCATTCTTCTTTGTGATGCAGAGCTCATGGATGCAACTCTACAGACCACATTTCTGCTTTGTCACCTGACTACCTGGCCCTGTCAATGGAAGGCACTGGAAGAAGGCACTTGTACCTCTCCATCTGCTCCCCATTCCTGAGTACATCATTTCCAAAAAATCTTTTCACTGAAGTAGCAGTAGCTGTTCTTTCTGTAGCAGCAAATGAACCCAATTTGCAGTTTTTCCAACTCCTGCAGAGCCGCCTTCCCCAGGCTCCTTTGGGAGACACCAGAACCAGTGAGGTCAGGTTCAGCTCTGTAATTCCTCTCCTCTACATTTCTGTGTTTTAATAATTCCAGCCTCTTCCTTTTATTCCCCTGGGTGGTTGATGCTTTCACAATTGCGGCCTTTTTTGATCACTTTGGGTCTTTTTTTTTTTCCCCTGTACTAGGGATTAAAACAGGGGCACTCCACCATTGAGCTATATCCCCAGCCCTTTTTATTTTATTTTGAGGCAAGATCTCATGAATTTGCCCAGGCTGGCCTCAAGCTTATGATCTTCCTGCCTCAGCCTCCCAAGTGTCTGAGATTACAGACATGAGGCACTGCACCTAGTTTGGGGTATTCTTTTTACTCTTTTAGTTACCTCACTTTTAACTTCATTCTAGTTCATTCTTTCTATTCAGTTTTTTCTGGTTAAATAGCTATGTCTCTTGATTGGACCCTGATAGAAACAGGGAAATAACACCTAGTTTGCAGGGTTGTGAAGACAGATGGGTAAAGTGTTTAGAATATTGTCTGGCTGTAGTAAGAACTCAGTGAATGCTAATTATGTAACATAGAGAGACACAGAAGAATTCTTAGCAATACTGCAGGTGACAGGGATGGACTTCATGGAGGACTTTGGCTCTTTGACCTTAGAAGACTTTGACAGGTAGACTCTGCTTTTCCAGCTATGAGCACAGAGAAAGTACCCAAGTCAGATATGTCTTTGAATCTAGGACATCATTGGTTGCCACACACACCATTAATTTTGTGTATTACTAAGAAAATAAAAAAATCACTACCAATTAAATTATGTCATGTTATAGATTGTGAGGCTCATCCTCACAATCATTACAGATACTAAAATGTGAAAAAAATATATGTTAGGGTTGATGAAACCGTATTTACATTGAACCACAGTGAATGTAAAATAACTGTTGGATGGGTCTATAGACCTAATTATATTCCTTACTCCTCATTGTATAGTATCAAAACGAACACACACACACACACACACACATACGTTAGGAGAGGTAAAGAAGAAGAGCATTTTCTGCTCCCGTGTGACCCTTTTTTGGAGGAAGCAATTAGAGATTGGCCCCTGTCTTTCTTTTGGTTTAGTCTGCCTATTTGAACCAAGTGCTTACTTCCCTCACCCAGCAAAGCCTTCTAGTTTTTCTGAGCAAAATAACGTAGCACACAAACCACAGGTAAATCAGAAGTTTGCTTTCTGCTCAGAGAGGGAATGAGGACCTATGGTGAAAGGTTTCCTTGCCTGTTAGCATGACTGGTGGTCTGAACTAAAATTATACTATGTTCCAAGTGCTCTGTAGGCTTGTATGCGTCATGCTTAAGCTGCAATACAAGTATGTTTCTGGAGTATGGTTACAATCAGAAAGACAAAGAATGTAAAAATAACACCTTATGAGTCAATGTGTTTTATGCTCAAAATAGGTTCTTACTATGACAAGCTCTGGCTAGCACTTATCACCTGGGAAAACACTTAGAAGGAACTCCACACCATGCAGACTCAAGCCCTGGCTCTGCATCAAGTCACGGACCACCCAAAAAAATTAAAAAATTAAAGAAGAAAATGCCTTGGGGCAGAGAAGATTCCCTCTTCTCAAAGAGGGAGAAAGGGAGAGGAGAGAGAGGAATGGGTGTGAGACTTGATTGGCAATTGATTTGAAGAAAAAAGAAAAGAAGACCAAATAACAACTCTTCAAAAGGTTTTCAATGACCAGGGCTGATTTTGTTTAATTTTCACACACTGATCAAACAGAACTGCAGTCTGTTTCCCCCCACCCCTACATATCCCATCCATCCACCTGGCCCCGAACTTGATCTGAAGGTGGAAAATCGCAGCAGATCCTCTTCTAAAGCTCTGTGAACTCTGTTGGCAGCACTTATTTAAAAATTCTCGCTCTGCTTCTGTCTTATCTTGTGAACTTCTCCCAGGAAGTGTGAGAAGGAGGAAAGGGACAGAGGGAGACACTGGCACATGATTCTTTCTCAGAATCCCTAAACAAGTTGCTAGAAAGAACACAAGGAGGAGGTCAGGCAAGGGAGTTAGACCGAATTTTATGTCCTGTTACACACTTACTTTGTGAGTAGCATCCGGTCAAGCACTGGAGATGCAGCCTGTAGGAACCCACCATCTAATCACTGTGTAAACAATCAACCCACTGCTTCCAAAAGTAAGGCCAGACTTGAAAGGTCAGGGCCCACAGGAAGCACAGAGGAGGGAGGGAATTAAAAGGCACTCACCTCAGGATCTTTGCACTTGCTATTCTCCCAGCTGGAAACCCTCTCATGAGAAAGCTGCATGGCTCATTTCCTTAGCCATATTCAGAAAAGAACCAAAATCAGGGGTTCAAGGGTAAAATAGATGAACCTATAGGGTCAGTGGCATTCCCTGAGCTCCTCCAATCCAAAGCTTCATGTACCAGATCTTCCTCCAGACTTCTTTGTCCATAGTGCTGTCTCTCTCCACATGTGTATCAACTTTCCTCCATGTCCCAGCTCTCAAATGTGATGGGTATTTCTGAATAGTGTAATTGGAAATAAGCCCCTCATGGAAGTATAAATCATGTCCCCCTCCTTTGTGACTCAATAACCAATTATAGTCCCTCTGTGAATTCAGACCATGGAGTTCCAGGGAGCAGAGTGATGGTGGGGTTGTCAGTGAGGTCAAGGGCAACTGTGCTGGAGCTGGCTGGTGGGGCTCACCAGAACCAGTGGTGTCTTGTTGGCAGGCTTGAAATCCGCCAGGGTGGAAGTATTCAAACTATAGAAATCAAGCTGGGCGCGATGGCTCAAGCCTGTAATCCCAGCACTTTGGGAGTCTGAGACAGGAGGATCGCGAGTTCAAAGCCAGCCTCAGCAATGGCGAGGCGCTAAGTGACTCAGTGAGACCCTGTCTCTACATAAAACACAAAATAGGGCTGGGGATGTGGCTCAGGGGTCGAGTGCCCCTGAGTTCAATCCCCAGTACCAAAAAACAACAAAAAAAAACAAGCTATAGAAATCAGCCAATACTACGCATGAAGCCTCCTTCCAGGAAGCGGGTTGTTACACATTAAACAGCATTCCCTTGCCAAGGATGATCCTTCTGGGTTGTAGGGAACAGCTTAAACAAATGGTTCCTGCAACAAAAACTACACAAAGCCCGTGGAAGGGAACAGAGAGTCGCATTCTCCCTGATCCCATGCAAGAAAAAGCTGTGTCCACCTCAACAGCTTGCTAAAGCCGAAGTCTGCAAACTTTCTTGTAAAGGGCCAGAGAATAAATATTTTTGGCTTTGCAGGACATCTGGTCACTGTTGCTACTGTTCAACTCTGCCTTTATAACACAAAAATAGCCATACTCGATACATATATGTAGCTGCGTTCCAATAGAATGTTACTTATGGATACTATATAATTTGCATAAGTCACAAAATATTCTTCTTCTGATCATCTTGCAACCATTTATAAATGTAAAACTGCTCTTAGCTCATAAGCTTTGTTGCGTGGTAGAGCAGTCACGGTTTCCTGATTCTCAGGCACTAAAAGCCATCCAGCAAACTTACTCTAGAAGAACAATAAGATGAGCTAAGTTATATTTGCACCTTTGTCTTTTTTAAAAATAACTCCATAAAATATGGAAGTAGGTTGAGTAGCACTTGCAATACATTTCCAAAAATCAGGCTAAAAAGAGGCACCTGTGTCACATGAGGCTCAAAGCAAAATCTCTAAACTGGACTTTGTCTTCGACTGACAGAAGGCTGAGTCTGAGCTAATAAACTGCATCTCTATCCCCACAGCTGGAAGGACAAAGCTAGAAGCTCTTCTTCTCAACATTTTTTAAAGTAAGAGACAGAAGATAAATTCTCAAGAGGACAAGTGATTCCCAGCAGGAAGAAAATTATCTGTGTCTTGTGCAGGAGTGTGTGTGTTTATACAAGCAATAAACAGAATATTCAGAAATGGAAAACAACATAAATTATAAGATTCAATTATTCCTAGGAGATTAAATGTCATAATTTCTATAACTATCTTACAACTACTTCAGTAAAGAAAAACTGATGGAGCAAATACAAAATGTTAATATTATTAAATGTAAGTGACATAATTTGTTACTAACAAAATTTGTCAAATGCTTAAAACAAATAGTATGATTGAATAGTAGATTGATTTTTAAGAACATAAATAATTTTTTGTTTAGCTTAAATTCTGAGATGAAGGATGGTAACCTGGGTACCTTTCAGTGGTGGTCTGACACTAATTTTGCAATCTAGGTTGGCCCTGACAGCACATGAGCCTTCACTTGGCCATCAATTCTACTCAGTTTGGAAATAAGGTCAATTTATTCTTGCCAGTTAAATTCAGTACTTCAAACACACACTTAAAGGAGAGTTTAGTTCAATCTTGAAGATCAGGATAAACATTCACTAACTTATGGAGAAAACTGACTTGTCCCAAGATAGGGAAGTTAGCCCTTAAAATCACAAGGTGTCATGCCAACTTCACCTTGAAACAGGTCAAACTACTGGTGACTGAGCCCACGCCTCGAAGGGAGAACTCATGTCAGAATGGGAATGATCTCCCATGCTGGTGGGTGCTTGAGGAAGCTGGCTCCGGCAACACCCTTTTGGTGGGAGTGTAAATGTGATCTGGGGAAAATTTGGCAACATGCAGAAAAACCTTCTTATAGCCTTTTACTTAGAAGTCCCACTCCTAGAAATTTACCCAGAGCAAATAGTTAGGAAAATGTGCTAAGAGGAACAGATAGGATGCAAATTACTATGGAACTTACAACATTAATAAATTGGAAATGACTTGAATAATTAGTGACAGGAATTGGAAAAATAATTTCAACATATCCACACAATAAAAACCATGAAGCCAATAACTAGGATAATATGGATCTATATTTATACATATGGAAGGGTAGATGTTTTTATTTTGCTAAAAGGAGAAAAAACCTGTATATCTTCTGATTCTATTTGTGAGGTGGGAGATAAGTATGTGTGTGTGTGTGTGTGTGTGTGTGTGTGTGTGTGTGTACACTTTATCATAGGCTTCTCAGAGCTCAAAAAAGTCATGCCAATTCCACTTTTTGAGTCTCTTAGTATATATGAGACATATACACAAACACATATATATCTCATATCTATATAAAAGAAATGGCGATATACGTAGTTTACTATAACTGTTTACATTTTACAAATCAATGTTGTTATCAAAGAAACATCCTATATTGTTCTATATAACCAATAGAATTCGTGGTGAAAATTTCTTTTACAGTGCACTATTGACTATGGTCCTGTAACAGACCATGAGTTTAAAGTGTTGTGATGAAGTTCTTCCTCTTCCAACGTTAGACCTGAACCCAATCTCTAGGCCTAAATGTAATATAATATCAGAAATCAAAATTTCAAAAATAAAAATTCAAGGCCCTCTGTGACTGTGCCTCACAAATGACCTTCCAGATTTCCTTGTAATAGCCCCTATCTCTTTGCCAAGCCAGAATAGTTCAGCATACTCCATTCCATTCAGCCCACAGTTCCCTCTTTTTGGCTTTCCCAGGCTATACTCTGATTTTCTGGATTTACAGTTCCCAAAATATATTCTGGATGTCCCTTGGGTCATTGCAATGCAATGACTTTTACACTGGAGAGTCCAGCCTGTCAACCACCACATGAGAAGCACAGTCGGCTGTTGTAGTACGATAAGGGCTCAATACCACACCGTGGTGGTGGGGCTTCTCTTGGGGGCTTGTTGCCTGGAGAGCCAAAGCTCTGGAAACAGTGACTCAGGAGCTGTAGCAAAACAGCGTCAATAACGGGGAACCATAGTGCTAGGGGTGGATGAACCAAGGAGCATTCCTGTGTTCAGAAAACAGGATACAGCAAAGGCCCCTGTTGTACTAATGTGGCATCAAGCATCAAACTGAAAACAGGGGTCATGACAGTGTTCCTGCATGACAGGGAGACCAGGGCCTGCCTCAGATGCCACATTTGAATCATTAAGCAGATGAGACTTCAGCTCTCACAGCAAGGCAGAGAGAGATCATTCGTAGGGATTCACAAACTGACTAGAACCAGCAGAGCCAACCTCAGTGACATTCCTTGAGTTGTCAGATTCCCCTGTCCGATGGCATGGAGCAGACTCTGGGCACTCAGAGTCACTGACTTGCTGCCATGGTGACAACAGAACAAGGGTGACCATCACGGAAGAAGAAATAAATTGATGATACTCCAAAACACCTCTGCAAGCCATGTGACCTAACGGTAGCATCAGGGCATAGACACAACAGATAGACAAGTCTCACCAGCGGAGCTACACACAGGGTAGATGCTCTGGAAAATTTTCGTTTGCTTGCTTTTGAACCTTCTGTTCAGTGACATCACTGGTCCATGCAAGTCCCTTCCTTATTTTACTGATAAGTTAACTTATTAAATGGATTTACATTTATTCCCATCACCTCCCTCAGTCTTCTTTCACCACAGACAATCATTTTAATGTGTTTCGTGTGAGCTTATTAATTTGTACATGTTTTGCAAAACATGTAATATCTTTTCTGTGTGGATTTTTATCTTGGGTAAATGGTTATATTATTCATCTTATTCTGTTTTCTATTTTTCTCCACTAGGCATTAGTATGGCTATATGTGGTTAGGTTCTATATTGCCACGTGTATATCTGTTCTATTATTCTTAACTACTGCATAATACTTAATTGTGTGCACCCAAAACATTCCACCCTTCTGGTACCCAGTGACAGAATATACTCACAAATGAGACTGCAATTAACATTTTCTTTTCTATGCTGGAGATTGAACCCAGAGCTTTGTACATGCCAGGCAAGTGAACCATATCCTCAGCCCACAATTATCATTCTTATATATACCTTTATGTACCTATATGGAAATATCCCTGGGATGGCAGCTATATTGTTGGAACATTGCATTTATGCATACTTAATTTGATTAAAATTTTCAGGATGCTTACGAGAATGGTGGCACCAGTTGATGAAATAATGTGTCCCTCTGCCAGACAGTTATTTGACAGTATCTATTGTCTAAGAAGTACATAGCATTGTGTTAATGGAGAAAAATCTTATATGAGTTATGCCTTCTTTGTATGTAGAAACCAATGGAGAAGAATTAAGTTAACTCAAATTCTTACAAATAAATAACGCAAGAATGTAATGTTGTGAGGCAGACTTGCAGGATGCCATGGAAAACTTTTCCTAAACAAGAACAAAAGCACCATTAGGGAAGGGAGTCTCATTCACTTTGTTCAATACAGGTGTTTCTGGAAGATTACCTCAGTAGGCCCTCCCTAAAAATTTGCTGAATGAGTGACTAAAAGAATAGAAGTTTGGGGCTTAGGAAAGAGCTCCTTGAGACATGATGTTTGAATCAAGCTCTGAAAGATCAGCAAGAGTTAGCCAGGACATGGTGGTGGTGGTGGTGGTGGTGGTAATAGTGGTGGTGGTGGTAATGGTGGTGGATAGGAGGGATCCCAGAAGTCAGGGATGGACTCATAATGACAGCAAATGATTCTCAAATGTTACCTCAGGTGCCTGAGCCCTGGAATGCCAACTCTTCTTTTCAACAATGCTGTTGGGACAAAGTTCACATCTGTGAAGCAGAGTCATGGATGCAGCCACAAGGCAGAAGACAGCATTTCTATATAAAGAATTCGTAAATGATGTTTTTGCAACATAGTGAAAAGAGAATAAGTTTGGAATCACAAAGACCTGAATTTGAATTCTACTGCTCTATCTCTTAACTGCTAAGCAAATATGTGCAAGTTAGCAAGCCTCCTTTAATACTCTTAGGATTAAAAAATAGGGATGATCATCCCAACTTAATAGAAGGCTAAGAGAAAATTAAATAAGATACATTATACATTATACATACATATTATATAATAATAAAATATCATAATGACAATAGCTAGCATTCCTTATGTGCTAAGCACTTTACTCAAATTTTCTTTTATTCCTAGTGTCTGCCTCATAGAGTTGATGTGGGCACACAAGCACTTCAAATGGTGCCTGACACAAAAAGTGCTCACAAAGTGGTAAGAATCCCCATTTTACAGATAAGGAAATGGGACTTAGAGAGGTTAAATAACTTCCCCAAACTTGCACACTGAATAAGTGGCAGAACTAGGATCAAACACAATCTCAGCCTTCATGCTCTATGCTCAGGGTGACAGCTAATCCACAGCAGCCCTCAAAATACCTGTCAGCTTCTCCCATTCATCTCTCTTTCTACCCCTCCTGCTTTTCTCTCTGGAGCAGTAGTTAGCAATGGGGAGCTCCATAAAAGCCTTCAAGTGTGGACAGAACTATTAGTGGAAGAGAACATCTAAGTGTCCCTCCGAATAGCATGTGTTAAACACACAGAATTTATAAACGGTCTTACCAAATGTGACAGGCCATGATTATTGCAACATCCTAGACTGACACAACAGAATACATCCAGCTCACTGCTGGGCATTCCGAACCTTAACAACAAATACTGGTGGATTTCCTAAGCCTTGTTTAAAAGTAGAGATCATTAAAATAAAAAGATATTGAGTTACTTCTTCACTTTTCCTTGAACAAATGGAAAAATTCCCGTACAGTGCCTAACAATTACCACCTATTTGATCCAAAATTGGGCAGAAACTAGGTTGTTGCATATTGGTAGTTACTGGAATTTTCTTTTAAATAAACCCGAAGAATGAAGAAGCTCAAGTGTTCCAAGGAGAGGATAAATCATTTGAAATAGACATATGAGAGCCTGAAAGCTTTCTCTCTCTCTCTCTCTTTCTCTCTCTCGATCTCTATCTCTATCTCTATATCTCTCTCTCTTCCTCCCTCTCTTTCTCTCATTTATTTTCCAAGGAAGATTTCACACAGAAGGAGTAATCTGTTTCCTGAGAGAGCCAGGAATTCTCTTGAGTGCTCTCAAGGATCTGGTTGAAGGTACAGTGATTAAATCACAGCCCAGATGAAGGAAGAGCCGAGTTTCCTAACCACTTTTCCCAGGCTTTCATCCCTTTCTGTCCTCCCCCAGCTCTTTTGAGTTTTAACCCTGGGATCTCCTTGTAACGTGGGTTTTCAGAGAGCACCATAACCAGAGATGGGAGAATTTATTATATAAGATAGTCTAAATATCTTGGGTTTTCCACCAGGCACAGAAAAGACCTCTGACAGTATGGAAACATGCAGACCCGGGAAGAAGAAAACCTTCAGACAGTGTGGAATGATTCCTGACCAGATTGTGGAGACTTTGCCCATGTTCTCAGAAAAGAGCTATAGGTTGAATCTCTAATAAGGACTGATGCTGAAGGGAAATGGCCAAGGCGTCTGTCTGTCCCTCTACTCCCAATCCTACACACACACAAGCAGAATGGGAGAAAAGAAAATGAGGGAGGGGAAAAATGGAGATGATTTAAATTAGGTGCAGTTCATATTAACAAGAGCAGGTCCCAAAGGAATTGCTTGATGAGTTATATAAATAAATCTGAAAGGAAAAACAGAATCTATTTTCCAAGATGAACATAAAAAACGAATTTTTTTTTTGTTTTGTTGTATCATAAATAAAGGTATAGTCCCAGCTGGGAACAACTTATAAAATGAATCCTTTCCATCTCTGGCTAGGGCACCCCCTTTCTCCTTAGTGGAACTTCATAAACAATGAAAAGTGTGCATGAGAATGCTTGTGCATGCGTGTGTGTAGAATTACTGTCTAGATAAATGTGTACTACGTGTCATATTGATTTTCTGGTAACTCAACACTAACTCTTGGCAAAGCATCCTGGGAAATTCCAGACTTACGAATGCCTTTCTGGAAGGTCATGATCAAGATATGTAGAAATTCAGCTGTATTTCAAACAATTCCTGGATTCATTCCTAAAGCAAGAAACAGCGTCTGCCTTGCTTTTTCTCATCTTTCTACAATACCTTCCGTTCAATTGCTAGTGTTTTAAGAATTTAATCTACTGCTCACAATAGAATTCTCCAGAGAGTAAAAGCATATGCACTCAGATCAATGGTGGAAATAACAGAAAGCCTGAATTTCATGACTCATGGTTCAGTAAGGAGTCCATTACATGTGATCATTTCCTTGTCTCTAACAATCAGAAATAAACAGAGCTCCACTTAACTTTAAAACCTGTTTTATTTAACAGAAATAGAAGGATGCTGTATGACTTGATTTTTTTTACCCAGCACCAAATCATTTAATCTCTTCAGTTAAGGAAAAGAGAGATACTAATTCAGCTGCCATTGAATAAGTGAGCATAACCCAAAGTGAGGTTAGTTAGCCACAATGAGTTAAGTGCTGCCTACTTTCCTTCCCCCATTTCCCAAATTCTGTGCATTTGTATTTCTGTTCACTTAAGCTACAACTCATCTACATTAGTAATACTATTACCAAAAAATAATAGTAGAAAACATGAGCATGTGCTCTTTGCCTGTAGAAGTGGGTTATCATTGTTCCCATTGTACAGATGAGGGGACAGGCTTGGAGAGTGCCAACTGCCCAGTGTCACAACAGTGTTAGGAAGGGTGGAAGAACAGGGTCCAGAGTTCACATCTTTATGGTAGGCTCAGAACCCACTTCCCTCCAGTAAAGCTGCTCACTGAAGACTAACCCATCTCATACTTATCAGCATTCCCATAAAGACTTTATCAGAATGCAAACTCCATTAGAGGAAGGGCTTGTATTTTGTTTACTAACGTGTCCTGGTGCTCAGCAGTTAGGACATGCTGGGAAATCAGGACCTATTTCCTGGGTCTGTGAGCAGTGCAGTGGCACAAGAGCCCCCACACAGAAAGCTCCCCGCTTGGATTTAGTGCTCTACAGTCACTGACTTGAGAGTCTTGGTGAATTTTATCTTCGCATTAGTGTTTTGCTGATGAAGTCGGATAGGACAGAGGTGGTATACTTGGAGCTTCCTCCTGCACTGGTCCTGCCTCTGACGACTTCTGTGCCTCCTCCCTTTCCTGGGCTCCTGGCTGTTCACACCCCACTTGTTGTGGCCTTGGTAACCAACAGTTCATGTGGGGAGCAGGCAGGACTCTGGCCCCAGGCTGGCCGTGGAGATGGGCAGAGTTGAATTTGGGCACCTGTGCTGGGTGACATCCTGCTGCCATGCCACCCCACACTGGCGGCTCCCCAGCTCATACAGTAGGCAACTCAGCAGTGAAAGTCCCTTTCCCACACTTGATCCAAGTACCAAGTACATGCTGGGAGGTTGCTTACAGTGTCTTGGAAAACTTTCTATTCCCAACCAGGGCATGACACTTCTGGCATGCTAAAAGTTTTCTATTTTAGCACCAAAACAGCACTTTTGCCTTGCTGTTTTGCAGACAGGCCATACCTTTTCTTTTTGCAAAGGGCTCCAGAGTTTATGCAGCTGGTTCTGTCAATAAGTAAGCATTAAGTTAATAATTTGGACTCTTGGAGGTCAAAACTTTCAGGTTTTGACCTTAAGAAACCGGTAGAATTTTGAACCAGAAATTTTACCTTCAAATGATAATTCCAAGGGAAAATGGATAGGAAAATATTATATATCCAAGAACTTCTTGACAATCAGCACTAGAATGGATACCATAGAGAGAGCTAGGTAAAATCTCCCACATATGTACTATGACTTCAACAGACAAAGTTGGCCTGTAGACATTTAATGTTTAGCCAGTAGTTTTTAAATAAATCAGTCTGATTACTTTTTGGTCTAGGTGTTCCAATTTCTAGTTTGGGCCCACTTCCAAGAACTCTCCAGTGGTCCACATAATGCTTCTCAAGCTTGTTCACACTTAAGTGTGTTATACTGGCCCATGAAACATCTGTGTGTTTTATTCCTATTCTGAGCATCACATGTAGGAAGATCTGCCATACTCTTTTTAGGATAATGATTTTATGAATGTGGTAATGAAGAATGTTCATAAATATTGTGATGTCTATGAGAGAAGGAATTACTGTGGGGTGTGATGTTTGTACATTTCTCTCTCCAACTGTGCTGTGGATACTTTTTTTTCTGGGTCACATGTGTTAGTCATGGTAGTTGAATTGCTGAAACAAGTCTCAAATCTTAGTACCTTAACACAATAAAGGTTGCTTTGTTGTTGTTTTTGTTTTTATTTTTGTTTTTGGTACTCCTATCACAATCCAATGGGAGTCAGTTGGAGTGATTTATTCCACACAGTCATTCAGGGCTCCAGTTCCATCTTGTGATTTCCTCATCCCTGATAGTCTTGGAGTTTTCCACTAGTTCATCAGCATATGGCTGGCAGACAAGGGAAAAAGAGCCCACAGAGAATTAAGAGAGAGGTTTTTAGGGGTCAGGGCAAGTACCATTCCCACCCACATTCTGTAAGTAGGCTTCATCACATGACCTCACATAACTGCAGTGTAGGTCTCCAACCTTCCACTAGAAGCTTTGACTTCTAGTGAAGTCCTTCCTGAAAATCAGTTAGGCATGGGATTTATGCAGGGAATGTCAACTAAGCGTCCGCTTTCAGCCTACTGCCTGCATTTGAACTTTAATCTTGAGTCTTCTGCAATGTTTTTAGCTATATGACCCTGG
This sequence comes from Xerus rutilus, assembly GCA_028644305.1. Classification (NCBI taxonomy): domain Eukaryota; kingdom Metazoa; phylum Chordata; class Mammalia; order Rodentia; family Sciuridae; genus Xerus; species Xerus rutilus. The sequence goes on from CM053403.1 coordinate 43,377,695, forward strand.
GGAACTTACTTAAAATTCCATTTGTTTGTTTGTTTGTTCCCAGTTATCTGTTTACCTAGAAAGAATAGGAAAAAGAGTTTGGTGCTACATTGGTATTGTCTCTGTTACATTAAAGATCATATGGGGGGCTGGGGTTGTAGCTCAGTGGTAGAGCGCTTGCTTCGCATGCGTGAGGCCCTGGGTTCGATCCTCAGCACCACATGCAAAGCAATAAAATAAAGACATTGTGTCCATCTACAACTAAAAAAAATTAAAAAAAAAAAAAAAGATCATATGGTGCTTTCTTTGTGCATATGATGCTGGCATGTAAGAAGTGTTCTATAAATATTTGCCAAATAAATGAGGCAGATTAATTAGGATGGACTGTTTCCCTGTAATTAGAGGAAAGTTATGACCCGGGTAGATTGAAATGAGGAGTGTTATTTGGAGAAAATCAGAATTCAAGGAGTTCACTGGAATTGTTGATTTGTGTCCTTTGATCCAATGACTAAGTGGATAATATGTGTACAAAATCAATCTTCTCTACCTCATTTTCTTTTTCTCTCTTAGTGAATTGCTTCTTTCCTTATTAGATTTCTCTCTGCTTATATTTATCCATTATCCAAAGAACATACCAAAGGTTTTCCAAATTCTGATTCTGCCTTTTCTACAGTATCATCAATTGCTTTAAAAAAACACGTCTACCCTGCAAGTCATTAATGGCTTAGCAGAGCATAATAAACTTAAGATTGGCTTTAGGACAAAACACATGCCATACAGATGCACACTTCAATGACACATCCTCCATAGAATAAACAGTCTAGACAGTGACAAGGCAAACACAAAGCTCATTGTTATTGTACTAGATGTTTATCTCTGTTCATAGTCTCAAAGATGCCAGAATTTTCCTTTTGCATTTCCTCATTTCTTTTAAATCAATTTCATTTTTTCTTTAACCCATTAAGTCCTAAGTTTTCAATTCTGTGACTATTTCAATGAAATTGATGCAGGTATATTAAAATAGATTTGAAATCATAATCTACTATATATAGACATATCTTTATATATATTTTATATGTATTTCCATATATATGTTTTTTATTTTCAAACACTAATCATTCATCTACTACTTTTCTCAAAAGAATAGACCTCTAAAAACATAATAATTATTTCAAAGTTACCATAAGTGGTATATTTGTTGCTCAATTTAAATTTTTATAGGTGTCCCATATCTGGGATAATGGGACAAAATGAGTTAAGTCCCCAGTCCACCTTGTTGGTGAAAAGTTAGCAAGAGAATTCTTGCAACCCAGAACCAGGGGAAGGGTCTCTAATCTCTAGTTTGACCTAGTTCATCCTGAGTTTTGTGTTGCCAAACCTAAGTCCAGAGGCTCTGGGCTTCCCTGCCAGGCCTGTGGGAAGGGTGTCTTTGCCTGCATTCAGTATTTCAGAGGTGCAGCCTCCCAAAGGCACTACATGGCCATCCTGGCAGAGGTCTTGCCTACCTGGAGGTATTCAGGGTGCCAAGGGTGAGAGTTACTGGTGGTGAAGATTCAGTCACTAGACCAGTAAGGTGTGGTGCCATTGCTTTGGTTTGGGCTGAGGCACCATCAGTTTTACCCAGGTTGCTTTAGCAACTTCAGTGCTAATGTCAACATAGTGATTATCTGCAGGAAGAACTCAGCTAAAGTATCTTGCTAAAGGGACACTTTAGGGAGACAAATCTGATAGCACCTAAGTGTTAGGTCTGGTCAGGGTCTAGGATGTTCAATTAGGGGGACCGGCCAGGAGCTGCAGAATGGAGCGGCAAGCCAGATGCTGACGCTACCAGTAGACACGCCTCCTGTCAATCAGCAGGTTTTCCTGACCTATCCAGGAAGGACTCTGGTCTTCTCTTCCTGCCCCCAAGCCCTCCCCTTCCTGACAGGGCTTTCTTAAAATTCTCTGTGCATGGAAGCCCCAGCGCCATTTCTCCCGACCCGCTCTGATGGGCAGAGGATTTGGCCCGAGGGCGTGTATTCCAATAAAGCCTTGCCGAGGGGCTTAATTCCTCTTCTCCTGGTGGCCTAATCTTTACACTAAGAATCTAAATTTATACTATGGCGGGAGTTTGTAAAAGCTATCCCATGCTAAAGCAGGGAGATCCAATGCTTATCAGAATGGGATAAGCTCAAGTCCAACATACAAGCCTAAAGAACCTTCAATCTAAGGTCCAAAATTGGATTTCTCCTATTCAATACTGCCAATTGCTTTTCTACTTGCTTTTAGGTTCTATTTTATTCCCTCTGCACAAGAATTATGTTTATGTAATTATATTATTGATACCTAGTCTAATTGTAATTGTCAGTTCTCAATACAACAGTAGCAGGACCAACTTCAGAAATTCAGACCTCTATTACCCACAAAATGAATGTGGCTAATTCATAAAGAACTACACTTGGGTTTCTCAATGACGTTGGATTTCAGTGTTTACCAAATGTGGTGTAAAACTTTCACTAATATTTTAGACATTAGATTTCATACTGTGGTAATAGCACTAACAAGAAGGATAGCTTATCTAAGTAGCAAAGCGACTATGATCCAGCCAGCTTGATCATCATCTTAGCTCAGTTTAATAGAGATAGAGTAGCTTATTATAATCCGTTTTTCAGAAGAGATCACTGAGAAATTATGTGCTTTGCCCAAGGTCACATATCTATTAAGTGGCAGAAATGGAGTCATAACCCAGGCCATTGTCTAAAAGCCTCTAATCCTTTCTGTTCTCTGCTTATATGCATCTTGACTCTATTAAATCATATTGTTTTATTTTCCCATTTGCTCAAGGACAACATCTTAGATGAACATCTGGATACGATATTCTTTCCATAAACTCTTCAGAGTTTGTTCATTTAAATGAAAGGGTTTGTCAACAGTTAAATCCTTGGACTGCTTCTCAGGAAAGAAAAGGCAAATGGTAACGTTAAAGAAGGAGTGAATTTTTTTTTTTGTTTTTGTTTTGTTTTCAGTAACAAAAGATGGGAAATGGAGGTTCCTTTGTGTTAAAATGAATCATTTGTAGTCAGGACAAACCTTTGAAGTAAACTCATCCGTCTTCAAGCACTAGCCATTTCCAGACTCCAGAAAGACAAGTCAGCTACCGAACTTGTCTATTTATGTTGCAACCCTCGCCAGGTGTCCACAAAATGGGGAAGATCCAGGAATTCCGATTCCAACTTATTTGCAGGGCTGAAGACTTCAGCATAGGAGGGAGGTAAGAGGAATATCAATCCTCAGACAGGGGTGGAGAAGCTAGTGGGAGGACAGTGGGGCAATGTACAAATTCAAACTTAGGTCTAAAAATAGTCTTTGTTCCTCTTGGGTGGGACAGGGTGAGTGACACAACAGGAAAATGGCTCAAGCTCAGATCTTTGTTTTGAGCTGTTTATATCCCATTAGAAGCCCAGCGTGGTGGCTCAAGCCTGTAATCCCAGCACTTAGGGAGGCTGAGACGGATAATCGCGAGTTCAAAGCCAGCCTCAGCAACAGCGAGGTGCTTAGCAACTCAGTGAGACCCTGTCTCTACATAAAACACAAAATAGGGCTGGGGCTGGGGCTCAGTGGTCGAGTGCCCCTGAGTTCAATCCCTGGTACCAAAAAAAAAAAAAAAGAAGTGATAGAACACAGTAGGTTTGCAACCTATGAGTTCCAGGGTTCCTGGACACTTAGTGGCCCAAGGCATAATTGATAAGGGTTTTAAGTGAAGTGCCAATAGAGTGCTACAGGAAAAAAGAGGGAGAGAGGGAGGCAGATGTCATTTTACCTGGTAGGAATAAGAAAAATTTCAGGCAATAAGAAAGTTTTGTATTTACAGAGATACATTTAAACTGGGCTTAAAGATAAGAGAAAATTTCAATACATGAAGCACAGAATGTGAGTGACAAAAGAAATAAAAACTGTATAACACCCCAAATGGTTAAGACAAAATGGAAATATTTTAACTTATGTGTCTGAAAAACTGGGAAGATAAGTCTGGTTTTGAGCTCAGCTTGCTCATCTTCAGGTCTTAGTTTCTTACTCTCTTACATCTGCTCTCTGCTATGTTGGATCCTCCTTCCGGCCAGTCTTCCCCTAGCAGCAAGATGGCTGCCATTGTCCAATGACTGGGAAGGCTGTATCTAGGACTGCATGTCCAGCTATTGCACCAGATTTTCCTCTGTGCAAATGAGCTTAGACTATATCCTAAGAGGAGATTTTGTGTGGAAATAATAAAGCAATTGCTTATTTATTTGTTTGTTTTTGTCTTTGCTGTGCTAGGGATTAAACTTAGAGCTCTACACATACTAGGCAAGTACTCTATGACTGAGCTATACCCCTAGCCCAGCCTGTATGTTTCTGTATTTCAATATTAGATTTACCTTCATATTTGTCCCAGCCTCAAGCTACTCTGGCCTCTACATGCTTATGAGTTGATAGGATCTGAACGTTTTTGACCACACATCAATCTATAAATGGTTCATCAACACAAAAATTGTTTTAGAATCTCCTCCCCAAAGAAAACACACTTAGAGCTATTCGATAGGATACCAAGAACCTGTCAAAGAACTCTGAGGAGGGCTGGGGCTTTAGCTCAGTGGTAGAGCGCTTGCCTAGCATGCATGAGGCACTGGGTTTGATCCTCAGCACCACATACAAATAATAAATGAATAAAATAAAGATCCATCAACAACTAAAAAAAAAAAATTTTTTTTTTAAAAAAAAGAACTCTGAGGAGAGCTCTGTTAACAAGGCAAACCAAATAATCTATACTTGTAACAAATTTGCAGGCAAAACAATAGAGCCAATTGCTTGAGAATTTAAATTTGATGAGTTGAAATTGGGCTTTGAGAATTTAGATTTGATAACTTTTTTAAAAATCTCTGCAAGCAAAGATTCTATAAGTTTCTATAATGGGCATGAAGGTTATTAAACAAACAATAAAGAGGATCAGCATAAGTCAACTCAAAATGTGCCATTTGGCATAAGAATTATTTTAAGATGAAAGCAATAAAGTAAACAGCAGACCAAGAAAAATCCTCTACCTTCCCCCATTTGCCTTTGTGAAATCATCTCCCTTTCATTCATACCAGGAAGAGCAAAATAATTTCTAACTAGCAGAGAAAACTCTTGACCCTTACAAGTCCAGAGACAGCACCAAGATAAATCTGCATAACAAACCTTATCTTCCATTAGTTATGCAGATTTACTGTGTACATTTTCTGTTCCCAAATTTACCATCTGTAGAAATGTAAAGGTCTTTTCTTTTGTCTTGTCATATCTTCATAATTTATCACTCTTTGTTAAAGTGGTATACAAGTCTCCAGGTTTGACTGGCTCTTTGGGATTTTCATCTCATTTTTCTGAGCTCCCCCTACCCACATGCATATGAAATGAACCTTCTTTCCTGTTAATCCATCTTTTGTAGAGTCCCAGCCACTGAACCTAAGGATAAAGGAAAAAATCACACCCCACCCCCAGAGGTGTATTTCATATTGACAAAGTTTTTCTTATATCCTTGCATAGCACATGCTTAATAAATGTTAGTGATTTTTTCATGCTCAGGAAATATAAATCATTGGAAGGTATGGACATTATCCTAGATTCACTTTTGACTAAGATGGGTTTCGCTAATGATGTCCTCTAAGTTATCTTTGACAACCTATGAATCAAATCATTATTCTATAATAATATTATTCATATTTAACACTTATTAAGGGATTTCAGTGTGAGATAGGCACTAATACTATTGCTATTTTACAGATGAGGAAATCAAGACTCAGAAATATGAAATAACTTCCCCAAGTTTACATAGCCCACAGTAGTATAACTATCCTGTTAATACTACCTCTGGGGCAATGCAGTTTAAAATAGGGTGTAGGAAGAAAGATAAGAAAGGAGCTTAAGGAAAAGTATCTACAGAAATGGTCTCTTGTTGAACAAGACCTTATATTTAGGAGGTACTTAAATACTGGCTGAATGAATGATTGACATAAAATAAAATTGTATGAACATTTAAAGAGGCCAGTCCTTACCCTGGCCATACCTCTTGAGTCTTTTTTTTCTGTATTTTCCAAAGGGACCAACCTTTTATCCCACCCAAACTTTTGCCATTATTGATTTCTCATTCATTTAACTTTAAGGCATCTTTCATTGGGTAATCTCATGAAATGCTGTGTGTCACATTATGCTTTACATTTTTCTCTTCCTCTTACCCTGCATAATCTGGAGATGGACCAGCTGGCTAAGTAGATCAAATTCCTTTTCTGTCCCACAGTTAATGCAGCTCTATGGCTTTGTTCTGTAAGCAAGGCCAGATGAAGTATTTGTGCAGTGAAACCTCTTGGAACAAAATGTGATCGCTTTTGCAACCATTCTGCCCCAAAGCACATTTATAAGCAAGTAGGTTCCACTTTATTCCTTTCAAATTCTCGTTTCCATCAGTCAAGCACAGAGCTCTGGAAGATTAGATTATTCTAAACTGTGTGAACGTCATTTGCAGACATGATGTGCTCATTTTCCTGGGCCAAATGGTTCAGGTTCATTCCGATTAAGGATTTCCATGAGCAGTTAAGTAAAATCTTTTCTGTCCTTGACCCTGGAATTAAAACAAATGAGGCAGTGATCCTGGACTGCAATCTGAGGAACCTAAATAAATGTTGATAGAAAGCCCCAAAGTTACTTCCAGTTCTCTGGAGAGCAATTTCAAACAAGATACTGCTTTGATTAAAATCCACAGGCTTGAGTCAGATCCCCCTTAGACCATAATTTGGAAAAACAAATTCTGTTAGAAACGATTGCAGTTTTGGAGAGCTGAGAAGGGTCATCTGTGGAGGCAATATGATCACTCTTGCATGTCCTTGGAGTGGGGGAAAGGATAGTCAGGTGGGCAGCATCACTGTTGGGACTGGGTAATAGATCTCCTTCCCTGGGCCCCACTCTGGTTTTCCTCTGGTCAAAACTCTCTCCCTCCACAGGGTGAGAAGTCTATTAAGCCAAGGAGACTCTTTCATCCTGAGATCAGCCTCTCTCACCCCAGAAACATCATCAAATGGCCTGTGGTGAGTACTGTGAGAAACATGCTCACCTGCCCAAATCCAAAGAACGGACTGGCAGACACAAGGTATAGCTAAAGCGAGGCTTTAATGGCAGTCTTGCAAGATCGGGTGTCTGGGTGATCAGCCATACCCCAGAGCAGTTACAATCAGTATTCTATCCCCTGGTGCGCAAGGTCCCTTTCCCAGTTCCTCATTGGCTGAATATTGTGGGGTTCATGATCTTCCTGGACATTGCCTAGGTTTTACTGTCTCCTATTATTTCAAGAAATATTCCTTTAGTTGTCTCCACCTCCTTTTATTGTCTTGTGGCCTTCTTGGGATGAGTGCATTTTAACATATACGCAATTCTGACTTCTTTACCTAAATTTCAAGCTGAGCCCTTCCCCCACCTCCTGTTTGTCAAGGGGCTGTTCAGGGGTATGGACTTTGAATCTGCCACATCCGCAGGCTATTGTGTTATAGTGTGAGTTCACTACTGGTAACCACTGTGTTCTATTACCCTTCCAGCTGTTTTTCTTACATCCCCAGTAATTTTACATTTAAAGCTAAATACTGTATTCTGAAAATGGACCACAAATTTTTTATTTCTCACATTGCCAAGTTCTGCTTAGTGCTCCTTGGCTCTGTCCTTCCAAGGGTGGCCACTGCCATAGGCATATCCCTAGACCTGAGACAGCCAAGGATGACTGTTGGCAGGCAGGGACTAAGACAAACCTTGGTAGCTGAGTCCTAAGGAACACTCATATAACCACTGATGTGATGGTAAGAGACAGTGGTGGGAAGAGAAGAGGAAAAGACACAGGCCTGAGTCTTTCATTTGTACTGTTGCTCCGGGCTCTATAAATGACAGGACCAAAACCACCTCATTTCGAACGCTGCCTGATTATGCACCATAACACAGTAGCTGACTATGCACCATGACACATGGGTTTGGTGGTCAATCTCATGCAAATCCACTTCTCAAATAAGGGATGCAGGGGCTGGAGATGTAGCTCAATTGTAGAGTGATCACCTAGCGTGCATACGCTCCAGGTTTGGCCCCCAGCCCTCCCCCCTCAACACAAACACTCAAATAAGTGATGCACAAATGAAGGCCAATTCATTTGCAATATTAACCAAAGTTTTCAGGCCAATTAGAGTGTTCACATCAGTGTTCAATTGATCCAGTAATTGTTCCAATAAGAAACTATCTATGGAAAGATTCTAATCAGTTTTCTTGGCAAATCACAGCCAGAGCAAGGTTCATGTGACAGGTTGATATAGTGAAATATCCATTGGTCCTAGGAACAATGCTAAATACTCATAAACGATTTTTGATCTTTATATCCTCTATAGATTGTTTCCATTTGATTTATGAATCACAAATTCTATCTTCAAATATATTAATTCTAATGGTTAGTCAACATTTCTCTTTCCTTTTAGATTTGAATGCATTCCTAGATTATTTTTCCTGCTTGCAATTCATGCCTTTTAAGATGAAACTTTGGAAAAGAAAATCCCAGTTCATGCTTTATTAGACTAAACGCCAGAAACAAGATTGGAAGAAAGTGTAGGAGTCTCCATTGGCCCTGAGAAGCCTCACAGCTTTGTAAATCCTTTGAGAGTTGTCTCTACCCCTAGCAGGAGCACGGAACAAGAAAACTGAAATGGAACTTTACAGTTTCTATCATAATTACTTCCCAGCATTTTCCTATTCATGTCTTTGGCTTAGGATCTAGAGTAACTTGCATTGGTGATTATAAATGATGTTTTTTCTATATCCAAGTTTGAAAGCAGATGCTGCCAACAGGATCAAGCTTCCCACCATCCCTCCCCTGCCAGTGCTTTCCTCTTTGATTCCCTTTTCTATTTCTCTAGCCACAATGAAACAGACGAAGCAGCAGCAGCAGCAGCAATCAGAGTGGTTCTCCTGCTCATGGACAGGACTTAAAAACAAAGTCTGGCAAATAACAGACTATGGCAAATAACATCATATATCTCCATCTTGAAGTTTCAAATGTGTTCTGATGTGTGTACTCAAAGTCTTTAAAATATCAGAGAGAGATAAATAAAAACCCAGGGAAGACCAGCATTGAGTGTGTGCTGGCACATGCTCTGATTCCCTTTGTGCCTAGTTCTTGTGAGTGTGAGTGTGAGTGTGTGTGTGTGTGTGTGTTTCCATTTGCATTCAGTTCTTCAGAACGTGTGTGTGAGTGTGTGTGTGTGTCTTTACATAGGCTGATTCCCTTTGTGCTCAGTTCTTTTTTGGATCTGTGGTAGGGGCTGGAGTACAACTACACACAGGTGCTTGACTTTTTTCAACCAGTGGCAAGAAAAGGAGACCAAAGGGTCCTGATGGCTATAGGTAATTGCAAATTTTGCATGTTTCTGAATGAAATCAATTTTTAGGTTGTACAAATGGACATAACTTATGTGTGAAGAGAATGGAAAACCTCACTGTGATTCTACAGCTACTTCCTGACTTGGAGTCCACATCCACCCTGCTACGCACACAGCATCCGAAGATCTCAGAAGATTTTCTAGACAACCCCATGCTTGAGCTTTCCTCTTGCCTTTATTTATGTTGCTCTCTCTTCTTGCCATCTATAAATCCTACATATGATTCTTGGACTGTGGTGGGGCCTCACATTTTGCAGCTCAATGAGATTGGGCAGAAGCCAGAGGGAATCAATCTAGATGAATTTGCTGCCAGAAAAGGAGCAGCGAGTGGAGATGCTCATTGACCACAGTGCCTGGCAAATACCAGTCATCGACTTAACAAAATAAATAAGCCTACCTGGTGAAAAACGTCCCGACAGCTGCAGGAAACAGAGCCCAGAAAACAATAACAACAAACATTTACAGAAATTATAATCATACTCATGCTCCACTGTGAATGACATTTGTATCACCAGAGTAATGAATTGTTAGGGTACTTTGATGTAAATATATTAGAGGATGGGATGGGAGGTAGAAGCTAAAATCTATTTTAACATCTAAAATTGATGAACAAGGGCAGCAAATGCATATTATTTAGAAATATGGACCCAGTACAAGAATAATGAGCTAAAACAGTAGAAAATAGTTGCCTCTGGAGAATGAAAAAGTTTGTACAAGAGAACTATAGTTTCAGCAATAAGCTGACTAGTTGTGTTCAACATCTGAAGCCATGTATATGTATTACTCTAATAAAACAACATTTTTCTAAAATGAACTCTGTCCAACTCCAAATGCATTCAAGTCTATTCCTTGGGAAGCCAGTAACACTAACTTCCATGCCCTATCTCAAGACAAAGAATCACAGCATCATCCATCCTACACTCTGCAATTTGGAGCCCTTTATCCCCTGTAATTCATAAACAGTGTCAAGGGCAATGAGTTCCCCTTATCTGGAATGACCATAAAGATCCATTTTCAACATGTTTTCTGTGCACACAGGCTTTATCCACTGGAGGCCTCATTTATAATATTGTTAAAGGAGGGATTTATGTAATAACAGAAATAATTTGCAATAAGAGAATTTGCAATAAGAGGCTTAGTTTGTTAGTTGCCGTCAATGACCATAAGTTTGTGTTCTAAATGGAGATGAAAATATAAAGGTGTGAAATGTTCGATCATTCTTGTTTTTTAAAGATGGGCAATGGTCCCTTGAGAGTTTTACAATTCCTCTCTCAAATTCATTTTCACTTCTTTGCTGTTTATTTGCACATACCTGGCTTCACACAAGTAATAAAAGATCTTTATTTATCTCTGTGCTTATCCCTTAGTTACATAGCAGATGCCTTACCTGAAATTTGAAGACCAGGGAGAGTCTGCTCCAAAGTACCAAATCTCAGAGCCAGAGAATTCTCTGAAGACAAAGGATTTTAGATGCGGTTGAAACACAGAACCTCCTAATGCAGCCAGAGGGTCAGCGGCTAACCAGTGCCCCACCCCCTGCCCAGGGCAACCAAATTCCTTAAGGTTCTCAGGGACAGAGATGCCAATAGCACTAACACCAGCCAGTTGAACCATGGTGGTTCTAAAACCAACAATCTCTGGATGGGGTTGGATACTTGCACCTGGGGAGAGCAGCCCAAGCACAGGGACTTTAAGAGCCCTCCTAACCCATTTAGCCAGGCACTCCTTTAAGCAGTTCTTTAGCATGTATGGCTCAGCTTAAGGCTCCTTGTCTTTCATTCCACAGTCCCAGGCTCCTTCTGGGACAAATGCAGAAAGAAGATAAAGTGTGGGAGCTACTTGAGTCACTGAGGTCAAGTGCAATGCTGCCTGTGGAATTATTTGTTCTGTTATCAGAGAAATACTGCATACCAAAGGTGGCAGTGAGTGTGTGACATACTCTCTACTGTGTTTGGGATCTGGAATAGCCCCCAAAGCTTGTGCTGAAAACACAATCCCCAGAGAAGCAAGATTTAGAGGTGGGGCTCTAGGCAATGATTAGGGCTCTGATATCATCTGTGAATGAATCCATTTGCTAGATTTATCCATTGATAGCTAAATGGACTAACTGGGTAGAAACTGTAAGGCAAGTGAGGCATGGCTGTAGGAAACAGGTCACTAGAAGCATGACCTTGAACTATATCTGTTTCTACATCTGTCCCTAACTCTTGTTACTGGGCTGCCACAGCTGAGCAGCTTTCCTCCACCGTGCCCTTCTGCCATGATGTTCTGCTTCACATCAGGCTGACAGCCAGCCAACCATGAATTGAGACATCTGAAACCATGGACCAGAATAAACTTTTTCTCCTCTTAAGTTGTTCTCATCAGGTATTTCGGTCACAACAACCAAAAGCTGAAGAACACATCTTCATATCCATCATCATGGAATAGAAATCACAAAGTGTATGTTCATTCATCAGCTACTCTGCTACGTCCCAACTTAACGACATTAGTCTAATCACCAACTAGTATATGTCAGCTATGTAGTGACAGCTCCACAATTGTTGGTTAATGACTGTTGAAATCACTTCAGCTTTTTGATCTTCTGTTGTTCCTTATTAAAAATAAGGAGATTGGACTCTGATGGGTAACAATTATTGCTAATATTTATTGAGCACATAACAGGTGCTGGGCCTTTTTTGAATTAATTAAATCTTTCAGTTGTCACAAAAATCATATTATCTCCTCTTAACATATAAGAAAATCAAAGCATCAAGAAGTTAAATAACTGGCCCAAAGTAACACATTTGATAAGAGACAGAATCAGGATTCAAAGTTTCAAAGTCCATGTGTTTACTCACTATGCTTTTGAAACTTTTAGCTTACATTGTTTTTATTATTATCATTTTGTTGCTGTTATTGTCAATGAGAAGATATTTAATTTCTTATTCCAATTCTATATATACTTTTTATATTACTTCCCATAATACTTTGGTCCTCTATGTAGTCAATACTTGAGCCTCCAAATATCACTTAAAAGTGTTATTTATCATTAAATATGAGAAACCAGGGATTTTAGATCAATCTGTGGACGGCATGAAATAGAGAGGGAGAGCAATATCTTGGATGACAGAATCACCAATTCAAAACCTGCTAATGAGCAACATAAAACAGTTGACCTAACAAGATACAAAGAGTAGGAATAAATATAGTGGTGTGCTAGTGAACAAGCTCTTTGAAAATAAAAGCTCTGCTATGTAGCATTTCCCTGCAATGTCACGGACAATCCTGGGAAAGCTGCTGAACTGTGGGAGAGAAAGCGCAGGACTGGAACTCAGATGGCTGAGCATCCGTCTTACCAGCTGTGCAGCTCTAAGGAAGTTGGTCTCGCTGAACCTGCCTCCCCTTTTGGAAATGGGGAGGAGCCAAGCACCTCACAAGTATATTCGGATGATTGGACAGAGGACAGAGGAAAATGCTTAGCAAACTCTGAAGGCTTGCTCCTTGAATGGGTCTGCAGGCCAGCAGCATCAACACCACCCACAAGTTTGTTAGAAAAACCAGTCTTCAGGTATCACTCCAGACCCGCTAAAATACAACCTCATTCCACCATGATCCCTGAGGGAACTGTATGCATGTTCAAGTTTGAGGACCCTTGCTCTAAAACACTAAACAAATACAACCTGTTGTCATTTGGGGCTCTGTTTTCTTTTCATAGACTGCCAAGGATATAAAAGATGACCAAATTTAAAGGACGGGGCCTTCTCAGAGGTTTCCATAGTCTTCCTTCCCTGGGTCCTGATGAGCTCACAGGTGTAGGGGACAACTCCAACCACATGCATAGATCATTTCTAGGGAGTCATTCCCTTTGCTCAAGGAGGAACCAGTTGAGAGAGTTATCAGCTTATAAAATCCTTCACCATTTTGAGATGGAAGAAACAATGAAATGTAAACCCACATATACAAAACTGTCTCATCCCTTGGGAAAGAGTGTTAAATTTGAAACTGATTATAAGTAGCAGCCCAAGCAGAGTTGAAGTGGACTTTAATCTTTCCTGCTCCAGGTGCCTGAGAGCAATAACTAAAGGAAGCAACTCAGAATGAGAGGGCTTCTTGTCATAAATTTGTCTTTTATTAAATCCCTATTTATGTACAAGAGACACATAAGTGTTTCAAGAATGCCTGTTTAACTAAGTTGAACACAGTATCGGCTTCCTAACTGCTATCAGGTTTTAATACAGTTAGGAACTTGTTAGCATACCAGGAGTTGGATAGAGAATGTGAGAACTCCTTGACTTTAGGCTAGTTTGACTCCATTTTATGAGCACATGTGTGCATGCGCGTGCATGCGAGCGTGCACACACACACACACACACACACCATTGTCACCATTGTTCCTTTTTTTCAGAATAATAGTTCTCATTATATCAAATTTCCATTCTCCTGATCAAAAATTAACCATGGGAACATGGGAACACATATACTTCAATAACTTATCAAAGTGTCATAACAGAAAAGGAATGATTCTATCTGTAAGTCACCATCTACAAAAACCTCTTTGCATTGCAAAAGCATTTTAAATAGATGTCCTAAATTTGGTTGAAGAAGCAGTCTGTTCCAGAATGTTTATGACTAAGACATGAATAAAATAAAACCAAAACCCATCAATGGAGTATTAATGCACAGACTTAAATAATTGTGCATTGTTCTAAAACTTCAAAGGTCGAGGATGTGTGTACGCAGAAGTGGGCCAAAGAAGAGAAAAATCTTCCACTTGAAGGATGTCTCGACAGAGAATATTCCAGCTGGGTTAGTGTGCCCTTCAGAAATAGTGGTATTTGGGGTTTTATAATTATTTGAAAACACACACACACAAAGAAATCAATGTATCAAATGTACAGTGGCACCTCCTTCGTCCTTGAGAAGTTAGCTGCTGGGTGTCAGATGTAGTTTTGGGGTGTCAGATATAGTTTTACCTGGGAAGACCTTGGTCCTTGGTCCCCGGTCCCCACCAAGTCCTCCCAAGCCCATAAACATGGGAGTTGAGGAAAAGATGTGTGTGCTAAGATACATTTGCATTTCCTAAAGATTCCATATGAGTTGGTTTTATTCTACCTCAGAGAAAGGATTATGTAAAACACTATTGATAACAGTGGACAATCTGGCAGAAGGTGCCCATGTATTTCTATGTATTCATTTATATTATGCTCTGAAATCTATATTCAGTCAGAATTCAAGCCTGGTTGGCCAGGGGGTGAGTCCCTACATTCATTTTACACAAAAAACCTATGGGCTCATCCTAAAGGAAGCAAGGGGAAGTCCAGAAGCTTGGCTCTAGGACAAGAAGAAATTCTGGGCAAGAGACATTTCTAATATTGGGGGTCCAACTTTCAGATCATCCTCTGATCCAAGTGACTTGAATTTAATGGGGCTGAATCCCAGGAAAATGAGGTTGCCAAAAAAGATCTGCCTCAGCACTGACACTATCAGAATCAGCCTTCTGGTGGTGACAAGGACAGAGTCCTCCACACAGGCTTGGCAGAGGCAACTGAGCTGCAGCCACTGAGGGTCAGTAACAGCAGTGCCCTGAGCAGCTATGTGTGGCATCTTTGGTAGGCATCAGTGCGTGGGCCACTAAGTTTGGCTATGGTACGTGACTAAAAATAACTTCCCAAGGAGCCACAAAAGAGAAAAGGAGAAGAATAGCAACTCTAAAATTATCAAAATTTTAGTTTTGTGAGTGTATTAATGAACTTTACCCTTGCTCTTCCCACCCTGTCTGGTGGGATATGGAAAACAGAAGAAGAATAGAAATGTCTAAGTTTAGGGGAGCATGAGCTGTGAATCTGAATTGGAACCATGCTTACAGAACACCCAGGCAGGACCATTCAGACCAAGAACCACTCTCCTGCTGGCAGCCTTTACTGCTCAAACCTATCAATTAGAAAGCAAATTGCCAGCCATCTTAGCCAAACCTCTGCAGCTGCCAATGAGCCACCCACAGGCCCCAAGCACAGGTCCCTCAATCTCCTCCTATGCTTTCCTTTGGACTTCTAAGAGAATTTTCACTCTCACTTCTTTATTACTAGACAGCAGAGCAGTGTTCAAGATCCATAGTTTGGATTTTCTTTGACCTTTTTCTGGATCATCATACTATTTTCTTTAAAACTGTAAAGCCAGATGACCAAAAGGAGGCGAATTAAAACAGCTCAGCAAGGCTTTATTGGAAATACGGAAATTGTCTGTACAGAACACGTGCACGGGAGAATGGTGCACGTGTTCGGGCGTACAGACGATTTTAAAAGGCCCAGTCAGGAAGGGGAGGGCTTAGGGCAGGAAAAGAAGGCCAGAGTCCCTCCTGGATAAGTCGGAAAAAACCTGCTGATTGACAGGAAGTGCCTCTACTGGTGACGTCAGCGTCTAGCTGGCTGCTCCGTTCGGCAGCTGCCCTGACGGCCCCCCCTAATTAGACACCCTGGACCCTGAACTGACCTAACAAAAACAATGCATTAGTGCCATTAAAACAAACCTTGGAAATCAAGACTAGATATCATTGTGATGCTCGAGAAAGCGAAGCCATGTAATTCCACTGTAGAAAGAAGAGTGCTGAGGAAACCACTTGAGATCTGCTGTGGAAAGTGCTGGTTTAAGATCCTACATGTGTTCCCTCCTGGTTTACACAGCCTCAGACAAGCAAGCCACTTACCCTGTCTTACATGGAATGGAAATAATAATAAGGGGCACATAAATAAGAGGTTCACATAAATAAGGGGATCAAATGAGATGAAGAGGTTTTACTGAAGATGCTTTTAATTTCCTTCCCTCCTTGGGGAATCTGTCTACTGCCACGCCCCAATTTGTAAGGGGCAGCCCTACAGACATATGACCCTTTTACTTGGCTGTAGCTGATTAAACCCCAGCCATGCTTGACCCTCAGATTCTTTTTCATGGATTTTGAAATTTGAGACACTGAAACATTTAGATTTGAAGAACCAAGTTTAAAGTTAGTAGAAACTTGGGGTCTGTGTTAGTCAGCTTTTTGTTGCTGTGACCAGAACACCTGATATGAACAACTTAAAGGATGAAAAGTTTGTTTGGACTCATGGTTTCAGATATTTCAGTCCATGGTCAGCTGGCCGAATTGCTTTGGGCCTGAGGCAAGGCAGAAAATCATGGAAAAAGAGCATAGTAAAGCAGAGTTGCTCAATTCATGACAGCCAGGAAGGGCAGGGGGACAACATGTACTCCCCAAGGGCATGCTCCAGTGACCTACTTTCTCCAGCCACATCCCATCTACCTACAGTTTCCACCACCTCCTAATAGTCCATTCAGTTATAAATGGATTAATCCACTGGCGAGGTCAGAAACCTCATTATTCAATCACTTCCCCAAAACCCCATCTTTGAACACTGCTCCCTTGGGGAACAAGTCTTCAATACATGAGTGTTTGGGGGCATGTCATATTCCAGTCATAACAGTACAAGAGAACATCTGGAGCTTGACGCAGAAGCGCATACCTGTAATCCCAGCGGCTTGGGAGGCTGAGGCAGAGGCCAGTTCAAAGCCAGACTCAACAAAAGTGAGGCACTAAGCAACTCAGTGAGACCCTATCTCTAAATAAAATGCAAACTAGGGCTGGGGATATGACTCAGTGGTTGAGTGCCCTTGAGTTCAATCCCCAGTATGCACCCCCCCCACCCAAATAAAAGAGAATATTTGGTGGTAACCATGATGGGTACAAGCAAATTAGTGAGCAGCTAAGCTAGTCTGAAGAAAGAAGAATGAAGCAGCTTTGTAGAGAGAATTAGGCAAGATGCCATGTGGTCCCCAAAAGAGAAAGAAATGGTGGGATTAGCCTGTGGTGACTGTCTAGTTCCCATGAATCCTGGCTATATTTCCTACATTGGGTGCATAATTTTTCTGCATCATTATACAGTAAACCTGATGTTCTTTACTTATGTTGTGTAACTTTTTATTTCTTGCAAAAAGAGAATGGAAGAGAGAAATAATTATAAAACTATAAAATGGAAAGTACCATACAAACACAAGATTCGTTTTGTCTTTGATTGTCACTTCGAACTTAGCCACCAACAGGAAAAGGAGAAATGGGTAAATGGCATGGCCTTCCAGGCAAGAGCAGTTGCATGTAATTCCTTCCAAACCCTGAATAGTGACAAAAACTCTCATAAATAAGGTATCAGGAATCAGTCAGCTGGGCATTCTGCATAGAAAATGTGCAGACTTAGTAAGGGCTGATATTCGTCAGAATTATTGTGGCTATGTGGAAAATACAAATTCCATCTAACTAAAAAGCAAGATGAAAATGCATTAGTCCACGTAAGTCTACGGGGGCATGTCTGACTTAGAACTCTTTCTTTCTCATACCTCAGTTCTCTCCTTTTTGCCGGCTTCATTCTGTGGCAGGCAGTCCACCGTGATGGCAAGATGGCCTCCCGCAGCTCCAGGCTTACTCTTACCAGCTTAATCATCCTTCCAGAGGGGATCTCTTGGCTTATAGTCTTGGGGGTGGTTCTGATTGGCCTAACTGGGTTCACATGCTTACCTTCAATCAATCACATTGTCAAGGGAATGTAATCTTTTTTTGCCAGGTCCTGGGTGATTGGTGGAGTGTGGAGATGGCATCAGACTCACCTGATACTTAGAAGTGGAGAGCCCAAGCTTGGTAGTTTATCAGAAGAAAAATCAGGGTGCTGTTACCACAGAAGAGGGTAGCCATGCAAGGAGGACTTTTAAGAGGTTCCCTAACTCTTCCCATCATGATCAATTGAGACTTAGGAATGAGAAGTGACCTTTCTTTAGAAATGAAACCCTTTTAAAAAAAATTTAGGCCGGGCATGGTGGCGCAAGCCTGTAATCCCAGCACTTTGGGAGGCTGAGACGGGAGAATCGTGAGTTCAAAGCCAGCCTCAGCAATGGCGAGGTGCTAAGCAACTCAGTGAGACCCTGTCTCTACATAGAACACAAAATAGGGCTGGGGATGTGGCTCAGGGGTCGAGTGCCCCTGGGTTCAATCCCCAGTACCAAAAAAAAAAAAAAATTAAAGTGGGCTGATTGCCAAAAGACATATGGCCTTTTGCTCGAGAAACAAATTCCATCTAGTCCCTACGGTAGGGGAGAGGGCAGTACCTGCTGATGAGTCAGTGACTGTCCTGAGGCTCAGCTTCCCCACCCACAGTCTCCTAGCCAGCTCAGTGAGTCACCCAGGGCCCCACCCAGCATGTTTTGCCTTCTCCACAGTTTCCTTGACTCTCCAGGGACAGATGGATGGCTCTTGGAGCTGAGGAAAAGAAGTGGTGTCTTTCAGAAACAAGACCGCCTCTCCCATAAGCAAAGCCAGCAGAGGCGCTGGATGAGGTGGGCGGGGTGGGAATTACTCACTTGGCAGTTTCTGGTGCACTTAAAATCAGAGTTTTTTACATTATAAAAAGCAGCTTCATACGTAACTTCTACCTTTTGGACCCAGACAGCTCAGGTGTCTCTTCCAGCTTGCAGCCTTCTCTTTCCTCCCTTCCATCCCCTTTCTCCTTCACCCCTCCCTGCACTTTCATGGCACAATGTCAACGCCATGGTTACCTGGCTTTTCGTATTATACGATGGCTCACTGTCTGGCTGTCTGGCTTGTCCACAATGGTACAAAAAGGTCAGGGCCGACCCCATGCTTCTCTTGTTCCCTAACACCTAAAACAAAGTCTGGCTTTCTACAAGAAAGTCTCCAGGGATGTGTGTGAAGTGAGTGAGTAAATATGAGCCATGTGCTGCAGAGCTCAATGACACTGAAGGGTCATCTGCACTGGGGTGTTCTCATGTCTGTTTGTAGTTGTTTTGCTTTATTTCTTCTCTTACCCCTAGGAGGTGTGACTAACAGCCTTTTTCTTTTTCACATAGTCTTGACTGGCTTCTCTACTGTAGATAATTCCAGATACTGCTCCTGACAGCCAAGAGTGTCCACATGTAACAGGAAGTGTTTCTCAGCAACTGCAGAGGATGATGGGCCTGAGATCTTAAAATTCACGTCAGTGGAAATACTATAGCAGCCTAATTACTAACATAATGCACTCAATGTTTGGATACAAAAGGAAACATTCATTAAATGCTTTCTGCTTAATCTGCAATTAATTTAGATGCTTATGCAGTTGTGCTGTACAGAATTAGATGCAGCAGTATAAATATAAATGATGAATAATAAGCTATAGCTGACTATCTGGGTTCTGGAATCCTCTAATAGGCAATAAGCCATTTGATTTTTTGTAGTTTCTATTGGAAGCCATTTAGAGTTTTTTGAAATGTGCTTGAAGAAAAGAATAATAACCAAATAATAACGTAATCATAATCCTATTATTCCAAGTAGTAACAAAAAATAATCACAGTGAAAGAGTGAGAAGAGCTTAAATTTGTTTTAATGTATCTCTTGCCTTCCTCTCTGGTAAGCAAGAGGACAATGGTTCTCTTTATGTACTTCTCACTTACTGCATGTTAACTGATCATCTATTATGTGCTAAGCAAGATGTTTTCTAGGTGGAGAAAATGATAAATGGACATATAAGTAATTTACCCTAAGCATAATGGACTGAAACTCAAAATGAGAGAATTCTCAATGTCTTATTTATTCATTCAAAATAATATCTTCCCAGAGGCCAAACTTAATGATGGCTATATTCACAGTATCTTCCTGTACTCGTACTGTATCAAACCACTTTACAAAGAGGCTTCACATAAACATGCCATTTAATGTTCACCAAAATCCTTGGTGGTAGGTGAGACTATTATGAATCCAATTTTGCAACTGGGAGAGTGAAACCCAGAGAAGTTAAGTGAATTATCCAGGGTGACACCAATGACAAGTTATTGTACTAAGACTAGCACCAACTCTCCTGGCCCTGTATTTAGTTATCTTCCCAGTTAACATGCATTTTAAACTGTAGGTCAGATTGGTGTAATTTAAAAATGGCTCGAGAACTCGACTCTGGTGAAGACAAGTCATCACGAGTCTTTCTAAAATAGGATCTCACTTCATATTTGTGTGGGACCATAAAGAAATGGAAAGACTGAGACTGTGATCGTTAGCACCCATCCCTTCATCCAACTGCATGTCATTAGAACTGACAAAGACTGTCTCCTTCGCAGAATTCAGCCAAGAAAACATGGATTTGTGTACTCAACACTGCTGGTAAATTGAAAGTCTCTGAAGCTGCGTTTCTACAAGCTTTAAACAACCACTCATCAAAAATGCACAAGGTTCTAAATCCTCAGATGCTTCTTAAGAGCGCAATTGGCTCTTTAGAATCAGACACAAAAATCAATGATACATGCCCTTGAAGAAACGAAAGCCAAAACACTTAGCTTTGCCAAGGGAAGATTTTACTGCTGTACTCCTTGGAGTGAGGCTGATATGCAGCATTCTTAAGTGAGCTGTTAAGCTCTGGCTCCAATACATGTAATTTAGTGGCTGACGACAGAAGATTCCACCATGTCTGTCCTTCTGGCTTACCTTTAGTCTGTATTATGACTAAATGGCTTCTGATCAGCTTACAGGTCCTGAAGAAATACCAATTACCAGGGCCATTGATACCCTAGTGCCTTTTGGTGGGGGTGGGCAGGGGATGTCCATATCTGAGTTGGTGGTCTCTAACTCCAAAAAGTAGAAAGAAAGGAAAAACTTCTCAAGGGTAAGTGAAGTAGTGTAGTGGAAATCTCTTATCCCTGCTGGAGCTAGTGTGCCTTGTTTTCTAATCTGCATAATGGGGAAATAGAAATAATTGCCTTCACTCTCAATATCATAGGTTTGTCAGAATCAGCTGCCAACAGAATTGGGCGTTATTGTTTTTTTGTTTGTTTGGGGATTTCTTTGTTTTTCTTTTTTGGATTTGTAATTCCAGGACTCAAACAATGTGTTATTGGAAATTTGTCACTAACGATGAAATTTTAAAAATTGCATGGGAGAAATAAATTAGAATAAAAATTTGAAAAGAGGTAGGTTTAGGAATATTATGAAGTTTTTTTTAAAAATACGGGCAGGATATAAACCCAGTGACTTAGGAGGCTGAGACAGGAGGATCACAAGTTCAAAGCCAGCCTCAGCAACTTCACAAGGCACTTAGCAACTCAGCAAGACCCTGTCTCTAAATAAAATATAAAAAATGGCAAAGAAAGTGGTTCAGTGGTTAAGCACCCCTGGGTTCGATTGCCAGTACCAAAAAAAAGAAAAAATTACTGGTGGGTTGAATGCCTGCATGCCAGTCTTTGTAAGTGAATTTTTATGTTTCAGTTGTTTAAAAAAAAGCGACCAGAGTTTTCAAAGTCTTATTTGAGTACCTGTATTAGAACTCATAGAAATTATTAGAATTCTATTTATTTATGATGGATGATTATTTTACAATATTCCATATCATGGGGCTATTAAAGTACTATATAGAATATAATCTTGGGGCTGGGATTGTGGCTTGGTGGTAGAGCGCTTGCCTAGCATGTGTGAGGCACTGGGTTAGATTCTCAGCACCACGTATACATAAATAAAAAAATAAAGGTCCATCAACAACTAAAAAAAATTTTTTTAAAAAAAGAATATAATCTTAAATAATTGGCAAAGCAGGGAATGAAGGTACTTTGAATTACCTGAAGTTAAAAAAACAGTACCTATTTTTCATGGTTGAACTTACCCTATGTTATCACAAAGGGCACCTGGTGGCAGCATGTGGTATTTCAGCTCGGCTCTTAAGGACTTTTATTTGCATGTTTTAAAAATAAACTTCTTATTTCAGAACAGTTTAGATTTACAGAAAAATCGCAGAGTACACAGAGTTCCCATAAACTCCGTGCCATTTCCCCAATTATAAACACCTTTTTAGTGTGGCATGGTACCTTTGTCACAATTAATAAGCTCATGTTGACAGGTTATTATTAACTGAAGCCTACCCTTTAGTTAATTCTCTATTCAGATTCCCTTAGTTTTCACCACTTATCCTTTTCCATTCTAGAGTCCCACCCCGGATGCCATGTTACACAGTTAGTCGCCACGTCTCTTCAAGTTCCTCTCAGCTGTGTCAGTTTCTGAGCATTGTCTTGTTTTTGAAGACCTTGACAATTTGGAGAAGTACTGGTCAGATATTTTGTAGAGTTTCTGTCTCTCAGTTAAAACTTGACTAATATTCTTTTCATGATTACACTGGGGTTTTGAGTTTTGGAGGGAAGGCAGGTATTTAAATGACTGAAGCCTGAGGCCACACCAATGAAGTCATAATTCTCTGCCATAAAGAAAAAGCTTTTGGGCTCGAAGCAACATGGTCCACAGTGGACAGCTCACAGCTAGGAAAGTGTTGTAAATACAAAGAGAATCTTCCAACAAAGTCTCTTCTCCCAATAGGGCTTAACTAATCCCAGGATGCCACAGGGTGCCACAGAGTGCCACAGGTCGGCTCACTATCTTAAGTCCTTTCTTCCTGAAGACTTTCAACACACTCATATTCACTTTCTGTGGGGAAACTACATCTACTCTTCCAACGGGAATTACTGGGAATACTATATGGAAATTCCCTTAGGGCAATATGACTGAACTACAGTAGATATCTGAAACCCCCATATTGTCCTGAGCATAAGCATATGAATAAGAACTGGGAGAAAAGGAGTCAAATTAATGGAGTCTCTCAGCCACACCAATCACCTGCTGTTCTATGCACATACTCTCAGTGACTCCAGAGGCTAAAGCAAGAGGTTCACAAATTTGAGGCCAGAGTGGGCAACTTAGTGAAATCCTGTCTCAAAATTAAAAAATAAAAAGTAACGAGGATATAGCTCAGTGGTAAAACACACCTGGGTTCAATCCCCAGCACCAAAAAAATAAAAAATAAAAAGACATGGAAAGACAACTCCAGTATCTAGACCCAAGTCATGCTGGGACAAGTCAATGCTACAGCTCAGGAGAACCAAAAGTGAATTTGAATCAAAGAAACTAGAGGAATCCTGACATACTCCTCTAAAGAATTGACTACCTTCTTCCATTTTCTTCAAAGGCTGTGCTGTTAAACATGAAAGGAAAAGTGATTTTCAAAATATAATAAAATTATAAACATTATATAATACAAAGGCATATGTTCGATGTGCCATTTGGTTTTCATTTTTTATGAAAATGACTTGATTTATGTGTATTTAGTTGCTCAATCCCTTCATAATCGCATTGTAATCTTCCTGATTCTGTTCTATGTGGATATAATTGCTTGTATTTATTAAGAAGCTTTCTATGTTTTACACACTTTATCTCAGTTAATACTGTCTGTTGTAAATACTCACTGTCCTCATCTATAAATGAGGAAATGGAAGTTTAAGGAATTTAAATAACTTGCCAGAGGAGACACAGATAAAGTCAGGATTTGGACTCAAGGCTAGGACCACCTGGCTCCAGAGATTAAACTATCTTTGTATTAAGTTTATTTTAAAATGTCTTCTGTAAGAGCAAGAACCATGTCTTTTTTTTTTTTTTTTTTTTTTGTATCAGGGATTAAACCCAGGAGCACTTAACCACTGAGCCACATCCTCAGCCCTTTTTATTTTTGATTTAGAGACAGGATCTCGCTAAATTGCTTAGGGTCTTGTTAAGTTGCTCAGGCTGGCTTTGAACTCACCATCCTCCTGCCTCAGCCTCCTGAGCCATGAGGATTATGAGCATGCACCACCATGCCTGGCAAGAACCGTGTCTTTTCTTAATGTTGAGGTGGCACAATAATTTCTACCCACATGACACATATTTAGTAATATCTAAAAATTAGAAAGAGGAAGGTGTATTATTACTGCTGATTACCATTTTTTTTTAATATTTATTTTTTAGTTGTAGGTGGACACGATATCTTTATTTTATTTTTATGTGGTGCTGAGGATCGAACCCAGTGCCTCACGCATGCCAGGCAAGCACGCTACCACTGCGCCATAATCCCAGCCCCGCTGATTACCATTTTGAAGGTAAAAAATCACAAGCCTCATTTGCATTGACCAACAATAAGACAAGGAAAGACCAATCATTCAACTGCCCTGTTCCCCAAAAGTACAATGAGAGCAGCTTGATTTTCCAAGTTCTAAAATAGAGCACAGTATCAGAAAATTGGAGGTATTATAAAGCCAACTAATCAGGAGACATCAAAAGATGTTTTTCTTACCTTTCCAAGAAAAGAGGCCATGCCAGGTCTTAAGAGTTCAGCTAGGGAAGCACCCAGGTTCTTCAGAAGGCAGAGGGAGAGGGAGGAACTGCAGGTTTGAACCTTTCTTATAGTGTCCAAGGAATGCATGAGCAAGGCAATGTAAGCTAGATTAGCTAGTTTGAATAGCTTCAGCAGGCCCTGTGGTACATGGGCTTCCATCTTCACCAGGGAGCGTATCCCACCCACACAGAAAGTTGAGTGCCCATTGAGCACTGTAAAGAGCTGCAATTCTTTCTCTTAAATCCATTTCATTGGCAAGCTACACTTGTACTCTAGTATTAACACACACACACACACACACACACACACACATGCACACACACACAGTTGGCCTCAATGTGAGCTCAGCGTCAGACACTACTTACTTCCTCCCCCACCACATCACATATTCTCCGGAATCTATGTTTAGCAGGTCCAAGTTGAAATGGCCTTTGTTTTTTTCCCAAAATCTTTGAAACACAATAAGACAAAAGTAGTACTAGACCTGCTTATTTTGACCTTATCGCTTCCTTAATACCAGAAGCAGTATTTCCAAATGCAACAGTACCATTTACTCCAGGAAATGCTTTCTTCAGAGTCATGACAAAATCAAACACCACATTCTCTCAGATTCCAGCAAACACTTTATTCTGCTCATTAATGTCTCAAAACTGTTGGAAGCCAAAGCCTGAAAAAGTCCCTCAGCAATAAATGTGAAACATTTCACAGAAAAACACGAAAAAACTTGCAAGAGGATCTGTTTCTGTTAACTGAATTTCTGAACATTTTTCTTTGGTGAAATCCCCAAACTTGAATAAATTAGACACAGCGTCGATAAAAATAAAAGAAGTAGTCTGTGAAGAATATCCCCGCAAAAAAGGGATCTGTTGAACAGTCAGCCAGATCCTGTCAGAACAGGAGAAAAGAAAGATGAATGTAAAAATTAACTGTGAAATATTTTACTTATTTATTTACTGATCAATTTCTTACTGGAAAAAAAAAACCAAGCTTACTGGTGCAGCCACACGGAAATGGTATGCGCTGTCAGAGAATGGGGCAACAGGGAGGCTCCAAATGTGCTGATATCCCTAAATAATGAATGAGAGAGATCCATTTCATAATCATACTCCACACTGCACTGGGAGGAGCACAGGCCGAGAAGGCATTTCCTTGGCGACTGTAGGAGAGGTGTTTGCAATAACAGCTTTGGATAGGTGTCACTAGAACAGTCTGCAGCTTCTAAAGGACACGAAGAGGCTGAGGCAAGCTCAGGTTCAGTGTGTCCCTCCCTCCTCAGAGGACAGAGACCACAGTTCTAAGCATACTTCACTGGAACAGAGATATAAGGTCAAGGAGCCAGAAAATATTACCTGTGTCATCTCCTGGAAGACTTCTCCTTGGCTTTGGATCTCTTTGATTTCCCTTTTACTATGGAAACATATATTTCCAAGGGTGAATTTGCACTGGAAGATGATCAATGGCTCTGTTGTGCTTCAAGACACAAAAGAAAGAGAGGACAAATGGAGCAGCAGTTCCCAGCTCCTACCAGGCTACACCCCAATATAAAGAGGGCCTGTTGGGAATGTAACTCAGAAATCCCTTTGAAGTTCACAATAGGCATTTTATTATACAAAGGTTAGTGATCCCAATAGACTAGCTTACATCTCATTATTACAGAAAGCAAGCCACCCTCAGATAACTACTGAAATACCATACAATGATTTGAAAAAACCTAATGTCATGACTTAGATCACCTCACTTCAGAACTTAATATTTCCAGAGATTTTAAAATAATCTTTGGACATATTCCTTCTCTTCACACTGATAGCTAAATTTACACTTACCTGAAGTGTCTAAGATTTTTGATTCTGCCAACTCCTGCTCTAGGTAGATATTATTTGAAATAACAAGGCAAACAAACATAAGCAGGGGTTTAGGGGTGTCCCATGAGAAATGACCAGGTTTTAAAGTTATCAGAGTAGAAGGCCTGCAAGAAAGGATGGTTCCTCTCTGGAGACTGACTCATTAATCATCACTAAGAGGAAGAGATCCATCTTTCTTTGGAAACAATACTTTTGCTCAAATAGGAACAATTTATAATCTCAGTTGAGTTTACAGTCATTCCCTCCCTTATCCCTGGGGAGGACAAGTTCTAGGACCCCCCAGCGGATGCCTGAAACTGCAGATAGTACCAAACCCTATGTAGACTGTTTTTTCTTACACATACACACATATGATAAAACCTAATTTATAAATTGGGCATGAGAGCATTGGGTTATGAGAGCATTAACCCAATCAGTGAATTAATCCCCTAACAGGGATTAACTGAGTGGTAACTGAAGGCAGGTAGGGTATGACTGGAGGAGGTGGGTCATTGGGATCATGCTTTTGGGGTACATATTTTGTATTTGGCCAGTGAATCCTCTACTTCATGGTGGCCATGTCTGAAACCTCTTTCCCTTTCCACACTCTTCCACAAAGATGTTCTGCCTCACCTCAGGCCCCAAGGAATGGACTATTGACTGAGACCTCTGAAACCGTGAACCTCAAATAAACTTTTCCTCCTAAAATTGTTCTTGTCAGGTCTTTTAGTCACATCAGCACAAAAGCTGACTAAAACAGTGGTTGACCATGGGTAATTAAAATGGTAGAATGAGAAACTGTGGATAAGACAGGACTATTGAATGTGTTATTTTAAAATCAACCATATTTTTAAAACGGTTCATAAGCTAAAAGGCCTGATTTAATGCCTTGAGGTGATCTTCTGCCACTTCAGAAATTATAATGTATAATCTTATTTCCTTCCTTGAAAGCTAGAAATGAGTAAGGAAATGCTATTCCAGGTCACTTAAGCTAGGGAATAGTACATTTAGCTTGTAAGAATAGTACATTTAGCTCTCTCTCTGCCTTGAAAGATGGTGGATTCTGTCATGAAACATTAGCTGCTTGAAACAAATCTTTCCAAGGGAAGCAGTTGAGCTGAGCCTCTTCATATGGGCAAAGCAGATGAGAGAAGGTATACAGTGAGACATACAGTGAGGCCCGAGTGAGACAGAGGGGTGATGGAGGATGATGGAGGGGGAATAACTGAGGTGGGGAGGACTGAGGGAAGGGAAAGACAGGGAGGAGAGAAAACATGGAGGAGGAAAAAGGAGAGACTAAAATCAAGAGACATGATTTCTTCATGGCACAATTTTTGAGCGAACTGGGCTGAAAAGCAAATTATTTAAAATATTAGATAAGAATAGGTTAAATTAGAGTTCTGTGATTTTGAAGGGAAGGTAGTAAATTAAAATTTACCATTTACTGAGTGCTGTGAGTGGTGTTATGAGTCAGGAAGGGACGATGCTCTTCCACATCTCCTCTCCCAGGGGACACAGGAGAGGGAGGGCTGTGTTGGAAGCCCAGGCCAACCACTTTCTAGCTGTGTTTCAGAACACATTTTTTTTTAACCTCCCTAAACGAGAGTTTCCATCTATAAAACATAAACTGAAAAAATGCCATCCTGGGAGGGTTGTTTTGAGGATTCTACGGCCCAGTATTAATGTGTACAATACCTGGCACAGAGCCTGGCTCAGCAAATGGCAGCTGCTCACTTCCCCAGTGTTAACGATAATTCCCCTGCAGCTCTATGTATCATGGCATAATGTAATACTCATTTTATGGAGGAAAGCTTAGGGAAGATAAGTGACTTTTCTAAGATCATAAGATTAGTGACAGGGACATAATCTGAACCCTGGTCTGCCCAATTCCAAACTCTGGCTCCTCTTTTTATTCCCTCTAGTCCTGGAGCAAAGGGGTGGTACCTGCATTAATTAGCATTGCTACCAGGGTTTCACCAAAATATGCAGGCCCCCCCCCCATTCAGGGGCCAAGTTATTATCAATGTCCCACTCCAATGTGAAGGGAGACTATCAGAAGTTTGTAGCCCATGAGCATGGAACCAAAATCACTCCCACCTCGCAGGGGTGAGCGTGGCTTCCTTTCCATTCCCTGGAGGAACATGGGTGTCCCCAGCTCTCATTCTGAAAACCTTCTCTCAGCTCACCACCTCTCCACCCATCATTAGTAAATGCCCACGGATGGCTTTCTACCTCCCAACTTACTGAACAAATTGTGAAGTAAATTCAGACATACTGTTCAATTAAAAACCAAGCTTGTATTTTATACCATGTACTTACTTGATTTCCAGAGAGAATTTGACATTAGTAGGTGTGTACTTATTAACAGGAATATTGTAATTATAATGTCCAGGTCTAAATATGAAAAAATTAAAACCACAAATCAAAATATGCAAGAAAGATGTCAAAAGGCTTTTTGCCACTCACTATTTATATGGAAACTGTGGAATATTGTATAATAAACAATAAATATAGGCAACTGAGTTTAACCTGGTATAGTATTTTGGTTTTCAGAGACATACTTGTCAAAGTTCAGAATGATCTCATTCATATCTTAGTATAAAATACACCATAAAGATTATACTTTTTTAGAACATACAGAAAAAAAAAAATCAAATCCCAGACCAAATATACAAAATTAAACACAAAGGAAATGACTTCAGTCCCCATTACAAAGATACAGATTTCAAAATGAGGCAAAGGTCTCAGACTCAGGTTTCCCCTGGGAAGGAGGACTGGTAATAATAAATGCCCATTTTCAACCTTAAATCATTTCCTTCAAAACAATGGATATGTTTTCAGCCTTATTTTTTTTCTCTTTTTTGGCACCAGGAATTGAAATCAGCCCTATTTTGTGTTTTATGTAGAGACAGGGTTGCTGAGTTTCTTAGCGCCTCATCATTGCTCAGGCTGGCTTTGAACTCGTGATTCTCCTGTCTCAGCCTCCCAAAGTGCTGGGATTAAAGGCATGCGCCATCGCGCCTGGCTCAGTCTTTTTTTTTTAACCTGATAAAACTTAGACTTTAAGTCAATGGTCCTGAGTTATAAAAACAACCTATATGGAAATATAGGAAAAGGAAATATGTACTTTTAGAACCTGAATATACTACAATTATCATAGCCCTGATTACCATTTAGTAATGAAAAAAGTTTTAAGATAGAATTGTTTATCCGTAAGTTTCTCTCCAGTCTTCAAATTTAAGAGATACTTGGGGAAGTGGATAGTTCCACTGATTCATCTTATAATGAAAAATCCCAGGGAAAAATATGGCATATTTGTATCTAAAATAAAATGTTCCTTATGACTGGTCATCCTGTGAATTATATAGGAAAATAACCTAAAATGAATTATAACCAACTTAATTACATGACGAACTAATTTAAAATCAGGTAAGCAGGAAAAAGAGCTAGTCATTTTAGATTAAGTTGCTAAAAATGTAAAAACCAAAATATAGGGAATTGAAAGAAGTGGCATTTCACAATGTATAGAAATATCAAAATAAAACATCACATTGTGCACTTTGAATACAGACAATTTTACTTTACCTCAAAAAAAAAACAAAAAAGGTAAGAGTCCTACTTGTTTACCAAATTGAAAACAGTGTTCTCTCAGTGAATGAATGTATTAAAAATATATGCAGAGAGAAAGATCTATCTTGGGATGAGGAATGTTTTGTTCCACTATGGAGCTTAGATGAATGGAATTCATTTCCTATTATGTGCCTCCCAATATCTGCACGCTTCACAGCAACCCAGCTCAGTTGAAAATAGTCTCACCTTATAGATGAGAAATGAATATGCAAAAATAAACATTTTGCCCAAGTCCTAGGATTTGAGCCTGAATCATCTGATTATTTTTTATTATATCATCCTACATTAATTAATATCTGCCTCTGATACTTATTACATGAGTGATCTCAGACAAACTTTTTCAAGTTCACTGAAAACTACATAATAGGGATAAATAATACCAACCTCTTAGGGCTTTTGTGAGAATTCTGTGTGATATGAATAGATGCACCATAAACAAATTATAAAGCACCAAATAGTTATTTTTATACTTCAGGCCATCAACTTAGAGCCAATTTCTATCCAGTTGGAAAAGAAATAAGGCTAAAAATCCACAGGATTTGTGACACCAGTTCAAAATATAGGCCTTGCTTTAAAACCCAATGGACACTAAGTAAAACATTTACCAAACTAAGAAAAAAAAGAGTCACTCCCCATTCTTAATGCCAATAACCTGCATTTGTGCTTACCGGAGTGTCTTGCATTCTATCCTAGATGTATCATCACCTCATACATGGCATATGACACTGCAGATGGATGTTGCTGATAACTTTTGCAAAATCTAGATTTTTTTTCTCCTTACTGAAAAAGCTAAGTCATATTTTTTCCAGCAATTAAAATAATGATAGCCCTAGTTACTAAAATATACAAATGTCAGCTCACTCATAACCCGGAGCCATGAGTAGCCATGTCTATCTTTCTTGTCTATAAAATTAATGAGCAGCTCTGTGCCTGTGGCATATGCCCTCAGAAAGTCAGCCTCAGAGATGCTTCCTAGGCATTTTGCTTTGGACTTATCCATTAAAGCAGGAGACTGGAATCACTGGGGCTGTGGTTTATTGACATTTGCTAATACCAACCACTCTATGATTCCCTTCTCCACCATGTAACCAATGTGTTTTCACTTAAGGAGTAATGTAAGCACACATTGATTTCAATATGTAGCTTTAGATTTTATTCCAGTCTCAAAACTGGAGCCCTGAGTAAATTCTAGAAAGAACCAGAGCATATTGGGGAGGCTCACCTACCCACACAGAAGGCTTCTACTGCAATACCGGTGATCTATTATTTGCTGGATTTCCATAATCTGAATAGAAGTAATGGTTGTATCAATCCCTGAATTGAGAAGAAAGAGAAAACAAAGTAAACTCTTGTGCAGGAAAAGAGGTCTATGCTGGAACAGAATATAAAATAAGAGTTTCCCAGATAAATGGATTCTATTTGCATTCAAATGGAAAAAGGAGGAGGAGAAGGGGTCAAGGTTTGTTTGTTTGTTTTTTGGTATAGTAAATTTTAAGAAAGCCAATAAAAATATAGGCTCCAGTAAACAGCCTCCATAAGATCCAAAAGAATTTCTGGACCATGGAAATCCTATTAAGTTGAAATTTTGAAAATGGAGGTAAAACATGAAATGCAATCTGATTCTGAAAACAGAAAACGAACTAAAAATACTGTCAGAATAAAAGAGGAAAACGAGAACTTTAAATAAATTATTTAAATCCACAAAGATCAGCCACAATTTGTCTGGTGGTGAGTGACCATTTTTAATGCCTCATTAATGGTCAAGCTGGCATCGATTATAAAAACCTAGCCCTATGAGGGTGTGTGGCAGATGGGTGTATAGCAGGTGTGGTACAGCCTTTGTTCCTGTTTCCCACTCCAGTAGTGCTTTTGCAACGCATGATTCTACCTGGCCCCACAAAGCCCAAAAGAATGTCATTTAAATGTCAACTTACAGTCACTCTGCCAGTCAGAGTGGATGAGCACATCTCTTGCAGGAAACAAATTGCTTTTGTCTTCTAAAGAGGAAAAACATCTGTCAATCTAGAGAGTTTGTTCAGGATGAGAATAAACCCTGTAAGTCCTAGTTTGTCTCTGTAAGTTGAATGTTTCCCCATCCCTTCTCTGTTTTGAGTTGAAATGCTCATTCCTCCAATCATATATTGAAGTTCTAAACCCATTCCCCAAAACGTGATATTATTTGAAGATGAGGCCCTTACAGAAGTGATTAAGTTTAAATGAGGCTGTTAGAGTGGTCTAATCCAACTTGACTGGTATCCTCATAACAGCAGATTAGGACAAACAGGGAGACACCAGGGCACTCAGGCCCAGAGGACACAAGAAGGCAACCATCTGCAGACCAAGGAACAAGGTCTCAGAAGAAACCAGACCCTCAAAAACCAAGATCTTGGACTTCAAGCCTCCAGAACTATGAGAAAATAAATCAAGGGTAACTTATGCAACAGTAGCAAACTAAGACACCATTCCAAATTGACCCTGTAGCTCACAGCTCCTTCCTTTCAAATGCCATACCACATTTTACTGCATAATTGTCGCAGATTTTATACCAATTTTTTTTGGCAAAAAAAAAAAAAAGAGGCGCAACCACTATGAAAAGCTTCAAAAAAAATTGTGTCAGTATTACTTAAAAATCATTTATTACTAAACCGTCTTTGGTGCAAGATTATGATGCACAGAATACTCATGAATACATGTTAAAACTGAACAGTCCAAATCAACGCACATCATTTCTTCATGACAGTTTAGCAAATACTTATCTGGTCTGAAAAAAGAAAAAACAGTTAACACATTAGTCATTAGCGATGTGTTGCATTATCATCAAAATATTACATTTGAGAAAATTTACTACAGTGTTGTGAAGTATGGACTTAATCTTCCATGTCCGAAGATGCTGCACCACTATCTTTGGTTTGGTTATGGGACACGTGGTCCTCAGCCTCACTTGCGTATCTACCATTAGTACTGCAGCGTGCTACACAAAGCGCACAGGTGGGCTTTCGGAAATACACTGACAATACGCTGTGCTGAGAATTCTAGCTGGCAGCTTGTGGCATGTGAGAAGACAAATGCACATCCATATGCCACTGTGGAATACATTTGCTCTTTACCTTTTAAGCGACTTGATGAACAGAATTATACCATGTGACCATTACATGAGGAAAGGTTATAAACCAATTTTTACACTGAAAAAAAGAGTGCAACGTTTATGCAGTGGCGACAATTATGCGGTTAAATATGGTAGCACTTATTACTGAACCACCCATGTGGCCATCAATCAGTGACCTATGGGTCACTATACTCTAGTGTATTATACTCAAGTGTGTCTCTGTATTTTCACTTAACTTTTTTTTTTGTCTGTATTTTTGGCCATTCAAAATGGGGAACCTCTATTAATATTCTGAATCTTCTGAAACTCCTGGCACAACGTCTTGTTCCTATTATATATATTATGTAAATCACTTTTCTCTGATTAATAACAAGCTAATGCTAGTTTTATTTCTCATTTAGTTTCTGGATCAGTAGTATTGATGATCAAAATCATTAAATATAGATTGTCTGGATTCTTTTCCATGCACCTTAGTGTTACTATCTCAGGATTCTACTTTTCTGCTGAATTTGTGGGGAGGGGATCATTATAAACTGTGGCAATAGAGCTACAGATCCACCTTGCTTCCGCTGAGCTGTGTTTTCAGGTTATTGGAGACAGAGACCCCCTATAAATAGGATTTAGAATCTGACCAGATAAAGTATTTTTTATAAAATAGTAGGGTTCAGAAGAGAGAATAATACAGATAACAATTATGAAAATGGTTTTTCAAAAGTAGAAAATAAATTTTAAATCCTCTAAAAACACCTCCAACTTGTCACTTCTCAGAAGCAAGACTCCAACTCTGAAAGGCTGCTTATTGGAAAGCCATAAATCTTTCTGGAGTCATATAGGAATAGCTCTCAATTTACAAATGCCTTCCAGCAATATTCACTATGAGCTTATTATACATTCCCAGTGATTTTCATTATAAAATTGGAGATATAATTCACAATTGGCACCTGAGATCTCCCAATAAACTAAATTAGAAACTTATGGAGAGGAGAGATTTAAGATGGTGTCCAACCAAAATATATTCGGCCATGGTAGAAGGTGGATATTGTACTACTTATAAAACTGTGTTGATGGCTGAGTTCCAATACAGCATCTCAGATACCTTTCTTTTGTTCTATTAAACCAGATTCATATCAGGAAGTAGTCAATGAACCCCACCAATCAGTGGCTAAGTCTTTTAACACAGAAGGCCATTTTCTTTTGGCCATTTGCTCTTCTCAGAGTTCTGGTCTCAAAAATAAAATGAGCATAAATTCCAGATGCCTTTTGCCCTGTGATTTTTTAAAAAATCTCATCAACTCTTGCAATCTGGAGAATTCCATAGATTTTACCCACACACAATCTTTGCTTTTTAAAATCCAACTTTTCTGTCTACGTAAGTCTTTATTGATTCCATGGATTAAAATCCAATCTATTGCATTCAGTTGGTTCCTCAGAGTGGGAGCTCAATATTATAAAATGCTTTCTACATCCTGACTAGTCTTACCCAAACCTTTAACCAAATGCGTATGGTAGGGGTAAGATCAGGGCAGGAGGGCAAAAATAACTTTTCAGAAAGACACTTCACAGAGACATCCATAACCAACTTAGAAACAAAAGAAAAATAACGTCTTGAGCTCAGCATGTCATAAAAATGCTGATGTCTCTTCACTTATTTTATTTGTAATCTTGCTCCTCAGGGAGAAGTTTCATAAATGTGCTTTGAGGCTAGATATTACTCTGCATCCCACTGAGAGTTTTTCTAAAGTTCTTTTTTATTCCTTGAATTTCTTTTTTATTTTTATTTCTTAATTTTTAATTGGTCTTTAATGTCTCAGAAACATCTGGTTGGAAATAATAGTTGCCTGACTTTCTCTTCTTTTGTCTTGAGGAGCCCCACAGTTGTGCAGTGCCATGGGCAAAAGAGAAGGAAATACCAGCAGCAGAACAAATATCTTTTCTCAGATCCTCAAAATATCCGGCATCGGGGACATCTCAATGGGAATGGGCGAACTTGGAGAGGAAGAGAATACAGAAGGAGCTTTCTAGAGCCATATAGTAGGTACTTTCTGCATCTTCTAGAGTTGATCTCAGTTGATCTCATTTATCCAAATAAATGGAGACAAGTTGGTGGATGTAAAGCAACCCAGGACAAGGAAACGAGGAAACAGATTCCAGTTCTAACTTTGCTGCTCACTCAACTGGTGGATTTTTTTATCTGTTTGTTTCTTTCTGGTTGGGTTTTAAATTTTCTTAATTGACACATAATAATTGTCCATTTTTATGGAGTACAGTGTGATATCTCCATACATGTATACAATTTGTCATGATCTGATCAAGGTAATTGATATATCCACCACCTCAAACATGTATCTTTTCTTTGTATCCCAGGAACAATCAAAATCCTCTCTACCCTATTTGAAATATACAACTAAACATGGTCAACTGGAGAATCTGAGGCCAGATGCTTTGCCTCCATTTCATCAGCTGTAAAATGGGTAAGTTAATATAAATCAGAAGTTCTGATCCGAGGCCTTTGAAACCCTAGGGAATTATATAAAAGGTCTATGGTACTTTCTGTGGACTTGAAAAAGAACATCTCTCCCAAGATTTGTACTATTTTTCAAGTAGTTGGATTAATAAAAATAATTCAATTAAAAGCTTAACTGTATATCCAGTTAACTGTATATCCATGTCAGGAGCAACAAATGAACTATGCGTCTATGAACTGTCCAAAGACAGAGGTGTCACCTCCCTTAGGAAATTGCCTGGTGCAAAGCTGCTGACTGAAAGCCACCCAGTTGTATGGTGATACCCTGTTCAAAGAGAAATTCCTTGCTAGCCAAGGAATTTTATTAATTCATAACCTTGGGCTCAAACATCTGCTGCCTAGAGGTAGAGAATTATGGGCACAAGCTGATAAGTTCTAATTGGGCTGCTTTTATCCTCCACTTTGGTTTATCTTGAAGAAGCTTTCTCATAATAAATCCACTAATGTTTAAACCTATATAATAAAGATGCCAGGCTTGCTCAGGGTCAGTCTCAGAGGCAGTCTGACACACCAAGCCCTGGCCTTTTCTCTACTTTTGTGTCTGTTAGTCTTTTTCCTAATCCTCTTATCAACCAGTTCATGTAGCCCTGAATAACCTGTCATGCAGGATGTGACAGTTACATTTTTCCTTTATGTTTTTCTCAATCAAATAAATCATTATCAAAGCATGTTAATAATGGATTCACAAGGTCATAAAAACAGAATATCACTGGCATATCTGCTCTCTGACATTCTATAACTCTAAGTCCTTAAAAGTTTCCAGGTTCCAGTGCAAGAGATGTGGCTCAGTGGTACAGTGCTTGCTTAGCATGTGTGAGGCACTGGGTTCAATTCTTAGCACCACATATAAATAAAGGTCCACTGACAACTAAAAAAATTTTTAAAAACATTTTTTAAAAAGTTTCCAGGTTCCCTGAAGATGAAAGTGAATCAAACATTTCAATCCTTCTCTTTTTCTCCAATTGAATGAAGAAAAAGAGAACAATTTTCCATGTGTGTCAGACAGCCTGGTAAATTGAACTTAAATTTTATTTTCAGCCAGAGAAGCTGCTAGTTCTATCTAGGTGAACACAGCCAGGCACCTTGGATTAGATCTTATTTCTTTAAGAGTTTCGCTAGATATGGAAACAAGATTAGCAGACACTCATTGTCCCAGAAAGGAGAGCAGCAAACCTTTATATGGTTGATAGGGACTGTTCTCAATATTCTCTTGATGCCATTCCTACTTGGAGTGAATTAACTCAGGGTCAAGAAACACTTGAAAATGAAGATTGGACCAGTCCACATCCTCTCCTTGTTCAGAATTCATTGCTATCCATATATCTTTCATAGGTGGGATGGTCCCTTCTGAGAACTGTTCTCAAAAAAGGACATCAAGCATCCCTGGTGAGGACACCCAAGGTGAGAAAAAGGTTTGTCAGCCACAAGTTTCCACATACTTTCACAAGGGATGAAGGCTTTAGGAATGTTTGTGATAGTACTAGTTTTTTTTTTTTTAATATTTAAAAATACAGAGATTATGATGACTGAAACTAATCTCTTCAAAATGAAGCCTTATCTTCATTATGTAATGATGTTATCTGTTCAATCAGTGTTTTCATGAGAAAAACAGTACAAGCATTGCCTCTTGTAGGTGTTGAGGGTGGTGGGGAGGGTTGTCTGCCTTGGCTTCTTCACTGGGAAAAAATGGGGACAATACAGTGCCTATCTTGCAGGCTTGAGGGGATTAATTGATTTATTGATGTAAGTTGCCATGACAGTAGAGGATTACCTCCTTTTACCATAGTCATGATGATTTGTAAGAGTTATTTATCCAAGACTAGGATATCAAATAATATCAAAAGGAAAGGAATTTACATTACCGCCTCAAAACTTTATCCATGACCATATTCAGTGGGTCAGCTATTAGAACTTCCTACAAATATTTTGGCTCATCTTCTCAAACACATATTAGGTTTGCATTTCCCCATCCATTTGTAAATTAGATATGACTAATATGACTTTCTTTGGCCAATAAAGGGTGAGCAGAAGTGATGTGTGTTGTGCCTGGGTAGAAGCTGTAAATGCCGGTGCAAAACATGACTTGTTCTCTTATGACTACTACAGAGATTGTGGGAATGTGTACTGAGATGGAATCTCCATCTGCTGGGTCCTGAATGAATGATGACCCAGAGCCCTCTTTTGATCCACATTTGAAATACAGAGTGAGTCAGAAATAAACTTTTTCCACATGGAGATACTACTATTTGAGAGTTGTTTCTTTGACACCATCCTAATACAGAAGCCATATTAATATGTATTGTTAGAAGCATTATTATTGAAGTGATTTTAGACACTTATCAATATGTGTATGGGAAACGTCAAAAATAATAAATTAGTATAAATTTAGAAGAATTGCATTTGATCTTACAGCGATGATAACACCAATAATCCTTGATCAAGTTTCTTTAATTTTTTTAACTTGAAAAACAACTGTGTGTGTAAAAGGAAAAGAAAGAAGGTTTTCTGAAAGTGGAATGCCAACCTTGTTTTTCACCAACTTAAAGCCTGTCCTAAAAACTCTAGAGTTTCCAAAGACTCTTATATTTTGCCCTAATCTGCAGAGAACCCAAATGCTACACCAATTTTTAAGTTCTAAATGAGCCAAAATATTAACCTATATGCATATAATTATTTCACTTGTGCTACTATACCATCTTTGCTGGGAATAGGCAAATGAGACCCTTTTCTCTTGGTGAAAATTATAAGAAGTTGAATCTACCAAAATTTCATCCCTGAACAAGGAACTCAATATTATTGATGATTGCCAATTTGGGTATTTGCATTTTTAAAGATTTTGCCACCCCAAACAGAACAATGGAACCATTAACAGATGATCCAAGTAGATATTGAGCAGGGAAAAAGCCTGGAGTTCAAAGCCCTTAGTTGTTCATCTTTTAACATCATTTACCTGCTCCCCGCCTCTGATGAATTTTCTTCTCCTCTTGAGATTGTCTTGGCACAGGACTCTTCATTTCCCAGATGGGGCAGCAGTAAGTCTCCTGACATGGCAGGATCTCACAGAAAGTAATTTCAGGTACTTGTAAGGAGGTCTGTGTGGTTGCCAGTGATGTATGAAGCACTGCTCAGCATGTGGCAGAAGGGAGGGAAGCAGCAATGTTAACTGGAAAGTTCTTGTATTGACATTTCACATGCAAGACAGGCTGAGTTTGAGGGTGAGGAATGCAAAGACCTTACCTGAGGGGGAGACTGTGGGTGGCAGAGTTGTCTCCTGAGAGCTTGTGATATTGCTGGAGGAGAACGCAAGGATTAATGAGAGAGACCTTCAAGAATCTTCCCAAAGGAATACAAGTCTGAACTCTCACCTTGGAAGGAGATCTGGGGCATGCTGGTCTTGATCTTTCAAGCTAAGTATGTAAAGGGAGACTATCATCAAGGCACTGTTAAGGGGGAGAAAAAGCATTATGTGAAAGATTTGTTTCCATATATGTCTCATACATCCAGCTGGCCAAAGATGTACTCTCACCGGCCACACAGATGGGCATGAGGGGGAGGGGCAGCCATAGCTGACAAAAAAACGCCATGGAAACCAGCACAGTTAGGCTTTATGCCCTGGTGAGAAAAAGCCTGAGGCTTCCTGCAGCTCAGAGGCTCCTGGGGTACTCTACACTGATGGATTTTTCCATAGAGCAGCTCTGACAAGCTGTCTCAGAAGGAGCTGTCACTAGTGGAAGATTACAGGAGGAAGCATGTAAATAGCTGGAGGCAGCCCTCTGCTCCTTGCAGGGAAGAGCCAAGGCAAGGTTCACTCCCCACTGGTGAAGGCTGCCCATAGTGCAGTGCAGAGAGATGGAAGGAGGCACAGGTGTAGCCAGCTGTGGAGGCCAAACCCTCAGGCCACCTTTGACATCTTCCTGCTGCCTGTCTTTCCACAGCACCATACACCAAACTGGGCAGACCAAGGGGGAAAAAAATGTCTTAAAGCACACATTTCAACTTCAAAATAACAAAGGTGATTTTCCCTACAATTAGTAGAACTTACATATCGAAATAGAAGCTTACCTTGAAGGTTCTAGGCTTTGGGACACTATACCAACAATGCTCACACATCCAAAGCTTTAGGCTCTTTTTGGGGGCTGTCTTTACCATTCTCAAGAGCTACACAAGAAAGTCTACTCATGTCTTTTCAGTCTTATTGTGTACTTTTCTTGAAACAGGGTCACCTGAATTGACTTCTTGCCAGCTTAACTTCACACCTGGTTCTCCAAACTTGACCTCTTATTTTGTTCCCAAACACAGGTATTAAATTTACCATCATTAAGCATATGTAAAGAAATGTGACACACATTTGAATTCTACTCATGAAGAATGAAGTCCTAAAGTATTAGCAGCAGATGATGACTGCCCATCAGGCTAAGCCCTGCTGGGGTAAAGTAGCACTGAGCCCCAAAAATGCATCAGACAGAATTTGTATTTGGCCCTCGTAATGACTGTGGTCCAGTCTCCCTTACTTGTTCTCCCATGTCTCTCTCTCTCTCCATCTACCTATTAGTAATCCTTGAATCCTTTTTCTGAGTTGTCTTTGGCATCTGCCTCAATGCACAGCACAGAAAACTTCTGGGGCCAGGAATGAAATTGACATCTGCTCTCTTCTTTGGGGGAAACCCTGGTTCAGACTCTTCTCAGGTATACCACAGGCCAGAAATGAGATAAGAAGCCCAATACCTCCCACTCATGGTCTTAGTGGTCAACAATATTGGGATTTATAAGATCCGATAAATGTGTTTTAAAAGCAGTCTCTTCACCTCTAATTAGGTTTCCTATCACCTTTCCATTGGGCTGACCATGTTAAGTGTGTCTGCTCCTGAGTTGGAAATCCCAGAAGACAAGCACTTGGGAGAGTGAGAAACCTGTAAAAATGGGGATTCTGTGTAGTAGCATCAAATTCTTAGGCATCTTCCACAGGGGGCAGTACCAAGTCATGCTATGCTGGGGTTGGAGCTCAGTTGTGGAGCTCACATTTACCAAGCTCAGGGTTCAATCTCCAACATACACACACAAAAGAGAGAGAGAGAGTGCTGTGAGGAGGGAAGAGCATAGAGAGACCTGCTAGGAAGCTGCTTTAGATCAAGGAGCTGGAAACATCTCGGGGGTGAGGGGGCTTCGCTTGCTTTCCCTCTGAATGGTCATCTTCCCTAAGACAAGGCCCAGAAGTCAGTCCTTTCCCAACTCACAAAGCATTATTTTCTTTCACCATGTGACGAGTCAGACTAAAAACAAAAAAAGGAGTCGTCAAAGGCTCAGAGAACACAGGCAAGATGACCAGTAATCAAAGGCCAGGGAGCCACTGGGTCAGTAGCAGGAGCCCAGAGGCAGGCCTAAACAAGCACCCTGCATGCCCAAAGGGGATTCCTCCCACCTCGGGCAGAGTGGTCAAAAGCCATCCAGCTTGCTCAGCAAACACTGTCGTCATTCTTACTACTTTTACTTGATTAAACTGCTCAGGAGATTTTGCCATACTTTCATCACACTGGTTGCCGTTTTATCCATTTTGGTAACCCTATGGCATAAAGTGTTCACTGAAGAATCCAGAAGAATCTTAATGAACATGGGTGATCAGGGAGAGTGGATTCCACCTGATTTCCTACACTCTTCTTCCCCATATGAGAAAGTTATTTGCAAAGCTAAGAGAAACACATACAGAGACACACACAAAAGAGCATGCTGCTAAAACACAACAGATGATTGGAAAAAAAATCGATCACCCTTTATCTCGTATTTAATTGAAGAAAGCCAGTGCTTTTTTCTTCAAAATATGAATTTAAAAGGGGCTCCCTCATCTCTAAGCTATTGAAGGTCAGTGCCTAGTTTTTAAGGGCTCCTTCCTTGTCTTCCAAGTAAATTAGGTCAGTCCCCAGCTCACATGTGAGAAAAGAAAGATGAGAAGGAAAAGAAGACTTGACGTAATATAACATTGAAGTTTTTCTTACCAAAATGCCATCAGGACAATGAGAATTATAACCAAGGTCTGGAAAACCCAGCTAGAACACAAGTGATTTTTTCCTGAAAAATAAACCTACAAAAAAAGTTCATTAATGAACAGTGATACATCAGCACATTAACTGTAAGGGGGAAGGAAGCTGGAAGAGCCGCTCTCAGCAGGGGTCTTTGGTGCCTCCCTTGGGATGGTTCCCAGTCTCGCCTCAATTTACATCCCCCGCCCCCATCTCTCTGAAAACATTCCTTCAAAGCCCAGCCCCAAACCCTCCCTTCCCTTGAAAATCTGGGCTGTAGAAATCTCTCTTCCCTGACACCCTGCAGACAATTGTCCACGTCATTCATTAGACACTTATTCTTGCAGTGTTTCCAGAGAAGACCATCTATAGGACAAGACACTGTAAGAACCCAAATGTCCCTCTTTTTATAGAATACTTTTAAAAATCAAAATATCGTCAAGATGTAAAGAAATAAATCCCCATGAAATAACTTCAGGCACCATAACAAATCATGGAAAGGATTCTGTGGCATAAAACCCAACTAAGCTCTCCTTACAACACACTGGTATCTAATTCTTCCACCTGTTTATAAGGACAACTCTGGACCTGTGTCTTATTTGTTCTTATACCTATCTATTCAACATGTGTTTATTGAGCACCACTATGTACAACTCTATAGGAGATATTAAAATCAGTAAACTACGGTCTCTAGGAAGTGAATGAGACAAACCTTAAAGGCTGATATATATTGGCATAAAAACTTATGTACAGAGAATGGCCAGAGAACTTCAGGACTGACAGCCGAGGAACTGGTGGGAAACTTGGCTGAAAAGTTCTCTGCCCATTCAATGAGGTGCCCATTAATATGAGTTCTCTGCCTTGTATCCCCAGAAGAAAGCAAATGGAATACTCGCATTGCACTGGGTATAATGAATAGGAAGCTCATATTTCAATTGGAAGCATATCAGAGGCTGGAGGCAATTAAGAAATAGCTTCAGCCAGGCGCAGTGGTGCATGCCTGTAATCCCAGAGGCTCCGGAGACTGAGGCAGGAGGAGTTCAAAGCTAGCCTCAGCAAAAGTGAGGCACCAAGCAACTCAGTGACACCTTGTCTCTAAATAAAATACAAAATCGGGCTGGGGATGTGGCTCAGTAGTCGAGTGCCCCTGAGTTCAATTCATGGTACCGCCCCCCAAAAGAAAAAAAATTAGCTTCAATTTGGTCTTTGGTTCCATTTCTTGATTTCTTGGGCTTGTTATCTGATTAAAGAAAATATTCTTCAATGTAAAAAGGCGGAGATTAATTACACATTTTTAAACAAGTACACAAACCCTTTGGCCTATTATAACTGAATCATCCATAAGGACTACCGGAAGTCAATCTGAATATCAAAGTCAATGGTTCATGCCATTCCTGCATCTCAGTGGAACTGTTATGGAGATGTCCTAATGAAGCCAGAATTAGACAGGCAGTCAATGTGGGTAAGTAAGTCAAGGCCAATTTGGGTCTGAGAAGTTGGAGAGGTATTGAAATGTTAATGCTTTCAGAGCCCTTCTTCCACCCTTATCAAGATAACTTTCCCTTGCTCCAACCTGTTGCTAAGGTAACCATTCCCCAGGGATTTTTCCCTTCCTACAGGGAGTTGTTAATTACCCGCCCCCCCTTCCTGCCCAGATCACTCCACATTTGTTCATCTGCTTTCACCTTTTGGCCATCCCACCGAGCATCTCCTGGGCCTAGTCACATATGCAGGAAGGAGAGAGATAAGGGGAAGAGAGCAGCAGAATAAAGGAAGCCTACGACATATAAAAAGGGAAAACACCTGTACTTCTTGGGATACCAGGATAGCAGCGATGGCCCCCTTCTCCCTTCCGGGAGAAGTCTATGTTACCCCTTTTTAATAAGCCCTGCTTTATATGCTTGCCTTGGCGTGCTTTCTAATGTTCAAGCTTCAACATGTGAAGGAACGGAACTTGTCACCAGTAACCTGCGGTATCACTAACAGTATGCTGTACAGAGAAAGAACTCAGTGAAATTTGTTAAATTGGTTGGAATTAAGTAGTGTTATGCAACCTGCTCTTCACAGGGGCTCGATTATTTTAAATCGTCATGATTTTGTTCAAAATCCTTTAACCAAGCATAGAGAAATACCCCTGACCTGAAGTCAGACTTGGAGTCAATCCTGAACAAATCATCTAAATGTCATTGATTCTCATTTTCCTTATGAATAAGACAGGAATAATCAAATAAGATATGCCTATATTTTGGAGTCAATGGGTGGGTCCAATGAACAATGTAATGTTCTCTAATTTAGATGTGTGTAAGAATTACTATGGAGTCTATTACAAACCTAAAGGCTCTGAAAAATTCTGTTTCAATAGGCCTTATCTGTAGATAAGGGAGTAGAGGGCTGGGATTCTATAAGATGTAAGATAATTGAAAGTATTATTTGTGGCCATTTCTTCCCTCTTCCCTTGTCTTCCACATACTTTGAATTCTAACTTGAATTCTTAGGTCCTTCCCACCCACTGTACATGGCAAGAATCACCTGCCTACCTCTTAGCGGTGCAAAAAAGAGGAAAGGAAGTTCAATTGGATGGGTGTTATATCAGGTGACCTCAAACTTTCTCCAGAATGTGTCTTGGCTTGCACTGGGAGCAGCGTGGAAGTCAAGGCCCCATC
Source organism: Xerus rutilus (assembly GCA_028644305.1). Lineage (NCBI taxonomy): Eukaryota > Metazoa > Chordata > Mammalia > Rodentia > Sciuridae > Xerus > Xerus rutilus. The sequence goes on from CM053403.1 coordinate 43,422,086, forward strand.
TGGTAAGGCCCATCAACTGCTCACAGCAAGCACTTTGCTTATTAACATCCCCACCAACCCAAGAGTACCACTCACCACCACACATGTGTTTCAGTGACCCAATAATAACTCAAGGAAGCCCTAAGGAACAAAAGTCACCTAGTGGGTTGGTGATGGCCTAAAAGGGAAGGTCAACTTCACAGACATGGCTGAGACATCCTACCAAAACATCACAAGGAGAGCAAAACATTCCCCATTATTTGTACTTTGTCAAGTTCCCTAAATGATTCTGCTACACATCAGCATAGGCGCTCTAGAACAGTAGGTGTGAACACATCAACTTGGGCGAGCACAAGTCCAGCACTTTCTATGTTCCACACAGTCTTCTGAGTGCTTTGCAGACACCAATGCATGTAATCCTCACAATCATCCTTGATAACCCTGGGAGGCAGCTACGTTTATCATCCTCATTTTAGAGACAGGAGAAAGGAGGCACAGGGAGGCTAAATGTGTCACCCTAAGACTACACACTAATAAGTCACAGAGCCAGGATTTGAATTTTAAAAATCTAGATCTACAATCTGTGCTCTTAAACACAATGCTATGCTGTCTTCATTTTCTGCCCCTAAAAATAAAAGGAAACATTTTACCACTACTGTTATTTTTCCAAAAAGTCTTCATGGCTTACTGAATGAACTAACCTTTCTAGTGATCCAGGAATTTCTGATCCTAGGAAGTATTTTCCATACTTATCTTTATAATCCTCCCTTACCAACTCCCACCTTGACTTTCAGTGTTTTTAGTGTTTTTAGTGTTTTGTGTTCATAGAGCAATAGGTACCTAGCACAATTTAGCAAATTTAATGCTATCAATGGTCTTTGTAAGGTAGAGGCTAGAATTATGTTTCTCAATCTGATTAAGTAATTTGCCCAGAACATTTACATATACATGGATGGATATATAAATAGATAGATATCCATGTATTTATATTTATTGGTACACCAAGAGGCTTGTCAGCAGTATAATAATTTAATAGTTTTTAGAAGAATTGTGAAATATTTCTGAGTCTTTTTATAATACTTCAACAGCATAGCAAGGGGAGTAGAGAGTGAATTGAAATAGTGGCCTGAACAATGGGTCAGCCTTTAACAGGGCATTGTTAGAGTTATGCATATCTTCTCTGGGAAGAGCTACCTTCAGACCAGTGGTGGATAAGGGAGAAAGCGAAATTTCACAGCTTTCTGTGGACTGCGCTGAGGAGGGGGGAGTAACTTAGGAGGGGACTATTGCAGCTACTGGCTCACTGGTCTCTGATGGAGAGGCTGTTCTTCAAGTCAATACATAATTAACCTTCACTTTTTATTGGAAATGTTATCTTATTGATGTGAGTTGTCTTTATTCATTAATGAAACCATCACATTTTAACCTTTGCAAGCAAGTGAATAGCCATCACCCCCATTCACATATTGAGTTACTAAATTTTGAAGGGAAAAGAGGGATTTGAGGATTAACCAAAGTCACTTTGACATCTTCATAAGAAACTAGGTGAGGTCAAGGCAAACACATAGATCTTACAGCCTGTGGCCATTTGCAAGTAGGGGCTACTGAGTTTGACCTGATGGCGACAGTATAAACAAAACTGGCCAAATAATATTTCTGAAATGAATACGTTCTGCATTCTTTTCTCTCAACTTCTTCTCTTTAAGAAAACAGTTAATATCTATTAAAACATTAGTATTTAAAGACCTAAAGTATATGAGATACAAATTAGGAAACTCCACCAACAAATAAATGGGAGAAAATTATTGATCAATTTCTCCGAAGACTTTTATTTCATGTAGGAAATATCATCTCTGTTCATTATAAATTTAAGAGTATTTACCTTGTTGGATTTTTTGGGAATGGCTCTTCTTGGAGAAGATGTACTAACAGCTCTGCTAAATTTGCTTTAAAAAGAGAGAGAAAGAATTGATTATTATTCAAATGCCTCTCTAGGAGCTATATGACAAAGACCCACACTGTCACTAACCCAGCTGCATGACTTTCTTTTGTAATGCAATTATAATTAGAGAAAAGAAAAGTCAAAGCAGTTGAGCTGGTGGGGGGAAGGCACTTGCAAAAAAGTCAACCTTTATGAACATAAATGAATACATCAAGCAATACATTTCTCTTTTCCTCAGAACTAGATCTCAAAAAAATGTGCATTTACTTCCTTAAGTAATAAAAACAAAGAATAAAGTTTTTTCCCTGTAGACAGACTTTGGTGTTCTAAATTTGAAAATGATCACTTCTCTTCATAAAGGAGAAGCCATCCTTTTTCTAAAATTGAGCACTTCCTATAACAACTGCTATTAAACAGAGGCTCATGTTTTGTTTGATTTTTAAAGCAGCAACAGAAAGAATAGAAAAATATCACCTAAAGCAATTATGTTCTAAAACACTCTAAAGGAAGAAAAGGGACTTCATGATCAGAAAGCAATGATTGCTGCTTGATGGAAAAGACCAGTCTTTAGATTCTTGTAGTTATTTAAAGCTCACTCTCTTTTTTGCCCAAATTTTAGTGAACATACTGGACACACCTGATAGAACTTGCTTCACTGGCTGATGTCTTCAAACTACTGAGCCGCTTTAGCCTGGCCAACCTCCTGTTCCATATTTCTAATTCTTCTATTCTTTCTTCAAGGTTGTTGGTTAATTTGCAGAGCTGCTTCACAGCCCCTACATTTTCCATGAAGATCTGGTCCTAAAAAGGAAAATAATGCAGTGTACATAAAGATACAGTTTCGGGCCACCAGGTAACTGTCCATTATCCACCCTAAGACAGTCAGAACACCCCAATGGAAATAGTTATATACCCACAACTTTAAGTTCATTCAAGATAAATCTGGAGAGGTTTGAAGCTGAAAGCAGTCTGCTAAACTGCTGGCTGTGTAGTAAAACTGCTTCTGTTCAATTTGCAATAAAATGGAAATATGTCCTTGTAACCTAAGAGAGAATGGAGCCGAAGGACGTTGTCAAATTCAAGATCCGAAGATTTATTTGCAATAGCTATTATGCAATATTTAAAAGTCATAAAAAGAGTCAGAACAGCCTTCTGAGTGTTGATTTGTGTGTTCATCACTAAATCCCCATAAGAAGTGAATCCAACTCTCTCCCTGGTAAAATGCTTATCCAATTACTGAGGTGAAGCAGGAAGGAAGGAAGACTTGGGCTTTTCTTGAAGTCCTGTTACCTCCTATAGAGGTGAGGCCCCAGGTAAAATGTAATAAGCTGTTTGGACTTCAGTTTCTTCATCTGTTAAGTGAGAGGCTAAGTCTTGAAGTATTTAAAAGTATCTGCTTTAATTAAAGTATTAAAGTATCTGCTTTAATCTCTCAAACACTATCATGTTTGAGATGGGCAATTTACATTTTAACCTAACTCTCAAACAAAATTACACACACACACACACACACACACACACATACACAGTTCTTCTAGTTCCAAGAAAGATGCTGACACATCAGAAAGAGAAAGAAAAGAGAAATCAACCAAATCAGAGAGCCCAGACCATCCTCCCCAATACCCACATACTTCAGTTGTCTTATGCGTCTGTCTCTCAGCCACAATAAAAAACCTGGGACACTCTTGTCAGCTGGCATTCTGACCCCCTGATCTCTCCTCTCCCAAAGCACTCTTTTTGCATCTCCAGGAGGCTAGTCCACTACCATAAAGAAAGGAGCTTCAGGCCAATGGCTCTAGACTGATTGTGGTTAGGAGGTCAAACTCAGGGTTGCTTGTCTTTGAGATTCTCACTGTGCAAAATCAAGCTTTAAGAGAAAAAGCTCTGGAAAGTGATCATTCAGAGTGGAATCAAAAGCTGAACCTTATCAGATTTAAGGCGTAGTTCATGTGGTTTAAAAGATATGTCTTGTGAAATACTGGAGACTCTTAAAGTCTCAGAGTAGTCACGGAGCTCTAACGAAGCCCCATGTCTCCACGCCTTGGTCTCTACGTCTCCTTTCCTTATTCTAGTAGTTACCTTTGAAAGAGATGTCTTTCTCAAGGCCAGTCCAAATCCCATGGTTCCCAGGACGTTCCCAGAGGCCACTGACCAGAATGCACCCCTCTCTTGTACAGTATCCTAAGAACATGTTTAATTTTGTCACCTGGCCATTTGTGTTGTTCTGGTGTTCTGGGCCTGTCTCCTCACTCAGTAGTGAGTCTGTGGAGGGCAGCCATTTTGTTAACTATGTGCCTATCTCACCAGTACTTAGCACACGCCTATGCCTGTGGGGAATGCTGAGTAGGAACACAAGAAAGTGAATAGGAGGGTACTGAGTGACAGGTTAGAAAAAACAGAAAGTTTTCCTATTTGGGAAGCAAAATGGCTGAAAGCTTGATCCCTAAGACCTATGCTTACTTTAAGAAAACTCAGAACAAATAAATAAATAAAGATATCCCTGTGTTGGATTCTCAAAAGTCATCTGAAAACCTTATATTTATCCTAAATCTATCCTTTAAAATCTATCCCCCCTAAATCCTACAAATTAATAAAATCATTATGGAATGAAATTTAGCAGTATTTAACAAAATTACATATGTTCAAGCCAGTAATCCTATTCCTAGAAATCTACTCCATAGACCTCACCCCCTGGTGAAAGGTAAGAAGAAGGAGAAGGGAGACGAAAGACTAAAATCAACCCAAAGTACACCAATAAGTGATTTTTATAATAAACTGTGGTACATTCACATAATAGCATACTATGGAACTATATGAAAACTGAATGAAGCATATTTCTATATACTGCTATGGTGCAAAGTCTAGGATATAGTATAGGAAGAAAACAAGAGAGTGTGTATAGTATGCTTCCTTTTGTTTAAGAAAAGAGGAATATACAAAAATATGCACACATTTTCTTGCATTAGAAAAAATGAAGAATAAACCAAAAACTAATTTAAAATTCTTACACATAAGGGAAAGAAGAAATGAGGTGGGTGAAACGAATAGAAGCCAGGCTCTCTGACTATGCCTTGTTCTATAAATTTGCCTTTAGAATAATGTGAGGTTTTGAAATAATTATAAAACATAATTAAACTACAAAACATCCCCTAAAAATAAAAAGCAAAAGCAAACAAAGGAAGCAATTTGGTATTGCGTTTCTGGATTAATCTCACAGAGAGGACTTATTTTAAGTGTCTTAAAAGCACAGTAATTTGTCCATTCTTAGTGAGAGGAGAACCAAAAACAGAAAAGAAATCTTAACTTTCAATAATCATAGAGCCAGAAATAATAGCAATGGATAATACACAAGCATACACTATACCCATTTATAATTGGATAAAACAAATATATAGCTAAGTTAATTATGTTAGAAACTGCAAGTTCTAACATTTTAAAAAAGAGATATAAACATAGAGCCAAACATTAAAGCAAAATTCTAGCAATACTAAATTTAAGTTAGAAATATTACTATGAATTCCTGACAGTCTATTTTTAAATAGTAAACAAAATTTCCTAGCTATGTCCACAAAAAAGAACAGAAAAAAGTATTGCCAACTACTAACAATGAGCACTCTCACTGTGGTCTCTAAATATCATTCTTGCTGAAAGGAATCAGTACTAGTGATCAGTACTATTGGAAAACTAGTGATTCCAGATTTGGAGTAGGAACTCTGTGCAGTGAACCTGGAATGACTTACAACTAAGAAGCTAAAGGAACTATGAGAATTGTGAGATGGCATCAAAATGACTCCAGAGGCAACTGAATAAAGTCCCCTGAGCCAAAGATGGGACATCAAAGGACCAATCACTGTAATAGATCAAAGAATCAAATGTGTTTTAAAAGCATCCAAAATCCTATTCAATTTTTTGAAATATTGTATCTTTTCCCTTTGGAGGATAATAGAGGTTTAACTCATTTTTATGAAATCTTATGAATAAAAGAAAGAATGAAGCTTTATCCTTCTTTTCCTGCATATCAGCTACCTAATTAATAAGAGAAAGTTCTTCATTTTAGAATTCCAGAGAATGAATGAAAAACATTTGTTATGGTTTAGATATTAGGTGTCCTCCAAAAGCTCATGTGTGAGACAATGCAAGAAAGTTTAAAGGCGAAATGATTGGGTTATGAGAGCCCTAACTCAATCAGTGAATTAATCTCCTGTGAGGATTAACTGAATGGTAACCAAAGGCAGGTAGGGTATAGCTGGAGGCATTGGGTCATTGGGGGTGTGCCTTTGGGGTACACATTTTATATCTGGCAAGTGGAGTCTGTGCTTCCTAATCATCAGGTGAACTTCTTCCCTCTGCCACACTCTTCTGCTATAATGTTCTGTCTCATCTCAAGCCCCAAGGAATGGAGCCGGCTGTCTATGGACTGAGACTTCTGAAACCATGAGCCCCAAATAAACTTTTCCTCCTCTAAAACTGCTCTTGTTAGGTCTTTTAGTTACCGCAGCAAAAAAAGATGATTAAATCAATGATAAAGTACCAATATTTTCTAACTCCTAATAAAACAATGGATCTAGGCAATGATTCTCAAGGGATGCTAAAATCATAAGTATATGTTTGTTTCTTTGTTTCATACATACACTGTTTTTATATAAAACAATTGGGGAAATTTCAATATCAACTGGACTTGATATTAAGAAATGACTATAAATTTTTAAGTATGATAATGGTGTAGTGATTCTGTTTTTAAAAGGTAGTCCTTCCCTTTTAGAAAAAATACTAAAGCATCTATAACAAAATGATATTTGTGTTAGTCAGCTTTTCAATGCTATGACAAATACCTGAGAAAATCAGCTTACAAGGAAGAAAGATTTGTTTTGGCTCACAGTTTCAGAGGTTTCAAATCTTAGTCACTTGGCCCCATTGCTTTTGGGCCTGTAGCAAGGCAGAACAGTACTATGGTGGGAAAGTACCTGGTTGAGCAAAGTGGTTCAACTCACAGTAGTTGGGAAGCTAAAAAAGAGGCAGGAAAGGGCTGGGTTCTCAATATCCCCTTCAAGGGCACACCTTTCATGACCTAACCTCCTTCCACTAGGCCTTGCCTTCTAAAGTTTCTATCACCCCTCATCACCAGCCCCTGCCAAATGTTACAGACTGGTGACCAAGCCTTCAACCATGGCCTCTGGGGACATTTACAATCCCAACCTTAGCAACATTGGAGTTCACTTTACATAATCCAGCTGATGGAAAAAGGTAGTTGGCAGGGGATTTAAATAATACAGGATTGGATCAGAATTTGCAACTGGTATCTGAGTGAGACATACATTGGGGTTTCATTACTATTTTCTCTAATTCTATATATATTTGAATTTTTTACTAAAAAGATGTTTAAAAATAAACAAATGACAAAACAAACAAACAAAATCTCCTGACAAAAGTTCTAACCGTTTGAATCCCGGTGCAGATTTTCTTTGACTTCTAAATTTGTTTTAATAAAAATAAGGCATAAATCATGAAGATAAGAACAGCAGTCTGATTCTAAATCATAATGAATGTTACATGATTATTTACTATGTTTATACTGTAGACAGCCTTATTCCATAATTATAACCATTATTATTTACGGTGGATCCCATGGTCAGTAGATGTCAACCCAGCAGTCCAAAACAGAAGCCCAGTCATCCTCTCTGACCTTTTCCTGCAACCTGCTCCTTGACAGGCAATTTATCAGCACTACCTGCTCCATGTCCTAACAGTCCCAAATCTGTCTGCTCCTTTCCATCCTTGCTGGCACTAATTCTACTTTTTTTTCTTAGCAACTGACTTCTTCCTTTTTTAAGTGTAGTATTTGCTTGATACATTAATTTGTGATTTAGCCCAAACCAAAGCGGACCATAAAAAATAATGATGACATCCTCTCTAAACGACAGTGAGTTCTTCCCGCAGAGTCTTCTCCAATGGGATTTTTTATACTGCTTCATGAGAGATGAGCAGTGGCTGCAACTGTCCAGTTACTTGTCAATAATGATAAAAAGCCAGCTCTAATTTCTTCAGCTCAAATTTACCAGCATCATATGTCTTCCAGGTAAGTTCCATAGACAAGAACATAATTCATGTGTTTTCCTATTCAAGGGGAAATAAAGGTGGAGAAGGAATTTACTACTTTCCTGATTATAATTATGACCTGTCCTGACTTTATGGATCCAATGGAATATTACCAAAAAAATAAATTCCGAGGACATGTTATAGGGTTTGACTCTTGCTAGATTACCTAAATGTTCTTATTTCTGATCTCTGTTACCACAGTTGAGGCCAGTATGTTAAAAAATATCATCTACATTTTCTGAAAATGACCTTTCCTACATAGGCAATCAATTCTCTCTAAGAAGATTTTGATCAGGAATGTGCATCACAAACACCTGAGAAATTAATTTTTTTAATACACACATCCAGGTACCCATGTAGAGGGCTGAAATCAGTAGGGCTGTGATGGGCATACACTGGGGCATTTTGAAAAGTTTCCCCATTTGATGACCATCTTTGCTTATAAACATCTTTATAATTAAACCTAATTTAATTACTCAGCTCTGCCCAGATAACAACACTTTTAAATGAGTCTCACTGCCTCTGCTAAAACACAGCTTTACAGTATGGATGGAAAAAATGATTAAACCAATTTTTGCCACCAAAATCTACTAATGAGACTGGAGGAAAAAGTGGCAACTGTTCCAAATCACACAAGAACCTTTTACCCACTGTTTGAAATACTTGCTTTTTGGTCAGCATACATATGGATAGCATGAGCATATTTTCTGAATCAACATTTGGGGCAGTTTGGCAAGTATATGTGCACAGGAAAACAACACAGGCATTTGTAACATCAGAGCTATTTATTTAGCTTAGAATAGGATCTTTTTTATTATTATTACAGCATTACAGTTACACATAATAGGTGAGCTCATTTTGACAAAATCATACATGCCTGAAACTTGATTTTACCCCTCTCCTCCCCGCCCCCCATTCTCCTTCCTCTGTAGAATAGGATCTTATCTAAAGCTTGTCTTTCCCCATAGTCTGCTTCAAACCTATGCTCTAGCCACATTGAACCATTTCCATTCACTGAGCATAGTATGCTTCCTCTAGTGTCTGAAAGTAGCACTGGCTGCTCCTTGACATGAAGTACCTGCCCTCTGCCCCCTTCCTGACACTGGTGTCATAATTGTCATAATTACCTGGAGGGGGCTCATCAAGGACAGGGCCAATATTTCACCTATGGGCAATTTTCTAGCAGACCAGTAACTCATTACATATTTGATGATCACATAAATGAATATTCTCACAGCTGTGGCTTGTGCCATGAGGCACTGAGAGGTCATGACATTGCTCTCTAGTGAAATGAAGAGAGAAGCTAACTTCCCTTTCATCCTTTTGTATAAAGTTTCTCTCAGGAAAGAAAGGAAGGAAGGAAGGAAAGAAGGAAGAATATCCACCTTTCTTTTCCATGTCAGGAAATGTCCATGGAAATGTGGGTGAGTTAAGAAACACTAGTATTCATCATTTTTTGTGCAATGGGTTAGTGCACCAATCCCAAGGATTAGCCCAGGGAACAGGGAAACGCTTTTGTCCCCATCTTCACCTCCAGGGAACTCTTAGACTCTGTTTCTGCAGCACCTTGGACCCTTGCAGGTCTGAAAACAATGAGCTCACATCATGGAGGCACAGCCAGGCAGTGGATTGAATTTCTCCTTTCTTTGGAACCCTATGGCTTGTCCTCTGTCCATTAACACTGGACAGAGCTAACTAAGCCTGATCACAAAGGAAGCCATGAGAAGTTGATAAAGGTCTTTATGTCTTCCCCCAAAAGGAGCCACAGACTTGAAAATTTTGCCTTCTGGTAAATGATGCACCTGATGTTACCTGGACTGATGTTTTATAATAAAATCATGAGAATAATACAACCTTAATTGAGCATTGTAAAAATGCTTGCCGAAGAGAGAGAAACTGTCTTTAGCCAATGGATATATCTGGCAATTGTTTGGGCTTTGAATAAACTTGACTTTGGATCCCTGTCCAAGAATTTATTCTATGGAGAGCTTACCAGGCCTGGACATGGCTTTAAAACAATAAAATCTCTAAACCAGAAAAGCAGACCTTCAAGATAGTGTGAAGCTCTGGCTTCTAGCTGAATTTTTAACAGGTCCCTGAAGGAGAGGCTTCCCTCCCAAACTATTTCTTTTGCAAAGAGGATGGCTCTTGGGCACATTTCCTGGGAGATCATGTATTGACTTCTGCCTCACATGGAAAGAGTACAAGCATCACAAAATTATTCAAAATTATATGTACTGTTGTTGACCTTCTTTTACTTTAGTGTTCTTATTTAATATTTGCTACTTCCGTTTAAATGCAGTTGAATCCTTTGACTGAAACAAATTTCCAGCTGAACTAGAATACATTCACTTTGTTGTAATTATTTGATTTCTTGGCTTCCCAATGAGCTCCTTTGGAAGCCAGCGGTGGTGTCTTGTGATTCCCCAGGGCGAGATCAGTAACATGACATATGTAGTTCATGTGAATTAATGAATAGAATGAATAGAATTAATATTTCTTCATGAAGGACCTGTGATGCACCTATCAAACACCTAAGCATTCTCCTAAACAATAACAGTAGGTGAAACAGACAAAGTAGAAGCAGTCTCTACATTCATAGAGCATATTTTCTAATGGGAAAGACTGACTAATAAGAAGCATAACCAACAAGTAAATAATATAGTTTTAAGTTGTAATTAGCACTAGGAAGAAAGCCAAGGTCTTGAAATAGAAAATAATTGTCATTGTCTCTAGCTATTGCTATAGATTTAGTATTTTTGTTTTTGCAGTACTGGGGATTAAATCCAGGGTCTTATGCATGCTAGGCAAGTGCTCTACCACTGAGCTACATCCTCAGTCTGATTGGTTTGGTTTTTAAGGAAGATAAGTCTACTGGCAATTGCCAGGTTAGTTAGGAGTTCATTATAATAGTTTGGAAGAAAAATGGATAGAATAAAGAAAGGAGCTGAGATACAAGAGATATTACCAAAGAAAGATAATTATGACTATTTGGATGCAGTAGATGAAAAAACAGGAAGCTCAAGAGGTTACCTGTTCTCCCTTGGTTACAATTCAGTCCCCAAGGTCCAGCAATGTCTTTCTGCTTGTCTAAGCTCTTTCCATTCATTTCCCTCCTTGAACCCCTATGTCCAGATGTTCTCTTCCTTCCTCAGAACTGACAGAGTGCTTTATGCAACTCAGTATTCACACTGTCACTTAGAGCTTTATTACTTGATTACCTGTCTCATCACCTTCTCTTTAACTATAAGCTACGTGAAGACAGAAACCAATTGTTACTTAATCCTTGCATGATTCAAATACATGATTTCCCAGCAGGTTGTGACTAAAGGAAAAAAAATAGAATCAATGAGTAAAAAGTACCCATACACTAAATCATAGTAGGATGGCTTATAACATGCAGTCTTATATGAAAAAGAAACACGAATCATGTGAGGACTAATTGCTCAAGATATACCTCATCTTTATATAGACTTAGTTGTGAATTATTTTAAGGCAGTTCTTACCTATATGGGGTGCATTGCTCTTATACTGATCACAGTTGATAATAATGCTCAAGAAATATAACCACTTACTCCCAAATAATTACTAGGAAACTTTTTACTAGTTTCCTAGTAAAAAGATAAATGAACAAGCAAACAGGAAAATTCTCCACTGCTAATCTCCTGGGCCTCTTGCTCTCAGGATCAACCCCTGAGCTCTCTCGCTCCACCTCCCATCACTGAGCCATCACTGGGGCACATGGGAGCCAAGTGAAATTTGTGATAAGCAGTAAAGTACCCCAAATAAAAGAAGTTTATCTTGCAAGGTCATGTCTCCTGTGAAGGGGAAAAAGTAAGCTGCTCATACCAACTCTGACAAACATCACTGTTTTCCAACTTTGGTTAGTTACATGGATAGTCTATAAAGACACAGCTATTCTTTTTCCTATTTTGGCATGAAGTTGCAAATTACTCATGGAAATGATATAATAATCATGAAGAACAATATTTGAACATTTTCATAAACATTTCTAGTTTGCATTTTAGCTTCAGTGAAAATTTCTTTATAAAAAATAATCAAGTAGCCAGGCGCGGTGGCGCATGTCTATAATCCCAGCACTTTGGGAGGCCGAGTCAAGAGAATCGCGAGTTCAAAGCCAGCCTCAGCAATGGCGAGGAGCTAAGCAACTCAATGAGACCCTGTCTCTACATAAAACACAAAATAGAGCTGGGGATATGGCTCAGTGGTTGAGTACACCTGAGTTCAATTCCCGGAACCAAAAAAAAATAGAATCAAGTGATGAAAGAGAAATGGAAAGAAGAATGGAGAGACTATCTTAATCTGAATGCTGCCAGTTACTTCATCATATGAAGCCAAGAAAGTCCTAGCAAAGTTCCTTAAAACAAGCAGCCCTGGAGATGTCAATCAAAGTTACCACATTGCCCACATGAATGGGTAGGAGGCTGGGAAAGCAAGAGGCTCTCCGTGCATCTTGCTCATTTTACAATTAACAAAGAGCACTGGATAAGAGGAGCCACATTCCTTGCATTTCTAATGAGAAAGAATAAAGTAGATGCTCTATTAAGCACTTACAATGTTGTGGAGTGATAGTCCAGTGTTGAGGATTAACTAGCAAATGAAGTCTATCCTCAGAAGAGAGTCCAGAGCAATCCTGGGCTGCTTCTACCTCATCAGGGTAGGGATATGTGCACCTGCTTTTGGTACTGCAGATTCTGTCAATGAAGATGGCCTTAGTGATATTCCCATAGATTACATCACTACAAAGTTCTGCTATGGACAGAATTGCAAATTTTCCATTCTGTGAAAGTCATATTTATACACTGAATCCTGCCTTAGCATGGTTTTCTCTTCAGGTGACACATGAAACTGGCTGCCTGGAACAATAATGCTACCCCTTACTTTCCCAGAGCTCTGGGTTTCCCTAGAAATGAGCTTGGGTTGTAACCTCTCCTGGGAGAAGCAGGGTGGCCCTGGGAACTTCTGTTGCTAATAGTTACTAAATGTTTCCATTCAACTCAAGTGGAAACTGGGAAGATTATGGTGGACAGAGAGGAGAACTAATTATTTTGCTGAGCAATAAGTCATAAGGCTCTGGGAAGATGATATTATCTACACCTTCCAGTTCAGGAACACTTCTTTCCTGAGCATTTTAGAGAAGGATCACATTCAGAAGAGACAGCTGCTATAAGACAGGAAACGCCACTAACCTCCACCTTGGCAGCCTGGTGACAAATTACACTGTGACCTGTGCACTCACCCCAGAGAGTGCCTGAAAATGCAAGATGGAGGGGCCTAAAAAGAAAATGCACAGTTGGCTTCGCTATTCCAAATGCCTTTTGACCAGCGGGGTTGGCAGGACTGGCATCATCTAGAAGCTAGTGAGACCTGCAAGATCTCCCTGAATAAAAATCTGCATTTTGGGAAGATCCCAGTGATATATGTGTACTTTGAAGTTTGGGAAGCAATGCCTCCATGAAATGACAAATTATAAATTCATCTCCACTCAAACATCTCTCCTCACTACTACAAAATCCCTATGACAATCAACCTTTCCTCTGTGCATCAAGTTCAATGATGCAATGTAAAGCAAGTTGGTGGCAGAGTAAATTTACCAACCTTGCAAAAGATGGAGATTTCACAGAATTGACAGCATGGTATCAGGGAAGTACTCAAATCACACACCGTGGCCACAAGTGAGAGACTAGAAGACTGAGACCTGTCACCCAGAGAAGGGGAGCTAAGCCAGAGGCATGATGACATTCCTTCAAAAGAGAATGATTTGAAGGAATTAAGATAGGCCTTTGGTGGGGGAAGGGAGTAAGTTCCATGAATGTCTTTGTAAAAAATGACCTACTTTATGAATATACTCTGAAAGTCCAACAAAATTCCATCAAAAAACTACTCAAAAATAATTCAACACTCTATTCAATCTTTCATCATTCTGAAAAGGATCCCATGGTGTACTTAGAATTTGAGCTGTATTAATAAGATAGATTCTCATAAGTTTTAGTTCTGTTTTGATTCTTTGAGACATGGTCTTGCTCTGTTGCCCAGGCAGGCCTTGAACTCCTGGGCTCAAGCGACCCTGCTGCCTCAGCCTCCTGAATAGCTGGAACTACAGGTGTGAGCCGCCATGACTGGCTAGTTCTGTTTTCAAAATGAAGTCTAATCAAAAACTTTTTGTTGGTGTTTTCATGATGTCTGGCCCTTGTTTAAGAGGATTCATGCTGAGTGGACTTCCCAGAGCTGGTTTCCCTTCAACACTTGCTGAAGTGGAATTCTTACTATTGCATATTCATTTTTCTTTCCCTCTATAGGACTTCTACTTTTTATTATTACATATTGACAAAGCATAGCTGACCATATGTATGAAGTACAAAATGATCTTTTGATTTTTTTAAGACAATGTGGAAAGACCAATTCAAGTTAATCAACCAGGCCATCCCTTGCCTCAGACATTTGACATCTTCCGTGATAGAAATCTCCCTCCATATGTCCCTTCTTTTTGGTGCCTATGGCCAGGGTGGGATAATTGATACCAACTCACTCCACAGCTCAGTGAAGAACTCTTTTCAATGTCCCATTTCCTGGTTAGAAGGGATTTATCTGCAGGGTGAGACTCAGTGGCTGATTACCTTATCCACCATGAGGAAGTTCTCCAGTTTCTCTCCATTTTCACAGGTGACATCACCAACCTCTCTTACAGCTCTGGGCAGGATCTCTTGCACCTCCTGGGCAATCATTCCTGTGTACAAAACACTCCATCAGTTTTAATCCACAACAGACCTTCCAGGAGAAAATGCTACAGGTCTGAATTAGAATAGAATACTAATGGCCGCAGGGCATCTTTGGAAATAGATTCTTATCCCTTCTCAACTTTCACTTTGATCTACATTTCAAGCAAAGAAGCTCTGAGCCAAGAACAACTATAGGATTTAAAGTAGGAATGTCATTTATTTATTTATTTTTTTAGAGACTCTGCCAGATATTGGAATGACTAAACACCTTAAAACCCTTATACATACAAGGCAGGGTGGGCCATTGGCTGGATTTTCTTTTTCTTATAGGAGGTCTTTGTCCCTAAATGTTCCTTTTCTCTTTAAGATTCCTGGGTGGAGAATGGACACCACCTCTTACCCTTTCTCTTACCTAGACCCACTACCTCTTCTCTCCATCCCAAGACTGCCCGATGCTGCGCCTCCCATGGGTTGAGCTGCTATCTGCCCCTGAACCCTCATCTCATGAGCAAAAGGACTCCGGGGAAAAATAATAATATATTTAAAATACACCTCCAGGACCTTGAGATGCAAAAGTGAGGGTGTTTAGTAAAGATGTCAACAGAAATCCTTTAACCTTTCCTGTGCTAGTGACGATAGGTTTCACAGAAGGTGAGTTTCATCATCAGGGTGTTGTCAAATGCTGTAGCACCCAACCACAAAATAGAGAGAGAATTAAAAATTTACTAGCTGACAATACAAAATTAAAATGGGAATTTGTGTGTGTACCTGTTTCGTGGGCAGTGTTTATTCCCATTGCAGATGCAAATTCAGGTCTGTAATCGTATTCAACAATCCTCATTTGGGCTATTCTTCTCAGCTGTTCATTTGTGTCAACCTAATTTAATTAAAGAAGAGCAGATTGCACCCGTTTAGGTATTTGCTATTCAAATCAACGCCCAACGTGACCCAGAGAAATTATGGAATATTGACAAATGGCATTTGTTCTCTTCCAACTGACTTTAAGAGAAATTTCTGGATTGCTCAAAGAAGCCACATTTTTAAGGTTCACATCAGTGACTTCCATCTAATAACTAATAAATTAATCCAGAGTTTTCAAATGACACCTGTTCTTGTGTCTAAAGGTGTTCTCAACTGTCATTGTGAAGTCCTCAAAAAAATATCACTGGATTCCAGAAAAATGGTAACAATCAACAAAATAGAATGAACTTTCCCTAAAGCTAAATGTATTTGAATAAAAGGATTCCCTTTGAAGTTTTGTGTTTTTGGAGTTGGTTTTGGTTTGTTGTTTTGTTTTTATGAATTGATAAAAATAGGAGGATCAATTTTTTAAAATATTTTTTAGATGTTGGTGGACCTTTATTTTCTTCATTTATTTACATGCAGTGCTGAGAATCAAACCCAGTGCGTCACACATGCTAGGCAAGTGCTCTACCACTGAGCCACAACCCCAGCCCGGAGGATCATTCTTAATGACCTTATTTGGCAAATAAAAAATTGGCTGCCCTTTGTTCCCCAAATTTCCTTATGAAACCAGTGGTGTTCTGACAATTAAAATATACTGCCTGGGGCAACCATCCATGTGACAGAAGAACCAAAAATGCTTTTTGTAGTTGTTGTTTTAAGAAACTGCCAGGACTGTCAACTCCTCCCTTGACCTTTCCACAAGGTGACAGGAGAGCTCCTCTGCCATCAGTTAGGGCTCCTAGACCTTCACAAGTCTGGCTGGTTGTGAAGGTGGTGGCTAGAGACCAGTTGGCTAAATGGACTAGTTTTACCTCAGATACTTATTAATTTTGAGCTTACCACTATTTTTATAATGACTATTATCAAGAGCTAAGTTCAATTGATTTATTATTTGTTTGATTCAACTAACATTTATCAATCACCTTCGACATATTATGATCTATTAAGTGTTAAGACTTAAATGATTGTCTTTTAAAAGTCTTGTGGCTTCAACGGGAAGCTAAGCCTATCATATGATTATATTACAACGAGAGAAACTCAGGTGGTGATGGAATTATGATCAGTAAATCACAGATGCTTCAAGGAGGTACCCAAAATATTCTTAGAGGATCAAAGCAGGAGACTTTCTAGAGATGGTCAAGTCCAACCATGATCTTGACTTATTCTGGCTCTTCAAATGTGTTCTGCTTTCCCCTTCAGGACCTTTGTGCCATTGTCCCTGCCTTAAAAGCTCAACATCTTACTCCCTCAGGGACTCCCTCCATATCCCTTCCTCAGAGGATTTCTTGACCTTCAAGACTAGGAAAGGTCCCTATGATCTGATGTGTTCATTGCCCAGTTCTCCTTCAGGGCACCAATCACAATTATCACCAGACAACTAGTTATGTCCACTTTGTCCTCTGTTTCCCTGTAGGCTACATACTCCATGAGAATGAAGACATATTTGAGGTCACGGTTTTCTGCTCATCACTATATGACCAATTTCTTTCTTTCTTTCTTTCTTTTTTTTTTTGGTACTAGAGAATGAACTCAGGGGTGCTCAACCACTGAGTCACATCCTCAGCCCTATTTTGTGTTTTTATGTAGAGACAGGGTCTCACTGAGTTGCTTAGCGCCTCGCCGTTGCTGAGGCTGGCTTTGAACTCGCGATTCTCCTGTCTCAACCTCCCTAAGTGCTGGGATTATATGACCAATTTCTAGTACAACTCTTTGCATGTTGTGGGTGCTTAACTCATAGTTGTTATAGACCCTAATAATTTTAAGAGTCATGAAAAGAGGTAGAGAGGGGTGGCATGGAAAGAATAAACCTGGGATGAGGAATGCTAGGCACAGAGAAAAGCAGAAACCAAGGCCCAAAGCAGCAAATCCCCTGAAAAATGTCTGCATAAGGCAGAGTGTGACATTAAGAATGAGACCATACAGGTGGAGGCCAGAGCAGGGAGGGCCTTCCAGGTCAGGCTAAAAAACAGTAGTCACAATTTTACATTACGCTATGCACACATCTGTCCCTGTGAGCTCCTTTACTCATTAAACAAATATTTATTGAGTAGCTACTATGTGCTGATATTACCCTAAGTACTTGAGATTCAATGAGTATTTCTTATTTGGAGCTTAGATTTTAATAAAAGTTCTCTTCCTTGGGGTCAGGTCTGCATGCTACTCATTTCAGGGCCTGTGCAATATCTAATAAAGAGTCTGAAAACAAATTTTCAATGGAGAAAAAAAAAGGAATAAAAAGAAGGAAGGTAGTGACATGGAAGGATAACTACTGACAGAATTGTAGAAAGGAACTTGGTGCGATGGCATAGACCTGTAATCCCAGCAGCTCGGGAGACTGAGACAGGAGGATCTAGAGTTCAAAGCCAGCTTCAGCAAAAACGAGGTGCTAAGTGACACAGTGAGACCCTGTCTCTACATAGAACACAAAATAGGGCTGGGGATGTGGCTCAGTGGTCGAGTGCCCCTGAGTTCAGTCCCCTGTACAAAAAAGAGAGAAGTTAAGAAAGGGAGTCAATCAAGAGCCAGCCAGGATTGGCCTGGCACTACCTACCCAAGTGCACACCCCTCGAGACCCTGGCAGTCCTGTGCTCTCTTCTCATTATCTCCTCGATCCCGCACAGCCTGCATGAACTCCCCAGAAAATAACATGGAGGCAGGGTGGGCTCCTTTCCTGCAGATGGAAAGCAGAGGAGGTTGTGCCCTCACTCAGCCTGTCCACACCACAGAGAGGGAAAACAGCCCCTGATTTTTAACTTGGATCCTTGACCATATTTTCCCCAAAGACATTGCTAGGAATGGGAGTCATGGCAATTGGGTTCTCCAGTACTTTACCTTAGTACCTTAGATGGATTTTTGGCCAAAGAAAATGTTAAGGGTTAACTAGGAGAACTGAACACCTTATAACACTTTTCTTCAAAGAGCATCCTTCAGATTGCTAATGCTGGTTTATAGACTTCCCAAAGCCAAATATTGACAGCCTGGATTGCCTGTTCCCAATGTATCCAGTATGCCTAGGGAAAACTGTGCCTTCTTGGAATCCTCCCCAGGAGCCCTATGCAGGTCAGCATGTAACACACCAGTGTGTGTTGAGCAAGGAGCTAGGAACTGAATTCAGGTATCTAATGTGATCTTTCCCACAGCTTTGGGAAGTTTTGGCCACAAATGCATTGGCCGCCATCATCTGGCTGTGTCACACCCAAGGTCCCTATGTCATTAACTCAAGGACTGCACCAAAAAGAAGAACTTCCCGGCCACAGAACTCCCATGTGACCAAGGAAGGTGACCTCCAGCTCCCTGAGCTGGTCGTGGCCTCAGCCTGGCCCAGCCTGGAGCAGAAGCAGCCTGGGGAACACCCGCTCACCTAGCTGAGGAGCTTCTGCACTTGGCTTGTGGCCCTGAGGAGACTTTGCACACCTGAGCTTTTCACGTGTCCAATGTTGTCTTCAACTAGTACACTGGCTGGTATGGTTGAGAGAAAAATGAAACAACCTCTGAGCCTTTCGTCTTAACTGATTTCTTTTTTTAGATTTTATTTTTAAATATCATGCCACATTTCTTTCACCACAGAATTTGACTGATGCCATTCAGCTCTCAACTTCCTCCTGGTTTTTTTGTTTAGTTTAGTTTTGCATAAACATGAATATTCTTCACATCCCCTTGATTTCTGGCTTGACTTTTCCTCCTGATTCTACTCAGTTTCCACTGTCAGAGATGCATTTCCTTCCGCAGTCTGCAGTCACATTAGCAGATACAATCACACTGTCTGAGCAAGTTAAGCTGCTCTGCAATCAGGCCACTCTCATCTTCCCAGTGCTTTAGCCACACAGGTCTGTCACATCTATGTCCTCTTCTCCATGTCTTGGATGTGTGTCTGGGTGAACACCAGAAATCTCCCCTTCTATACACAGACACCCACATGCTCATTCTCCACAAAGCAACTTTTGTTGCCTTGAGCAAGCAGACACACAGTCAGGGTAAGGCAGCAACCTAGATTCATTGCCCCCAGTATTGATTCATTACAGTATTGATCAACATCTCTGGCCACCACGTTGTGCTACATCCACAAGCCAGCTCTGGTGGGCTGGCACCCTTAGGGGAGGAGAAAATGCCTTCAGTCCTATGCACGCGATCACATCAACCAAGGGTCACTGCCATGGTTTGAATGATGATTTGATCCTTCCCCTCCAAAATTCATGTTGACATTGAATCCCCACTGTAGTGGAATTAAGAAGTAAGGCATTTTGCGAATGTGATTAGGTCATGAGGTCTCTGGCCATGTGAATGGATTAGTAACTTTGAACTGAGCTGATGAGAAGTAGCTCAGGACCGTTTTGCTCTTCCATCCATTCTACCACGTGAGGACACAGCATTCAAGGTACCTCCCTGGCGCAGAATCAGACCATCACCAGACACCAATACTGCCAGCACCTGGATCCTAGACCCTAGAATTGTGACAAATTTCTATTCTACCAACCTATGGTATTTTGCTATAGCAGCACAAATAGTCTAAGACAATCCTTCTCTCAGAGAATTTGGAAGAAAAGGACTTTTCTTTTAAAAGTTGAGAAATATAGAACAAACAAAAAAAGTTAAAAAAATAA
Organism: Xerus rutilus; assembly: GCA_028644305.1. NCBI lineage: Eukaryota > Metazoa > Chordata > Mammalia > Rodentia > Sciuridae > Xerus > Xerus rutilus. The sequence continues at coordinate 43,442,410 of CM053403.1, forward strand.
CTGATTAGAACAAATTAAAAATTTTTTTTAAAAAATTGGAAAAATTGAGTCAGAGAGAGGTGAAGATGAAGTTCACATGGCCATGAACACTGTCATCAACATTACCATCATCTCTCTTATCTCTATAAAAATTGCAAGTGGGACAGACAAGATTTCTGGGAATATACATTCCATAAATGTGGATGGGACTAATATATTAATATAAAATAATTTAATTAGTGAATTACATATAATTTGCCTTTTGTACAAGTAAAATTAATAATATCTATTTGCTTAGCATTATACAGCTAAAACAATGCTTCACAGATATGATCTTAGAAAAATTGCTTAACATGGGTAAAATGAATATGAGCATTCCTTCTAAACAGATAACAGGCATAGAACATCTCTGTGCTAAAGCTCTGGGATGGTGGGGTCAGGATAAGTCTCCAGTCTTCTAACCACAGGCCAAAAATCTCTTTATTCTATCAGATTACTATGAGCAGGAAAGGGATAGAGGAAATTCACATTTAGAACCTGGACTGGGGATAACATCACATTTTTTATGAAGGCTTCTTCAAAGAGATTTAAGAAGTTCCACAGAAGCTTGTTTTGTTATTGTTTATTTTTCTCCTTCAAACCAAGAAGCAAAACTTAAAGACTTTAGTAAAGGATTCTGTAAGCCTAAAGGATAGTCCCTGCTTATTACATTCCACCTAAATTTCAATGAGACTCTGTAGGGAATTGTACGGTCAGCTGCAAGGGTATATTTGAGTCGCTATTCTCTGAAATGCAGTTTACATCTTTCTAAAATTCAAAGGCTCAATCTCTAGAACTGATATCTGGAAACATTGAGAACTTTCTAGTCCTGAGTTCCCAACTGGCTAGTAGGTCACAGCTCTGCTAACATGAACTGCAGCTTCACAAGCAGTGTGAAAGTGTACAATTACAGCCATTCTTTGGAATCCTCTCAGCAAAGAAGGACATTCCTTGGCTGGTTTAGAAAAACCAGTGTAGATTTGCACTGGGAAAGGAATGCGGTCTGGAAGAAGGGCCAACGATTCACAGATTAGCTCTCCTATTAGCTAAAAAAAGAATAAGGAAAGGTTTAAAAACACAGTTCTGCCACAGCCTCAAAAATATGTCTGGGAGAAGTAGTAGGAATGAGAAGGTGGAGAAGGGGTGAAGCAGTGAGTGGAAACTGGTGGAAGAACTGGAACCAGGAGAGCCCGAGCCAAGGGATTAGAATCCTCATCCTAATCCATTTGGTTCACACAGCAGTAGTAAATTTCCAAGATAGTTAGGTACTTATTATCTTAACTCTTTAAAATTTTAAAAAAGACTCAGGAGAGTCAAGCAGTCAGGAACATTTTCATCTTACAGAAGACCCTGAGTTCGGTGAGGTTAAATGTTTTATCCAGGGTCACACTGCTGGGGAGAACCCCAAGTGGAGCTGCGGCCTCCTGATATATAGGTCTGATTTTGATTTCCGCCAGGCCACTGCCTCTCCACAGAGTGGAAAGGTACTGGATCAATCCGATGGCCCCAGGGGATCTAGGTGAGATCCCCTGGGCCAGGGGATTCACCCACTAGTTTCTCAATTGCTCTCAAAGATGGCGGGGTGAGGCGATAACAGCCAGCAGAGCCAGTGCCAAAATCCTGGGAGGTCCAGAAGAAACATAATCAGCAACTGGACTGAGGCAGTGCTCAGGCAGGGAGAGGGGAAGGAAAAAGCACGTTTCGGCAGTTGACAAACATGGAAGGAAGGATAATGGCCTGGGGACAACAGCTCTGAGCCGTTTGTAAAGCCAATGACATATGGTCACTGTCCACTGCTCCTGTCAGGTAAATCCAGTCTCTTGGGTGGAAACTGCTTCACAATTTCAGCAGAGCTATCCAACACCTCCAATAGTCATCAATTTTAAGCAGCGTGCTAGTCTCACAGGCAACACGTAAAAATGCCCCAAGCAAAGCAGGTCTGAAGCCAGGAGCCCGGAACACACCTGACTGAGGTGTCAAAGGAAGGGCCCTCAGCCTGCCCTGGAGCTCACCTCCTGGATATTCTGCTTCACCCGGCTGTCAGAGGGATGCATGATTGTCCCCATCACTTTCATGTTGCCACAGACAACCAGGGCTTCGTCAGGTGCATCTGTGTTTATTCCCACGCGACCATGACAGACAACAGATTCTGGAACTTGTCCTCGCTGCCATAATGCATCACTGTCATTTTCAAACTGTCCAGGGTTAGAGGCCTGGAAAAATATATAAACAAAATACAACCAAAGTTATAGTATCAAGAATACATGGTAGTTAGTCTTCGGAGCAAAGGAAAACAGAATGTTATCTTAGGCTTTCATGTAGGATTCCTATATCGGGTAGAACATTCTGACATATCTGAATAACTTTGGGGCCCCAGGAGAGCCAAGGAGGCATCACTAGCCACTCTGACCCTCAATAGCATGGGCTCTATAGCTACGGCTTGGAACATCCCATCTTTACTGAATTTCTCTGGAACTTAGAATATTATACCAGGTGAATGGTAAAGAAGTAGAAGAAAACTGAAAATGACTCTTTTTCCAGGAATAATGACACTAACGCCAAATCAGAACATTAAATCAGAATGCTTTACAAGCTTATGAAAGTTCAGATAAAAGTAACTTGCATTTAGCCAGCCCTTTATAGTTTCAAAGCACTGATTTCATATGTAAGCAACAAGCAAATGATAATACAAATATATTTAATATACCTCACCTATTCTCTAAACACAGATGGTAATAAATAATAATAACAGCTAATAATTGTGTGCTAATCTGCACTGCAATTCTGCTATATAGGTACTATTATCCTCATTTTATTTATTTATTTGTTTGTTTATTTCTTTTTGGTACCTGGGATTGGACTCAGGGGTACTCGACCACTGAGCCACATCCCCAGCCCTATTTTGTGTTTTATGTAGAGACGGGGTCTCACTGAGTTGCTTAGCGCCTTGCTGTTGCTGAGGCTGGCTTTGAATTCATGATTCTCCTGTCTCAGCCTCCCAAAGTGCTGGGATTACAGGCGTGAGCCACTGCACTCAGCTTATCCTCATTTTATTGATGCTGCCATTCTGAAAGGACAAATAAATTGCCCAAGAACACATAGCTAACAAGTCCTGAAACTATATTTCCTCTGATGATTAAATAATGGTTCTATTAATAATGATCTATTTCTTGGTGTTGCCTGGAAGTAACTCAGGCAATCTTCTAGACAGCTAAGTGAAATTATTATGGTATCCAAAGTTCTGAAGACTTTATTCTTAAAACTCTTTGCCAAAGAATTTTCCATCGTACTGTTTTCCTTCTTCCCTGTTTCCCTGTAGCTGCTGAGTTTATTTTCAAATAGCTTTATGTAAGGGTCTCTAAATTCCTCAAACTTCTCACAACAAGATTAATTTACTTTTAAAATAATGACATATTCTGTGACTTTTGAGTTTTTGTAGCAGGTTATCCCACATCCAGACAAACATTCAGGATCCTGATGATCTAAAACGTCAGCACTAATACAGTGACTTCACTCTGCTTTTCTGGTGGTCAACAGATCCTGCAAGGAGGGCATGTGAGTATGCATGGGTAGTCTCTGAAGCCAATAACGATGGAGACCTAGAAATCAGGGTGGGAGGAAAATTGACTGTTCACTACATACTCTCTTGGTATTGACTATTTTACCATACCCACGTTTTACTCATTAAAATAATGGAAAGAAGTTACAAAGTTTAGTTCTTGGTTTGATTTCAGTGGAAGAACTTTTCAGGTGTCTTCAACATTTTACTTTATTCGCACCTATCTGAACTCTGAGCCGCTTAGAAGACTCATCTACTGACACTTGACAGACAAGAGCAGTGAAAGAATATAAAGTAACAACTATGAACATTATTTCGTGTAAATTCACTTGAACAAAGAGCTTTTCTGCAAGGTCCCTGGAGCCCCCTTGGATGTGAATGGCAAATTGGCTTTGACTCAAATCCTTTTATAGTGGGCAGCCAACTAAACCCAAAGGTATGCCACATAAAATGCTGATGTATTTTGCTCTGTGCTGAATATAATGAGCCAATTCAAGAAAACAAAGTAGGACAGTGATGGATCTTTTTGTTGTCGTTAATGAGCTTTGGAATAATTATTACCATGTTGGTAACTTGATACTGGTATAGCAGATATAAGTAGATTTAATTTTTTGAAACAATTGCAACATTCTTATTTGACTTTCATCACATGAAAACTCAAATCCCTAAAATATGTTAAAATCACTTTTTAAAAACAGGACACAGATTTACAATGTTCTAAAAATGTAGTCCTAGGGAAGGGTCCTCATCTGGAGAGGGAAAATATAAGATCTAGAAACTTATTTCCCTTCTCTGGAATCCACAATCTTCACGTGTCAATGCAAACCGCAAATGTACTCTCTCTTTACAGAATTATGAGCTTGTATTCACAGTAGTGGTTAATGAATATCAAACATCAAAATGAATTCATGAATGTTTCTAAAATGTTTTTGTTATTTGCCTGACAGCCTCATATATCTTGGGAAGACTGGAATATTCTTGTCTATGTTATGACATCAACAGATTGTGTGACCTTGGGGCAGTCATTAATCTTTCTGTACCAGTGTACAGAAAAATAAAGATAATCATATACCCATCTTGAGGGTTGTTGTGGGATTGATTGAAATCATGCGTGCATGAACAGTTGGCAAAAATGAGGACAAAGTCACAAATGCAAGCATCCTCTTCATGCTCCAGTAGGCACAGCAATCTCTGTTTAACCTGCAATCACATAATCTGCTTGTCAGCAACAAACCTACAGAGCTGCCCCATTTCTTTGGCAATGTAATGTAGGCAATGTAAAGAGTGCCCCCTGCAGGTGCTAGGAGACAGCAGCATAGTAATTTGAGTCCCAAAGTCTGGAAAGGACTGGAACTTCTTTGCTCGACCATTGCTTGGGATTCTAAAGCAGCAGCCAAGGAGCTAATAGGAGGGCTTGACCTAAGGAAGGCAGCTCTTAGGAAATTGGTTTTGGCACCTTTTAAAAGGGTTCCAAAAACTGGGTCTAGAAATGTTTTTCACCAGAGCTATTCAAAGTGTGATCCACAGGTCAGCACATCAGCATTTCCCAGGAGCTTGGGGGAAATGCACATTCTCAGGCATCCTTGACCTATGAAACCAAAAACCCTGGGAGTGGACCCAGGGGGCAGTGTTTGTGCAGGCCCTCCAGGGGATGCTTACTCATGACGTGGTTTGAGAACTACTTCTCTGTACCATGTACTTCTGGTCATGAGTTACCCCCTTCCATAGCTGACATAAAGCTCTGTGGCTGTCCAACCGCAGGGCGAAACACATATTACTCCACAAACTGATGCCTATGGGTAAATAAAAATCCATCTGATTTCTAGAAGAAGGGTGTGTGTGTGTGTGTGTGTGTGTGTGTGTGTGTGTGTGTGTGTGTCTGTGCTGGGAGAAGGAAGGTAGGTTTGTGGTCAGTAATAGTTAACAGCCAGTGAAAATGAGCTGGGAGACCCAGATGGCTCTGCTCTGTCCCCATCCTTACAACCGCATTGTACCTCTTGTCTTCCCTACCCCTGGGTGTTGGTTTCCCACCTCAGTTTGGTTTGCAGAGAAGTAAAGGAGGGGTGCTTTGGGGATATGGCCATTTCTATTATTCTGAGAAAGGAGCTGGAATAATCTGTTAGTTGTCAAAATGAGGAAATCTTAGAATGCCTTTGAAAAGCAGACAAACATAATCTTCCCTCCTGCTGCAACACAGCACTCCAAACCAGGTGTAATTAAGTGTTTCTGAAGGAAAGTGGGGCTGAAATAAAACACAGTCATTAATAAAGGGAATCTAAAGAAACTCCATTGGGGAAAGGTCCCCAAAACAAAGACCTGGGAAATAAATCTGTTCTCTGGAATAAACCTTAATTTCCACTAAATTGGTCAATTTACACCATAGGAACATAATAAATTTCTAAAGCTGTTTTGATTGACAACCCAGATAAACAATTACTAGGTACTGTTCACCATTCTCTCTCCAAGGAGAATTCTGACAAACATGGTGTCCTTCCTGGACACTCCCTGGAGCCTGAATTTATCAAGGTGCAGCCCTCATACAGTCACCCTTGCTGAAGAGTGAAATGTTTATCTTTACCATTTAGAGAAGTAGTTCTTAGTCCACAAAATGAATTTCAATTTGCTAAATGCAATTTGAGATTCATTTAATGTAGCCAGGTCCTATAATGTATTTTTTAATTATTGAATTTGTCTTTATTCTGAAGGTCAAGCTAACAGAACTGAGCCATGGCCCTTAAGGCCACATTTGGCTCTTGTGTAGAATATAGACTGATCTGCCCTCTGCCCAACCCATATGTATAGGGAAATGTTTTCTGTGGACACTTCTAAAACTCACTGAATCAAACAGTAATTCCTTAAATTCAACTTTTCTCTCAGTTGGTTGGTTTAAATATTAATTAAGTAGGCTGAAAATTTGACATTTATTTTCACTTATGTGTTCTGGAGTTAGAATAAAATAATATCAATGCAATATTTTCAGCTGGATGTATGAGGGTTTCTGTGAGTATCAATATTAAGGTAACTTTGTGTTGCCCATCACACCTACAGAACATTCTTTTTAACCAAAAATGATAACTAGGAGAACATCATATAATCATTTATTTTAAGTAAAACTTTAGTAAATAACATGACACCCAATCCAGGCTGAGTGTGATTTAATGATTTTCATATTCATACAGAAGGTGAATTATAGAAACTTTCAACTTCTCAATGTCATCTCATGTGCTAGTTCTCATTGTGCTTTGATATGAGAAGGTGCCAATTAGCTGAGAGTTTCTGGTTAACAGCAGGTCAGGAAGCAGAGGCCCCTCCCGCTCCCTCTCCTTGCTCTTGTGCAATGAGGACTTGTGCAGCCGTGGTTCGGCTTTGCAGGAGCTGCCAGCAGCAAATGGAGAGATCTTGTTGCCAGGTAAATTATTCAAAATATGAAGGTAACTAGCGGACTGTCTGACTCAAGCACAAGTCACAACACTCAGAACAGCACTGTCACAATACCTGGTCTATGCCAACTTGGAAAACAGTGACACATTGCAGGGCGTGTTGGCACACACCTGTGATCCCCAGTGACTTGGGAGGCCGAAGCAGGAAAATTTGCAAGTTCAGATCAGCCTCAGCAACTTAGCAAGACCCTAAAACTGCATCACAAAATCAATGATAATAATAATAATAAAAGGCTGAGGATGTAGCTCAGGGTAAAATTCCCATGGATTTTAACCTCAATACCAAAAAAAAAAAAAAAGGAAAAAAGCAAGAAAGAAAACTATAACACCATCCTTATTTCTTCCAAAGCAAAATCAGAAACAATAAGCAATCTCAATTTTCAGACTTTAAATCAGATTTGTTACAACAGTCAGACAAGCCCAGATTACATCAGGTGAGATGCCTACGACACCTTGATCCCTGTGAGGGATGGACAGGTACCTCTGTGCTGGGCTTGTGGCAGGAGAGGTCTCTTTTTGCCTTTGCTCAGAGGCACCTCACTTGCCTCAGATGATGTCAAGTCCCCCCACCAAAACAGCCTGGGGCTGGTATGGTGGCCTTCACAGAGACATCTGAACACGAGGGGTTTGCCCCATTTCTATCATTACTTCATCTCCAGTAAAACTCTGAGAGGTCATTGAAGGATTTCCACTAATAGGTGGCTTATTATTTTTAATTGACTGAAAGAATTACAGAGGCCCCTTTGTTTCAGAACAGCAGGCAAGGAGAGACGCCACTCTCAAGTGGGCAGATCTCTCCTCCAGGGCCTTAGATGAACAGCGTCCCTGGGCATGCCAGCAGCAAATGACTTTCCCTGCTGGAGTGTGCACATCCTCCCTGTATCACTTCAAAGAGTGATGACAACACGGCCCCTCCCAGGGCTGCTGGGCCTGTGGTTACCTGTTACCTCATGCCCTGGCTTTCTCAGCGGTGGCCAGCCTTACCTCACACAGCTGCAGCTGCAGCTGCCAACAGCTTTATGTTTCTGTTTGGCTGCCAAGACTCTCATCCACAGCTGTGACCCTTCTGCAAAATGCATTGAGCTGTTCCTCTGAGCTAGACAGTGGCCCAGATTCATCGGGGCCACCGATTACTTTGGGGTACCAAAAACCCACCTGGAACTTTCCTTGCCCTGTGGGCTTTGGAATCAGAGAAAGCTGGGTTATAATCTAGGATCCATAATTACAGGCTGTGTGATCATGGGCAAGTTACTTAGCCTACTGAGCCTCAATTCCTATGGGTATCAAGAATATAATGTGAATTGTCTAACAACGTCTAATGATGTCATGTATAGATTGTTTAGCTCAGTGCCTAAAACACAGAACAAAAAAATCAGTATTTCTCAATCTCAGGACCATGTGCATTTTGGAAAAAATGATTCTTTGTGTAGAGGTTGTCCTGTACATTGTAAGGTGTTGGGCAGCATCCCTAGTCTTTACCCACTAGAAGCCAGTTGTGACAACTAAAAATGTTTCCAAACATTGCCAAATGATCTTTAAGGACCAAAACTGGCCTTGGTTGAGAGCCACTGTGTAAAAATAAAAGCAATAGTTTCTAATATTACCATTATCATCATTATGATCAATTAAGGCACAGGGTACTTCAAGTATATCATTGGAAATTCAAATTCTCTACAAAGGAGAAAAGAATGCAGGATCCAGAAAAATCAGAGAATTGAGCTTACCCTTACAATGATCCTTTCAGAGATGTGGGCAGACAACAGATAGAACTGATCTTGGTTAGCAGCATACAGTCCAACCACCAACATGAAGTATCTAGTTCAGAAATAGCAGACATCAGGGAACAGAGACACAATTTGTGCAATCAAATACTACCCAATCACTAATCAATAGTGAACTTACATAGATGAGTTTGCTTATTTAGAGACTGTCTTTTCCCTTCTGCTTTAAACTGCATCCCCAGTGAAATGAGAAAGCAATTGATTCATGTGCTATTGTCCCCCACTTGCCCTATGTCCAGTTGGAGGTGTTATGAGCTGTTTTGCAGGCCCTCTGTGGGAAGAGATAAGGGTGGGAGCATGGGCTCAGCCCCCCTGTGCTGACTCAGCCACCCTCACCAGCTGCATTCCTGGGCCCTCAGCACAGCACCGCTCACAAACACAACAGGAAGCCATCAGAGGTCCCTGTGTCAAGAGACACACAAGTCACCTGTCTTGGGCCTGGTCTCAGCAGGGCTAGCCCACCATACTGGATCATTCCCACCCTGGCCTCTGAGCTGCACCTTCTTGGGTCTTAATTTTAGTCAAAGACTTGAACCTTCCTTCCATGTTCTCTCAAGGCAGTTTTCATCTCTGTACTACAATTGCTTCTTCAAATGTACCATTGATCAGATAATTTTTAAATTATTCCTTCAAAATAAAAATAAAAATTATCCCTATTAGAAAAAGTTTGGCTTTAAAAACTGCATGAAAAAAGAACTACTAAATTTCCTCATAACACTACATAGATTCTTTGATTCTTGTAGAACAAGAGTCTTCTTATGTATCTAAAATAAATCAGTAATAATAATAAATATTACAACTATTGTTATTAACTACCCTTGTGAACTCAAAATGTTTCCTGTGCTGGACTAAGCAGTTGTCCTACATTATTTCACTTAGATCCCTTAAACAATCTTATTAGAGTAGGAATTGTTAGTGCCCTCATTTACAAGACAGAAAAAAAATGTGTTTCAGAGAGTCTAAGTTACATGCCCAAGGTCACCCAACTAGCAAATGGTAATATCAAATGTTCAAACTCAATTCTGCCCAACACCAAAACCTAGTTTCTAAAACCAGTGGCTCTCAAAACATAGGCACTGCATCAGTCACCTGGAGGGTTTGTTAAAAAACAATTTGCTAAACCCACTTCCTGAGTTTTTGATTGAGTAGGTTTTTTGGTGAGGCCTGAGAACTTGAATCCCTAACATCCAGGTATTGCTCTCTCTGCTAGTGTTGGGACCATACTTTGAGAACCCCCAGTCTAAATCATGAAGGCAAATTTATTTTCTTTTTTAATCAAAAAAGTTGCAGCTGCGCTTCAGGACCAGCACACAAGTTTGAGAAATGCTGTCAGTCCTCCATCTCAGATGGCAATGAGACATAAACAATGGTTGTTCTAGAGACCCCTGGCAGGATCAAGGCTGGGCAGGAGGGTGGACATGGTGAGGAGTGAGGCTGGGAGAAGACAGACATCTGTGGTCAATGGGATATACTATTAAACTGAAAGAGTCAGAGAAGGGAGGAAAGCAGTTTAAGGAGGCCCAGTTTGCCAGCTGGCAGAGCAAGGAGGATCAGAAAGCCCCCTAGGTCACTTCCCGTTCAGACAGTTGACTGGCCACCTGGTGTGTACAGTGGCACCAGTACCTCTGGTCAGGATTTGGTTTCCCCTTCTTTCTCATGTTGTTTGCAGTGGTTTCACTGAAGTGTAATCGTCCCAGCGTTACTTTGGTGACCTGGTCAGGCAATAGGTCAATTCTAAAATGAACAGCAGAAATACCGAAAGATCATAAGAGAACAGAGTCCTTGATCATATCCAATCCACTCCTTAGACTCTCGAGTGTGTCTAGTGTGCTGAGAGCGCAGTGCTCATCACACTGTGGAGGACAGTTTATTCCAACCACTGATGACTGGTCAACACTCCATAGCACAGTCCGCTGTGGCTGCCAGGGAAAGCCATGGAATGACCTTCAAGCACCAAGAAATGCTCACTCTGCAGAAGCTCCGCTCAGTTTGTGACACCCAGGGGCTGTGCTCTCCATACACTGCATATGGGTTCTGTTATTTTCACAGCAGGGAAAAGATGCCTTTCACCTGTGCTGTTGCTATAGCACTCACCTCCTCATAAGCAGCTTCTCTAGGCTCTTTGTGAAGGCCTTGGTTTCCCCTTCAAGTACTTGTCCTCCCCTAGCCTAGTGACAGGAGGCAGCCTCCTTCAAAGGAAGGCCGTGCCCAGCCTGCTCAGGCAAGGGAGAACCAGATATACCAGCAAGCTGAGTCTGTTTGCTTGAGTGCCTGGTCTGTCAGGCTGTAGGACCGTTTTTTTCCCCGGCCCAAATGGGATTGACTGAGGGTCGAAACTCTGAGCTGTCTTGACTGCACTCCCAGCCAAATGAGCCAAAGAGCAAACCCCACTCCAAGTCATTCTAGAGACAGAACAATAACTTTGGACTGCCATATTGCTATGGATACTACCAGTGGTGCATGCCTTCTATCTTGGAACTCATTCAGCCATCTATCAGAGTAGTTTTAAAAAATAAGAAAAATGAATTGTACACACAGCTTGGATCTGGAACCTTGAAATTAATTCAATCAGCACCATGCTAATTTAAATGAAAGACTGAAAGGAAGATATAGTTATAATTTACTTTAAGGAACCAAAGTTATTAGTAAAGTTGTTAGTAATTTTTTTTCCCAAGGATTGAACTCAGGGGCACTCGACCACTGAGCCACATCCTCAGCCCTATTTTGTATTTTATTTAGAGACAGGGTCTCATTGAGTTACTTAGTGCCTCGCTTTTTGCTAGGGCTGGCTTTGAACTTGCGATGCTCCTGTCTCAGCCTCCCAAGCCACTGGGATTATAGGCATGCACCACAATGCCCAGCTAAGAATTATTTTTTAAATGGATCTTTTAATAAAGAATCTCTGTAATGATTTCAATGTATTTTACCAACCTTATTTTTGTTGGTAAACATGCATTCATAATATTAACATACTATTCCTGATTTAGATTTTTTTTTTTTTTTGGTACTGGAGATTGAACTCAGGGGCACTCGACCACTGAGCCACATCCTCTGCCTTATTTTGTATTTTATGTAGAGACAGGGTCTCACTGAGTTGCTTAGTGCCTCGCCATTGCTGAGGCTGGCTTTGAACTCGCAATTCTTCTGTCTCACCCTCCCAAAGTGCTAGGGTTACAGGCGTACACCACCGCACCTGATTACTAATTTAGATTCTAACAGTGAATTTCATCTTAAATAAGCAAAACAAGTGAGATGATAGATCTTCCAGAAACATTTACCAAGGAATTCAGAAAAGAAATTCTTACTTAACAGGATTGAAAACCTTTTTGCTCCTATCTGCTTGGGACTGTTCAATAGCAATTATTTGATCGGTGGCTTCCACCTGTATGAAACAACAAAAAGTAAATTACTTAATGAATTAACAAATTTATTTATTACAAATAAAAATGTTCATTAGTAGAGAATATTCCCGTACTTAAAAAGTTCTCCAAGGCACCATGCTGGACTTTGGGCAGGAATTGTAAATCATTGCAAAAACATATAAAACCATGGTTCCTGCCTTAAAGCAGTGCACCATTGATGATAAAACAAATAAAGACCTACAAGATTAAACAATGAAGACACAAGACAGCAGAGTATTTCAGGTAAGCAGTGAACACAGATGGTTGAAACATCGGGAGGCAAACACAGGAGCAAGGCAGTGCAAAGGCTACCTGCACTCATTCCTTCATTTATTCATTCATTCTATAAATACTTATTGAGCATCTACTATGCTCCAGGGACTGCTCTAAACATTAAAGACAGGAAGTGAACAAAATGAACAAAAATCCCTGCTCTTGGGGAAGCTTATATTCTAATATGAAGAAACGATATAAAATATAAATAAGCAGAATATAGGAAGTGATATTTAGTCAACGACTAGTACATACTTTTTTTGTTATCCCATAAATAGTGGCAAGAGATTGATGGAACCAGTCATGTAATATGTAGCTTGTGGGTATTTGCATTTTAATAATCTTTCTGGAAAGCAATTGAGCAGCCTACCTCAAGAGTTTTAATAAAGTTCACATCTTTGATGTGTAAATTCCCTCTTAGGAATTTGACCTCATACAAAGCTGGGTGCATACAGATAGATGTGCAGTACAGTTTCATTAACAATCCTGAAAATATTGGAAGTGAAAGAAACTTCCAGTAATACAGGAATTTACATTATGCATCTATAGGACGAAAAACTGTATCATCTTTGTAAACAATATTTTATGGGGTTCTTAATAATATCATGAATTTTCACAACATATTAGCAATATGTGACTAATTTTTTTTAAAGATTACATGTTACTTTTCTTTTAGTTGTTGATGGACCTTTATTATTTACTTGTGTGTTTGTTTATATGTGGTGCTGAGGATCAAACCCAGTGCCTCACGTATGCCAGGCAAGCACTCTATCATTGAGCCATACCCCAGCCAAAATTAATTTTAATAACAAGAAAAATTCAGCTACCAAATGATGCCTCCTAAATATGAGTGGATTTTATTTCTTCTTCATACATTTCTATTATGTTTCAAATTTTTATAATGAAATCATTTTACTTTCTATAACAAGAAAAATGTTTTATTGTTTATTTCCTTGTTTGTATTTATTTATTTTGTTGGTTTTTTTGTTGTTAAGAGCTCAGTTGGGAGCACAAGTAGTTGATACGAGTGTTAAACAGCTCATAGTGCTAATCACTGTGACAAATACCTGAGGAAAACAACTTAGAGGAAGAAAGATTAATTTTGGCTCACAGTTTCAGAGGTTTCAGTCCATGGTCAGTTGGCTCCAAGGCAGAAACATCATGGCAGCCAGGAAGCAGAGAAAGAGGAAGGAGAGAGAAGGTGGGAGAAAAAACCAGGGACAAGGTAATGTCCTCAATGGCCCCAGTGACTACTTCCTCCTACCATGCCCCACCTGCCTACAGTTTCTACCCCCTCCCAGCAGTCCATTCAAGTACCAATCCATGCAATCAATTATCTCAGTGATGAAGTTAGAACTTTCATAGGTTCTACCCCACCTATAGACAGAGGCACTGGGGACCAAGCCTTCAACACATGAACTTTTGGGAGACATTCCAGATCCCAACCATAACCTTGTACTCAGGAGCCAAGTGCCGTTTGGGGACACCCCATACCCAAGCCCAGGTTGACCATCAGAATGAAATATGTAGATAATGAATACTCCTCCCTGCTAAAGAGCTGGCTATGAAGTGATAATTTAATAAATACTTCTTGACTGTTCAGAAGTCTTACTACCTGAATTCTAAATCCAGCTCTATCACTTACTAACTTGGATGGATTATGAAACATCACTAATGTTAGGTCGGTTTAAGGGGGTCAAAGGGAAGGAAGCATCAAGCAGCCCGCATGCGCAAAAGAACGACCAATCAGATGCTGACACGTAAGCAGTAATGGCATCTCCTACCAATCAGTGGACTTCTCCTGACTCATCTTGGAAGGACACTGATCTCAGCAAGATACCCTGACCAACCCCAGGGGGAAACGGGACTCCAAATACCTCCTTTTCCTGCCCCAAGTCCTCCTCTTCCTGCCCCAAGCCCTCACCTTCCTGCCCTGAGCCCTTAAAATTTCTATACCAGGGAGCACAGTGCGCGATTCTCCCAGACCCACTCTGTGGGGGGGCTACCTCAATAAAGCCTTGCTCAGCGGTTTTAATTTGCCTCCTTTTGGTCATCTGGCTTTACAACTAGGCCTCAGTTTCCCTTCTGTTAAACTATGGAAAGGGGGCCCTGACTAAATTAGTGGTTCTTTGGCTTTTTAAAGAGATGTCTGGCAATCTGGTAAAAACTACGAGTCTACATCATATGAAAAATGCACCAGCATCAATGAGAATAAAATAATGAATAAACTGAGTAAAAACAGTACAAGATTTATACACTGAAAACTACAAAAACTATAGTCTGAAGTGGTGCTGTTCCAGTTTCTGAGCTCAGGCTTCAGAAATTGGCAGCATCCCCTTTCTGTGTCTGGGAACACTTCTTCAAACCCATTCACCATGCAGCGAGGAAGCACAAACTACCCCTTAGAGAGATGGAGAAAAGCTAAGACTTCCAGCTACAGTCCCATTTGAGCTCCAGACTGGCCAGCCCAAATGTGACAGGCGTGTGAGTGACCCATCTTGGAAATGGCCCCGCTGAGCTGCCCAGCAGATGACTCCTGAACAGAGATGAGTTGTCATAGCCAAGCCTGGACCAAGTTGCATAGTTGTAGCCCAAATAAGTAATTATTATTTTAAGTCAGTTTTGAGATGGTTAATTATGCAGCAGTAGACAAATGAAACACTTCATAAATGTTGACTGAATTATATTAAACTAAATAAAAATTTACCTTAATTCCAAAAGCTTTCAAGTAAAACATTTCTATTGGCTTTAGGCCCATTTGGGTTTTAACAAATTTTGGACTTCCCCAAACTTGGATGTGGATAGTTATCTGAAAATGGTTCTTCTTTTGGCAAACAAAAGCTTCATCTGCTGGTGAGAAATTAAATCCTTTGTCTGTGACAACTTGATAGCCCACATCGGGTCTAGGAAAAGAGGAATCAAAAAACCAATTTTACAAATATTTTCTACACATTTTCTTTCACTGATATCAATTGTATAAATATTTCAAGAAAATGTATTGTTGGAAGTGCCTTTTGCTGTATTTAATCAATAGATTTTTTGAATTTTTACTGAGGAAATGAAAATAATCTTTCAAAACACAGCTGGCTCTTTCCCAGCTTTTTATCTTCTCACAAGCAAGCAGTTCAATTTTTGCCAAATGGAAGCACTGTTTCCTTAGACTCTCTGTCCCCTTTGTGCTTTCTAAACCCTTAATTTGATGTCATAACACAATGGAAAGATGTAGGTGAAAAGTTGAGAAATCTCCATCATATTGCTAGGAATATCTGGGATAAAATCAATCTCTTTCCTCCTTTAAAAAAAAAAAAGATGTCTTCAGCTCTGCCATAGTTACTCAGATGAGTGAATATTAAGTCCATTGGTACACATATGAAAAAGCAAACCAGTTAGAAATACCAGGAAGAGTTTTAAACCAAATGAACCAGATCCAGTCACTCTGCTAACTGGAAACCTGCTTTTTACTAGAGTATGGTCATTTCCTTTTGGCCCTCCAATCTGGTAGTAGTGCTGGAAACCTACAATAGTGATTTTCCTTGTTTGGGAAGGAATGGGATGGTGGCTAGAGAGCTAATCAGACTTTTGCTTTATTTGTTTTCCCCTTGCTATTTATTTGTTTATTTATTTTTTATTCTTAGTTGTAGATGGACACAATACCTTTATTTTATTTATTTTTATGTGATGCTGAGGATCAAACCCCGTGCCTCACACATGCCAGGCCAAGTACTCTATCACTGAGCCACAACCCCAGCCCCTCGTTGCTATTTTTCGATAGCAATGCTTTGTAAGATGTTTAATGAAATACTCTAAAAATGTTAATTCAAAGAAAACAAGTTAAGTGCATTCATTATCAAGTAGAGAAGAGAATATAAAAGTTGGTGAGTTTTTCCCATTCAGGTTGTAGATATGGAATATGATTTTTAATCTATCAGTGTTCCTAAACATGGATTTCTTTTCTCAGGAGAGAAGTTCCTTCTCAGAACCATGAGTGCTACACTACTATGTGGATCTTTGCCTCCTGAGATCTCAATTTGGGTGGCTGCCATCATAATAAACAGCATAGGGTTTCTGAATTTTGCTTTAATTCCAGAAACAAACCATTAATGGATTTCTCAGGAAAAGAGTGTTCGCGTTCTCTGTAAGTTAGGCATCTCCCCAATGGATCAAGCACTGGGTCACTGATTACCTTCAGTAGCTACTCAGTTTAAGGCTTCATAATCATGATGCCCACAAACAGCAAAAGGTAAGTTCACTGAATGAAGAATTTGGCAAAACTACATGTCTCAGGCCATCTGGGAAATTTATATTGAGCCAAGTTTCTAGAATTAATCTGCTAATTTGCTCTTTAAGACCTAGATGGATAGAACTGCATAAACTCACTACAAAGGGTAATAAAAACTGTCTTGATTGAGGGAAAAAAGGAAATTTTTTTGTAATGTCCCATGCTTCGCTGTCAAAAATTCTGCAAGAAGAAGGTAAGGTGTATAGCCCTGACATGAGTGAGCATTAGCCTGTAATTTAAGAAAGCCTGAATCAACCAACAAGAATTATACTGAAGATGATTCTGAACCTTAAAGGCCAAGCTCTGATTATAGAAATCTACCTAAGAATGGCAATTCTGTTTTTGACATCAAAAGTTGAACATCAAGTCAGCTAAAGTGACTTTTAAAAAGCTGTTTTATAGCACAAGTTTGAAACATCATTCAGAAAAAGTTAAATAAATTTTAATCCCTAACTTCATTGCTTTTACATAATTTAGGGAAATATTTTGTAATATAGTATACATAATTGTCAAAGAAAAAAACAAGTGATTTTTATCTCTCAATGATAAGTGAAATCAGGAGAGCCTGAATTAGAATCTGGATGAATTTGCCTTCCCTTTTTGCTTAGGAAAAGTGAATGTGGCTAAGTATTCAAAGTAAATCTGCCTCTCTACCTTTGAATTGATATCATCTCTGTTCTCCCTTTTTTGCAGTTCATTGGAGCAGAGATAAGCTGTTCAAATAAATTTTTTTTAAAAAAATCTCTTCAAGTAAAAAGAAAAATAGTACTTCAAAAAATTGATTAACTCAGATCCACAGAGATGAAAAAGCATTAAGGATTTTAAAAATCATGTGTCTGTGTGTGACAGCATCATACACATACTTCAGAGAGAATGTGGACTGCTCCCTAAGAAAATCAAATGAATGTTGAAACTCAGAACCAAAATCCAGGGATCCTTACTTTCATTTTTTGATTTCACACAGTAGCAAAGACATAAAATCATGACATTTCAATTACATGATTAACAATTAGTTTCTTTTGCCTCCTATTAAACACACCAACTCCCAAGGCACTTAACCACTGAACTACATCCCTAATCCTTTTTATTTTTTTTATTTTGAGACAGGGTCTCACCAAGTTGCTTAGAGCCTTGCTAAGTTGCTGAGGCTTGCCTCAAACCTGCAGTCCTCCTGCCTCAGCCTCCCTAGTTGCTGGGATTTCAGGTGTATGCCACCACATCTGACTTAGGCTTGGTTTTAAAGGAAGTATTTCTTCCTTCTAGTCCAACATAAACATCCTAATGATAAACTTTGCTATATTTGAATTTGGAAAATACCAAAGAGGATCTCAAGTTTATTGCTCAATGTGTCTCATTTCATATTATATTTATTACTTCAAAATCCTATTTCTTAACCATTGACTTCTTTTTTAGTGTTTCAAGAAGGCATTTATAATCACGGAAAATAACAGAAGCCTTGAGTAGATAAATCATACTCTAAGGAATAAAGAGAAACATGTTAAAGAGCAATAATGCATGAGTGCACATTCATTTTTTTAAACTATAGTGTTATAAAATGAGGTGAAACTTTTGTAATTTTAGGATAATTTGTATGATTTTATTTCAATCTCTTAATATAAAGAAATCACCAACTATGGGTGCAGGCTAAACATTCAAAATATGCAGTGTGTTGACAATACTGATTGGTCACTGGATAACAACTTAATGTGACCCCCAAAATATCTTCCATGGTATTATAATTTAACTGCAGGACTAAATGTTAGTGATTTGGGAAAACTCCATTTTTCCGGCTTTTAGTTTAAAGTGGGCATGAGATCCCAGAAAGATGCCCTCTCCCTCCAGCATTTAATGGGTATAAGAGTCACAAGTCTGGGTCCTGGAAGCCAGAAGCCCATGTTCCAACTATCCTCCAATTAGGATGCAAAACAAGTGTATGACAGACATTTTCTCACTGACCCATCCCACTTGACAGGAGTGGCACCCAAGCCCAAATAACTTGGGTTCAGTCCTAAGATTCAGCACTGCCCTTCCCCTCTGTCTCCAGCCCACCCAAAGGCAATGGGGAGGCCACTTACAGTTTTTCGTAATGACTGTTCCATAAACTATGCCAAGGAACACTTTGGTATGGCTGCCACTTCAGGGAAGGAGAACACTGGTCTACGGGCATCCCATTCTGTCCCTCGCCGTCAAGGTCCTGTACTTTATTGTTGTGACTCCTACATGTCACTGCAAAGAAACAGGTGGGTTAGATTATTCCTACTAGACTGTTCTTCCTAGACTCACAGACAGCTGCTTAGCACTAACGAGTGGGCCATGTGTGAGGCAGAGTGACCCTGGGACAGGTACCAAATGCTAGGAGGCAGGAGGCATGTTGCTGCCTGTGTCCTCCTCAGTAAGACAAGCAACTTGGGATCAGTGATCGCTATGGGGAGGCGGTGGACACTTGTAGGAAACTTTATCCTTAATATCCATCTACTACTTCCATGAAGTGGTTCAGAGAAGTCTACGCCCAGCCCCAGGAGGGCCGTTTTTTTTTTTTTTTTTTTTTTAGTGGTGCTGGGGATTGAACCCAGGGCCTTGTGCAGCTTGTGCAGGCAGGGCAAGCACTCTACCAACTAAGCTATATCCCCAGCCCCCCAGGAGGGTCTTAATGGATCAAAGTACAGTCTTTGGTACTTGCATCAAAGGTGGCCATGTGGCCTAATCCAACCCAAGCAAAGTGGATCTCAGCACTTCAGGGATGCTTAGATGCTCACTCTTTTCCATGAGGTTTGAACCCATGAGATAACATGCCCACGAGCTGCTGGCACCATTTTGGAACATAAGGGAAGGGCCCATCTGAGAATGAAGCCATGCCAACAGAAGCAGTTAACAAAGAGGGGCACCTGGTCTAATGGTTTGATTTGAGTTCTGGGATCAAATTGTACCCTCTTGAGTTACAGAAGCCAGTAGAGCCCCTGGTTTGGGGAGGGGGGTGATTTGTTGCTCTTTCTTTCTTTTGCTTTGTTGCATAAGGCAGTTTGATGTTTTTGTTTTTGTTAATTGCAACCAGTATGCCCTAATCTGTTACAGGTCTTTGTGGCACCAAGATTTTGTGACTCCAACTACCCTTTTGAATTTAGATGAGTTATTTATTCACTTACAATCTTACTTCTGTCCGTTGCAGAATAGAAATGTAAAATGTGTGCTGCCCATCTTCCAGCCCATCTTCCAGGCATAGAGAATAAGATAATAGAAGTGAAAACAGCTTGAGAAGTTCAAAACAAGATAAAGTAGTGGAGTTCTTGTTAGCATGCAATATCAACCATATGAAATTGCCACTTGTGTTCATCAAAAATAGTCAGATAACAGCCATTTCACATAGATGACCACTATTTTTGCATAATCCTTGCAAGCTGTCTGTCTTAATTTGAGTATGCCTCCCAAACTGTGCAATTCAACCTCGGATAGTGTTTATGTAAAATGCTATTGGTACATTTGCTGTTTCCTTTTTCTTCTAACACCCCTACCATCACTCATGCCTGACATCAGGAGTGAAAGGGAAACAGTAGACGTTGGTAAGACCAGGTGCAGGCTGTCAGCAAGGACCCAGAAATAGGACATTACTTTCTGCTGAATGTGCCACTTAGCCCAGAACTTGGGAAATGCAGTGGCAAAAGGCTGGGTTTTTTTTTACTTATCTAACTTTTTCTTTCTTTAGGCTTCTATTGAGGGTTTCTTGAAATAAGTAAATAAATAGAGCTGCTTCCAGTTGCTTTTGATCTCAAATGTCACAGAAAATGCAATTTTCTTGGAGTATTGTCATCAAATGTCGCCTAAGCAAAACATGTGTGTTTTGTTTTTTATAAGGCCAAATCTCCGATGTTGGAGAGATTTTGGAAAATCCTGAAAATCTAAGGACACTGGAGGTGGTCAAAGCTGGGTGGGACCTTCTGATACCCTCACTCTTCCAAAAGCTGCCTGGCCTAAAATCTTTTTGAAAAAGTAAATGAATAAATAAAATCTTTCCATGTTTTTGCTTCCACCAAATTCAGAGAAAGGAGAAAACTAATGCTTCCTTCCTTCTTTCATTTCTCCTATAATGGAGAGAAGGTCAAGGAAGAATCAAAGGGTTTGAATCACAACTTTGTACCTAATGGCGAAACATTCCTAAGGAAATGATTTAAGCTATCTGAGTTAAATGTCTTCATCTGCAAAGTGAGAGTAGCCACATATACCTCCCAGGGGTGGTAGAGATCCCATGAGAGAATAATGTCTATGAAGTGCTTAGCCAGCGACTGCCACTAGTAGGCATTTAAACAACACTGCCATTAGATATTATTAGTGACATTCTCATTATCACCTGTACTTGTTGCAGCTAGGGGACTTGGATATCCCTAAGGAGCCTTGGGAAATGCTTCTTGGCTTCCACATAACTCTATGTAACTATTGGTGGTACCTGGCTGCAAACCAGCTAACCCAGTCCCCTTCCTACTCAAGCCTGGCAGCAAGATCAGTGTACCCAGGTACATGGCCAAAGGCCAGTTCCACTCCTCCAGACACTGATGGGGAGGGTGCTCAGGGGCTGGGGCCACTGGTATCATCCCCAGAGATCATAGCATTTCTTGCCTATCACAACAGCAAAGGTTTCAGAATAGTGAGTAACACAATCATGGCTTCCCTGTGAGCTGTTTATCAACTGGTAAGACCCCAGAAACCACAGGCCCACACTGAAATTTCAGATAGAAGCTGAGTCCAATGCTGGGACTTATTATTACTACTAACAATAATAGCTGCTACTCTGGGTGATTCCTGTACCCAGGCATAGTCTCAGACACTTCACCTAGTATTTCACCAGCTCCTAAAGTCATCTCCAAGGTGAGCATCCTTTTTTTTTTTTCCAATAAATTTTATCTAAGTATTTTTTTAAATATTATTTTAGTTGTAGACGAACACAATGTCTTTATTTTATTGCTTTGTATGTGGTGCTGAGGATCGAACCCGGGGCCTCACGCATGCGAGGCAAGCGCTCTACCACTTAGCTACAATCCCAGCCCCTAAGTATTTTGTATATGAAGAAAAGTACACAGATCATGAATACACAATTTTATACTTTCTTATAAAATGAATTCTGGGTAACTACCATTAAATCAAGCAACAGGTCACTTCCAGCCTTCTAGGAGATTCCCACAAGGCATTCCTCCAACAAGCAATTTCTCCTATCAAAAACTGACAATTGAAAAAAAAGAAAAAAAAAACTGACAATTGTCCTGAAATCTAACAGCACAGAGGAGTTTATGGAAATGGAATAATATGATATG
The DNA here is from genome assembly GCA_028644305.1 of Xerus rutilus. NCBI lineage: Eukaryota > Metazoa > Chordata > Mammalia > Rodentia > Sciuridae > Xerus > Xerus rutilus. The sequence goes on from CM053403.1 coordinate 43,464,461, forward strand.
ATATGTTCTATTCCTGGTCTATTCCTGGGTTGGCAGATATGCTTGAAGAGGGGCCACCAAACATATCTAGAGTGGCTGTGAAGCAAAGATTCTTAATCTCATTAACCAGCATAGAAACTGAGATTCAAAGTCCTGATAGCATTTGCCCAGTGTCACGGCTGCTCAGTGGAAGAGCTGGGGTTCAAATACTCCTCTTCCCTTCATGCAAGTCTGAGGATCTCTTGAGAAAATCTAACACAGAAACAGAAGTGTGAAGGCAGCAAATGCCTGAGTCCCAACGTATGGAGAAGCCAGAAAGCTTGCCTCTGACACCTTTCAAAATATTGTTGTGTACTTTGCTCTAAACAAATCTCAGAGATAAGTAAAGTGGAAATTATGATTCTCATTTGAAAATCAAGAAAGATTATCTGAGAGTCCCCAGGTGCCAGACAGATGAGATGGGCACTTTCCTGATTCTACAGGGTGAACATAGCCGATGTACTTCTCACCATGGGTCAAAGGCTGTGACTCTGGGGCTGGAAACTGCTTTTATATTTGAGGCTCAAACTATGAGAAGGCTGAAGGCTCTCAGGGAGACCATGAACCTCTTTTATTTGGTTGAGTGAGGTCAAGCACCAGCTAGCAGGAGCCTACCTATCAGTGTTTTTCTCTCTAAGCAAGATTTTCTCTCTGCTCATACCAACCCAGGAATTCTACATTCAGACCTCAATAAATGAGATCTTGGAACACTTGGCCAACATGCACCTCTTAGGAGAAGGTCCAGAAAAGCCTTAATGATTGATTTAGAAATTTCCCATTAAAAAATTGACAAGCCTACTCCTGCCTATAAGACTGGCATAAGTTGCCCCTTCTTCCCTCATTGTGTTCTTTCCCCAGGACCTTATAAAAACTCCTATCCTCTGCAACATCAGTGGGAGATCTCCACTAGAAAACTTGTGCTAAAAATATAAACTGTAATGAAAACATGGCATTTGGATTAACTAAGTCTTTGCCTTTGTTCCCCACCCCCATCTGGCCCTGGGAACCTGCTCATTTTCATTCTTGAACTGGGACCAATTGGTCTGGGACCAATTATCTTTAGTCAGCTTTATAGTGACCTTTAAATAGGACTTAAACAAGGGATTCAGAGTTTCTTATGTGTTGAGACATTTCAGTTACTCTCTCAAAACTTGAAGATAGTAAAAAATCAATGCCTTGTCTGAGATGGGCAGCAGAAAAACCATCACAGGATGGAGTTTAACTCTGGGAATGGCCAGAGCAACAATCCGATCTGTTGAGGAAACTCCTAGAAGGTTTGAGTGACTTGCCCTGTATCCCCCAGTGAGCTGGTGCATCTGTAGGAAAGTGAACAGATGGTTCCCTCATCTGGCTAGTAATTTTTCCAGCCTTTATGTTTGAGAATCATAAAGAAACTGCAGGCTTAATGTAGGGATCCCTAAAGAAACTAGGGTACCCTTGCTTAGGAAGGGAAACAAAGAGCTCTATGTTATCAAAAGGTGGGGTTTTATTTAGCATTTTGTGTTTCTAGGATGGAGGGAGGAGTCAAATGCTGGTTATGGTGTAACCATGTAAAAGGAAAGAGGTTCACCTTTGATAAGTCTGGATACCCAGCACAGTCCTGACATAGCACTCCAAGGATATGCTGGTATGTGGGACTTGGCTGAGAAGCTGACATCATTGTCCACTGAAGGACATGCCATGCCCACAGCCCATGCTGAAGCTGAAGCCAGACATCCCTGAAAGGACCAACTCCAGCCAGGGGTGGCTAAAGACAAAGGAAGCAACTCCAGATGGTGAGAAAGCCACGTGCATCTCCTTTCAGGGTGGTGTAAACCTCTAACGTTCAGGAACAGGAGTAGGAATGGGAGTCCCAGAAGGAAAACTTGGTGTTCTGGCCAAGATGACTCATGGGGAGAGAAGAGATTTCCAACCCCTGAATTTGGGGCACTGTTCACACCGCCTGCATATGAATATTTACAGTAGCTAATAGATTTGGCCTGGAGTATTATCCTTTTCCCTAGCAAATGCTATGGCAAATGCTAAAGAAAATTCTGAAAATTCAAGTCCTCAGACTCCAAAAGACCAATTTGTTCCCAACTTGATCAGGTCTCTAAGCTCAAAGCATGATGTATCACATGTTAGATAAAATAAAAGAACAGACAGGCTGACCACTTGGGCATCAGATGGAAGACTTCTAAAATGATTTTACATAACTTCAAAAGATCAACCAGAAACCTGCCAATGTGAATTGAGTGCAAAGAAAGTTCAACTCTCCACCTTCCTTCCACTGGAGAAATATTCTAAAGTCTTATTTCTCGGAGGGTCCTCTTTGAACCTGTAGTATTGGCCTCACCTGGACACTCAGGTCTCTGACCCCAGCTCAGACTGAATAATTCAGAATCTGCATTTTACCAGACCCCTGGGTTAATCTATGCACATTAAATTTGGGGAGAACTGCACTCAAGAAAGCAATGGATACGCCAGCAGGCCTGCAGCTTGAATTTTCTTAGACACATTGCTCCTGAAATGGAAAGATTGGCATTTCCCTTGCACCAGAGGGACAGAGGGCAACTCTTCTTGGGAGTACCTATGTAACTCCACCTGCATGAAGGACATGGAGAAGGAAGAAATTAACACCCAGAGCCTATCATTGCCCTCCATAAGAGAGAATAGAATTTTGTAGGATTGTTCAAAGGTCTGTAAAAAGCCTCAATCCAATGGCCAAGACACTGATGACTTTGTAGAGCCAGGTTTGCTCACGTGGTCTGGAGTGGTGGGCCCACACTCTGCAGTCTTCTGAGTTGTCTAGTATCTGTGTGTACTTTCTTTTCTTGGCTGGAGGCAAGGAGGCCCTAAAATCAAGGAACAAAAAGAGTGGTTAGGCTTCTTTGCTCTCTCTGTTACATTAAATGAAATTTAACTTCCCAGGTCTCTGCTCTTGGCCTTCCTAAGTCTAATCCCTGTTAGTTAAGATTCCTTGAACCCTACTAGTCTGAAACTTAGTTTTTCTTTATCCAATGAACCTGATACTCACCTCCCTGAAAAATAACCTGACAATTTTCAAAGGCAGAGGACTCAGAGAGAGACTTAAACTACAGGTATAGGTTTTACACCTGGGAATGCTTTCAATGTAGAGTTTTACCACCATTTTTAATAACCCTTCCTCTCTTTGCCACTTGCTAGACCCAAAAGAAGGTATAAAAAGGAGAAAAACGGAAGAAAAGAATATTCCTTAATGCTTGATTGACAGTTTTCTGAGAGCTCATTCACAAACCCCCGTGAGTCGTCTGGCTGGGCCTGCGTAAGCATACACGGTCACCGGGAATCTCCCTATGGATTTCTGATATTTTAGCTTTTTGTTGAATGAGGACTTTGGGTTTAGTGGGTTTTTAATTAAAAGATGCTAAGCCAAGAACACGGGTCTCTCCGTGGCCTATCTGCGTCTCAACACTGCCATCTACTGGAAAGGCTCCGGCTGGCTGTTCTGTATGTCTCAGCTAGGGCAGCGGGCTACTCCGAGGCTTCCTGCTGTAAAATGCCTCAATCCAATGGCCAAGACACTGATGGCTTTGACTTTGTCACAGCCAGGTTTGCTCACTGTCTCTTCTAACAAAATATCTTGAGCTTTACCCAGAAACGTGGCACAAAAGCTGCTGATGGTGAGAACAACTTGTCCCCAGATGGGAAGGCCCGGATTGGTCCAGGGCGGTGGCGGGATGACCGGCATTTGGGTAGCAGTTGTGAATGCTGCCCTGGGTTCGGCCGGAGTCGCTCCTTGCAGATGTGCTCTGCGGAGAGTGCGCAGGCAGCGTCCCAGGGGCGGCTGCAGCTGCTGAGTGGAGGAAGGTAGTCCGATTGGGCTCAGCCGAGGGCCTCAGGGTCCAGGAGCACGCACCTAGGGGAAGACACAAGTAAGGGCCTCATTTTCTCGCTACTCTGAGTCCAAGAATAGGAACAGCTCAAGATGTGCGGCAGGTGGATCACACTCACCTTTGACCTGCGGAGGAGAGCATGAGTCTGATGCAGAATAGGGTGGGGTATCTGGGAGCTGGCGTTGCCTGAGAATTAGAGACATGGATTGCTTTTTTGTTGTTGGTTTACACTATTTCATGATACTTTTGTCACAAACAGGAGGCAGCCCTCAGTGTACAGCACCCATATGATAGTTCCAGATGAATCCGGGGGTTGAGGAGCAAAGTCCGTCAGAACATGCCCAGGGTCCTGTGTCGTGGCTGGGTGACCCAGGCTTTGAGTGGCAGCTTTTGTACTCCCTAGCTGTGTATCCATGAACAAGTACTTAAGTTCTCCAGGGCTCCATTTCCCCACCTACAAGACGGCAACAATTATTACACCTGTTTCACAGTGTGGTTGTGAGAATTGAGATAATGTCCTAAAGCAATGACGTAATGCCGGGAACACAGCGAGTGCTCAAGAAAATTAGTGTCGTTATTGTTCTGAACATGCTTATACCATAAAGAGGGCTGCACACACTGTTTGGACTAAGGCCATTTTTTGCAATGGTTTTCCATCTATGTCTGAGGGATCCCAAAGTTTTTGGAAGGAGCTCAGAGGTTTTACCAAAAAAAATATTTTAAAAAATGTATGGTGGGAAAATAATTACTCTTTTCTGTTTGATGTACCAAGGTGCAAGTGCAATTTCATTTTTCACCACTAAAAACATATGAAAACCTCTGTTCTGAAAGAACTACAAGTTCCTTACAGTCAAAAACTCTGATTCTACCTCACACAAAAGCATCACCCCCTCTACTTGATTCTCTTGCTTGAAGAGTAAGCTATATAGTTTTTCTCGGTTAAGACTCCAGTAAAATACAAAGAGAAAAGTTTGATTTACCATGTACTAGAAAAGTTATGTTAACTCCTCAAATTGATTCCCTACTATTTATTTACTCCCTAATAAGGGATGAGAAAATATGCATTGACTTTCCTCTAAAAACACCATCCAAATCAATGCAAAGTAATACAGAAACATAAACACAAAAGGATATTGAGAACTTGAGAACACAGCAGACCATATTTCAATAACATGGTAGCAGACCACCGATGGGTGGGATATGAATTAGCAGAATGGAAAAAGCAAAAAACAAGAATGCCTGGAGATGGGGAAGGACAGAGAGAGAGTCAACAATAAGTAACCCAATCAAACAGGACTCCAAAAGCCCAGGACACTGGAGCTACCTGGAACCTCTTACAGGATAAGAGTGAAGGTGAAAACAGAAAGCTTGGTTGAAGTTTTGAAAGAATTGGGCCTTTGGATCAGCTTCCTATCACCCCAACATAAGTTGAAAAGGCTTATTCTCTGGAGAAATGGAACCAGGGACACTGTAGTACAGGCACGGTTAAGACCATGGATGAGGTGCTGGCTGAATATGAAGGGATGCATTGAAAAGTCTAGATGTATCCAAGCACAGTGGCGCACACCTATAATCCCAGTGGTTCAGGAGCCTAAGGCAGGAGGATCACAAGTTTAAAGCCAGCCTCAGCAACTTAGCAAGGCCCTAAGAAGCTTAGCAAGACCCTGTCTAAAAATAAAAGATAAAAAAGGCTGGGGGTGTAGCTCAGTGGTTAAGCACCCCTGGGTTCACTCCCTGATACTACCACCAAAAAAAAAAAAAAAAAATCTTTTAATTTTTTAAGACCTTTCCTCAATTCTGCTTTGCATGCATCCAAGCAGATTTCCGGAGAAAGAAATTGGAATCCCATTCCCAAGAAAAATTATTATTCAGGGAGAGAGGAAAATATGTTGAAGTTACCAAGGAAAGTTACCATTATCTGATCACTCTACAGTGAAATCCATCCTTTGAGAATAATGGTGAACACACAGAACTTCTTAAACAGGAACAAACAATAAAAGACCAGATATTTTCAGAAAGCCTTTAACATTAAAGACAGACGAACAACTAGATAAATAAGGAATGCAAAAGAATTAGCAACTGCTCTGATATGACTGGTAAGCTCCTACCAGACCTGACCTTGGAGGATGGGGGTGGCTATTTAAAAAAATACTGCCTGGTGTGATGGTACACACCTGTAATCCCAGTGGCTCTGGAGGCTGAGGCAGGAGGATCAAGAGTTCAAAACCAGCCTCAGCAACTTAGGCCCTAAACAACTCAGTGAGACTCTGTCTCTAAATAAAATACAAAAAGGGAGAAGGGGCACTGGGTTGTGGCTCAGTGGTTGAGCACCCCTGGATTCACTCACTCCCCAGTATCCAAAAAAAACAAAACAAAACCAAAAAACCTCCTCAAAGACAATGACAATGGAATGTAGAAAAAAGCAACAAAATTCTGGAGGAGCACTGAAGCTTAGAGGAAGGTAATGGCCACCAGCGAATTACCTGTTTACAGCTTTTTGCCTGAAGGCTGATCAATGTAAGAACATAGAGCAGATAAAACATCAGTAAAAACCCACAATTTTTCTGGCCTGAAGAACTGGAAGACAGAGTTTGGGACAGACATGGCTGGTGAAAAATGAAAGAGAAATTTTGGAAAAGAGAGGTACAGAGAGAGGGAACCTGGGTTCTGTGTATAACTGCCCAAGTCTCTTGCTGACCCAAGCCATGGATGTGGGGGGCAGGAACTGAAATGTAGGTTACTTCCCAAGAGATGGTTTATAGTTTGAGTCTAAGCAAAGCAGTTGCCTACTAAACCAAGCAATTCACTCTTCAGAGAAACATGAAAAAATCCCTATGTTCTGTGACAGCAATGTATGTTGATGGATTTAAAATCAAGATTTAAGGGGCTGGAGTTGTGGCTCAGTGGCAGAGCATTTGCCTTGCACATGTGAGGCACTGGGTTCAATCCTCAGCACCACATAAAAATAAATAAACAAAATAAAGATATTGCATCCATCTAAAAAAATTTTTTTAAAAAATCAAAATTTAAAAATTTTCTCTTTTCCTTATAATTTACTCTCCTTTCCAAACTTCACCACAGCTACTTTTTTATTTCATCGTAATTTAGTCCTTTCCATGCTTGATGTATTTTAATATATTTAGAGAAATTTTGCAGTTCCTTTTAGAGAACTTGAAGGAAGGATTAATGATAGCTTCCTTCAAAACTAAGAAAACTGGGCAGTGGCAGAGTGTTTGCCTAGCATGTGTGACGCACTGGGTTTGATCCCTAGCACCACATAAAAATAAATAAAATAAAGGCATGCTGTCCATATACAACTACAAAAAAATTTTTTAAAACTAAGCAAACTGTAAAAAACAAGGGTGACGATGAACCTCAAGAACAATGTTATTGTTTGAGATTGTTCTACATTCCTAAGTCCTTCCGATTTGCAACCACCATGCTCTTTTTTTTTTTGGTACCAGGGATTGAACTCAGGGGCACTTGACCACTGAGCCACATCCCCAGCCTTATTTTGTGTTTTGTTTTGTTTTTTTAATTTTTCTTTAAAAATTAACATGGTCTCACTGAGTTGCTTAGCGCCTTGCCGTTGCTAACTCACGATCTTCCTGTCTCAGCCTGGGATCACAGGCGTGTACCACCATGCTCGGCTCCATGCTAACTCTTGTAGGTACAATCTTGTCTCCTCTTTACAACCTCCAGGTGAAAAGTTACTGTTATTGTCCCTACTCTACAGGTGATAAGACCCGGGCTAAGAGAGATTCAGTAATTTACTCAAGATTATTCATCTGGCAAGTAGTCACACTGGAGTCAGGGGTCCACCACCCAATAACAGGATGTTTTAAATGCAGACCATCCTAATTCAATTGGTTATTGAATAATTCAATTCAATTAGTTATTACATCCTAATTCAATTAGTTATTACACGTTATTTTGTTTTGCACAAATATCCTTAGAATGGAGGAGTACAGGGTAATGTGTTGGCCCTGTCTTCCTCTTACTACATCAGTTTGAACCCAGGAGTCAAGCCAGTCAATGAACTCAGCCATTAACAATTCTTCTCACAGAACAACATGTACCTCACACTCTCTTGCGACATCACACTGAAGAGTTTATCAGCTCTGCTCCACAGGTGGCAGAACTGAAACAGATGTGCAGCTGGTAATCAGCTCCTCACTCTTTATGCCATCCAACCCCAATAAGCCAAGTCCTAAGTCAAACCCTAATATTAGATGCTTAAGCTTATCCATTAGAATGAAATACAATGAGACCTTGAGTAGATTCCTTCATGACCTCATGTGTCTCTAAGTACTCCCTTCTTATGAAGTCACCTATTCAAACATCCTCCCCACACGTAACTCAGTACATCCAGCTAGTTCCCTCTCACCCTGTATGTAGAGCCTCAAGTCCAACCTAAAGCTTATTAGGATATCGACCCCTATCCAGCACACTTACGTAACCAAACTACTAATTATGCATGTGCCACATATTGTTTCTACCTGTTGTTGACGATGATCCCATAAGATTATACCCCCTAATGACATCATAGCCACTGATGATGCTCAAAGATTCCTGTGCATGGTGTAAGTACACCCCATGATGTTCCCACAGTGAATACCTCTCCTAACAATGCAGTTCTTGGAATATATCCCCATCGTGAAGTGATACGGGACTGTATCAGCTTGGAACTTGAGAGGTGGGGCGGGGCGGGGGGTGGGGAGAGGCATGTTCATGTGACCTCATACAGAACTTCTCAAACCGTAATGTGGATATGAAACCCATGGGAATCCTGTCAAGAATGTTGATACTGATTCATGGTTTCTGTGTGGGGCCTGAGATGCCACAGTTTTAGTTCCCAATTGGTACCAATGCGGCTGCTTTCTGGCTCCCACTTGTACAGGAAGGCAACAGGTGAACTCTGGTCATTTTTTTTTTCAAGGAAATGAAGCCTGTTTTGGATATTTACTAGCCTTTTTTTCCAGAACTTTCCTTCCTCTAAACATGTGCACACACACACCAATCTTGTGTATTTTCACTGCAACCTCTGGAGTTTCAGGATGCCCCTTCCATTTCTTGCTCCCTTTTCCCCCAGCAGCATTTCACATCTGGACATTTCCCAGAACATCACATCACCCCAGCTCACCTGTGTATCTAGTAGACTAACCTAGAAAATCAGAGAGGGCCTCAGCCTGCTCCTCTAGAAAATTAGGTATCCTGGACTCTATCACATGAGGAGATCAAAGGTTAAGGGTAATATGCAGAAACCTTCACATGCTGATAGGACTGACCCCAGCTCTGCATGCCAATTTTTTTTTAAATACATTTTTTTAGTTGTAGATGGACACAATACTTTTATTTTCTTTTATTATTTTATTTATTTAATTTTTATATGTGGTTCTGAGGATCCAACCCAGTGCCTCACACATGCTAGGCAAGCGCTCTACCACTGAGTTGCAGCCCCAGCCCCTCCGCATGCCAATTCTGATTTTCACAGAAGAATGAGGAAGTCCTAAATAGCATGTCCCAACCTCATATGTGAATACTTGACTACTAAAAGGGGTCCGAGACTAAGTAAATTTGAGGAATGTCGAATACCATTTCCCTTCTCCAGTTTCTCACTAGCACAACAAAAGCTCTGAAAAGTGCTTCCAAAAAGAGAAAAAGACACTCATGTCTATTTTGGTGCCAGTACCATGCCGTTTTTGTTACTATTGCTTTGTAGTAAAGTTTAAGGTCTGTTATTGTGATGCCTCCTGTTTCACTCTTCTTGCTCAAGATTGCTTTGGCTATTCTGGGTCTCCTATTCTTCCAAATGAATTTCATGATTGCCTTTTCTATTTCTATAAGAAAGTACTTTGGGATTTTAATTGGGATTGCACTGAATCTGTATAGCACTTTGGGTAGTATGGCCATTTTAATAACATTGATTCTGCCTATCCAGGAACATGGGAGATCTTTCCATCTTCTAAAATCTTCTTCAATTTCTTTCTTTAGTGTCTTGTAATTTTCGTTGTAGACCAATGGTACAGAATAGAAGACACAGAGAGTAATTCACAGAAATACAGCTATCTCATACTAGACAAAGGTGCCAAAAACATACATTGGAGAAAAGATAGCCTTTTCAACAAACGGTGCTGGGAAAACTGGAAATCCATATGCAGTAAAATGAAATTAAACCCCTGTCTCTCACCACGCACAAAACTCAACTCAAAGTGGATCAAAGACCTAGGAATTAGAAGTAGGTCCAAATCTTCATCATGTTGGATTAGGCCTCAAATTCCTTAACAACACTCTTATAGCACAAGAAATTAAAGCAAGAATCAATAAATGAGATGGACTTAAACTGAAAAGCTGCTTCTCAGCAAAAGAAACTATCAACAAGGTGAACAGAGAGCCTACATTTTGGGAGCAAATTTTTGCCACATGCACATCAGATAGAGCACTGATCTCCAGGATATATAAAGAACTCAAAAAACTTAACACCAAAAAAACAAACAACCCGATCAATAAATGGGCTAAGGAGCTGAATAGAAACCTCTCAGAAGAAGATATACAATCAATAAACAAATATATGAAGAAATGTTCAACATCCCTAGCCATTAGAGAAATGCAAATCAAAACTACTCTTAGATTTCATCTCACTCCAGTCAGAATGGCAGCTATCCAAAACACCAGCAACAGTAAGTGCTGGCAAGGATGTGGTGAAAAAGGCACACTCAAACATTGCTGGTGGAACTGCAAACTGGTGCAACCAATCTGGAAAGCAGTGTGGAGATTCCTTAAAAACTTGGAATGGAACCACCATTTGATCCAGCTATCCCACTCCTTGGCCTATACCCTAAAGATTTAAAAACAGCACACTACAGTAAAGCAGCCACTTCAATGTTTATAGCAGCACAATTCACAATTGCAAAACTGTGGAAGCAACCCAGATGCCCTTCAATAGATGAATGGATAAAGAAACTGTGGTACATATACACAATGGAATATTATTCAGCAATAAAAGAGAATAAAATTATGGCATTTGCAGGCAAATG
>CM053403.1:43475869-43495646 GCA_028644305.1 Xerus rutilus
CTAAAGATTTAAAAACAGCACACTACAGTAAAGCAGCCACTTCAATGTTTATAGCAGCACAATTCACAATTGCAAAACTGTGGAAGCAACCCAGATGCCCTTCAATAGATGAATGGATAAAGAAACTGTGGTACATATACACAATGGAATATTATTCAGCAATAAAAGAGAATAAAATTATGGCATTTGCAGGCAAATGAATGGAATTGGAGAACATTATGCTAAGTGAAGTAAGCCAATCCCAAAAAACCAAATGCCAAATGTTCTCTCTGATTAGTGGATGTTGATACATAAAGTGGGTGGGAATGGGGAACATAGGAGAAATGGAGGAACTCTGGATGGGGCAGGGGGGAAGACAGGGGAGGGAAAAGGGATGGGGTGTAGTAAAGATGGTTGATTGAGATGGTCATCACTACCCTAGGTGCATGTATGAAGACACAAATGGTGTGACTCTATCTGGTTTGCAACCAGAAATGGAACATTGAGTTCCATTTATGTTCCATTTATGTTCCATATATGTACTATGACTTGAAATGCACTTAAATAAATTAATTTTAAAAAAGACACTCATTTAATTTGGTTTAAGCCAGTGAGTCACAAGTTTGTTTATTGATCATGAAAATTTTCTTTCTTTCCCCACAGCATCTCCTGGAACAAGTTTCCTGTAGAATATTGAGGGGGAAAATTGATTTACACAACCAATAATTCTACTTTTTAATATATTTAAGATCTGAAAAATCTGCCTATGACATTCAAACCAGCTCTTGGTCATTTTGTAGCATAGTGGTCTCTTAGATCATTTAGATAAGGAGTTGTCACTGACATTGTTTAGATGCACAATACATAGGCATTTTATTACAAGATAAGTAACCAAAGACTTGTAGTAAGCCCAGGTTGGAATCTCAGCTTGGCTACCCCAGGTAAAGAACAAGAAAAACCTGGCCACCGGGGCAATTGGGAGAAATCCTGCCAACCTGCCTCAAGAGCCTGGTATGAGAAATACTCAGAACACAAAGTGTTTGTGCAGGTTCTGATGATCACTGAACCAGCCAGCGTCCCTGCAGCCCCCAGGGACTAGACCTGTTTCTGCTTGTTCCCACAGAGATGTACTGCAGCCCCACCTCCCTGCTTGCACCTGAGCACTTACCAAGTAGTGACAGGTTTTCTGATCTGAGGACTTCAACAACCGACCTGTGAACTATGACAGTCTTTACAAAACTGAGGCTCAGATCCATTCTGAATCACATCCTTTTTGGGGGAGGGGGTACCAGGAACTGAACTCAGGGGCACTCAACTACTGAGCCACATCTTCAGCCCTATTTTGTATTTTAGTTAGAGACAGGGTCTCTCTGAGTTGCTTAGTGCCTCTTTTGCTGAGGCTGGCTTTGAATTTGTGATCCTCCTGCTTCAGCCTCCCCAGCTGCTGGGATTACAGGCGTGCACCACAGCACTCGGCTGAATAACACCCTTTGATAGATAATTTTAGACACTTGAAAAATATTTCCCTGAGAATGATATTGACCAAAGTATATTATTATACCCTGTACATGAATGAATATGTAACAGTGAATCCCATTATATATCATTTAAATGCACTAATAAAAATATGGAAAAAATAAAATAAAACATATTTCCCTGTGGTTCACATTTCTTCAAAACATTCCCTAAAATATCAATTAATCTACAAGCTATACGTTGGAGAATGGGCATGCATTCTGGAGCCAGGCAGATTTTGATCCCAGTTTTGCTACTTATTGACCTATGGAGTCTCACTTAACCTCTCAGACTCCTCCTCTGCAAAATGTACATAATAAATTTAATATTATAAACATAATATCTATTTGGCTGCTTTGTTAAGAGAAGAAAATATGTAACATCAAATATGTGGTTAAATAAATGAATATATAAAGTGCAAAGAATAATACCCAACACTTAGTAAATGCCCAACAATATTAACTTTCATCTCCATATCACCTACAACCTGCCCCCTCAAATCACCTCCAAACATAAGGAGGAAATCCTTTGGGGCAAACTAAGTCTGGAACTCAGCAGCAACAGGGAAGCTTGTAAGTAGGTATCTATAGTCTTTCAGGAAGGACTGTTACCATGGACACTAAGAATACATTATTGCCCACCTGAATTCAAACCAGTTGCTTGGACAAAATGAGCAATGTGAAAAAACACTGAATAAACTAGTGCAGAGGCAATCGGTGTCCGAGTTCAGCCCATGTAGCTCCTGGAGCCAAAGAGCTGGCTCAGAGTATGGGCTCAGACATTTGGCAACACACTAGCTCTGTAGGTGTGTGTGTGTGTGTGTAACTTACCTGCTTAAAAAATGTTGAGGCTCTCTTCTTCCCAGAGTCTGTTGGCAAGGATGTTTCCATTGGCAAAGAGTAGTAAGAGCAGGTACTAGAAATGTCCACAAATAGATTTCCCCATGACTATTGAGATTCTGGCCTGATTTCACTCTGTCTTGGCAGGGCAGGGACATTTGTAGTCATGCCAAAGTGGGCTCAGTGACAGAGCAGAGGTGACAATGAAATTATCCAATATGAGCAAAAGAGAGGGAAAAATTGAAAATATGACGAGAACCTCAGAAAACTGTGTACAATATCAAAAGGTCTAACATTTGGATTATTAGAGTCCTAGAAGGATTAAAAAAAGACATTGGTACAGAAAAATAAATATGAGGAAATAACAGCAGATGTAATGAAAGTACCAGTTGACAATTTCAAAAGTTGAGCAAATCTCAAATGGTACACTTTCAAAGAACTCCATGCTTATACCCAGACACATCACAATCTAAGATAAAGAAAATTTCTAGCAGCTAGGAAAAAATGACATATTATGTGCAAGGGACAATGATTCAAATAATTGTCTATTTCTCATCAGAAATCATGGAGGCCTGAAGATAGTGGGTCAAACTTTTAGGAGTGCTGAAAAGGAAAAGCTCCTAGGGATCAAGATTTCTGTATCTGGAAAAAAATATACTGAAAAGTAAAATAAATACTTTTTTTTTTTTTTGGTACTGGGGATTGAACTCAGGGGCACTCGACCACTGAGCCACATCCCCAGCCCTATTTTGTGTTTTATGTAGAGACAGGGTCTCACTGAGGTGCTTAGCGCCTCGCCATTGCTGAGGCTGGCTTTGAACTCGCGATCCTCCTGTCTCAGCCTCCCTCAGTGCTGGGATTACAGGTTTGAGCCATCGCGCCCAGCTAAATAAATACATTTTTAATGGAGGAAAACTAAAGAACCCATTGCCAACAGATCTGCCATAAATAAAAAACCCAAGAGGCTCTTAGAGTGAAAGATAGACAACACCAGAAACAATACTAGAGCTTCCCAGATGAAGAGGACCCACAAAAAGGATAAATGCTCATGTCACTATAATAAACTATTTTTCTTCTTCTTAAATTCTTCAACACACGTATGAGTGTAGGAAGCAAAAATTATAACCTTGTCTAAAATTTCTAAATGTATGTAGTGACAGTACACTCATATCAAAACCCAGATACGCAGCTAAACCAAACAGAAAGAAAAATGTATAGTGTTAAGTGCTTAAGCTAGTAAACAAAGAATGGTCTCCTATTAAGAACTAAGTTTCCACCTAAGTTTTATAGAAAAATTCTATAAACTGGACATCATCAAAATTAAAACTTTTGCTCTGAAAAAAAGACACTGTTAAGAGAATGAAAACACAAGCTACAGATTGGCAGAAAGTACTCACAAATCACTTATCTAATAACATTCTTATATCCAGGATAGATTTTAAATTTTCTCAATAAAAAGATAAGAAAATAACTCACTTTTTTAAAAATGGGCAAAAGATTTGAACAGAAACTTAACCAAAGAAAATATTTGAATGGCAAATAAGCACATGAAATGATACCCAGCATCAGTAATCATTAGGAAATTGCAAATTAAAACACAATGAGAAGCCACTACAAGTCTGTGAGAATGGCTATATTAAAATTTTTTCAGTTGATAATATGAAGAAGGAATAATGGAAAGAAGCAACTATATATCTCATCCATGACTAATGGTAATAAAACAGTATGATCACTCTAAAATATGTGGCAACTTTTACAGTTAAGCTTAATGTATGAAAGATCATATACTGGATCATTCATTATGACTAAGTAGTCCTTATTCTATTTACTCTATAGAAACTTAAACTTTTGATGACACAAAATCTGTGCATGAATGTTTATAGAAGTATTCACCTTTGCCAAAAAGTGAAAATAATCAAAATGTCCTTGAATGGGTGAATGGATAAACAGGAATGAACTATCAATAAAAAAGAATATGTTGATTAAGAGATGGAAGATTCCAAAGGTTACATACTGTATGTTTCATTTATATGACATCCTGGAGAAAAGCAGAACTATAGGGACAGAGAACAATTCAGAGGTTACCAGAGGTTAGGTTAGGAGGTTCAATGACAAAGGGAAAAGGAAAAGAAATTTTACAGGTGAGGGAACTGTTCTATGTCCTGTTTGGGATAGTAGTTATGTGACTCTATGAATTTGTCTACAGAATTATATACAAAAACTTGAGTGTAACTGTGTCTAAATTAAGAATAAAAAAGAAAGATGTAGTAGCCATATCAATATCAGAAAATAAGGGCAGTAGCCAGGTACAGTGACAATCTCAGCAACTCGGGAGGCTGAGGCAGGAGGATTGCAAGTTTGAGGCCAGTCTGGGCAACTTAGCAAGACCCTGTGTAAAATTTTAAAATTTAAAAAAGAGCTGGGAATGTGGCTCAGTGCTAGAGTGCCCATGGGCCAATCCCCAAAATTACCAAGAAAGAAAGAAGAAAGAAAAGGAAGGGAGGGAGGGAGATAGAGAGGGAGGGAGGGAGGAGGGATAAAGGAAGGAGCAAAGAAAGAAAGAGAAGGGAAGGGAATGGAGGCAGAAATCAATGAAACAGAAAACAGAAAAACAATTAAGAATATAAATTTAATCTGGTTCTTTGAAAAAGCTAAGAAAATTGATAAACCTCCTGTCAGATTGATAGAGAAAAAACAAAGACACAAACTACTGATATTAAGAACAAGAGGATCATCACCACATTAAAATATAATAAGAAAATATGAAGAACTTTGTGCCAGTGGACATATTCATCAAATTCATTGAAAGATGCAAACTGCCTAAGCTGACAACTACCAATTAGTAACCTAAAGAGTCCCATATCCCAAAGATATCAAATCTGTTGCAAGGGCAGGGGTTGAAGGGAACAGGGGGATCTTCCTGCAAAGAAAACTCTGGGCCTCACTGGTGAAATATACCAAAGAAGATTGATATTATCACAGACAATTGGTATCATATAATAATTAGAAGAAATAATACCAATCCTACCCAAGCTCTTTTGGAAAAACGGAAGAGGAAGGATCATTCCCATTTCATTTTATTATGTCATAATTTTTAAAATATTACAGAGAGAGCAGTGTTGTCATTACTTACAAGGCCCCCAAATCAAAGTCATTGCCCAAGAACTCTTCCAGCAGACTCGTGTCCAGGGCTGGGTTCTCCAGAGTGCCATTGGCCCCCTGAGCTGCAAAAGCAAATTGAAAATCTTAAGAGCCATGAAGATTTCAGAGTGATCACTAAAAACCTAGACAAGCTCCTACCCCAGAACTTCAAAGCAACTACACAGCACAATGCATTTATTGAGAATGTGGCCTGTCTTTCTTCCATTTAAGTATTTCCTTCAGAAGCGTCTTTAGATGTCATCCTCCTCCAGCAAGTCTTCCTGATTCTCAGGCTGGTGTAGTTGCCCCTTTCATGTGCTTCCAAAACACTGACTGCTTTGCCTTATATGCTATTAAAATTCCGCACTTACTGTGCTAATACAACCACTTCAGTGTTCACGGCAGCACAATTTACAACAGCCAAGTTATGGAATCAGCCCAGATATCCATCAATAGATGAATAGATTAATAAATTGTGATTTATATATATAATGGAGATTTACTCCAACATAAAGAAGAATGAAATTATGGCATTTGAGAGTAAAGAGACGGAAATGGAGAACATCATGCTAAGTGAAATAAGTCAGACTCAGAAAGCCAAGGGTCAAATGTTTCCTCTCATATTTGGAAGTTAGAGCAAAACAAGGAGAAGAAGGTGGTGATGGAGGGAGGGATCAGAAATCATAAAGATACAGGGAAGATCAGTGGAGTTGAAGAAGGAGCTAGAGAGAGAGGGAAGAGGGATAGGAAAAGGAAGGAAATCCAGAATTTCACAAAATCACAATATGTGCATATATAAATATACCACAGGAAATTTCACCTTTATGTGTATGTAGAAAGCACCAATCAAAAATAAATAAAATAATGAGCAAAAGGAAGATTAGTAGAGTCTAGGAAGGAAAATCAAGGGAGGAGAAGAGGAGGAAAAGGATAATACGGGGATTGAAATAGAGAAAATAAAATTCCATGCGTGTAGGATTTTGTCAAAGTGAACCCAACTACTATGTATAAATATAATACTCTAATAAAAAAATTGTGTGCTTGTATTTTTCTCTTACTCTCCTTGTCCCCCAATTCTATAAGAGCAGAGAATATGTTTCTCTTATTGTATCTACAAGGATCCATGACATGAAAGAGACAAACAGTAATCATTTGGTGAATGGATGGATGGATGGATGGATGGACGGATGGGCAGACAAACAGCTATATGGCTGGTTTGTTGGTTGAACAAATTATTTTGTTATGCTCAACAAAAAATTCAGTATCTTGCTTCACTTTTTCAGACCTCTTAAAATATAATGCAACAGTTCTGTTCTTTTTTTTTTTTAGTTTTTTTTAGTTGTTGATTGACCTTTATTTATTCATTTATTTATATGCAGTGCTGAGGATCGAACCCAGTGCCTCCCACATGTGAGCAAGCAATATATATATATATTTAGGGACAATTTTTTAACTGAAAAAAACTCCATGAGGGCTTTAAGAAGAGATTTAAACAAATGGAGAGATGTACATTGTTCTTTGAAAATCTCAATATTGCAAAGCCTTGGGCTGGGATTGTGGCTCAGTGGTAGAGCGCTTGCCTCACATATGGGAGGCACTGGGTTTGATCCTCAGCACCACATATAAATAAATGAATAAAGGTCAATCAACAACTAAAAAAAAATATTGCAAAGCCTTTCAAATTGATTTGTGTGCTACCTAAATCAAATAATCCTCACATTTAAATGTTTTGAAATAATTCTCTGAAATATTTAGCATTTGGAAGAATACGTATGCAAGAATGACCAGGAGGAGCGACAAGTACTGGGAGATACATGAATGAACACATCAAAGGAACGCAAATCTGAGACAGAGAAATATTACAAATATGTATAACGTATGGAATTTGAGTACATATTATCTGTATACTTTGACTACCAGCAAGAAAAGGGTGATAATTCAGTAAACATTGTGGGGAAACTTGGCTAGACATTTAGGTGAGAAAGCCTGGTTCATTTGCTTGCTTCATCATCAAATTTCAGGTAAAGATTTCCATGTGAAAATAAAATCATAGAAAGAAAACTCTTATGATCTTGAGATAAACAAGGCTTTTCCAATCATGGTATGAAAACCAGAAACAATAAAAAAGATGGAGAAATTTCTTTCTTTTTCTTTTAATATTTTTTAGTTGTTGATTGACCTTTATTTATTCATTTATTTACATGTTGTGCTGAGGATCGAACCCAGTGCCTCCCACATGCGAGGCAAGCGCTCTACCACTGAGGCACAAACTGAGCCAGAGAAATTTCACTTTATACATTTTTTGTGGAAAAAAGAATTTTATTTTGAATTAATTTCAAACCTATGGAGAAGCTATAAGAAAACAAAGGGATTCACATATATCTTTCACAACCATAATTCACTTAAAAAAATTGGAACTCTTAACATTGATACGGTTTTATTTATTTTTTAATTTTTTACTTGTTCTTTTTACTTATACACGACAGTATAATGTATGTTGACATATTATTCATACATGGAGTATAACTTCCCATTTTTGTGGTTGTACATGATGTGGAGTTTCACTGGTCATATATTCATATATGAGTGTAGGAAAGTTATGTCGGATTCATTCTGCTGGCTTTCCTATTCCCATTCCCCCTCCCTTTTCCCCCTCTGCCCTGTCCAATCCAGTGAACCTCCTCTCCTTCCCACCACCTATTGTAAGTCAACATCCACATATCAGAGAGAACATTCTGCCTTTGGTTTTGGGGGGACTGGCTTATTTCTCTTAGCATGACAGTCTTCAATTCCATCCATTTGCCAGCAAATGCCATAATTTCATTCTTCTTTATGGCTGAGTAATATTCTATTGTGTGATATAGTTTTATTTTATAACTTACATTCCATATTCAAATTTTGCATATTGTCCCAATAATGTTGTTGATAGCATTGATAATGTTGTTTAAGAAAGAATCTAATCCAGTATAACATAATACATTAGTTGCCATGACTTTTTAGAATTTTTAAAATATGTTTTATAAAATTTTCACTCAACTTTAGTTTGCCTCATCTTTTTTCACGGTCACATTGAAATTACATGTATTTGACAAGACTATTACATAAGTTATACTATGTTCTTCTTGGGGACTTACACCAGGAGGATGATAATGCCTCATTATTGGTGTTAATATTGATTCCTTGTTTACCGTACTGTCTGCCAGCTTTCTCCACTGTACCACTTTTCCTTTTGTAATATGGGGAAAAATTCTTAGAAAGTGTGAAAAAATATTTTTTTCATCAGAATTATTACCCAATAAGTTTAGCACCCTTTGATTATCCTAAGTATAATACAAGAAAAAAAGAAAAGACAAACTGTAAAATATTTTCAATATGTATGAAAAAGGGTCAAAATCCTTCCTATATAAAATGTTTTTGCAACAATACCATCAACATCTCCCATAGAAAAATAGTAGAGAATGTTAAAGGGCAGTTTACAAAATAAGAAATCTTAAATTTTTCTAAGGAACAGATACTAAAAGATCAGAAAAATATTTTTGCTTACCAAATTGACACATATTCAGAGAACTACTAAAACCCACTGGTAATGACAATAGAAATAAGAAGTACATCTGTGCACTGCTGGCTGATAGGAGCATAAATTAATCTGAAAGTAGTTTAGTATGTTTCTAATGTGCATATTTATATGAGTTCTACTTCTTTAAATTTACTCGAAAGGAAAAGTCACATAAATTTTTTAAAAAGTGTGCAGAAGAATATTTATGGCATGCTTTTTATAATAAGAGAATATTGGGAACAAATGACTGTGAATATAGAATTGACATTCTTTCCATGAGATGCTATGCAGTCATTTAATAAATTCTGCAATGGTTCAAGAGAAAGTAAGCAGGTGTCCAGGAAGATAAAGGCAACACATAGACAATTCCAAAATGAAAAAGTTTAGGGTATAAATTTTCATGAGCTACTCTTGAAAATAATTCCTTAACAATGAAATTCAGCTAATCAAGAATAATTTAAAAGAACCTGGGAAAACAGAACCCAAATAGGAAATAAACTGGTGAACAGTGAATTCATATAAAATTGGGATTTTGACAATATCTGAGAAAAGAGTAGTTATAGATGAAAAGGTAAAAGTAATAAACTCGAAGGGAAAATAATGTAAGCAATAAAAATTGGAAGTTTTGAGGTAGAAAGATATGTAATACTAATCATCTCATTATTCACATCTCAGAGTGCATCTTCACCACCCTCTTAAGTTTTTTTGTTGTTGTTGTTTTTTTTGTTTTACTATAGTGAACTACCTGAGGCAAGCTAACTTATAAAGAGAAGAGGCTTACTTAATTCAATTCACAGTTGGAGAGGTTCAAGGACATGGTGCTGGCATCCACTAAGTTCTGCTGATGACCTTCTTGCTGGCAGAGTCCCAAGGCAGCACATGACATCACATGGCAAAAGACAGGGAATGCACATGTCTAGGTATGTCTGATCTCTGCTGCTCTTCTTATAAAGCCACCCAGATTCAAAAACAGGGGCTCCAACCTAATGACCTCATGTAAACCATCACTTTCCAAAGGTCTCACCTAAATATTACAGTTGGATTAAGTTTCCAACTTCTTAATCCTACTAATACATGAATTTGGAGATTGAACTACGTGAGCATAGGGGAATAAATCATATTCAAATCATGATCCTACCTACATCTGAACCATTCAAGTTTTTAAAAACTCCTCCAAATTTTTAGTAACTTTCTAAGTCCTACTTCTTAAACTTGGAAGAATCTTTTGGAACTGATATATCTAAGGGTAAAGAAACAATTATATTAAATTCTGTAATCTCTAGAGTTTCTTTTGATTCTATTAATATGGTGCATATACTATAATACATTAATGGACTATAAGATCTTTTCTTATATTTTTTCCCATTCATGTACCCATGTATTCTTTTATGTGTAGATATTTATAGATAATAAATAATATTCCTTCACCACTACCAAAACTGATTAGATTATAGATTTTAAAGTAATTTCTCACTTTTAAAAAAATAATTGTTTTACATGTTGAAAAATTATTTTGTACAACTTTGGAAAAAAATGATATTTTAAAACAATTTAAAAAGAAAATTGCCAAAATAAATTCAACAACAAAAAGAAAGTCTAACATGATCAGAAACCATGAAATAAGTGGAGAGAATACTCCCTCATGGCTATCACTCTACACCTGCATAAAAGTGCAAGGTCCAATGGCATATGTTATCTTTGAGAACTTCAGCAATGTCATAATTCCACCACTAATTTCACAATTCTGGAACAGAGAAAGAAAAAAGTCTCCAAATACCTTTAATGAAGTCAATAGAAAACCAATGCCAAAATCTGACATAGATGAAATACATAAATGAAAGTACAGACTAATATTTTCTGTGAATATTATACTCAAGTCCTAAATGGAATGTAGTCAAGTGGAATTCAAGATTAAGAGAATTTATCATCAGGGAGCACAAGGTTGATTCAATACTACAATTCATATACGAAAAGTAAAAAGTATTTGACCTTATTGATCAATGCCAACAGGCACTGAACATTCCACGTGGGTTCCAATGAATAGATCCTTAAGATTATGCACATTCATATACACATATTTCTCATATATGTGTGTGTGCTAGAAAACTCACATCAAATAACATCCAAAGACATGTTTAATGATTCCAAAAGTTAGAACTATTTCCAATATTATTGGAAATAAAGTCTTTTTTACCATGTTATTATTTAATATGCTAGCATCCTGTATAATCAGGAAACAAAATGAGAGGGATAAATATCAGAAAGATGAAAACAATTTGCATAGAACATCAATTTTAAACTTATAAAGCCAAGGAGTACCAACCAAATGTATTTATTACAAATAATAGACAACTTCAATAAGGAGACCAGCACAAATGTAACATTTAGAAGAATCAATAGATTTCTATATTGAAACAACAGCTACTTGGGAAAGTTAATGCAGAAAAATATCATTTATAATAGGAATACAAATCCTAGTAATAAACTTGATGAAAGAAAGCTCTAAAATTCTGATTTATTTAAAGGAAGCCTTGAGCAAATAAAAATCATATTTTGAACCAGTGGGAGCACAGGCCAAGGCCCAGGACAAACTTCAGGTACCTCAGCAGGAGTCCAGCCAAGGTCAGGCCTGAATTTGCTACCCATCAATCTGCCAACCCACAGGGAATCCAGATCCAGGCGAAGGTCTGCCTCTGAGGATCCTGGTGGCTGAGGCCCACAACTGGCCCCAGTTCAGCGCCAGAGCCCCTGTAGATCCCAAGGACCCCAGGCCCAGGGTTAGACCCACCACTTGGAATCCCTGAGGGAATCTAGGCCAAGATCAGGCCTAAGACTGCCCTCACAGGTCTGTGTGAGAGCCCAGGCCCAGGACCACGCCTGCACATAGTGAGGATCCACAATGTTGCTCCCTTTCTGTATCCATCTTGTATACTGCAGCCATCCCCATAGTTCTTCACATGTATTAGCCTCTACCTTGGATCAACAGACAGGGCCTGGAGGCAGCAGCCAGCCAAAGTGCTGCATCTCCAATCAATCAGCCCAAAGAAATTGTAAGTCCCACCCTTTGAGCCCCATCTCTGAATATGTTTGCATCCATCTTGAGCCACTCCCACTGCCATCTTGAGTTACCTCCATTACCGCCGCCACCATCTTTAGTGGCAGTATCCATCTGGGGATACCTGCTGGGGACTGGAAGTGAAATCTAAGGTGAGATACAAGTAATCTGTAGTGTCACTACAAGATTATAGGATAGAAACCACAATACCTTCAGATCAGCATTACAAAAAGGAAGGTACATAATCAACATGACAAAACAAGGGAAGGAAGTGCCTCAAATAAACCAAGATATTACAATAATAGAATCCATTGATAGCACAGTTGATGAAATTTCAGAGAAAGAATTCAGAATATACATAATTAAAATGATCTGCGAATTAAAGAATGACTTAAGTGAGCACATAAAGGCAAGCATTGATCACTCCAACAAAGAGATAACGGAGCAAATACAGGTAGCAAAAGATTACTTTAAGAAAGAGCTAGAGATTGTAAAAAAAAAAAAAATCAGAAATTCTTGAAATGAAAGAAAAAATAAACCAAATAAAAAACTTGATAGAAAGCATAACCAGCAGACTAGATCACTTGGAAGACAGAACCCCAAATAATGAAGACAAAATATACAATCTTGAAAATAAACTTGACCACACAGTGAAGATGGTAAGAAATCATGAACAGAATATACAAGAATTAAAGGATAGCATCAAAAGACCACATCTAAGATTTATGGAGATAGAAGAAGGCACAGAATTTCAAACCAAATGAATGAACAATCTCTTCAATGAGATAATATCAGAAAATTTCCCAAACATGAAAAATGAATTAGAAAACCAAATACAAGAGGCTTACAGGACCCCAAATGTACGCAACTACAACAGATCTACACCAAGGCACAATATAATGAAAATGCTCAGCATAGAGAATAAGGACAGAATTTTAAAGGTTGCAAGAGAGAGGAATCAGATTACACATAGGAGGAGACCAATTCAAATCTCAGCAGATTTTTCAACCCAGACACTAAAAGCCAGGAGATCATGGAACAACATATACCAAGCTCCAAAAGAAAATGGATGCTAACCAAGAATCTTATATCCAGCAAAATTGAGCTTCAGATTTGATGATGAAATAAAAACCTTCCATGATAAACAAAAGTTAAAAGAATTTACAGCAAGAAAGCCTGCACTACACAGCATTCTCAGCAAAATATTCCATGAGAAGGAAATGACAACCAACAATGAAAATATACAAAGAGAGGAACTACACTAAAAAAAAAAAGGCCAATCAAAGGAGAAACCAAATCAAGGTAAAAGCCAAAAATAAACCAAAATAGGGATTACAAATCATATTTCACATTCAATAACCCTGAATGTGAATGACCTAAACTCATCAATTAAAAGACATAGACTCAAAGCCAGCCTCAGCAAAGGCGAGGCGCTAAGCAACTCAGTGAGACCCTGTCTCTACATAAAACACAAAATGGGGCTGGGGATGTGGCTCAGTGGTTGAGTGCCCCTGAGTTCAATCCCTGGTACCCAAAAAAAAAAAAAAAAAAAAAAAAAAAAAAAGACATAGACTGACAGACTGGATTTAAAAAAAAAAAGACCCAACAATATGCTGCCTTGAAGAGACTCATCTCACAGGAAAAGACATCCACAGACTGAAAATGAAAGGGTGGGAAAAAACAAATCACTCACATGGACTATGTAAACAAGCAGGAGTTTCCATCCTCATATCAGATAAAGTGGATAACTTCAAACCAAAGTAAGTGAAAAGGGATAAAGAAGGACATTTCATACTTCTTAAGGGAATCATACATCAGCAAGACATAACAATAATAAATATCTATACCCCAAACAATGGGGCATCTACATATATTAAAAAAATCCTTCTCAGCTGGGCGTGGTGGCACAAGCTTGTAATCCCAGCAGTTAGGGAGGATGAGACAGGAGAATCGTGAGTTCAAGCCAGCCTCAGCAACAGTGAGGTGCTAAGCAACTCAGTGAGACCTTGTCTCTACATAAAACACAAAATAGGGCTGGAGATGTGGTTCAGTGGTCAAGTGCCCCTGAGTTCCATCTCCAGTACCAAAAAAAAAATCCTTCTCAACTACAAGAATCAAATAGATCACAACACATAATATTTGGTTACTTTAACACAGCTCTCTCACCACTGGATAAATCTTCCAAACAAAAACTAAACAAAGAAACCACAGAACTCAATAAAACAATAATTTAGACTTAACAGACATATATAGTGTATTCCATCCATCAACAAGCAAATACACTTTTTTCTCAGCAGCACATGAATCCTTCTCCAAAATAGAATATATGTTATGTTACAAAGCAAGACTTAGCAAATACAAAAAATAGAGATACTACCCTGCATCCTATCTGACCATAATGGAATAAAATTAGAAATTAATGACATACTAAAAACTCAAAACTACTCCAACACCTGGAAACTAAATAATGTGTTATTGAATGACACATGGATAACAGAAGATATCAGGAAAGAAATAAAAAAAAATTCTTAGAGGCAAATGAAAACTCTGGTACAACATATGAAAATCTCTGGGACACCATGAAGGCAGTGCTAAGAGGAAAGTTCATTGCATTAAGCTCATTCATTAAAAGAAGAAAAAGTCAACAAATAAATGACTTTGACACTATATCCCAAAGCCCTAGAAAAAGAGGAACAAACCAACACCAAAAGAAGTAGAAGACAGGAAATAATTTAAATCAGGGCTGAAATCAATGAAATTGAAACAAAAGAAACAATTTTGTTTCAATTCAAAATTCAATTCAATTCAATTCAATTTTGTTTCAACAATTCAAAAAATTGACAAAACAAAAGATGGTTCTTTGAAAATAAATAGATAAAATTGACAAACCCTGAGCCGCTCAAACAAAAAGAAGGAGAAAGAAAACTCAAATTACTAAAATTCATGAAGAAAAAGGAAATATCAAGACAGACATTAACGAAATACACAAGATAATTAGAAACTATTTTGAAAATTTATACTCCAGTAAAATAGAAAACCCTGAAGACACTGACAAATTTCTAGAGGCATATGACCTACCCAGACTGAACCAGAAGATGATACGCAACTTAAACAGATCAATTTCAAGCAAGGAAATAGACGATGCCATCAAAAACCTACAAACCAAGAAAAGCCCAGGACCAGCTGGATTCTCAGCCAAATTCTACAAGACCTTCAAAGAAGAATTAATACCAATGCTCCTCAAACTATTTCATGGAATAGAAAAGGAGGGAACCCTTCCAAACTCATTCTACGAGGCAAGTATCACCTTGATTCCAAAACCAGACAGATGCACCAAAGAAGGAAAATTTCAGACCAATATCCCTGATGAACATAGATGCAAAAATTCTCAATAAAATTTTGGCAAATTGCATACAAAAACATATTTAAAAAAACAGTGCACCATGACCAAGTGAGGTTCATTCCAGGGATGCAAGGTTGATTCAACATACAGAAATCAATTAACGTAATACATCACATCAATAGACTTAAAGATAAGAATCATATGATTTTATCAATTGATGCAGAGAAAGCATTTGACAAAATGCAGCACCCTTTTATGTTCAAAACACTAGAAACACTAGGGATAGTAGGAACATACTTCAACTTTGTAAGAGCTAAACCCAAGGCCAACATCATCCTAAATGGAGAAAAACTGGAAGTATTCCCTCTAAAAAATGAGAACAAGACGAGAAGGCCCTCTTTCACCACTGCTATTCAACATAGTCCTTGAAACATTAGCCAGAGCAATTATACAGATGAGAGAAATTAAAGGGATACAAATAGGAAAAGAAGAACTCAAACTACCATTATTTGCCAACGACATGATTCTATACTTAGAGGATCCAGAAAATTCCACCAGAAAACTTCTAGAATTAATAAATGAATTCAGCAAAGTAGCAGGATATAAAATCAACACCCATAAATCAATTGCATTTCTATACATCAGTGATGAATCCTCTGAAAGAGAAATTAGGAAAACTACTCCATTCACAATAGCCTCAAAAAAATAAATACTTGGGAATCAATTTAACAAAAGAGGTGAAAAGCCTTTACAATGAAAACTATAGGACACTAAAGAAAGAAATTGAACAAGAACTTAGAAGATGGAAAAATCTCTTGGATAGGCAGAATTAATATTGTCAAAATGGCCATACTACCCAAATCACATTGAATTAGATTCAATGTGATTCCAATTAAAATCCTAACATCATTCCTTATAGAAATAGAAAAGGCAATCATAAAATTCATTTGGAAGAATAAGAGACCCAGAATAGCCAAAGAAATCCTTAGCAAGAAGAGTGAAGCAGGAGATATCACAATACCAGACCTTAAACTATACTACAATGCTATAGTAACAAAAATGGCATGGTACTGGCACCAAAATAGACATGTAGACCAATGGTACAGAATAGAAGACACAGAGACAAACCTACTTAAATACAGTTATCTTATACTAGACAAAGGTGGCAAACATGTACATTGGAGAAAGATAGCCTCTTTAACAAATGGTGCTGGGAAAACTGGAAATCCATGGGCAGCAAAATGAAACTAAACTCCTATCTCTCACCATGCACAAAATTCAACTCAAAGTGGATCAAGGACCTGGGAATTAGACCAGAGACCCTATGCCTAATAGAAGAAAAAGTAGGCCCAAATCTTCATCATGTAGGATTAGGACCTTACTTCCTTAACAAGACTCCTACAGCACAAGAAGTAAAATCAAGAATCAATAAATGGAATGGATTAAAACTAAAAAGCTTCTTCTCAGCAAAATAAACAATTAATGAAGTCAACAGAGAGTCTACATTCTGGGAACAAGTTTTTGCCACACACACATCTGATAGAGCACTAATCTCCAGGATATATAAAGAACTCAAAAAACTTAACACCAAAAAAATAAACAACCCAATCAATAAATGGGCTAAGGAGCTGAACAGAAACTTCTCAGAAGAAGATATAAAATCAATCAACAGACATATGAAAAAAATGTTCAACCTCTCTAGCAATTAGAGAAATGCAAATCAAAACTACCCTAAGATTTCATCTCACATCAGACAGAATGGCAATTATCAAGAATACAAACAACAATAAGTGTTGGCGAGGTTGAGGGAGAAAAGGCATGCTCATACATTGCTGGTGGGACTGCAAATTGGTACAATTTAGAAAGCAGTATGGAGATTCCTTAGAAAACTTGGAATGGAATCACTGTTTGACCCAGCTATACCACTCCTTGGTCTATACCTACAGGACCTAAAAACATCATACTACAGTGACACAGCCACTTCAATGTTTATAGCAGTACAGTTCATAATAGCTAAACTGTGGAACCAACCTAGATGCCCTTCGATAGATGAATGGATAAAGAAACTGTGGTATATATACATAATGGAATATTACTCAGCAATAAAAGAGAATAAAATTATGGCATTTGCAGGTAAATGGATGGAGTTGGAGAATATCACACTAAGCGAAGTAAGCTAATCCCAAAAAACCAAATGCCAAATGTTCTCTCTGATAAGTGGATGCTGATTCATAATGGAGGAGAGGACATGGGAAGAATGGAGGAACTTTGGCCAAAGGGAGGGGGCATGGGGACAGTACAGATGGTGAAATGAGATGAACATCATAGTCCTTGCTTCATATATGACTGCATATATGATGTGATTCTACATCACATACAACCAGAGAAATGAAAAGTTGTGCTCCATCTGTGTACAATGAATCAAAATGCATTCTGGTATCATGTATAGCTAAGCAGAAGAAATAAATAAATAAATAATTAAAAAATCATATTTTGTGTGAACATAAAAAGGCAATAGTATCAATACGTAAACTTTCCTAAATTAATTTATAAATTTAATGCAACCACATTAAATTTAAAAAAAAATTCCCTTAGGCTAGGCATGGTGGCATACACCTGTAATCACAGAACTCTGGAGGCTGAGGCAGGAGGATCAAGGCCAACCAGAGCAACTTACTAAGACCCTCTCTCAAAATTAAAGAATACAAAAAAAAAGACAAGGATGTAGCTCAGTGGTTAAGCACACCTGGGTTCGATTCTCAGTACCAACAAATAAAGCAAATATCTTTTATTTACTCATCTATTTTTTTCTCCTAGGAATTTTCATATTATTATTTTTGAAATAAACTGTAGATTCATTTTTTTATTTTAAGAAATTTTAAATTGTGGTTGTATTAAATTTATAAATTAATTTAGGAAAGTTGTATATGAGTTTTCTAGCACATGCATATATGAGAAATATTATGTGTGTATGAATGTACATAATCTTAAGGATCTATTCATTGGAATCCATGTGGAATTTTCAGTGCTTTTTGGCATTGATCAAGAAGGTCAAATACTTTTTAAGAGAATTTAAGTTATGATAAATGCATCATTTTATGTTCATGGAATATGAGTAGGTTACATACTATAATCTCACTCTGAATCAAAACAAATGCCTACATATATGGAAGATTTAGATAAAACATAATATTATTCGAAGAAAAAAAGGACATATGTTTGTATATTTTGGAAGGACAAGAAGGCTGTCAAACCATGACAGGGATTCCAAAAAGCATACACAAAAAGTCGTCTACATATTTAACCACATAAAAATTGAGTTTTTCTGGCTACATAAAAATCAAGGTTGAAAGCAAACGTTACATCTAAAGTTTTAAATTAAACATTCCCAAATCAAAACCTCTTAGTGATTGCCTATATTCTGCTTAACAGAAAAGCTTCTGAGGGCAAAAAACCATAGCTGTCTTATTCATCACTGTAACCTCATCACCTGGCCCTTTTCCCTGGCTCATAGTTGATTGCCAAAGTGGATTTGCTGAATGAGTGAATGAATTGCTTTAAAGGACTGGACTGATGATCCCTGATTTAAAAGGTTACGGCCAGGCACAGGGGCACACATCCAAAATCCCAGGGACTCAGGAGGCTAAAGCAGTAGAATGGCAAGTTAGAGGCCAGCCTCAGCCAGTTAGTAAAACCCCCTCTCAAAGTTAAAACTTAAAAGGGTTATGGATGTGACTCAGTGCTAGAGTGCCCCAGGTTCAATCTCTAGTATCAAAAAAAAAAAAAAAAAAAGCAGTGACATAAATAGGGCACATGCTCCCTATTCTGTGTATCCTCCTTTACCCCATCCTCTGCCATTCCTAGTGCGTGGGAGAATACATCAGCACCCTAACAACAAAGGAGCTTGAAATCTGAGTTTCCTTCATAGCCCTCTGACTAAGCTTTGTCTTACCACTGCCATTTGCAGGGCATGAGAACCTCCCATGCAGCCCTACAATGCCCAAATAATTGTATGGGAGCTTCTCATGCCATTGTAGCAAAAGCAAAACCAAGACAGGTTATTTGTGCTAAATGAAGAGAGGAGCCAGTTGCGCTGGAGTCAACTGTTCTTTTTTTTTTTTTTTTTTTTTTGAGCTTTTATTTTTTTATTTTTTTTTTCCCAAAAGTTGCATTTTAATACATGTTGGCAAACATAACAGAAAAAAACAAATTATCAGAAGCTATACACACTATTCACTGAAAACATTTGTTGAGGCAAATAGAAAAAAATTGTTACAATCATAATTTTTCTAACTTTGCACAAAATTATAAGCAGATTACATTCTTCATATTAAACATCTTTATATGCA
>CM053403.1:43495746-43695534 GCA_028644305.1 Xerus rutilus
TTTTTTTTTATATATATATTTTTATCAACTGTTCTTTAAGATGCCATGAATAAACAAATGCACTCAAATCCATCATTTAGAAAGACATCAAGGACACTGTGTGGTGAGCGTGCTGTCTTTGACAACTCCCAGTCCCCATTCTGTGTGGCACACTTGTGTAAAACACTTTGCTTTTCTATTGGATTGTAATATCCACATCTGTAGGATAGGAAACAACTAGAGGTTTTTGTTTGTTTTTGTTTTTGCTTTTGCCAACAATTAGAAGCTAAAAGACTTTTCTCTCAACTTATCTGAAATATAAGTTGAAATATTTTAAAAATTTAAAATATAAATATTTTCAACTATCTAAAATAAATGATAGATAATTTAATAAGTTCTTCATGAACTTTATGGATTATTTTCCAGGTACTTTCAAATGTTCAATACATCAACTTTCTATCTTTCATGCCCCTATCTCTCATGTTTTATTCTGGCTTCAGTAAAAAGAATTTGGATAATTTTCTTCATTATCTATGTTCTGGAATTGTGGCAAAGTGAAGAGACACCACCAATTCTACATCTGGGGACATGCGCTAAGTGGGAAATTGATGGAACATACCCCAAGTGCCTCTCAGATTCACAAGAGAAAAACTGTGACAGTCAGAAGTGACCTTGCCCTGGCATTTAGTCTTGAAGCTAGACTTTTTTTTTTCTTTTGGTACTGGGGATTGAACTCAGGGGTACTCGACCACTAAGCCACATCCCCAGCCATATTCTGTGTTTTTAATTAGAGACAGGGTCTCACTGAGTCGCTTAGCCCCTCGCCTTTGCCGAGGCTGGCTTGGAACTCGCAATTCTCCTGTCTCAGCCTCCCAAAGTGCTGGGATAACAGGAGTGCGCCACGGCGCCCAGCTGTGCAGCTAGACTTTGAAGAAAGGATCAGGTGGAGATGGCAAGACAAGACGCATCATCCTTTCCTTGACTCAGCCAATACTTGCTAAGCATTTGCCCTGTGCCCAGCACTATGCCATGTTCTGAAGACACAGCAGTGAAAAAAATTGAAGAAACTTCTACGGGACTTGCATTCTGAGGGAGGGAAAGGTGGCAACACTAGGGGTAAGGTAAGATATAGGTGACATGAAAAACTGAGTAAGTAAACAGATACATCCAGATACTAAAGGAAATAAAGCGGGTGGCATGTATGATAGACTCCTTTTGATTTGGCGGCCTCTCTGAGGCAGGAGCCAGTACCGCAAAGAGCAAGGTCAGAGCATGCCAGACAGAGGGAATGGGAGGGCAACAGCCGGGGCTGAACTGTGCTCAGTATATTGAGAAACAAATCCTTCCAGTGTCTAGAGTACAAAGCAAGGAAGTAGGAAAGGAGATGAGAGCAAAGGAAAACCTTTGCAAAAGAATAGGGTATGCTTTACATTTTTTTAAAGATTATTGTGGTTGCTCTATGGGAAAGGGTTATAAGGGGAAGAGAACAGAAGGGGGATCAATTTGAACATCACACAGTTGTCCAGGGACGCTTAGAGTTTGGATTTCTTATTCTGAGCTAAGCAAAAGGACAAGCACTTTCCCTGCATTTTTCCATTTAATCTTCATAATAGTCCCAGGATGTGGATGTCAGTATTGATCCCAATTTACGGATAAAGCCAAGTGATTAACAGACTAACTAGCTTGCCCAGAGTTGCACAGTTTATAAATGACACACAGAAAAGCCAACCCAGTCCAGCCTCGAATCTTGAGCATGCTCTCACCGCCACCCCACCCCCCTACCTCCACACTGTACCCTTCCACCTCTGCCAGCAGTGCAAGCCACCCGGAGGGGACTGGCTTGCTTCTACTGCTTCGCTGGGCTTTGGGCAAGCCAATCGCTAAGAAAAGCAGATGGAGGGAGGAATCTGGTTAGTTTCCCACTGAAGCCCCTGCTGGTGTCCCATCTGCTTTATACAGCACGCCCATCCCAACACACACACACACACACACACAATTCCCTAGGTAGAAATAGGTGGTTTGCAGATTCTAAGACCTGACCAATGTGTCACTTGCACACACTCCCCAGGTGGAAATAGATGGGCTCCAGCTCCCAAGGCCTTCCTGGCATGCGTTGTCCAAACACCTTCACGAGCAAGGAAAGATGATCTCTGCAGTTAAGTGGCTTTCTCTAGGACTCCAAAATCACATCTGTGCTTTCCAAACCCAGAGGAAATTACTCAACAAAATAAATCTATAGTGTCAGATAAAACTGTTTTCAGGAGTTTTTACACACAGAGACCAACTCTCGAACGGCTCTTAAAATAAATCTCATGCTTTTAAAAATAATCACATTTGCTCTACATGCCTGAAACACTTGTTTATAACACCCAAGCCTGCAACAAGTGTACCCCTGTGCATCTCCTGTCAGGGAGGCTCAGCTGCATACCTTGAGTCTACTTTTTCTACATGTGCCTTTTGTGGCTAAGAAGGGCTGCCACAGTCCTGCTCACAAGAGAAGCTGCCCAGGCCCCCTGGGAGTGTGGAGCAGCTGCCTCTTGGTTGCTCTTGAAAAGTAAGGCCTTTCTTCACCCTAGTTCTCTCTACCTCCCCTCCCATGCACAGAACAGTTGCAGGATGCTGACCTGTCCTTGTAAAGTACTTGGTTATGAAGACCAGTCCATCCATCGGGGAGTGCACAGACAAACCCAAGTTGTACTCACAGGACCTACTCATAAACATATATATGCCCTTGGGGCCTCTCCAAGGTGTGGGCAGGGAAGGCACGGCAAAGACTGTCCTTCCATTACTCCCTGCTGCCCCCACCCACCTGCCCATCCCCCACCCATCAGTCCTGTGTAAACACCCTTTCTGGTTTCCTTTGGATAGGTCCCCTTCCCAAATCACTTTCTACAAGCCTCACACACACCCCTGTTTCTTTCCTTATCAATTCTGTCACCCTCTGTGCCACACAATGATGCCCAGAGTGTTCAGATAACAGGCAAGATGACAACATGCATTTGTTACAACTATAGATGTTTAAGAATTCTCAAAAGCAATCAAGAAGATCTCCCAAATGATTACTCTTTGGATGTAAACATAGTTGCTCTCTGACATGCCATATTCATGAGATACTGGAGCAGAAATGGTAGTAGAAGAGGAGGGAGAAGAAGGAGAGGGGGAAGCAAATACTCCTCTCTTTGATAAAGAGAATTTTGTCCTGAAAATCCATTGGAAGTCAAACTGGATCTAAAATCTAACATTGGTGTTCAGAGGCACAACCTGCTTAGAGTTAAATGAGTAAGGATAATATTTCCCAGAAACATTTCCCATCATTAATTGACTAAATGTTTCATTCACTTATTTATTTGCACATCTACTTAGTGTCTGTACTGTGTCCAGGAATAAAATCAGAGACAGTAAGAGGCTGAGAAAATGAGTTAGAGCCACGCAAGATGTTAAGTGTCACTATGAACATATGTTTGAATACTACAGAGGCCTTTCAACCAGGCTGGCTGGGAGGGAGCGGAGGACTTTCTGCAGGTGACACTTAAGAGGACTTAAAAGCAAAGTGAAAGGGGATGATTAACATTCTAGGAACAGAAAAGAAAGGGTGCAAATAAATTCAAATAATTAGCATCAGGACTCCTGTGGAAATGCACCAATAGTCTGGGCAGAGCCAGGGGGAGGGTGAAGAACACAGCAGAAACAGAAAGCAATGCCCTTTATGGACCCCACTACCAGCTGTATGCACTGTCATTTTAACCGTGGAGCAATTGTGTGCCGTGTGTCTGCCTCAACTCTAAGCCCTCTGAGGGTACAGATTCTCTGAGCATCAGTATTTAAGGGTCCTGGCTCTACAGTCAGTTCTGGACTCAAATCCTGGCTGATACATTTCTCAGCTGGGCAGCTGTGGGCAAGTTACCTCTCAGTGCCTCAGTTTCTTTATCTATAAATTAAGGCTAATAAGAGCATCTACTCATGGAGTTTTCTTTTCTGAGTACTAAATGAGATAATGCAAACAAAATGCTTAGACAACAACACAATAATTGTACTCTGTCACTATCATTAGTTTCCGTATTTGAAAAGTTCATAGGCCAGTGAGAAAAATGACATAAAGATCTTCCAAAGCGACTTGATGTGACAGTGGAAATGTACACAGGGCAGTACGGGACACCTAAATGACTGAACCAGCCAGCTTGCACCTATGTGCATCTCATCCCAACTTCATATTTTGTGACATCATATTAGTAGCTTGAAACTAGCCACAGAGGGAGTATTTACACCATGTTTGGCCAACAAATAAATAAGGTTTTATGTTTTTTCCCCACAGAGAGTTGGCTATTAAACAATTACCAGCACCATATCATATGTAAGTAGTACCTGGAAGGATAAACCATTGGATTTTGTGACTGGTTGGAAGGAGTAATTCTTCAGGCCTTATCTTGATAGTTATGCTGGTGCCTTGAAATGGGAAATGAGATTTGGGTGAGGAGGCTGGGAAGGAGCAAGAGGAGTTCATCTGCTGAGGCTATGTCATCCCAATTCTGTTATGTGCACTCTTAGAGATAGAAGTAAACAGCAGGGCAATGCCCCAAGAAAAACTCCACCTAGTTTCCTGGAATTCTGGGAATTTCCTGCTCTCCTTATATGGAGCAGTTCATGGAGCAGAAGTAACATGACCCATTGTTGGAGTAACCGAATTAAAAGGTTCTTTCTGGACTTTAACATGATATGAATCACCTGGAACTTATTGGCTGATAATTGAGAGATAAAATGACATTACCCTTTAGCCAACTTGAGAAAAAAAAAATCTCAAGCACATTGTGAAACAGGATCAGCCCTCACGTGGGTTTTCTATAACTGTCAAAGATGCAAAATTCTAGAAAAGACTATTATAAACTTGGCTGCTGGACTCTAAGAAAAGAAGACGACATCAGGGAGACTGTGCTGCATCAAGAACTAGCCTGGCAGATGGACTTCCTTCTCTTTCCTGTTCAGCTGCCTGACTAGCAGATTAGGAGACTCAATGGAAATGACACTTAACAAAATCGGTCACTCGGTCATTCAACCGTCAATAAATATGTAATGGTGTGCTGTGTGCCAGGCACTGGAGATATAATAGTGAGAAACACTCAGCCTCACCTTCAAGATAGGGGAGGGGATCACAGACATGCAGACAGTGGCAGCAGAGTGTGAAAAGTCAGACCTGAGGAGACATTCAGGAGGAGCCTCCAAACCAGTGCAGCCAGGTAGGATAGGTTAAAGATGGATGGCCATGGTTGTATAGTAACGGTAACTCAGAAAAAGGGAGAGGGAATTACATTAATATTACACAGAATTAAGTGAATTTGTTCCCCAGAATGCTAACCTGGTGAAAATATTAATATTTAGTGTAAAAACACTGCTGTCATCCTTCAGAATAATGCTATTTGTAATTTGGATAAATACAGAGAATGCAAACTGTCCAGCTATGCAGACAGCCAGAAGGAGGCAGGCAAGGCACAGTACATGTCGCATCTGATCTTGAACGACTGGATTGGCGGCTATCTTTGACATGACAAAATTTAGAAGGTTAATCATGCAGCTTTACTTTTTTTTTTCTAATTATGTAAATGTAATATAGAGAAACGTGGTCTATGAATGAATAGATAATAAAGATATAGGTCTTTAAGTTGTGTCGTGATGAGGAAGTGTTGGAAAGAAAGAAACCGATGTAGGGTTATAATAATAAAATCAGAGAGTACAGAAATCAGAAAGTAAGGTCCCTATTCCTCTGTGTTGCAGATCAAGCCTCGGTGATCTGAGACTCATGTCTTCAGACAAATGCTGATGAGTAGTGGAGTGTCCAGAGGAAGGACAGCAGGATGCAAAAGAATCTCAAAGCAACTCACTGAAAGCTGCTGCAGGATGGGGAGGAAGATAAACACTTGTTAAATTCAGAGAACACGTTATGTACCAATACTATGCTAAGAATTTTATGTTTATTTTCTCAATCCTCACACCAAGCTTATTCTATCAGATAGGCACTATTATTATTATCCCCACTTTTCAGAGAAGCAAAAAGTCTTATTGAGACTTAAGTATTACCCAGATTGCAACAACACAGCTGTCATTGGAGAAGCTCTGGTGTTTTTACTATAAAATAACATATGTGTTCCCAAGCAACCTCACTTTCTGCAGAATGATACAAAATAATAGAAGACAGGATTGGAGAAATCCACTAAAAGTTAGTAAAAACAATAATATTCCTGATAAAAATATAAACATGTTAAATTATTATTAATATTGTTAAGTACTTCAGCAAATATAGGCATTTTCCCTTTATAAAATGGACGTTGGTTGCAAAGAAAAGTTGCGATCCCTGAATTATAAATACAAGGGAGGAAGGAATGGTTATAAAAACAGGTTTAAACCAATTACAGCTCATCTGATAGAGCTGGGTCAGAGCTGTCCTTCCTGGATTCAAGGACTCTCCTCTAACTGAACAAATCAGGCTTCTGTTGGCAGGAAAGAAGGTGGGGTGTGTCTGTCATATTTATAACTTTAAAATGCTGAGTCTAAGTTCTCTCAGCATTAATGTTATTAAAATTCCACAGGAATGTGTTCCTTATTGCTTTTTCACAAACTCAAGAATCACTCAGAGTAAATAATAAATGACTGCTGATTGGCTAGATACCTTTGGAGAGCTGCCCCTGTGGCGTATGCACAGCTTCTTAGTAAATAACCTAACAGTTTGTATGGGATTCAAAGAAGAGAAAATGGTCTCTCTGCTGTATCATGTGACCTCTATTTTGATGGAAGTGTTTTCATTATTTTCACTAATATGTTATCAAGTTCATTTTTCTTTCTCTTTTAAATTAGTGTTTGAAATATAAATTAAGCAATATCCCCTGGCTTTTCTGGGAGTCTGGGAATCCGTTTTTGTTAGTTTTGAATATTTACAACTATTCTTCCTCCCAATCCTACAACATGAGGATCAAACTTTCATGCCTCATTCCTTTTCTCTTTAATAACACACATTAATGTTAATGTATACAGGAATAAATAAAACACCAGAAGAAAAATAAACCACAACTGACTGCATGTTAACCAATATCAATTAACCATAGAAGATAAATTTGGGAAACAGAAGCTGACAAAAAAAAAATTAAGTAGCATAGAAACACATTAAGTAATCTCATTGATTTTATATCCAAGGTTAAAAAACTGTTATTCTGGTTTGTTTTGTTAGAAAGTCTAATTTTGCCAAAAGCCGAAAAGGAGGAGGAAGAAGAGGAAGATGAAAGAAAAGAGTAGAAAGTAGAGGAGGAAGGGGCAGGGGGGAGAGGAAGCCGCGGCAGAGGGGGAAACCCTCTGGAAGGAAGGACAGCTACAGAGGCCTCAGGTTTTACATGAGTTTGGTTCACTTGGAATACAATATTGAAAATTCAGACTTAGCCGGGCGTGGTGGTGCAAGCCTGTAATCCCAGCACTTAGGGAGGCTGAGACAGGAGAATGGCGAGTTCAAAGCCAGCCTCAGCAATGACGAGGTGCTAAGCAACTCAGTGAGACCATGTCTCTAATAAAACACAACATAGGGCTGGGGATGTGGCTCAGTGGTCAAGTGCCCCTCCCTGAGTTCAATCTCCAGTACCAAAAAAAAAATTCAATCTTGCCCCCTTGCCTGGTGGAAGTTCAAGAAAATGTAACAAGAAAGCTGCCCACCTGTGGCTTTCAGGAATGCCTCAGCACTGCCTTCCTGTCCTACCAAGTCAAGCAGAGAGAGAGGGGACAGCCCGACAGAGCACTGGCTGAGGGTTGAGTCTTCAGCCAGTTTCAGGACTATGGTCCGCTTAGATACAAGAGAAAAAGGAAGGAAATCCAGAAGACCTGGGATCCTGAGAAGGGCGTAGGCTTGGAGTTTTCACCTGTTGATTCAACAAATATGTTGAAATGTGCTGTGTGCCATTCTCCAGGCACTAACGCTACAAAGTGAATGAGACCTAGTTCTTTCCTTGCAGATGTCCATGAGACAGACACAGAAAAAGACAGGATTCCCTCTCGAGGAGATGACACCAAAGCCAGGACCTGGAGAGAACAGTTCTGAACAAGAGGGGAGAGTGCCTCAGAAGGAGGGGCCCCAGTTGACCTGGAGGTCAGAAGAACATGGGATGTGGGGAACTGCAAGTCAGGCAGACCTGAGTTAAATTCCAGCTTAACTTCCCAGGGCCTGTTTCCCCATCTGGAGGAAGAAGGTAGGTTTCAAACCTTAGAGGGCTCCTGGCAGACTAAACTCAATAGCATGTATAATCTCACTACAGGTGCTTGCACGTGGTAAGTGTGCTCCCTCTTATTTCTTCTCTGCCCACTACTTGCATTCTCTGGAAGACAAGACTCCACAGTGAACCAGTTGCTGAACTCCAGGCAGATCAGTTTCATCAAAGCAGGGAGCAGGTGCGGTGAAGCCTAAAAGATAGAAACTGCTGGGGCTGGGATTGTAGCTCAGTGGTAGAGCGCTTGCCTCATATGCGTGAGGCCCTGGGTTCAATCCTCAGCACCACATACAAAGCAATAAAATAAAGACATTGTGTCCATCTACAACTAAAAAATATTAAAAAAAAAAAAAAAAAGATAGAAACTGCTGTCTCTGTTGGGAGAGAGGGTGGATTTGGGCAGCCAGTGGCCAGTCTGTGAGAGATTATGAGATGCCTAGAGATAAAGTGTGGAGAAGGATAGAAAGGAGGAGGGTTTTCCAAAGACTGGAAAACCATCTTAAGTATTCTTCTGACATCTAGCCCCAGAATATGGAAGCTCATGAGCCAGTACGTGTCTACTGCTTTTTCCTTGTGGAAGGCAGGGTGAGGGGCAGATGAAGTTGGATTTAGAGCAACAGGACCAGGATTTTGCCTCAACCCTGGAATTTATCAAAGTGGTTTTAAACAAATCTGTCAACTTTTTAAGGCTCTTTTTTTTTTGGTACCAGGGATTAAACTCAGGGGTACTTGACCACTGAGCCACATCCCCAGCCCTATTTTGTGTTTTATGTAGAGACAGGGTCTCACTGAGTTGCTTAGTGCCTCACCATTGCTAAGGCTGGCTTTGAACTCGTGATTCTCCTGTCTCAGCCTCCCAAAGTGCTGGGATTACAGGCGTGCACCACCGCGTAAGCCTCATTTTTTTTTTTTAATCTGTAAAATCCCTTCCTCTCAGAGTCAAGTGAGAGGCCAATGAGTTGATAGAAATAAAATATATGAAATGTTGAACTCTGTAAACAGTATAATACAAACAAAAGTGAGAAGGAAACTGAAGGTGGATTAGGTATGAACCAGAGAAATAAGTAATGTAAAATTTTGGATTTTGGGTTTTTCCAATATTTCCGTAGAAAGCATCCAACAGAGGACAAATTCAGAGCGTTGTTTGACACAACTGCCCCTCACTCTCATTTCAGGCTATTTCAGATTCTCACACAGAAACCCGCCTCTCTCAGGGAAGGAAGCAGATTTTTTGTCTTTGTCTTATCGTCATGCAGATAATAAAAGGAAATGGTAGCTCAAATGCTTCTTGGGACTCAATAGTTGAGACACATGGATAATAGATTTCAAAGTTTCCCTCTTCTCAACTGGAATCAGACTATTCATGCTAACACGTTAGATCTTACTCTTAGGTTCATGCATGAAAATCATTCTAAAGGACATTCACTCTCAGCAGAAGAGGCTTGAATGTTACCTCTTGAAATTATAATAGCTTGTAAGTCTCCTTTCTGCCTCTTCCTGCAGGTGGAACATTTTGTATGACTTCTATTCATAGATTTGTTTCAATGCAACAAGTTTCCCTAACTCAACAAGGGAAGAAAAAAGAAAACCATTGTTTCCACTCTTTGCATCCATAGACTACTACATATAAAGGAGACATATGGGAACAAGGGCAGGAAAACTCCAAATGAAACATCTGAATCTGCTTTTGTACTGTTTTAATACAGATGAATAGAGAAATGGCTATCCAAATTTAAAAACTATTTTGCATACATGCTTTTATGAACTTTTAAAAATATAATCTATACTAGAGATTTTTATAGGATATTCAATAGAGAATATTCTTTTGATTATTTTTGGACTTCCAAATCTTTACCTACTGATTATTTGTGAATAAAAACAACAGAAGTGATTGCAAGATTTGATCCCATTTAAGGAAGTGGAGAATTTAGTTCAGTTATGAGCCTTAAAAGCCCACTTCCCAGACCTTGCCAATGCATGGGTGAATGACCTATTTAAAGCTGGTGTTTACCAAGGTCAGCAGATAACATTCTTTCATGTGAATTTAACTCCACCTCAGCCTTTCCCGCAAGATCATTAACAGACAACAAAACAAACAAACAAACAAAAAAAGAGCCAATGCTTTGGAAGCCAGAGCATCACAGAACATAAGTAAAATGAAAAGAGTTCTCTCCTCAAATGAATTTGCAGTCTCTCC
This sequence comes from Xerus rutilus, assembly GCA_028644305.1. Taxonomy (NCBI): domain Eukaryota; kingdom Metazoa; phylum Chordata; class Mammalia; order Rodentia; family Sciuridae; genus Xerus; species Xerus rutilus. The sequence goes on from CM053403.1 coordinate 43,506,157, forward strand.
ACTTCAGAACTTCTTATAGATTTGCTGCATAATTAGCACAAAAATGCTTTAGGCTATGCCAAAACAGAACAATAATAACAATATATTCCTTTCAGCTTTGATTCTATCCCCATACAAGGAATGCCAACTAAGCCTTAGAAATATGCTATTTTCACTGTTCTGTCTTTTCTGAAAAATGTTGATTTTGAGACCAACACGGAAAAGCTGAACCTTTTGCAATAAAAGGAAATACTCAGTACTTTGTCCTTTGTTGCTTGGCAACTAAGGGCTATAAATGGATTTTATGATTATAAGGGCTCTGGAATTAATGTGAACATGTAAAAATTATAATAACTCCCTGGTGACAGGAGTATTTATTTGAAAAAGAAATGTATGGACAGCTTGTACACATTCATGTTTCAATAAAAAATAAGGGAAGCATTTTGATTTTTCACACTTGTGTTACAACAAAAATCAATAACTATCATTTATTTCATCATTTCAACATTTTGTCATCAATCCTCACAACCCTACGAGGCAGGTGTTATCCCCATTTCATAGGTGGGAAAAATGTGAAACTTTAAAAGGTTAAGTAATAGCTCAAAGTCATACAAGTGAGAAGCAGAAGAACCAGGATTCAGCCAAGTCTGTGTGAATGAAGGTTTATGCCTTTAACCAGCACACCATAGAGATTCCTAGGAAGTACATCTCCCAGCTCCCAACATTTAAAGCTGTTGATTGCTTTAACCCTATGAAAGTGACATCAATTCCAAATACCAGGTCAGCTGATGTTCTCCTTATATCATATTTCTTCTATTGCTATATGCAACATTTGTTTCTTATATTGTTAATACTGGAGCATCAAATATTAGAGTGTCATCTTGCTTGGCTTTTGTCCTGAGTCTGGTTACCCAAAATGACAAGATTAAGAGTTAATATTTCTACTACACTACTGAGCAAACCCAGCTGCCTAAATTCCCTATAGGTTTTTGTTATGCACTGAGCAGTACTACAGATCAGTATTGGTGTTCTTAAATTTTTGTGTTCATACTAGTGGCCTTATCTTTTGAGTTTCTGTATCTGTTTGCTCTGTAAAATTAACCATTGTCTTTTTACCACTAACACCTCATCTTTTGGTGCTAGAGCTGGGCTTTTCCAAAAAATGCCAGATGGCAGTAACGCACCAACTGCTCACAGTCCAGAATGCATGCAAATTGTCAGAGAAAGAGAGGGAGAGACCTGGTTATCTTCATAGGAACTGCTGAGTTCTACAATTCCCCCATAGATATTCCATTGCCACCTATTTAGAAAATAGCATGTGAGGTGGCTAGGAACATAGGCCTTCAGGGTCAGACAGATTTCTGTGCAAATCCAAGGTCAGATATATAACAGGTATAACTCTGGGCAAGATGGGAAATTCCTCTGACTCTCTTTCCTCATCTGTAAGACAATGACCATATTATATACCTGTTGATTGTGTTGTGCAATTGAGGAATTAACACAGCCGAGGTCTTATCATAATGTCTAACATAAAGTCAAGCATCTGTTAAATGGTAGTGGTTTTCTTACTTATCACAGGCTGCTTCATGGAGCTCCTTTATAAGAAGAAACATTTTTCTGAATTATAGAATAGTAATAATACTACTTCATTCATTAGTCAATAACTATATGTCAGGCACCCGTGCAAAGGACTTTATATATTTCATCTTACTTATTTTTCACTCCTCTCCTATGAAGTAATTATTACTCCCATTTGATGGATGAGGAAAAAGACAGGCCGAGTCATTTGCCAAGACAGTATCTTTGTTTTCTTTTCTTCTTTTTCTTTTTCTTTTTTTTTGACGGAGATGGGGTGTGCGGTACTGAGTATTAGAGCCAGGGCCTTGCACATGCTAGGCAAACACTCTACCACTGAGCTACACCCCAGGTCCAAGGCAGTGTCTTACTATGCAATAGAAGCAGGATTTGAACACAGGGCAATCTAGGTCTGAGCCTAAGCTCTAGCTGCCCTATCACTCATCAGTGCATATGCAAGGAGAATCAGGAGCTCAAGTTTAATGTGTGTGATTTATAGTGTCCAGCTTCCAAAGCTGAGGTGGGTGGCCTATTAAATGCAGCTTCAGATGGGAAAGATATTATAACCAGACATTCCCAATATCATTCCTACAACCCAGGTTTATTATCATAACAATGTTTCCTAGCACTATAACCTCTAATTTTACTCAGAACTGCAGCTTCCTCTCTTCTATTTGATTATTACTAATATCCTGTGATTTCCAAGTATTGATCCTGATTCTCAGCTCAGCTCATGACCCAATTTGAGTTTCAACTTGAACTTTTCCCTGTGGACTTTGGTTCCCATCTTTCTCCACCCCCAATTTGCATCTCTACAATGTTTCCTACTGGGCACCACACTATCTCTGTTACCTACCTGCCAATAAAGAATTCCTTTTAAGGAGAAGTAAAGTCACCCTAACAGAGGAAAATCACCACCATGGCTAACAGATCCAAGAGGAACCTAAACAACATGCATTGACGAGGAGCTGCCACCTCCTCCTCAGAGTTGATTCTAATATTAAAACATTGATAAAGAAAAGAAGCACAAATATACCATGTATAATATGATCAAAGTTCCTGCTTTGCCACAAGAAGTATTCATTAAGAATTTGACAAAGATCTTCTGAGTAACTACTACCTGTAAGACACTATACCTGCAGAGACGAATGAGAGAAGACCAAGTCCTAACCTGCAAGTACTCACTGTGTTCTAGAGAGACAAACATGAAACACATGAATTAACAGCTCACAAGTGTCAATGTGAGGGGTGCTAATCCAAAACTATAGACGAAGTGCTGAATAAGCGTGGGGATTTTTGCTTCTAACTGCGAGGGAAGCTTGCTAGATGAAGAAGCAGTAAAGAGCAAGAATGGGCAGGTCAAAGCCTCATGCTATGAAAAAGCAAAGTGTATTCAAGATTCTATGAAAAGCTCAGTGTAGCTGGTGCATAGATGACAATAGTAACTATATTGCTACTGATAACGATGACAACAAACACGACCCTAACCCTGGCACTAATTTGAGCCTTATCATTTAACCTTCACAATAACACTGTCAATACTAGCATTGTCTCAATTTTATAGATACAGATCTGAGGTCCAAGAGAATAAAGAACTCTTCCAAGATCACATAGCTAGAAAGAGATGGTGTCAAGATTAGAATTTGGGGGGGACTTGGGATGTGGCTCAATGGCAGAATATTTCCATGCACAAGGCACTGGGCTCAATCCCCAGCACTGAAGAGAAAGAAAAAAAAAGATCAGAACTCTGGCCCTAGGGCATGCTCTTGCCACTACACCAAACTGCCTCTCACAGATGTGAATATGGAGGCATCCCCAGAGACACGGCTGCCTGGAGTGCTACATTAGGACCATTATTCCAAGCTCAGGCAATGAGATTAAGGCCCTTACAAAAGAGGCCTCATGCAGCATTTGGCCAGCTTGCTGTCTTACCCTTCTGCTCTGTCATGTGAGAATGTAGTGAGAAGGCTTTAGCCAGTCACTAGATGCAGGAGCCTTGATCTTGGACTACCCAGCCTCCAGAACCATGAGAAATAAATTTCTGTTCTTTATAAATTACCCAGTCTCAAGCGTTTTTAAAATAACAGTATCAAATGGACTAGCAAGACAGGAGATTTGTTGGAGAAGTGGCAAGCATGTAGCAGACAGTGAAGATGGGAATCAGGAAGGGGAAGGTTGATGAGTTCCAGTTTTGAATATACTAATTTGGGGAAGCTGAAGGTCATGTGTGCACATTAAGCAACTGTGAACATAGGTCTAAAACTTGGTGACAGAGTTTGGACTATATAGATCCATGGAAATCCCTGGGTAAGCTTGTGGTGCTCAATCAAAGCATTTCAGAAACAGGATTATGGGGCAGACACAGAGGAGGATAACTTAAAGATAATGAGGGGAAATGGAGAGGCTGGATGAGAACCAGGAGCAAAGATGTGATGGAAGGAAACAGATAAGAGTTTCCATGAGTTAACAGTAGGTTAAAGTGACAAAACCCAGATAGAACTCCAGGAGGATGAGGGCTGAAGATTTTTTTTAATGTGATGTGGCAATTAGAAAAAATTTCAAAAGAATACATGGACTGATATCAAAACCAGATAAGGACACATCAAGGAAAGAAAACTACAGACCAATATCCCTAATGAACTTAGACGCAAAAATTCTTTTTTTTTTTTTTTTAGCAAATAGTATTTAGTTACAATTTGCATACCACACAATTCATTTTTCAAAGCATACAATTCAATAGTTTTTAGTATATTCACAGTTATGCATCCATCACCACAATTAATTTTAGCACATTTTCTCATCTCCCAAAGAAACTCCACCTCCTTAGCTGTCACCCTTGACTCTAACATAAACCCTAAGCCCTAGGAAGCCACTAATTTGCTTTCTATCCCTACATATTTTTCTGTTCTGGATTTTGGATATTGTATATAAATGGAAGTATATAATACATGATTCTATGTAACTGGTTTTTTTCACTTCACATTATGTTTTCCTGATTTATCTATGTAGTAGTATACATCAGTACTTCATTTTTTAATTATTTAGTAAGATTCTTTTATATAGATATATCACATTTGATTTGTTCATTCATCAGCTGATAGACTTTTGGGCTCTTATGTATAATACTGCTATGGATGTTTTTGTGTGGATGAATATTTTCATTTATTTTTTGTTTGTTTGTTTGTTTGTTTTTTGTTTTATTTAGGCTTACATGTTAACAGTGGATGCAAAAATTCTTAATAAAATATTAGCCAGTCCTATTCAACAACATATTAAGAAGATTGTACATCATGACCAAGTTGGTTTCAATCCAGGGATGCAAGGATGGTTTAACATACACAAATCAACAATAGTAATTCACCACATAAATATAATCAAGAACAAAAATCACATAATCATCTCAATAGATACAGAGAAAACTTTTCAACAAAATTAAGCACCCATCCATGATTTAAAAAAAAAACACTGAAGATACTAGGGATAGAAGGAATCTACCTCAACATCATAAAGGCTATACATGACAAATCCAAAGTCAACATCACAGTGAATAGAGAAAAACTGAAAGCATTTTTTAAAAAATTTGGAACAAGACAAAGATGTCTGATCTCATCACTCCTATTTAATATAGTACTAGAAATTGTAGCCAAAGCAGTTAGGCAAGAGAAGGAAATAAAAGGGATGAAAATAGAAAAGGAAGGAGTCAAATTATCTCTGTTTTCAGATGATATGATCCTATATTTAGAAGATCCAAAAAGCTCCACTGGAAGACTGCTAGAGCTAATAAACAAATTCAGCAAAGTAGCTGGTTAGAAAATCAACATATAGAAATCAAGTTTTACTATACACCAATAATGAATCTGTGAAATGAATGAAAACAATACCATTCACGATAGCCTCAAAAAAATTTTAAAAAAAAAACTCTAAGAAATAATTCCTAGGAAAAAAATCTAACCAAAGAGTTAAAAGACCTCTATAATGAAAACTATAGAACACTGAAGAAAGAAATTGAAGAATATGCAAGAAAATGGAAAGACCTCTCATGTTTATGGATAGCAGAATTAATATTGCTTACATGGTCATACTGCCAAAAGCAGCATATAGCTTCATGCAATCCCCATCAAAATACCAATGACATTCTTTATAGAAATAAAAAAAGAAAAAGACCTAAAATTCCTTTGGAAGAACAAAAGACCCAGAATAAAGCAATTCTAAGCAATTCTAAGCCAAAAAAGCAATGTTGGAGGCATTGCAATACCTGACTTCAAATGATACTACAGAGGTATAATAACAAAACATGCTTGGTATAAAAACAGACACATAGACCAATGGTATAGAATAAAATACACAAAGATAAACTCACAAATCTACAGTCTTCTGATCCTTGGCAAAGTTGCCAAAAACATACACTGTAGAAAAGACATGCTTTTTAGCAAATGTTTCTGGGAAAACTGGTTATCTGTGTGTAGAAGAATGAGATCAGATCCTTCACTCTCACCCTGAACAACAGTCAACTCAAAATGGATCAAAGGCCTCAGAATTAGGAAATTTGCAGAGGATTAATATATAGAATATAAAAAGAACTCAAAAACTTAACCACAATAACAACAACAAAAAATAACCCAATTAATAAGTGGGCAAATGAACTAAGTGGACACTTCTTGAGAAGAAGAACTACAAATGGCCAAAAAATAAATGAAACAGATGTTCAATGTCTTTATCAATTAGGGAAATGCAAATCAAAACTACATTGAGATTTCTTTTCACTCTAGTTAGAATGCCAGCCATCAAGAATACAAACAATAATAAATGCTGGAGAGAATGTGAGATAAAAGGAACACTTTTCCACTGTTGGTGGGATGTACAACCACTATGGAAATCAGCATGGAGGTTCCTCAAAAGACTGGAACCACGATATAACCCAGCTATACCACTCCTTGGTATTTATCCTAAAGAATTAGTCATCATACTATAGTGATAAATACATATTCATGTTTATAGCAGCAAAATTCACAATAGCCAAACTACAGAATGAGCCTAGGTGTCTATCGACAGATGAATGAATAAAAAAATATGGTATATAAACACAGGGAGTTTTATTCATCCATAAAGAACAGCAAAATTGTTGTTTGCATGAAAATGGATGGAACTTAAGAGTTATCGTGTTAAGTGAAATAAGCCAAACTCAGAAAGTCAAGGGTCATATAAAATTTTCTCTCCTATGTGGAAGCTAGAAAGGATAAAGGAAAAGGAAGGTGGGTTGGGAGATATTTCATGTAAATCAATGGTAGGTCAGGAGAGTAGGAATAAAGGACTAGGGAGAGGGAGGGACAGGAAAGGGAAAAATACTGGGGAATGATATTGGTCAAATTATATTATTAGATCATGTGCATGTACAAATATGTAGCAACGAATACATATATATATAATTATATGCATCAATTAAAAATGGGAGGAAAAGAACATATAGGGGAAGAAGCCAGATTAAAGTGGGTTGAAAAGCAAACAGGAAGTGAGGAATGAAGACAGTGAGTATTTATGAGAGTTTGGTGATAACTGGAAGAGACAGGAGAGTGTCTGGAGTGGAATGGAAGGAAGAAATATGGAGTCTCCATGCTGAGCTGTCAATACCTTGATTTCACTATTATCCCTCAAGGTGTTTCTATTACCCTCTCCTTTCCCTTCTATCAACTTTTACATCAATTTTGATGGCCTTCTTTAATGTTAACTATCCCAGTATCCTGTGTGTGTGTGTGTGTGTGTGTGTGTGTGTGTGTGTGTGTGTGTGTAGTGTTGGGGATCGAACCCAGGGCCTTGTGCATGCGAGGCAAGAGCACTCTACCAACTAAGTTATATCCCCACCCAACCCCCCAAGGATCTTTTTGGAAGCAGCCTAGGCACCAGCTCAGTTCTGGAAGCATCTGTTCAAGTGCCTCTGGCCTTGTATTTTCAGTAATAGTGCTTAAAAATAGAAAAAACCCAGGTCAAAGAAACCAGTCTTTTCCTAGTCAGGTCAACCTCTCAGTGATAAATCACTTGGCTTTCTTTTTCAACCAGTAAAACTGGGAGCAGAATGCAGAGAATTCATCTCCACCCCTACCCCTTTTATTTCTTTCTGGTTATGTTATTGTTTGGGTATAACTGTTTACTCATGGTCATAACTGAGAATATAAAGAGGAAACAGTAATTTTTTTCATACTGAGGAATAAACCCAGGGATGCTTTATCACTGAGTTATATCCCCAGCCCTTTTAATTTTGGGGTTTTTTTTCCTAATTATTTTTATTTTGAGATGGAGTCTTGTTAAGTTGCCCAGGCTGGCCTCAAACTTGTGATTCTCCTGCATCAGCCTCCCAAGTCACTGGGATTACAAGTATATGTTACTGTGACCAGCTAGCAATTTCTTCATCACTTCCTTTAATCATGCTGTTCATCATTCTTTCCCATCCCTTAACAACATTTTGACTAGCGTCTCTAAGTTTCTAGACTCTGATTGTTGAAATGTGGTCCAGCCCAGAATCTGCCACCAGATTCCGAGCACACCCTGCCCATCAAGGGCTTCAGGCTTTGAATCCTCCTCCTGTGACACAGTTGAGAGCAGCAGCAATAGCCTGGGACCACTTCATGGACCTCACTGAGCATCTGATGGAGGCTACGGAGCCTTCCCTATAGGTATGACTGACCATTCATAAATCCATATTTCCACTCTGTTTCACAGAGTTCAGCCCTCTTTCCCCTGAGAATCTTATTATCTCAGGTTAAGGACTATAAGCATAGAGCAATTTTTTCTAAATAAAAAACTGTGAATTAATACCAGGTAGTAGCAACAGTACAGTCTGCACATTCATTCTTTTCTTTTTTTTTTTTAGAACTTTCCAGCAGGTAATTTGGCAATACTAACCAAAGACCTAATTGCTTTTAATATACTGTGTGTCAGCAATTCTACTTTAGGGAATTTCGTCCAAAGTTATTAAGGATTATGGGGGAAATTCCATGACAAGTATCAAGTAAAAATCTAGTACTGACCTCAGTATGCGACAATAAGAAGTGGTTAAATTATGGAGCATCTCATACACAGGTTGCTTTTCTCTCACATGTTCCTAGGGTCTGAAAATGAGGATGTGTTCTACTTAGTCTCCAGGACTGTTTCCAGACTACTTTTCCTCCTCGCTTCTTCATAAGCTTTAGTTCATTTGAAGCGTATGTCAGACAACAAGGTCACTTCCTACTAGTGGCAACTATCAGTGTTTGGATCATTATCCCTTTTTCACTGGATACTGAAGCTCCTTCCTCTCTGCTCCTTTCCAACACTACACTTGCTATCACTGCTGGTTGCCTCAACATCCTCTCAACAGTACTCCAGCTTCTCAGGACCTTAAACTCTGCCTCTATCTTTTCTTCATCTCACTTGAGGCACCGCCTCCCGTGACCCCTTTGTAAGACCTCCCCATCACCAATAACTCTCTGATATCAGTATTGTATCCTCTGCCCAGCTTATCCCTTCTGTTCACTGGCACTGATGTCCCTTCTCTAACAGGTCTTGACACACACAGATCCCCATCTGTTGACCTTATCTTCAAAGTTTCTCATATCCTTAGCCCCCCTTCTCACTATTTCTTCCCTTCTTGCCCAACTCAGATACCAGTCTCCAGCATTCTGATCCCTCCCATGCAAATACTTGTCATTCCTCCTGTCTCTCCTTCTGTGACATTGCCTGGGAGAAGCCCAACTTTGGTTAAGCACAGCCCTTCAACTACTCCCAACCTGCACCAGTTAGCTGAACATGGCTGGGAAAATCATACAAGTATTAGGACTGGCTTCCATTATAGCCATTGACTTCAAATCTGGACATAGCACTGACTAGCAACCCTACTACTGCCCTGGCAAACTTGCTTTTCTACTCTCTTCAGTGAGCTGAAAAAGCACCACCCCTCCAAAAGTTATGTCCTCTCAGAACCAGTATATGTGACTTCATTTGGAAAAGGATGTTTGGTAGATGTAATTAAGTTAAGGATCTTGAGATGAAATCATCCTGGATTAGGATGTGCCCTAAATTCAATGACAAGTGTTCCTAGAAGAAAAGAGGAGGGAAAGAGACTCACAGAGAAGGTGATGTGAAGGTGGAGGCAGAGATCAGTGAAGGAACACAAAACTTGCCAGCCAGCACCAGAAGCCAGGAGACAGGCAAGGAACAGATTCTCCTCAGAGCCTTCCAATTTAACACTGTCCTGCCAACATCTCTAATTCAGACTTCTGGCCTCCAGAATGTGACAAAATAAAGTTCTGTTGTGCTAAGACACCAAGTGTATGGTAATCTGTTATGGCAGCCCTGGGAAGTTAATATGCTCTCTAAGGGAATAATTTTATAACTTATTTTCCTTCTTCAAGTCCTCCAATAGTCCTTCTTTAAGTCCTCAAATAGTCCCTTACCACCCTCCTACCACCAGTTCCCTCTTAGGACACCTCCACTTTATAGGTATAGCAGAATTAATCCATCTCAGGTTCTTACCCTGACATTTACCAAACTGACATCTTTCCCAGATACTGCTCCTCTCCTCTTCCTATAAGAGTAGGTGTTCCTGCTTCTCAAGGGCATACTTTCCCCAGGCATTCTGGGTGCTATCTTTGCCTACTGTTATGGTTTGGATGTGAGGTGTCCCCCAAAAGCTCACATGTGAGACAATGCCACAGGGTTCAGAGGGGAAATGGTTGGGTGAGAGCCTTAACCCAATCAGTGAATCGATTCCCTGATGGGATTACCTGAGTAGTACCTGGAGGTGGGTGGGGTATGGCTGGAGGTGGATCATTGAGGGCATGGCTTTGGGGTGTATATTTTATATCTGACGAGTGGAGTTTTGCTTTGCTTTCTGATCATCATGTGAGCCACTTTCCTCTGCCACACTCTGCTATCATAATGTTCTGCCTCACGTTGAGTCCCGAGAAATGGAGCCTGCTATCAATGGACTGAGACTTCAAATAAACTTTTCCTCCTCTACTATTGTTCTGGTTGTGCTGATTTTAGTCACAACAGCAAAAACAGCTAACTAAAACATCTACCTTCCCAGGGTTTCCCTCTCACCACTTCTTACCTTACCCTTACCCACTTCTCTCTCTGCATCATGTATTTATCCTCTATACTGAATCATTTCCATCAGCAAACCATGCTTCAGCATCTCTTGTCTTAAAATCGAAACCATACAAATTATCAGATAAAACCCCTCTTTTACCTCTGCACTTCCCAGCTGCTGCCCCATGTTTCTGTTGCTACCAGAGCAAAGTTTCTCCAAAGTATTATTAATTCTAGTCCCTCACCTTCCAGTCTCTCTTCAACCCCAGTGACTGAGCTTTCTTCCTCACCTATGAAGGTCATGCACAAACTTCTTCCCTGGTTCTTTGGTCAGTTATATAGTATTGCAGACATATTTCCAACATGGGCACCTATCCTTTCTGAAACTCTTTCCTAGCTAACACTACACTCTCCTGGGTCTCCTGTCATCTTACTTAACAGGCCTTTGCTAGCTGCTGTCACTGGATCCCTAAACATCGTTTGGGGATCCCTCCTCCTGCCTGTGCCACCTTCTGGTGATCCCATCCAGTCTCAGAGGCTTTTAGTGCCCTTTGCATGCTGAGGACTCTGAAACTGACATAAGAGGTTCTTCCTTGCATCTTCCTTGGGTTTCAGATTCAATTATCAAACTGCCTCTTCACCATTTCTACTTCTTTGTCTAAAAGGTATCATGTAAAATGTCCCAAATGATTACACACACACACACACACACACACACACAAACTTGTGCTTCCTTTCATCTTCCACATCTGAATATTTCATACCACTCTCTCTGAACCACCCAACATGGAGGCATCGTCCTTAACAGGTTCCTCTATCTTCTTCACTCTCACATCCCCTCCATCTGCCAGTCCTGCCCATTCTCCTGCTTAAAATTCTCAACTACTTTTCCATGACACTGATAGTAAGAGTCCAAACTCACTCTAATGCTACCACCCTCCCCACTGTCACCCACTCCACCCCAACCACCTGCGCCTCACCGTTCCTTCCGCACTCCACTCCAAACCATTCCACACTCGGTGACTCTGCATTAGGGTTCCTTTTGTCTGGAATGTTCTCCCAAACGTATGCATACCTTGCTCCTGGTCATTATTCCGTTCCCAGCTCCTCAACTGTCACCTCCTCAGAAACCTTTCCCAATCACCAGAGTTCCAGGAACCCACTCTCTCCATTCATCAGTCTCTCTCCCTAAGTTGCTGAGACTGGTCTTGAACTTCAGATCCTGCTGCCTCAGCTTCTCCTTATCTATTTTTATTATAACTAAGGACTTTTTGAAATCATCTTTATTGTTTATCTCCCTATTGTCCTATTCTTTCAGCTGGAAAGGTGCCCCTTTAGGGCAAGGGCTCTCTTTGTGGCCACTGATGATGCCCTGTACATTAGGACAGCATCCGGCTCATGAGAGACAATTCAGTATTTTTTGATTGGTTGCGTGAATTAACAAAAGAAGGAATCAATGAGGACCCTGCAGCCACTTACTTATGCAAGTTGCTTAACCTCTGTCAGCCTTGTGTTTCTCATGAGAGGATAAAAACTACACAGAGCTGCTTTGATGGTAGGTGGAGAAAATGATAATTAATTAACAATGAGAATAATAATAGCTAACAGTTACTGACCTCTCTGTGCCATGCATAAGACTCCTCAACCACATTTTGAGATGAGACAATTATCTCCATTTTATAAATCAGGGAACTAAGGCCTGCAGAGGTTTACTGATCTCTAACCCCAGAGATAGTACATGGCAGAGCCAGGATCCCCACCCAGGATGACTGATTCAGAATCCATGTTCCTAACTATGATTCTGTACCCAGCATATAATAAGTGTTCAATAAATAACAGTCATTGGTTAGGTTATAGAGGAGGGGTTGGCCAACATTTCCTATAAAGAGCAAGATGGTAAATTTTCTAGGTTTTTCAGGCCATATGGTCTCTGTTGCCACCACTCAACTCTGACACTGCACTATCAAAGCAGCCGTAGACAATATGTGAATGATTAGATGTATTCTGATAAACTTTATTTGCAAAAACAGGCTGACGGCCAGATTTGGGCTATGGATCATAGCTTGTAGATCTCTGTTGTAAATCAGCAAGAATAACTAATGATAAGAGACATTCACTCTACATTCCATGAAAAAGATCATTACTAAAGAGTACAAATAATATAATCCCATTTTTGTTTAAAAAAAAAACACACAAGGGCAACACCAAATCAAACAGAGATTACTAGTGATGAATATCATTTTCTTTTATATTATATGTTTTCCAAAATTTTCCTTATGTTGAATGTTTAGCTTCCAAGACACTGTTGAGCTGGCCAGAAGTCCCATCCTAACTCTAAAGTTGAAATGATGACCACATTAATAACACCAAAGAGAGGCCGTTGTAGCTCAGTGGTAGAGCGCTTGCCTCGCATGTGTGAGGTACTGGGTTCAACCCTCAGCACCACATAAAAATAAATAAATAAAGATATTGTGTCCATCTATAATTAAAAAAATATTTAAAAAAAAATAACACCAAAGAAAGTGGGGAGAACCTGCTCTTGGAAGAGTTTGTCCAGGTGACTTTGTCCTAGCCTCATGTTTCTCATGAGAGGATAAAAACTACACAGAGCTGCTTTCATGGTAAGTGGAGAAAAGTGATAATTAATTAACAATGAGAATAATAATAGCTAACAGTTACTGACCTCTCTGTGCCATGCATAAGACTCCTCAACCACATTTTGAGATGAGACAATTATCTCCATTTTATAAATTAGGGAACTAAGGCCTGCAGAGGTTTACTGATCTCTAACCCCAGAGATAGTACATGGCAGAGCCAGGCAATAAGGCTGGCAGATTTCAAATGTAGCAGCATGTGTCCAGGGTCAGCTCTGATCTCATCATAGCACATATTAAATTCTAATTAAGTCACCTTCACTTTGGGAATCTCAGCATGCAAGAAGAAAAGGGGTATATTCTTGGTGGCACCAAGCCTATAGCCTATAGCCTCTTTGTTCTGGATGTTCCGTGCCAAGGCAACAGTTTCTAATCAACTGCCAACACGGGGTAGAAATGTTGAGATAACCCTAAATCACTTGCAAGTTCTGATTGGTTCTTCTTGACCTTGGTATGCTGTTGTTCCCAGCCTCCCGGAAAGCCCATGCTGTCTCCACACAGGAGAAGCTGCCTCACAGATGAAAAAACTCCCGCCCCTGTGGGGGAAGTTCAGATGTGCTGCATGCAACAAGATGTTTAACTCCATCTTTGGAGATATAGCAAACCTACACTTGAAGAAGGTAACCTTTGTGACTCGTCAAAACTGCTAACATTTGCTGAGAAAGCACTCTGAACACAAGACTCTACAGAGGTAGATGGTGGCATCAGATCATTTGGCAATCACTTTCCCAGGCAAGTTCAGGTTCTATTGGGGCTGAAGGAGGAGAGAGGAAGGATACTGGTTGTCTGAGAGTGAGAAAGTGGTGATCCCAAAGTGAAAAACAGAATTGAGAGGCTTGCCTGGTGGCAGAGATACTCTTTGCCCACAAGACAGTGTGGTCCAGAGCCAGCCCCAGCAGTGGGCAGCATTCAGCTGTTCAAAGTTTCCAATTCTTCTCTAGGGAATTCAGAAACAAGCATCAGAGTTGGTTTCACATTTTGGAGAAATAATATACAGGAACTTAGGACATTTATCATTATCTCTGGTAATAACAAAATCCAAGGATGTCCTCTAATAGGCAACTCTTTGTCTCACTGCTTCTGGACCATTCTGCTACTAAACAAGTTTTCCTTCTTCCTACATTTGAACTTGTTGAGTGATCCAAACCTAGTTAGAATTCAATACCTCTTGAAAGGTATATTCCTTTGCACTGCTTTTTCTTTCATTCATTCTACAAGTATTACTGAATGCCTGCTATATGCTGATACCATGCAGACATTTTCCCCAGGGTACATCTCTCTTCTATTCAACAGTTCGGGCTTGCCTCTCTTAAAGTCTTTCTCAATTTGTCCCATCTAGACAGGGCACTTCAGTCACTGCTTTTCTGCTCCAGAGCCTTCAGTATTTCCCCGAACACTGGACTCTGTTGTGGTATTCCTGTACAGCTCATGGGAAGCAGATGTTTCCACCTTCTTTGCATCCCCACCACCCTCTTTTGATAACAGCTACCTAGAGAATATAAATCTTAGCAGAGAGACAGGGAAAGAAAGTGTCCAAAGCTTGTTTTATAGCAGCTTCCTGGATCGGTCATCTTCATCACTCTGAGGAGGTATGTGCAGGTTCCCTTGGCCTCTGCTCCTACAAGGTACCTAAACAGACTCCAGCCGGGAGCTGGAGTTTCACTCTGCCAGTATAACAAAAACTAATGTCAGCATGAGCTCATTCAAAATGAGATTTTCAATCCAGATATTCTTGAATACAAAAATGTTCTTAAGGAAAAATACATTATTTAGAGCTTAGTTTCTTAGAACAAAGAGTCCAAGGAAATGGAGAAAAATAGCTTTCAGGTATATAACAATTTGCCAAAAATTTTTTTTGTTTGTTTGTTTTGGCTTTCAAACCTTGTTTTTGAAATTTTTTTTATGATATTGTATTTTATTAGAAACAGCAGCATATCAATAGGAGCATGACATGCAACAGCTGTCCCTTCTTATTACAATACCATATCTAGTTTTGCTGCCCTCATTCTAAGGAAGATTTGAAAATGGTCCAAGGAAAGGAAATCATTAAAATCTAAAGGAGAGGTTTCAAAGTACTACTGGCTACCACTTAAAGGAGGTGATTGTCGGACTTGGCCTAGAGTAGGTGCTTAATGCTTGCTGAATAGTGAAGAAAAAATTTTTAAATGACAATTAGCTGTGTGATTTTCAGGGGAAGACAGTCACTTAAGCTAATACCTGTATTTTTTATTTATAAAGTCTACGACCTTTCCCAGCTATACACTGAAAGATAATAAGAAAAATGCTGACCATTTTCTTTTCTTTCATGGAGAATCAAAAAGACTTCAATAAAGCCAGAATTTGATTTGGGGCTAAAAGGGAAACTATAGTAAAAATAATAACAATATACTTTATAATAACCAGGTGTTGCCATGAGCTACAGAGGAAATTTATAGAAACTATAGTGATCTCTGAAAATATTACAAAGAAGGACAGCATAGGGATCCTGTAGGATTTAATAGCTCTTCCAGAAAACAACCAGAAGATGAATTAACTTGTCGGATCTTCCTCAGTTCTGGAAGGAAGTGCAGTAGACTCTTTGCATTTATAAAATACATTGGTGATTTCTCTTTTAAAAAAAAAAATTGCTAATGCAACTGTAGCTTGGAGCTTGTAACCTACTGCTCAAAAGACAGTTACATCTGATGTAAAATCAGGCAATAACATCGAAGCCACAAGTCAAGCATGACCAGGTGGGCAATGCCAAGTTGGCCACTGTGGGAAGGAAGGAATGTGATAATTCTCTCATTCTTATAAGAAAACTACTGCATATGTCGATTCCTTCTGATGATGACTAGAATGTCACAATTTTTTTGATATGACCTGTTACTCTTTAGTGTTCAGCATTGTTAATGTTTGACCAATTCCATTCAAAACCTCTGAACATCTATTATTTGCCAGGCACTTTACTAAGCATAAGAATTGCCAAGAGCATGTTCCCAGTGTACTGCTGACTGTCCTCTAGCACGTCTGCCCGAGAGGCCCTCAGTTCTCATTCTCTCTCCTGGGAAATACCTACAGCCACATGTCCTTTCATGGGGAGTCTGAGCATGGCTAACCTGTACCACGCTGAAGCCACACAACATGGAGTCTCACGATGGCACACAGAAAAGGAACACAGAGGACCAGGCCTCGCAGACATGGCCAGCATACCCAGTAAAGTATCAACCCAGCAAAATACGAGCAGCTGTCCTGCCATTTAGGATTTCACTAGGAAGAACACCTGTGTAACCAAGTCCACAGTATGTCTTTCCCCTGAGAAGAAACAATATTCTATTTAAAATCATATTCAGTTATATACTTTGAAAGTGCTGTGAGAAAAACAGAAATATGGGAATGGAGTGGAGAAGGAGTTATTTCTTTGCTGTTTTGGGTGGTTTTGTATTTTATTATTCTAACTGAAAATGTTTTAAGTAAAATCTTACATTTTTTCTTGTGCTGTATTCAAAAACTTTAAAGATAAGACAAGTCTGACATTTTTTAAAACATGGAGGACACAAGTAATAAATAATAAAAATGCTGACTCTTTGATTCTCAACAATCAAATTGTAAGATGGAAATTCTCCGTTTTTTAAATCACCACCCATTCCATTGACTTTTGCTACAATGAAGCCAACAACCTCCATTTCCAATTTCAGGGGAGTTATCTAAGTATGATAGTATTTCTTTCAAGACAGATTTTGAGTAGATGAGGGAAAGGTACAACTGCGATAGCGAGGGTGACATTTCTCAGAAGTGGTAACTTCCCATTGGAAACCAGGCTCTTACCTTCAAAGAACTGCTGCAGGGCCTCATTTTCACCCACTACATCCATGGCGCTGTGGTCCTAGTCAATATTTCCTCCTAAAGCAAGGATTGTCAGACCTCAGGAAGTAAGTGCTGTCCTCTCGACCCAAAGTCTATGAATGCTCTCGAAAAATCCTCATTTTCTTTTTACTGGAGCAAAGCATATCTTCAGCCATCGACTTGTGTTCAGAAAAATGGTTAAGTTCTCAAATGTGATTATAAGAAGAATATGCAACTGTGTAGGAAAAAAATCCCAAAGAGGGAAGTGGCAGCAAGCCCATCTGTCTTCATGCAGAGAGCAGTTTCTGCTTTGCCTTTTGTCTTGCCTTAAGGACCTTTGTCCTCAGTGACACATGCAATTACATAAATGGGCAATAAATGCATGGTCTTATCTCTTATTTGTCCCTTTACACTGATATAATATCTCCACCTTTATCGACCAGATCCATTTAGCCAGCACCAAGAAAAGATAGTAATTTTCTTTAACCTAGAAAAGGGGGCAAATCAATTTGGTATCTAGGTATCTGTTTTTAGATACCTAAAATAGTAGGTGGTTTAGAAAGCTTGGGATAGTGAAAAGTTAGGATTTGTCCAATATTTCCAAATCTAGAGTGAAATTTATATTCCTCAATACACACTTAATCTACTTCCTCCAGTTGGTTTTCTTTAAAAAAAAAAAAATCATAAGCCAAGTATGAAAAGTCTCTCTTAAAAGCAACAAAACCTGCATTATCAATTTAACAATTCTTTCAACTGAATATATGGCTTGCTACTAGTTGATTCCACTCCAAAATACAAATCTAGACTCAAATAAATGTTTTTGTCATTGCTTAGCTATATTTAATAACAGCTTAAAACTGATTCAATTAGGAAATTAAACCATCCTTCTAGTCTCTTTTTTTTTCCCAAACTTTTTATTTTGAAAAATATTGTGAACCTAGAGAAAATGTGAAATAGTACCATAAAATATTCATATACTTTTTTTAAAAATAAATTTTTTTGTAGTTGTAGATGGACAGAATGCCTTTGTTTATTTTTATGTGGTGCTAAGGATTGAACCCAGTGCCTTACACATGTTAGGCAAGTGTTCTGCCACTGAGCTATAGCTCCAGCCCCAAAATATCCATATATCTTCATCTAGATTTACTAATTATTATTATCCCAACACTTTTGCTTTTTCCCTCTTTTTTTTTTTTTTTTAAATATTTTTTAAGTTGTAGATGGACACAATGTCTTTATTTTTTTTATTGCTTTGTATGTGGTGCTGAGGACCGAACCCAGGGCCCCACGCATGCGAGGCAAGAGTTCTACCGCTGAGCTACAGTCCCAGCCCTTTTTCCCTCTTAATATATAAACTTTTGGGGGTTGGAGGAGACTGAGTCATTTGAGAATAAGTTGCTGATGTCTTGACATGAAGATAACTAAATAACTCAGTGTATGACTCTTAACAATTAAGGTCATTCTTCCACATAACAAAATCATTATTATACAAAAGAAACTTAATATTAATTTAATATCATCATCTTATCTATAATTTCCACCATACCCAAAAAATATCTTTTATGGCTTTTTGTTTTCTAATTAAGGATTCAATGAATGTTCATGCACTACCTTTAGTTATATTGTTTTTAAAATATAGAAAAATCCCTTTTTCATTGGTTGGTTGGTTGGTTAATTGTTCATGGTTTTATACTCCAGACCCGTTGGCATGTAGAATGTCCCTCTTTCTGAATTTGTCTATTGTTTCATTATTAGAATTAGTTTAGGTGATGTACTATACTTCCAAACATGTACTTTAAAATTTCACATCTATATGTTGTTTCTTTTTTTTTTTTTAAGATTTTTTAAAGATGGACACAATATCTTTATTGTTTATTTATTTTTATGTAATGCTGAGGATCAAACCCAGTGCCTCACATGTGTGAAGCAAACGCCCTACCACTGAGCCACAATCCCAGCCCCTCTATGTTGTTTCTTGAAAGTGAACAAACTTATTTTATTTGAGGGGATAAAAGAGGTTTAAGAGCCTCTTTTGAAGGTCACATCAGTTCCCAGATGTATAAGGGTTTGTAATCAAGTTGTTTAAAGGAATGAATTTTCAATTTGTTTCAGTTCAACTTGCATGGAACTTTCTGCTGGCTGTGGGAAACAAAAGGTTCTTGTAAATAATAGTCCTTGCCCTCCACAAGCTCAAATCTGGAGCATGAGAAAATCACATGGAACTACAACTCAAGGCAGGCTGATAGGATCTTGGGAAAATATCCCAAGAGAACAGAGGAAGAAAGAATAATTTAATCTGAGAGGATCTGGCAAGGTGCCACACAGAGCTGGGATCTGAAGAGACTTAAACAATGAGTATGCCTTTAAAAACATGAGCAATGGCCTGGAGGGGAGAGACACAGGTGCAGGAACTGTGTGCCCAGATAGTGAAAGAGAAGAATGGAAATGGCTGGAGAAGGAGGATGGTAGATTTTGAAAGTAATATGATTCCATGCATGTTCATTCTATCAATGCTTTCTATCTTGGTGTGGGGCATGATATAATTATAGCAAACTTGGAGAGATAGCTGTTAGAATGTGTCGGCTGGTGCCAGTTAGACCAGTTGAGGGCAGGGAAAGAATCCAGGTAGGCAGTAGTAAAGTTTGAAGTAACACAGTGTAGACCAAGAATTGGTTACTGACTGGGGAGACACAGTCAAAGTGAAATTTTAAATAATGTATGCCTTTAGGTAAAATATGAAATAAAATGCCTTTAACGTGTATCTCCTGCCTAAATCTAAGACTCCAAGGGAAGCTCCCAGCCACACTTTATGGAGGCCACTAGAAGTCATCACACTATAATCCACTGTCAAATGCTAATTCTGGATCCTATCCAACAGGCCACCCAGAAACTTCGAGTTCTCAGAAGCAGAGTAATGAGTGACCAAAAACATCAGAGAGAAATAAATTAGATTCCATTTAATGAGCTAAAAAGCTAAGGTTAGAATTGGAGTCTCAACTCAAACACTTCTGGGGCCAGGCAGGTGAGTAAAATAGTTCAAAATATGCAAAAGCTAACCATGCAAGCATATTGATCACAGACCTTTGATCCTGAACCTTGGTGTCAGGGAGACAATCAGGGCACAGAGCAAACCAGAGAGAACATGTCCTGCTAACAGGTAGAGCCTCCCAATGCAGGAGGTGGGATCACAACTTCATCTAAGTGTTGTCCAAAGGGCCAATTTTTAAAAATTTATTTATTTATTTATTTATTCTACTTAGGTACACATGATAGTGTGGATTTTGATTCATTGTACACAGATGGAGCACAACTTTTCAATTCTCTGGTTGTATTTGATGTAGAATCACAACATACACGCAGTCATACATAAAGCTAGAGCTATGATGTCCATCATATCCCACCATCTTTACGGTCCCCCTGCCCCCTCTCCCTTCCCACCCCTGTGACTGACGTCCCTCCGTTCTTCCCATGTCCTCCCCCACATTATGGATCAGCATCCACTTATCAGAGAGAACGTTCAGCATTTGGTTTTTTGAGATTGGCTTACTTCACTTAGCATATTCTCCAACTCCATCCATTTACTTGAAAATGCCATAATTTTATGCTCTTTCATTGCTGAGTAATATTCCATTGTGTATATATACCACAGTTTCTTTATCCATTCATCTATCAAAGGACATCTAGGTTGGTTCCACAGTTTAGCTATTGTGAATTGAGCTGCTATAAACATGGAAGTGGCCACGTCACTGTAGTATGCTGTTTTTAAGTCTTCTGGATATAGACCAAGGAGTGGGATAGCTGTGTCAAATGGTGGTTCCATTCCAAGTTTTCTGAGGAATCTCCATACTGCTTTCCAGATTGGTTGTACCAATTTGCAGTCCCACCAGGAATGTATGAGTGTGCCCCAAAGGATCAATTTTAAGAGAAACTTGAAATGCAGACTTTAAGTTTCACTTAGAAAAGGCAACTGATTTGTTTTAAAGCAAAAGGAACAGAAAAATAAATCAAAACATTGTCAAAGAAGAATAGCACATATGTGAAAACACGACTGAGCCTGCAGGCTGCGTGGATGTGACCTCTGGTTAGGAGGCTGATGTACAACTACCAATAGGTTGGACATTCAGTAGGGTCTAAGCAAAGCCAAGTGAATTTAGAAGGAAGTTGGTAGGGGAATGGAAATATACCTGCAGCCACCTGAGGGTACAATCCATCTGGTGGCAAAAGGAACTTAGGTTGAAATTTCTTCTATTCAATCAATAACAAATATTACCTTCATTATGGTCTTTACATTGCTAACATTTTCTTATTCTCTTGATACCCCCATTTGTGCAGATTCAGTAGGGATTTGTTTTCTTGAATAACAATCTAATTAGCTGTGGTGTGGGTTTGTTTTGGTATTGACATTTCCTAAAGAACTCCAAAAGACAAAGAGAAAGGCTGAAGTGGTATAGTTAAATCTGCAGAAGTGGTAAATCTGGGAATGGGGTGATGGGAGCTCGTCTCCCTCCTGAGACTGTCCCTGAGGCTTTCAGCTCTAAAATACAGCACTCAGAGCCTGCCCGTTTATTTTTTCTTTTCTTTTAATTGGTACATTATGGTTACAGACAAAAGTGGAATTCACTGATATATTCATACATGCACATGACTTAGTCTGGTTAATTTCATTCTGCTATTCCTCCTCTTTCCCATTTCCTTCTCTCTCTTGTTACCATTTCTGACTCTGCTATATCCTTTCTATTTTCATTAGATCTCTCCCCCTTATTTTTAATTCCTTACTTCAAACTTCCTCATATAAAACACTTGACCTGGGGCTGGGGCTGTGGCTCAGTGGTAAGCGCTTGCCTCGCATGCGTGAGTCACTGAGTTCGATCCTCAGCACCACATACAAATAAATAAATAAAATAAAGATATTAAATTTAAAAAAAAATAAAAATAAAAAATAAAACACTTGACCTGATTTTCTGAGTCTGAAAGCCACAGTCCTTGAGGTAGACTGTATGTGAACTTCCTTAAAAGGCTGTCTTTAGGAAGGTTTTCTAGTCTTTACTTAAATTTGGTAAGTTTGATCCTCTTCTAGTTCTTAAAAAATATTCATGAATTGTTTTTAAAGCTGATTTTTATTGTTATTTCTCTATTAACTACCACTATAAAAATTGGATAGATTTTCTGTTGAATTTGGATATTTTAAGTGTGATGGGAAGCCACTACAGGTTTTTAAGTGGGGAAATGACATTATCTGATTTTTGTTTTGAAATGATCACTTTGGCTGCTGTAGCAAGGACTGTAGGAGGGCAGGAATAGATGCAAGGTCCCCAAATGAGAGATAACTGCAGAAGTCCAGGTGAAAGGTTGGGCTGAGTGGTAGTAGTGGATGTGGAGGAAAGTGAATGGACTTTAAATTCTGGAAAGTTGATGGGATCTGCTGATGGATGGAATTGGGGTTAATGATGATAGAAACAGAGGAACAAGCCTTAGAATTTTGTTTAAGTGACTGAGTTTGACCATGTTTAGCTTTGTGATTCCTATTAGAAATTCAAGTGGGGAGACAGGCTGATTTGGCAAGTAGATAGACACAAAATTTTGGAGCTGAGTAAGGGATGATGTCATTAAAGATGTAGAGTTATGAGCAATTGTTACGTAGATTGTTTTTAAAGCAATGGCCCTAGGTGGGATGATCTAAAGAACATTTAGATAAATAGGAGAGAAGCCCAGGCAAAGCTCTGGAGATTCCAGTATTTGAAGGCCAAGCTAAGACAGAGCCAGCAAAATGCAGAACTGTGATCTGAGCAATCACAGAAGACTCCGAATTCCCAGCCATGGCTTACAAAGATCTACTTGGTCAGACCTCTGCCTACCTCTCCAACTTTTTCTGACCACTCTTCCTAACACCGACTGCACTCCAGGTTTCTCACATTTTAAATATGTCAAGCATGTTGCCTCCACAGGAACTTTACACCAGTTTCAGAATGTTCTCCCTAGTCTCCTCCCTCATGCGACTGGGCCCAGCTTTTTGGAGCCTGGCTTAAAATGTCACCTCCTAACATTCCCTTTCTTGACCACCCAATCTGAAGTCATCTTCCATTCCCTCTCTAGCCCGTGACCTTATTTTAAGTACCTATAGAGCATTTATCCCATCTTTCAAATTTCACTGTCCGTTTCTCACTAAGCAGAACTCCATGAGCCCTGGCATCTCGCTTGTCTTGTTCAATGCTGTATTCCCATCTAAAGTAGCACCTGACACCTCTGTGTGAATGAATAAATTTAGTGAGGAGGAATTTTCTCTTTCTGGAAGGCCTGTGCAAAAATTATACACACGACCTATCAAAGACAAGAAACCTAATTGTCTGTTGACATGGTAATTGTACTGCATTCCATGAAGAAAATGAAAAACTATTTGCTAGCACAAATACAGATTCATACTGCGTTGGACTCTTGTGTGTCTTTTAGAAAAAAACAGCACAGTTAGAGGAAAACACTACAAAAAAAAATGCCTTTGAAAACAAAAGCCTCTGGATAAAAGTAGACCTGTTTTAAGACTCTGGGTGACGAGAATACACGGGATCCATTTGGTAGCAATGGTGGTCAGTGAGTCTATAAGTGATTGCAAGTTCATTTCAGAATTAAGACTCAATGTTTAGAAACTATTTTTTTTCTTCCAATGCAGACGCTCAGTCAAGGCTGTGATTGTCTTAGAACTGGGAGATGATGGAGAGCACTTGATTCAGTCTTTACAGAGGCCAGAATGTAAGTCTCCTGAGTGATCCTCCCACAATCTAGAGCCCTTTTTATAAGGTCAGCCTCCCTCCCAGCTCTAACCCTGTTTACAATAACTTGTCCAAAGTCTTCCTCTTTTTTAGGATTGGTAATCTTGGCTATTAAATCGTGTCTAGAAATAATCTGCCAAGCATAAATTGATCAACATAGTAATTCTTTTGCAGTGATATTCCTAACAGTTCCTAATTTGTCTTTGAGGACTTTTAACCCTGACATAGTAACTTAAGGCTCAAGTTACTATGTACTTCTGTGTCCCCTACAGCTCCTCTGGTCCTTTAGGTAATGACTCCCAAATTTATCTCCTGACTTGGTTTATTGTTGAATTTAGACTCATGTATCCACTACCTATTTAACATCCCACTTTGACCCTTAATGGGCCTGTCACACGTCAAACACTGAATTTTTGTCTTTTTCACACACATCAAATTTGCCCCAACCATAGATTTCTCCATCTGAATAAACTGCAGCCAGAGCTCGAGCCAAAAGCCTAGGATCTAGATGTGATTTCTTTCTTCTCTCTGAAATTCAATTCACAGACAGTTCTGCTATCTCTTTTTTGTTTTGTTTTGGAATGTAGGTACACATAATGAGCTAATCACAGTCCTTGGTTCATAACAGTACTTTTAATGACTTATGAACATCCTTGAACCCACAACCCAATCCAGGGACTAGAACATTTATGGTGATTTACTCAGATATTTCTTCTTCCCCCTACCTCTGTCTTTCCCACACACCTAAAGATACCCTGAACTTTGTTACTACCTTGGTTTTAAGTTTTATGTCATATATATATGTGTGTGTATACATATATATATGCATCTAAACAGCTATTTGGTTGTAGTAGGTTTTGACCTTTATGAGAATCGTCATGGTAAACGTAGCTTTCTGGGAGTGGTCTTTTTTGTTCCATCTGTTGTTACTGTGCTGCTAATACCTGGAGTCCATCCATTTGTTGCCATGCAATAGTTCTTTAGTGAACATACCATATCCTTCTACAGATAGATTTCAGGATTTTTTTTTTCCCAGAACATTCTTACATATGTATTCTGGGGCACTTTGCACAGTTATTTCTTTTGAATATATACCTAAAAGAGGAATCACTGGCCCATGGGTATATAAATGTTCAGCCTCTCAAATGCATGGTTTTTAACAATGGATATATCAATTCACACTCCCCAAAGTAATAATTTAGCCTATTGACTGAAATTTTCAAAATTCAATTGCTGGATTTCTTAATTTTTGCCAATTGAATAAACTTAAAGGTTTATTCAATCAGGAGGTCATTGCAATCTCCATGCTTCCCTGATTAACAGAGATGAAAAATTTTTGATGTCCATCGACCCTTATGTATTTCTAATCCTGTGGAAGCCCTGCTTGTCTTCTGCCCATTCTCCTATTGTCTGCTCTATTCTTGTTCATTTGTAGAACTTCTGTGTATATCCTTGATTCCAATCTACTACTGGCTGTGCTACAAATACCTTCTCATAGTTGAATGTTTTCTGCATCAAAAGTTCTAACGTTTAAAGGCACTTAAAACAGAGCTGATGGGCTAGGGATGTGGGTCAGTGGTAGGGTGCTTGCCTTGTATGTGCAAGGACCTGAGTTCAATCTCCAGTACCACAAAGAATAGATACATAAAACAGGGTTTTCTTGTGTTTTCTTTTGAGAAAAAGATCCAATTTCCTATTTTCATTTCTTTTTTGTTTTCATTTCACAAAGTCTTTTCTACTATTGATTCTACCATGCTTCCAGTCAGTATACAATTTATATTTGTAAGAGTCTACCTTGGAGCTTTCTATTTGTTTTGGCCATTTTGTCTCTTTCTGCACTAATAACACACTCCAATACTTCAGCCTCATTAAAAGGCCTTCTAGTAGAGTAAGTTCTTGCTTCTTTTACATTAGTACCTTGCTCACTCTTCATCCTTAACTTTGTCAAATAAATTTAAATCAGTTTGTCAAATCTAGGAGAAATGCTGGGATTTAGTTGGAAGATTTATCAAATCTCTATACAGATCAATTTGGAGGGAATATATATATCCATAAATACACACACATATATATTTATGCATATCATTCTAATCCTATATATATAAGAAGATATATATATCTTATGACCACAGCATCATTCTAATCCTCCTACTATCTTTTAGTAAAGTTTTATAACTTTCTGTAACCAAGTCTGGCATATATTTGGTTAGATTTATTACCAGACATTTTAGAATTCTTTTTGCAATTGTTTGGCATCTTATAAAAAACTGTTCTCTAATTTTCTTTTTTTTTTTCCTTCTAATTTTATGTGGCTGGTGTATAAAAATGTAAATCACAATTATATATTGATCTTATGTTTAGCTACCTTACTAAACACTCCAAATAATGTCTAATAATCTAATGGAACACTTTTTTTTACTTTCCTATGCAATCACACCAGCTGCAGAAAATACTTTTACTCTATTCTAATTATCATACTTTTATTTTTCTCATTTTACTGCAGTGGCTAACACTTCTATTACAATGTGAAATAAAAAGTGAGGATAATCATCACCCTTCTCTGATGCATTTTAAAGAGAAGGCTTCTAGTGCTTCCCTCCCAGGATGTTTATTATAGATTTTTTGTAGATATCCTTAACAAGTTGAAAAGTATTCTCCCACTTATAGATGACTGGGTTGTTATTAATGGCCATTGTTTTACCAAATGTTTTTCTTCAACTATTGATCACATTTTTTAAACTTTTTTTCTACAAATACAGTGAATGAGATTTTATCAGTTTTCTAATTTATCAACATTGCATTTCTGGGATAAATGCCACTTGGTCAGTGTGCTGTATTCAATTTGCTTTTGCATATATATCAATGTCTAAAATGGACCCATAATTTTCCTTTCCTGCATCATCCCTATGTTTTACTATCAATTTTATAGTACTTTTGATGTAAGAGACATCTTACTCTCTGGAAGAATTTACATTAGAATAATCCATTCATTAAAGTTTAGTAAAAGCATCAGAGCCTAGAGTTTTCTTGTGGGTAAAGTTTTAAGTATTTCCTTTAATAGTAATAGCACTGCTCAGGTTTCTGATTTCTTCTTTTTTAAAAAAAATTTTTGTAATTATATATGGACAGAATGCCTTTATTTTATTTGTTTATTTTTACGGGTTGCTAAGGATCAAACCCAGCACCTCACACATGCTAGGCAAATGCTCTGCCACTGAGCTACAGCCCCAGCCCTCTGATTTTTTCTTAATCAAAACTTCTTTTTCCTAGGATTTTTTTCCATTTTGCTTCAATTTTCAAGTTTATTGCCATGTTGTTCACATATGAACACAAACATTCAATCTAATATTGTTTATTGTTTTTTTTTTTGCAGCTATAAATTACAATCACTAGTACACCTGCAATTCTTTATAGTGTGTTCAACTAAAGAATAAGCAGAAACAGCATAGGTCAGTTAAAAAGAAATCACAGTACTTCTTAGTGTAATCTGCAAAAAGGGAAGAAAAGTCTTGGGCCCACTCCTTAGAAATAAATATCAAGTAACCATAAAAATATTCAGCCATTTTTCAGTTATTCAGGGAGGTTCATGCATGATCCCACGCAGAGCATCAGAGTTCCTCTTTGAAATATCCCAGCTTTGCCAATGACATTTCTTTTCTCAACTGCATTACTTCCCAAAACATCTGGTCAACTATACAAATACAGAAAAGAGTCGTATAAATCATAACAAACATCTAAAAATTTAAGATTAGTTGACAATGCAAATTGGGTATTTCCTAATGACACACCTAATGCCCAAATAGTCTTTCAATATTTCACACAAACTTCTCCACATACGCATGGGCATTCCAGCTTTATCAATAAAAGTAATGTTCATGTTTTGTCACAACTATTTGTTAGATACATCAAAGACTCAAAAGGTACATATTTCAGTGTTTTGAATAAACGTCAATATTTTTTCCCTCAGAATTGAGTATAATTCAATGTTCAATTTTTCAAGTTATTATTCAACTAATAGATCAGATCTTCTTGCTTTAGTATGCTACATTTTGGCCATTTTATTCTGTTAACACTAACAGAGAGTGAACTAGAAGAAAGGAAAATGAGAAAATCCAGAAAACTCAGTAACATTCTTTGTAATAATAAGGAAAAGTCTGGGTTGGGCTCAAATTACAAATAAAAATAAATGTAGAGGATTATCTGTAAATTTCAACTCTATATTCTTTTATAATTTCTCACTATAAGTAGAAAAAAATCTATTCAATATTTCAAATAATACAAGGTTTGTGATCAGATGGGATTGATTTTATCAGTGGTTCTCAACCAGGGGAGTTTTGCCTCCAGAGCACATCTGGCAATGCCAGTATACATTTTTCACTGTCACATCTAAGGACTGCTGCTGGAATTTAGTGAGTAAAGCCAGGGATGTTGTTAAATATCCTACAATGCACTAATATATACCCTCATGACAAAGGATTATTCAGCTCAAAACATCAACATAGCTGAGTATCTCTTATCTGAAATGCTTGGGACCAGAAGTGTTTCAGATTTAGGATATTTTTGGATTTGGGAATATTTACATTTAAATAAGATATCCTGGGGAAGACACCCAAGCCTAAACATAAAATTCACTTATGTCTTACATACCACTTTATCCACATAGCCTGAGCATTTTGCCTGTGTTGTGACTACAACTTAACACATGAGGTCAGGTGTGGGATTTTCTACCTGTGGCATCATATCTGCCCCAAAGAAATTTTGTTACATGCAGCATTTCAGATTTTTGGATCTGGGGTGTTCGAGGTGTAGTATCAAGGTCAAGAAACTTGCCTTAGATTTAGATGTCATTAATCCTTGTCTAGCACAAGGCATAGATAAATCCTTGTCTAACAAACAGATTTTAAAATTAAAATACTTGTTTACAATAAGCCCACAGTCTATGACAAGTACCAAATATGTGAAGTGTAAGAGGACAGAAACCAGAGAAGGTATCACCTTTACCACCATAACTCATGTCATTTTCTTCTTATTTTCATTAAGCAAATCATCTTTCAGACTTTCCTACAAATATTTAATTTTAACAAGGAGAAAAATATGCTGACAATTTAACTTAACATAAATAATCTGTTCTCTATTTTAAATCATATTATCCAGCAGTTATTTAAAAAGATTTCAGTGTTATTAAAGTCATAAAACGTATTATACAGCTCAAAGACTACTTTAATGTTACACAGACTTTTGAAATTCAACATAATTAAAGACAAGTTTCATTCCTATTTTTCTAGGCATTAAAATTCAATTATATGGGATTCTAAATAAATACAACTTTTTTTCAACAAACCAGTTTGAGAAAGACTAAAGTTTTGTTGACATGAATAATTTATCTTTTTTTTTTTAGTACCAGGGGTTGAACTCAGGGGCACTCAACCACCGAGCCACATTCTCAGCCTTATTTTCTATTTTATTTAAAGGCAGGGTCTCACTGAGTTGCTTAGCATCTCACTTTTTGCTGAGGCTGGTTTTGAACTTGAGATCCTTCTGCCTCAGCCTCCTGAGCCGCTGGGATTACAGGTGTGCACCACTAAGACCAGCATGAATAATTTTTCTATAGAATTGAGGTTCACTAGCTTATGTGACTGAAAGATATTTTCAAGCCGGGCACGGTGCCACATGCCTGTAATCCCAGCACTTAGGGAGGCTGAGACAGGAGAATCGCGAGTTGAAAGCCAGCCTCAGCAACAGTGAGGCACTAAGCAACTCAGTGAGACCCTGTCTCTACAAAAAACACAAAAGAGGGCTGGGGATGTGGCTCAGTGGTCAAGTACCCCTGAGTTCAATCCTCAGTACAAAAAAAAAAAAGAAAGAAAGATATTTTCAGTGCCTAAAAATATATGAACAGGAAAACCTCCCACAACTTCAAAAGCAAATCTAGCATAGACCTGTGTCCCTAAACTAAATGTGCTCAAGAAATACTGCTGTCAGGCCATACAAGTTTTTATGCTTGAAAAGCTGTCAGGCCATATAAGTTTTTATGCTTGATATTTAAGACATTGTACTATAAAACTATGAGCAGTCATAGAAGACTGTATTAAAAATATTAACACACTTGCATGAGCTGGCTCATCTGGAACATCATGCTTACTTTCTGCTGATTTAGAATACGGCAATCTTTTTATTCCATTCAGAATTATCTCATGATTGCTTTACTAAATTCACACATGAAAGTAGAAAATACAGGAAAAATTTATTGTTAGCTCCTTCATGGCTATTGAAGAGATTCAATATAAATGTAAAAACAAAGTTTTTTTGAGCATTATTTGTCTTATACTTTTTGTTAAACCTTTATGTACATACTTATAACAAATTAAAAACACTCACCATCCTGCTGTTTCACGAGTCCCTGCTGAATATATCGAATGTATGTAAAAAAGTTACATACAGATGTGATCTAGGCCGAAAGGGAAAAAATGTCATGATGAGTCAACTGTTGTGCATCAAAGTGAATTTTATTAACAAACTATGGTTAAGTCACTTACCCTATATCTGCAAAAAGGAGAAATATAATAATAGTTGCTTGAGTCCCCTAGCTTAATTCTGTGTTTACAAGATTTACTCAGGCCAGTGAGAGCACATTTTCTGTAAAATAACAATAAATATCACTTTTAAAAATTAAAAACATTTTGCTCCTACCCTCTGTATAAGTTATCTATTCATTCAGTAAGACAACAAATATTTGAGAACTTACTATGTAACAAACCCTGTTCTGAATGCTGGCTATGGTGATGAAAAGAACAAAATCTGTGTCTTCAAGGGGTTTATATTCTAAAATATACTTAATACCAATTAAATTAAATTAATTCTGCTTCTAGAAACAGAAACTAAATATTTCTATATGATGTGTCCTATACTAGAGTAAACTTACAAATAAGTAATCAGTCCTAGGACAGTGCTCAGCTTAGTACAAGGACTTCAACTTCTCACAGCTGTGAAGTACTTACTGATAACTGTTCAAATCTCAAAACCTGTTCTTGCTGGGCAGGGTGGTGCACACCTGCAATCCTAGCAGCTTGGGAGGCTGAGACAGGAGTATCATGAGTTCAAAGAAGCCAGCCTCAACAATATAGCAAGACCCTATCTTAAAACAAACAAACAAAAAGCCCCCAAACTCTGTTCTCTATAGCTTGCAAGGTAACAGCTTCCAGATGAGGTTTGTTTTTGTTTTTGTTTTGTCTGCTTGGTTGGTTGGCTTATATGTATTTAATGCAGGACATAGGGAGAAGTAGAAAGGAATAAGCCACATTATAAGCATACTGAATCTTAACACACATAAATAGCACACTGTATTTTATACCATCCTTTCTATTTGGCATAAGGGCTTCCTGTCTGGGATGAGGCTATAAGCCTCTCGAGGACAGAGACAGTGTCTTATTCATCTATAAGTGCCTGACACACAGCTGACATTCAGTGACTGATGCATCAGTGATGAGCCACCTGTTACTACTGCTCCATGAGATGAAGTTGACTTGCTTATCAGGCTGGACTTGCAGTAGTCCAGTTGTCACTCAAGGAAGCTAGGAACTTGGCTAAATACAACTAACTCTACCAATACAAAATTAACACTGCTCTAAGTAAAATAAAGTGATCCATAGCATTTCATATGACATTGTAAATTACATAATAATAAAGAAAAATGTATTATATAAACATTAAGTATCAGCTCTATAAGAAACACAATATAAATGTGCCTCCATAGTAAGAAAACACCTAAGGAATTTGTTATTTGGAACAGGACAATTTTGGAGGTGGCCATGCAAATCACAAACCACTTCTGATCTTTTTAAAGAAATTTCATCTCATTGTTCCTTTATTAGCAAATTGTTTTAATGACATAACTATTTAAAAGTATTAATTACTAGCCTGGGAAGAATAAAAGGTCAATAAATTTAAGATTCAAGTGTTAGAAGTCCTTGGAACTTCCAAAATTATAATTTACCCAAGAAGAAAAAGCAGCATCAAGCTAATAAAAATAATTTACATACTATTCTTCTGGGAACAGATATATACTTGTCTATTATCTTGTCTAATTTTGAAAGGACTCTGCTAAAGTGGATTTAAGCACCAATTTTAAAACAATAAAAGAAGTGTTTCTTAAATGATCTCATTCCAAAGTCATTTGTAAACTAGTCAATTTATTATTATTTGAGCAGGGCTCAATGCTAAGTCTTTTGACTCTACTCCAGTGATTTTTTTTTTAGCACTTTGGTGTCTTTTTATAGCTCTCATGCCAAGGTTTCAAATCCTTGCTTGTCATTTTCATATGAGGGTGTCAACATGTCTAAATCTTAACCCATAATCATCTTCCACAAACTAGAGCCTTTCCCACTAATCTCCAAAAGTACTTCAAATAATGTTTCCAATCATTTCTAACTCCTTTCTCTTTTACCTAGCTACCTACCCCAATCTAAGTTTTCTTTCTCAAGATTTGTCACATACCTCCTTTCTCTTCCATAACTCAACATGTGTTTCCTTGTTTTTAGGCCTTCAGTCATACTAACTCTTCTTTATCCGAAATTTACCCATGCTTCAGAAAAACAGATCAAATCTCCTTCCCTTCAAGATTCCCTGATCACATCTGGAATGAACTTGCCTTCCTCAAAATTCCTATAGCACCATGCCATTCATTTAGTCACTATCTTCATAACCAGACCACATGAATCTGGGCAAAGGCCACATTTTACCTTTCATTTTAAAAAGACAATATAACAGGTGTGGTGGCACACACCTGTGATCCCAGAGGCTTGGGAGGCTGAGGCAGTAGAATCACAAGTTCAAAAACTAGCCTTAGCAACTTACTTGGCAAGGTCCTAAGCAACTTATTAAGACCCTGTCTCAAAAAGATGAAAACGGGCTGGGGATGTGGTTCAGTAGTTAAGTGTCCCTGGGTTCAATCGCTCATACCAACAAATAAATAAATAAATAAAGATAAATAAAAAGGGCTGGGCTATAGTACAGTAGTAGACTGCTTGCCTAGCATGTGTGAGGCACTGGGTTCGATCCTCAGCACCACATAAAAATAAATAAAATAAAGGTACTGTGTCCATCTACAACTAAAAAAAATATTTTAAAATAAATAAAAAGACATCTTCCTTCAGTTTTTCCACATGATATGCACTACAAACTCCTTGGCTTCTGATCTCATGCCCACAAGCACAGTGCCCTTAAACTGGTAAACTGTTCTCTAACCTATCTGTTTTACTAAAATACTATAAATTCATTTTCACTGATAACCCTATTTGCCATCATTTGATGGTATTTGAAAATGCATAGTATGTGTGATATATCACATATAATAGACACAAAATTTAAATCCTAAAATAAAAACTGTTATATGCTATATTTAAAATAAGGTATGACACAGAGCTTCAAAGTATACAAAATGCTATCATAAAATTTGATTCTCCATTTGCGGGGTTGAAGGACCAAGATAAAAATACTTGAGTGTGGGCTGGGATTGTAGCTCAGCGGTAGAGCGCTTGCCTCGCATGTGTGAGGCCCTGGGTTCGAACCTCAGCACCACATACAAAGCAATAAAATAAAGACATTGTGTCCATCTACAACTAAAAAAAAAAAAATTAAAAAAAAAATACTTGAGTGGAAAATTTAAGAATGTAAATCCTTTCCTAGGATTCAGGGACTGTGCTAGAGGCATGTCATGGGGGAGTGTGACACAGAACAGACTCTGGGTAGATGTGTGGCTCACAGACAGCCTTCACCAACAGTCACATGAACACCATCATTCTCTAAGCTTGCTGAGAATGTATGCATGTTGTGAGAAATAGAAGAATAGAACTTTCACAACAGATTTTAACAGACTTATTAATCTCAACTAGTCTTTTTATCTTCTGTTTCACAATAATACTGATGAGAGTCAATTATTGCTTTCTACAAGCTCTGTTGAGCTTTCCAGTCTCCCATATTGATCTGCTTCTTGAACACTAAGCACCTTCCTCAAAAGTTTTCCAAGTCATTTTTAAAACATAAAACAGGGTACAATTCTGTGTTGGTTTTAGGAAAAACTTTTACTAAAAAGGTTTTAATTGCTAAAAAAAAAATTGGTTTTAATCTCTCCTACTTTTGGGATTAGATAAAAAAGCTTTGCCTTGCTATGAAATATGGCAGTCTTATCTCTGATTCCAAATACCAGGCTGGGGATATAGCTCAGTGCTAGAGCGCATGCCCATCAGGTGCAAAAAACATACACACACACATATGTAAATCACAAATACCTCTCACATATGAAAGACAGAACTGATTATTTACAAAAGTGAGAACACTTTAGCAATATGCAAGGTGAGGATTAATCCAGTCTCTTTGGCATCCTGTTTTCATGTTTGATAAGACTTGGTCTAATTCAGTATCTCCCCAAACTATTTTTATGGAAACCCTCAGAAATATTTCACACAGACACCCAGGGTACACAGCTATATACACATATGACAAACAAAAATCTACCTACAATCCACTAAATGGGTCACAATAAGGGGTTAAAAAACCAAAAACCATGTTTCTAATCTTTAGTCTACCTGGATCCTTATCATATAGTATATTTTTATAATTTAAAAGGCTTTCTTTTGATGCTAAATTTGAAATGTTATCTCCCACACAGTCTGGGACTCTGTCTTTGGGCTATATAGACTCTAAATAGAAAACTGAGGAGACACGTAACCATAATTAAAACTAAAAAAACTAAATGCACACATACAAAATTTCAAAAATTCATTATATTTTGTAAGTCACAGATGTGAAAACCTACTTTGGTCCTCCACATTCGACTGCAGAAGCTTTCACAAATCGAATAGGTTGTAATCCCACTGGTTCAATGCTTAGAGTATTGTTTTCCACAGCCTCCAGAACAGCTGAAGCCAACTTAAAAAAAAAAAAAGTATTAGATACCATGCTGGAAGAAAAGCACAAAAACTATATTCTATGGTTAACTAATTTTATAAATTAATCTTTCCCCAAGTTTCACTAACTTGGCCTTACCTAACAAAAGGGAAAAAAAAATCACATATTCTTGATTTAACTTCTTTTATAATTCAGATATTGTTATGAAAGGCAATTTAGTTGTAGTGAAGTAACTTTTTTCATTATCTAAGTTATTAATTCCAGTCTCTGTCCATTTCTTACAATTAACCTCCACTGTAAATGCCATTTCAGGATGAATATCCTAATGCTTTATTCCGCTAAACTTACATACACGTCACTTATTCATTCATTCATTCATTCATTCATTTGTTCATACTTACATTTTTTTAGCTGTGAGTGGACACAATACTTTTATTTTTTTTATGTGGTGCTAAGGATCGAACCCAGTGCCTCGCGCATGCTAGGCAAGCACTCTACCACTGAGCTACAACCCCAGCCTCATACATGTCATCTATAACACAGCAATAAATACTAATTATAGACAATATATTGTTTTCAATTTGTATTTTTATTTACAAAAGACTATAAAAAATAATTGAATTATCAAATATTAAGTCTCCAGATGGAGAGGGTAACAACTGATTAATAGGTAAGAAAGATAAACTTCTGGGGGCTGAGGATGGAGCTCAGTGGCAGAGCGTTTCGACAACCTAAACAAAGCCTGGTTCAATCCCCACCAAGGGCAAGCTTCTTCAGCCCCGTAAGATAACTAATACTGAATGGCCTACCTTAAACCAGCTACAGAGCCATAATGAACAACACACGTTCATATCAAAAGTGTTACAATGTTTGGAGCTGGGATTGTAGCTCAGCGGTAGAGCGCTTGCCTCACATGCGTGAGGCCCTGGGTTCGATCCTCAGCATCACATACAAAGCAATAAAATAAAGACATTGTGTCCATCAACAACTAATAAAATATTTTTTTTAAAAAAGTGTTACAATGTATATATTAAGTTCTCCTTAAAAGTAATATTATAACTAAATCCTCAAAAGACTTAATATAAGACTCTTAGGATTAAATTTCTTAAACATTAATTGATAGAATATCTGGAGACAAAACCTTTCATATGGAAGAACAAATTGAAATTATGACTTTACATTTATATAGTGCCTTGTATTTTAAAGAAGTTTTTGTATATAATCTACTTCACTTCTTCCTCTTAACTCTGTAGCAAGAGGAAAGAAGGTGTTATTTTTCCTGTTTTAAAGATGCAGAAACTAAACATGGATTTTTTTTTTTTTTTTTGGTACTGGGGATTGAACTCTGCTGCACACCTATAATTCCAGCATTTTGGGAGGCTGAGACAGGAGAATCGCGAGTTCAAAGCCAGCCTCAGCAACGGCGAGGCGCTAAGCAACTCAGTGAGACCCTGTCTCTACATAAAACACAACATAGGGCTGGGGATGTGGCTCAGCGGTCAAGTGCCCCTGAGTTCAATCCCCAGTACCAAAAAGAAAAGAAAAGAAAGAAGTCCCCCCTCCCTGTATGTATTTACACTTCACTTCAATGCAGCACAAATTGCAGTGTGAATGATCCTCTGCTCAAAGAAGGAAAGATGTCAGTGACTGAATGCCAAAAACTATGATCCTAGTATGGAATGGAGAAAATGGCAAAACATGACATTTTATAATAACTTACTACCATAAGAAATATGAAAATACGTAGCATGACTTAGTAAAGGGAACAGAAATGACTTTAATGCATTCCTAGAAAAAAGAAAAAAAATTACCTCACTTTTTGAGAATGTTAAACATGGAAAGATATCTTCTTGATAGATTTTGTCTAAGAAAGGACAGGTTCTGTCCATTGTGGGCTCATCCTTCCAAGATCTGAATTCGTTATACAGAGATAAATCAGCCTAACAACCCAAAAGAAGCACAAAACAACTTTTTAAAACAAACATAAAACCATTTTATAAAACCAAATTATAAATCTAATTTAAACATTACTGAGAAGGAAATCCTCATTTAAAATAATGAACTGAACTATTCCTGATTCATTTTAAAACATAGTAGCGATTTTTCTTTAAGAAAAAAAAAATGACTCCAAAATGACTGACTACCCTTTTTAATGTAACCAGTATGGTATCCAATGATTCTACCTTTGTCCTCAACTCTAGTCCCCCAAATTAATGTTGGAGCTGTTCTTAAGACACAGGTGCACACTGTCCTGAATATAAAAACTGATATGTCTTTTCTGAAATCAATCAAAAAGTAGAGCCAAGTTAATGAAGTAAACTGGTCAAACTGAGACTAAACTGTGAAACCTAGTATGGAGTAAAAAATGACACTAATTGTTCTGCCATTACCTGAAAATATTTTTAAAAGAATGGCCAAAATGTTCATTGTATTAGCAAAAAGACAAAAAGAAGCACACATCTAGCCTACTAAACTATTTTAAAATATAATGTTTACTTAGATATTTCTGTCATATCAACATCCAGTAACTACCATATGCATTATTGAGAATAATCCATTTCTGGTACTCATCTTCCTAATCACTCCTCTAGCTATTCCTCTTCTTTCCCCTCTCTCTCTAATAAATTTCCCCAAGTATTGTTCCCTGCAGATCCTCATATTCCCTCTGCCTACCTAGCTCAAGGCCATCTGCTGGAACACAAAGCTACACCTACACCAGCCACCCAAACAGAAGTGTCTCCCTTGTTCTCTTACAGTCCTAACTAAGCCACTCTCCCCCAGATGCATTTATCTAGGAATGACACTACAGCAGTGTGCACTACTGTAGCAGTGGACTACAGCTGTGGCTGGCTTCTAAATAGCTTACTCAGAGGTGCAGTTCATCTATGTGAAAGTAACAAAAGGCTGAGTGTACCCACGCTTTCCTAGAGACTTTCTTTTAAGATGTATAATGATAATCTCAATGTGAATTTTTTCATCCAAATTCATAAATTCCTTGAATTAAATTAAAGGCAAAAGGACAAAGACAAATACAGATGAATGCTTAATGTTTTCAAATTCATTTTCTTTGTAAGTTTACTGAAAAAAGGAACATAAACCTCAAGGCAGAGATGGTATTCTAAGGAAAGATTCTAGTGTAAAGGCAGTAATTTAAACCATTTCTTAAAAACTGACTCTTGCAACAATGGTGGTAAGCATTTTATAAACATTTAATCCCAGAGCTGTGTGTAACAGCCATTACAATCTCCGTTTTATAGATAAGGAAGTTAGGACTTAAATAAAGTAACTTGCCCAAGGCTATACAGTAAGAAAGTAGTAAAGCTTACACTCAAATCTGAGTGGTGTGATCCTAAAGTTTGCCTTGTGTATGTGTCTGCATGCACAAATGAGTTTTAAACGCTTTCAGAAAATAGGTTGCTAATAACATGACTGCATGTCCCATCAGGATTTCTACAGAATCACAGACATATTTTATTTCAGATAGTCACATCTGGTTCTAAGAGTTACATTAGGTCAATTTTGTGTGTGTGTGTGTTTTTTTTTATCTACTAAAACCTTTTGACACTTTTCACAAAACATCAGAATATGATATATACCTGGAAAGCAAAATGCTATTATTTTGAAGTTATATGTTGCCTAGTCTTATTTTAAGGAATTTCAAAAATCAAAAACAGACCTTTAAAATATTCCATGAGGAAACATCTAAATTTTGTTAGTATAAACAACAGGGGGAAAGAATAAAATTACACATATGAATGAGAAACTGTAGCAAAAATGCAAGTGGGAACAAGCAGTTAAAAATGCTATTTAAATTCAAAGAAATCAAAGTTATGACTAAAAATGTTTGTTAAACATTTCAAAGAAAGCAATGTAAATTTTAGATTTTGTTACATCTAGATTTGACCAAGTATTTCTAATTAGCATTTTCATTAATAACAAAACAAAATGCAATTTAATTAAGCCAGCTTACAACTTTGGCTATTCAATTTAATAAATTCCTGGCTTCCATGAAAAATTTAATTGGTAAATTATAAATAGCTTCTTCAAGATTATGATGGACTTGAATTCAACAATGTAAAATACAGCTCTTAAGAAAAAAACAGGGAAGTGGTGCTCCACGAATTATTAATGAATCCCCTTGGAAATGCTTTGCCATCATGTGCAATGATAAAATTAAAAATATTTTATAATAACATAATTTTTACTCTTAAGTACTCAAAATATTAGCACACTAACTCAATTATCTCTATAACATGTCTTTTAAAAGGATAAGGTGGTGATTATTTCTCCTTTTTGTTGCTTAAGTACCTGAATTAACTCTAGGACTCCCTTAACAATAAAAAATTCTGCTTCTCTTAGAATTAAATAAAAGTAATACACTAATCTTTAAGAAAATCACCTTAAGGCTAGATATGAAGGTCACTGCCTAGCATGCACCAGGCCCTGGGTCCAATCCCCAACATCACAAAAAATAAATAAATAAAATCCACCTTATTTTATTTTCACATATTTCTTATATTTGTAATTTATGAGAGAACTCTAACAATACATTTTGACTAACTAGGTTACTAAAGCCACCCATTCTCCTTTATACAAGACAGTTTATTCCCTAAATGAAAAATTGAGATTAAGAAACTTACCAAGTTTCCAGCAGGTATTCCAAGGTCAGTCAGGTAGAAAATGGAAGTGAAGAATCCCTGAAAGCAGCCAGCTCTAGATAAAGCCTCCCCCATCTTAATACTGCATATTTTGTACTAAAAATTTTGCTGGCAAAAATCATAACTGACCTCAGTGATGAGAATTAACAAGTATCAATAGAGTCAGAGGGGACAGTCCTTGACCAGTTACCTCTTTGCAGTCTTTTACAATTGGCTGTATCACACTGAGGTCCTGATGACTGCCACTCATAGCACTGCTTGTACTTTTATTTCTCGTATGCCCCTTTTTAAAAGGTGTCTTTCCACCTGGCAAAGGCTCTTGTGTGGGTGACGTTGGAGAACTGGACAACACAAGTGTCTTCAACGCAGCTACTTCAGCTTGAAGTACATCAATCTTGAAGAGAAACCAACAGTCATACACACTAAATATGTTTTATGACATATGTAGCTAAATGCTAGCAATTTGGTCAAGACACTTTCAAAGATGGAAAATAAGTCTAATTTGTATTTCCTGTGGAGTAATAAAATGAAAGTGTATCCAAGTTTTTTGATGTTTCCGCAAGGTTTGGATTCAATTACTAGTCATATCAAAATTATCAAAATATTTAACGTATATAACATCTGAAATCTTTAAACTTTAATAACTCATGATTAGTTGTAGTTCACTACTAAAATAATAAAATCTATTAACATTTTATGTGACTTTTCAGAAATTAAGAAAATAAATGTTCACTTTAAGATGTGATTTACAAGGCTTTAAATCACTTGGTTCTAATATGAAAGGATACCAATGTTCACTATCAATTATATCTATGTAGTAGCTATTTTCTCTTTTACATTTTTTAAAAATTTATTTATTTATATGTGGTGCTGAGAATCAAATCCACGTATGCTAGGCAAGCGCTCTACCACCAAGCCACAACCCAAGCCCTTTCCTTTACATTTTTTTAAAATATCGTTTTAGTTGTAAATGGACACAATATCTTTATTTATTTATTTTTATGTGGTACTGAGGATCAAACCCAGTGCCTCACACATGTGAGGCAAGTGCTCTGCCACTGAGCCACAATCCCAGCCCTTCCTTCCATTTTTCTGTAGCTTTCAAATCTAAAATAAGCACCACTTTTACAACAAGAACAAAATCCAGTCAGTATTAAGGTATCCTTAAAACAATTATTAGTAATTTCCTTAAATTCCATTCTATTCAAAGCAATAAAAACTTACTTTCCCTTGTGCTTCTTTCAGCTGTTTTTCTGCTGTTGCCTGCTTGACATTTGCTTCTCTCACCATCTTGTGAGCTTCCTGAAAAAGTTAATAACTCAAATTTTGGAAACAAAGGGTTTACCATTTGTTTTCAAAAATCAATTGCCACGTGTCTATAATTGAAGCAAAAGCATACTGCCAAAATTTACCCTGAAACTAAGAATTCAATGTCAACTACAGAAATAGTAGTTGACATGAGATAAATTATTAGGAATTAAGAATAGGTACACTCCATTTAGTACCTATTACCACCGAAGCAGCCAAATTGGGTTCAATTATTCTGATAATGCTGTTACAAGGCTTGTGACTCTGATGAAAGAAAAGACAATGGCCCACAGGTCAAAGCCAACTCTCTAGCAGTTAGGTATTTATAATTTGATCATGATGTGTATATATGTGTGTGTATAAATGCATACATACATATTCATGTTATTAGTCATAGCAAAGGGACAAAATATTAACACATCAATAATGTAGTTTATAAGGATGACAACTGAGAAGCCTCAGAGATTCCAATAAAAAAATTCACAAAATGGTACTAAGAGAAAACCTTGGTATAGAGCAACCTAAAAAGGCAAAATCAGAATTTACCCTTTAATAAGGTCTTAATTTTTCAGTATCACAAATATGAAACTCTACATACTTACTTCCTTTTCACATATACAATACTTATTGAGCATTTATTTGTGACATCTCTTTGTGAGGTACCACTCTAGTGCTGATAATTTATTGGGAAGAGAGACAAGGTCCCTACTCTTAAAGAGCTTACATTCTGATTACATTCTAATAATCAGACATAGGGGCAAGATTTCTAGGTTTTATTCTAAGTGTAAAATGAAGCCTTTTTTATTTTAAGGAAGAGGTATGACATGATCTCAATGAAAAATCATGCTGCTATGTGGAATTATCCTTAGGATTAAGGAAGACTAGAAAAATATGAAATTATAGAGTTCTCTGTAATATAAGAATTTATATTTTAGAGTTTCCACTTATACTGTCTTTAAAGAAAAGACAGAAGGTAGGGAGGTTCAAAGATATTTAGTAAATAATGTAGTTTGATAACTGTACCTCACTAGGTCTACCAACTGCTCATAGAGTGGAAATTCCCTACCACTGAC
The DNA here is from genome assembly GCA_028644305.1 of Xerus rutilus. Classification (NCBI taxonomy): domain Eukaryota; kingdom Metazoa; phylum Chordata; class Mammalia; order Rodentia; family Sciuridae; genus Xerus; species Xerus rutilus. The sequence goes on from CM053403.1 coordinate 43,547,961, forward strand.
AATAGTGATCATTTGCTCTTACAATACTGTAATGAGTTGTGGTTTGTGTGTGCCTATGAACTCACAGATCACACTAGTTTAAATATGAGAATCTTCACTATCAATGATTTATAATGAAATGAAATTAACTACAAAAATATTCCATGCACCAGTATGCTGGTTTCTTGGCAAGGTCCTTAAGAACTATCAATTTAATGAGTCAAACATTTTCTTTTTAAAAATAATTGTTTCAGATTTGCCAAAATTTTCTGGGATAAGTAGCTGTGAACTGAAGACTATCTGGCAGATATTTTCAAAATAATGAACATATCTAATCTGACCTTTCAAGATAAATGATATTTAGCTATAAATGCAGAAGTAACTCATACTATGGAGAAAAAAATGTATTTAAATGTTTGGAAATAGACTTTACTTTCAATAATAGTGGACTATATAATTTGGACCAACCCTCCAATAGAGAACAATTAGCAAAGCTCACAAGGTTTTGTTGGTTATTTTTGTTTGTTTTTAATGTGTCTGAAAACATTAAAGAGGTAAGAAGACTGAACAATCAGAGATCAAAATCAGAAAAAAGAACACAAAAAATGAGGTGGAATTTGAGGTTACCTTTCCACTAGAAACAAGTGATAGTGAAAGATACCCCTGCACATAATTGAGGTCCCAAAAAGAACGAACTAGGCTTAAGCAGAAATAGGAATGCATAAAATTTTGCAAATCAACAAAAGACATCAAAAGACAGATTTTTTCAAAAGTTTGAAACTTTTCATCACTTTGTCCTTCCAAAGCTCAAAGTGATATAAAAATCACCTATACCAGGAGTCATAAAACTTTTTCTGTAAAGGACCAAATAGTATTTTCCAATTTGAGGGCCATATAGAGTTTCTATTCCAACTATTCAATTTGTCTTTTACAGTGTGAAAGCAGCCATGGGTAATACATAAATAAATGTGCCTATCTCAATAAAAATTTATGAACAATGAAAGTTGTATTTCATATAATTTCATTTTTTAAACATGCCACCACCTTGCATAAGTTGCCTTTTAAGGGATATGGTTGCAATGGCAGCTATCTCACCAAATTTCAAAGATACAATATAGTCTGTCACCAGGTTGCACATTAGATCTTCAGAATTTATTCATCTTACATAACTGAAATTTTGTACCATTTAACCAACATCTCCCATTTCCCCAATCCTCAACCTCCAAAACTCACCAATCTACTCTGCTTATGAATTCAACTATTTTAGATTTCATTTAAGTGGAGACTATGAAACATTTTCCTGTGTCATTTTTCAATTAACTTGTGTCCTCTTGGTTCATCCATGTGGTCTCCAAGAGGCAGGATTTCCTTTTTAAGATTGAATAATATTCCAATATATACACAAACTTCAGATTTTATATTCATATCTTCACCACTGAGACATTGCTGCAATCAACATGGAAGTACAGACATGAAGATACTGATTTTATTTCCTTCAAATATACACTTAGAAGTGGGATTGCTGATAATTTTTAATTTTTCTGAGGAGGAACTCTCATACTGTTTTATATAATAGCTGTTCCAATTTATATACCCACTGTTAGGATTTGGATATGCAGTATCCCTCCAAAGTTCGTGTGTGAAACATTACAGGAGTGTTCAGAGGTCAAATGATTCCATTATGAGAGCTGTAACCTCATCCACGGATTAATCCATTTGATGAATTAATAGTTTGAATGGATTAATGAGTGGTAACTGCAGGCAGACAGGGTACAGCTGGAGGAAGGAGACCACTGGCAACATGCCCTTGGAGATTATATTATCCCTTGCTCCTTGCACTCATTTTCTTTCTCTGTTTCCTGGCTGTCATGAATTGAGTAGCTTTCCTCTGCCATGCCTTCTGCTATTATGTTTTGCTTTACATGGGGCCCAGAGCTATGGAGTTGGCCAACCATAGAATTAACCTCTGAAGCCATGATCCAAAATAAACTTTTACTCATCTTGTTGGCGTTTTGGTCACAGTGACCCAAAACTGACTGAAACAAGAAATTGGTTCTAGGAGTGGAGCCATTATGTGACTAACCTGACCATGTAGTTCCTAAGTATTTGGAACTGGTTTGCAGGGGGATTTTGGAAAAGTTTGGAGATGCAGGATGGAGAAGCCTTCAAATGTTGTAAGCAGAGCTTAATGGGTGAGTCCAATGCAATCTCAGAAAACCAGAATGTCAATAGGACTGCTGACAATAAAAGACTTGGCTCAAGTTTCACAGGGGAAGGAGGACTCTATTAAAACTGGACTAGAGGCAAAGAAGTTGTCTACATTTTGCCCATATCCTGAGACTTAGCATGAAGCTGAATAAACCAATTAATCTGACAGTGGAAATTTCAAGGCAACACAGCATTCAGGCACTGGCATGGACACTGCTGATGGCCTTTAGCCAAGTTTACTATGATATCAGCAGCAGAAAGCAAAGCAGAAAGATCTGAAAAACTTGCAGTTTGGCCATAAAAGCATGAGTAAAACTGGGACCAAGGAAGGTGGGATTGTTGAAGAATTTACAGCTACTGAAGAAATGCTAAATACTTTACACAGACAATAGGAAAGATAGCTTGAAAGCATATTGGCAATTGGCAAGGCCACACCCATCACAGGCTCAAGGGTGTAAAAATAAAAACTTCTTTGAGACGACCATGGGAGCACCCTGCTTGCCCAGGGAGGCCTAAAAAGTTGTTTCACCATGCTCAGCCACTCAGAGGGCACTATAGCCAGGGTCCCAGGAGGCTTGGCTACTGCTCAACATAGCAGCAAAACTTGGTGTCATCCATGTAGTGCTGTTTCTGCATGAATGCAGAATGATGGAGTTAGGGGGTCATGGAGGCCTCCACCAAAATGTCAAAAGGCAGGCCTGGGAGGCCAGGCAAAGTATAGCAGTTAGAATATCTGCAAGCAGTCCCTGAGAAGGCAATGCATGGAGATGAGAGAAGAAAGCCAAAGCTGCAGAAACCAAGCATATATTTTGAAATAAGGAAGTGTGACATATTCAGCTTTACTTTCTTGTTGAAAACTGCTTTTGCTCTTTGGCTCTTCTGTAGGTCCATATGAATTTTAGGGGTTTTTTTCCATTTCTATAAAAAATGCATTGGGATTTTGATAGGGATCGTACTGAATCTGTAATCACTTTTGCTTTTATGGACATTTTAACAATATTAATTTTTTCAAGCCATGAACATGGGATATCTATTCATGTATCTGTCTTCTTTAATTCCCCTCATCCACATATAATAATATTCAGTGTACAAATCTTTAACCTCTTTGGTTAAGTTCATTCCTAAGTATTTGGTTCTTTTTAATGTTTTTGTAAAGAGGATTTTAATTTCCTTTTCAGATAGTTCACTGTGTATAGAAACATCACTGATTTTTGTATCCTGCAGGTTTACTAAACTCATTTATTAGTTGTAACTTTTGTTAATGAATCTTTAGGACTTCATATGTATGTTCGTATCACTTGCAAACATATGATTTTTCTTTCTTTTTCTTGACTAATTACTCTGGCTAGGACTTCAGTACTGTCTTAAGTAAAAGTGGTGAAGAGCAGGCAATTTTTGCCTTGTACCAGATTTTAGAGAAAAAGCTTTCAGTTTTTTCCTATTGACAGTGATGTGAGAGCTGTAAGTTTTTCATATATGGTTTTTAATGTGTGAAATTACACTGCTTCAATTACATTGCTATTTTGTTGAGAATTTCCATGATCAATGGATGTTGAACTTTGTAAAGTGGTTTTTTTGCATATTGAGATAATCACATGATCTCCATCTGTTAACACAAATGTATTACAATGGTTGATTTTCCCACGTTCAACCATTTTTGCACCACAGAGATAAATCCCATTTGGTCATGGTATAGTTATTCTTGTCATATGCTGCTGAATTCAGTTTGTTATAATTTTATTGAAAATTCTGCACCTATGTGTATCAGGAATATTGACCTACAGCTGTTTTCTCACAGTATCTTTGCTGACTTGGTTTTCAATGTGGTGCCAGCCTCATAAAATGAGTCTGGAAGTGTCTTCAAGAGTTTAAGAAGGATTGGTATTTTCTTTGAATGTTCAGTAATATTCACCTGTAAAGTCATCTGGTCCTGAGTGTTTCTTTGTTGGTAAGTTTTTGATTACTGACTCCACCTTATTTGTCTCTTCAGGCTTTCTATGTCTTCTTGATTCTGTTTTGATACACTGTATGTTTCTAGGATTTATCCATTTCTTCCAGATTATTTGATTTATTGGCATTCAGTTGTTTATACAAGCACCTTATGAAGCTTTTTTTTTCTAACATATCTGTTGTAAAGTATGCTCTTTCATTTCTGGTTTTAGAAGAGTCTTCTCTTTTATTCTTAGTCTAGCTAAAGGTTTGCTTTTATTTTCCCAAAAAACAACTTTGTTATGTTTATATTATTTTCCTAGTCTCTTTTTCTATTCTAATATTATTTCCTTCCTTCTGCTAATTTTGGGCTTAGTATGCTTTTCTCCTTCTAATTCCTTGAGGTATAAGATTGAATTATTTTTTTAATGTAAGTACTTATTGCCATAAAATTCTATAGTACTGCTTCTGTTGCTTCTCACTAGTTTTGGTATGTTGTGTTCTCCTTTTTGTTTGTCTCAAAATATTTTTCAGATTCCATTTTGATCCCATGGTTGTTCAAAAATGTGTTTAGTTTCCATGTATCTGTAAATTGTCCTATTTTCTTGCTGCTATTGATTTCTAGCCTAATTCTCCTGTGACTGGAAAAGATTCTTGGAATGATTTTTATCTTTTTAATTTACAACTGATTTTGTGAACTAACATGAACAATCCTGGAGAATCTTTCATGTATACCCAAGAAGAATTTGTATTATGCTGTCATGTGGGAAGTTCTATATATATGTTAGGTCCATTTGGTCAAGTGTTAGTTCTGCTATTTTCCTTACTGATTTTGTCTAAATAATGTATCCATTTGTGAGAGTGAGATATTAAAGTCCCATACTATTATTCTGCAGCTATTTCTCCTTTCAGATCTTTTAATGTTTACAGATCTAGGTGCTTTGATGATAAGTACATATAACTATCTTCCTGCCAAACTGAACCTTTTGTCATCATATAATGTCCTTGTCTCTTATGATTATTTGAGTGAATGTCTACTTTGTCCAACTGAAGTACAGCACCTCTGTTCTTTTGCCAGTTTTATGGAAATATTCCTCCACCCTTTCACTTCAGACTATATGTGTTCTTAAATCTAAGGTGTCTCTTATAGATAGTATATAACTGAGGTTTTGTTTATTACTCATTCAGCCACTCTATGCGCTCTGATTGTGGAGAGGTTAGTTCATTTATATTTAAAGAAATTATTGTAAGATAACGGTTTACTCTTGATATTTTGTTAATATTTTTTTCATCTGTGTTGTAGTTTTCTTGTTCTTCTCTTTTTTGTTGTCCTTTGGTGTGGTCTGATGATATTTTGTGGCCATACGTTTTGATTCTTTTCTTTTTGTCTTTTGTGTACCTAAATTTTGTTTAGTTTTTTGTTTTGTTTTGGTTTTGGTTTTGGTTTTGGTTATCACAGGGTTTACACTGAACATTTTCCAGGTATTGCACTGTCTTAAGCTGATAACAACTTCAGTCACATGCAAACACTCTAAATTATACACCCTATATATAAACACTTTACATAATTAATCTCAGATTTTATTCCTTCCTATATTGTGTTTCCACTAACAAATTTCCATTGTTATTACACTTGTCTCCCCATTTACATATTGGTATTAAAACTTTCATATAATTTTCAGGTCACAAAATGTTATATTTTCCTCCAACCATTTAAAAATACAAAACCCATTATTAGCACACAAGCTATAAAAAAGGAAACATAGGGTGCTTTTATCCTGAGGCTCTTATCTGCAGGCTTCTGATCTAAACATTTATATATATAGACTTAAAAATTTTGAAAACAGATTTTTTATTCTACCTGGTCAGTAGTGATTGAAATAAGGGGGATGGTGGGGTTTTTTATTTGTTTGTTTGTTTTTAATAATGTTTAAACACAACATCTGATTAGTTCACAAAAATAATCTCTTATAGCCAGGAGCAGTGGCACATACCTGTAATGCCAGTGACTCAGGAGGCTGAGGCCTCAAGAACTTAGAGATGCTCTAAGCAACTTAGTGAGACTCAATCTTAAAAAAGGGGGGGATGGGGCTGGGGAAGTGGCTCAGTGGTAAAGTACCTCTGGGTTCAATCCCTAGTACTGAAAAAAAGAAAAGAAAAAAAAAATCACATTATGTACGTAAACATACCACAAGGAATTTCACCTTTACTAAGTGTGTGTAGAAAGCACCCATCAAGGATGGATAAGGAATGAGGGAGGGGAGGATCAGTGCAGTGGAGCAGGAATGGGAAACACTTGGAGAGGCAGCAACAAACAGGGACAATAAGGGAGTGAGTCAGATTCCATACGTGTATGAATTTGTCAAGATGAACCCAGCTACTATGTATAACTATGATTCTTTTTTTTTTTTTTGTAAAAAACATTCCCATAACTGGCAAGACACCTGAATAAAAACATATACATGAGTTACAGGGGACACTATACTTATAACAGATGGATTGATATATCTGTGAGTTACCAGCAACATTACATCTAATTTTAAAAATGAAACTCAGACTAGACTTTCATCTGGGTCATAAATTTTTAAAATCAATTTTCAAAAACCAAGTAACATTCAATCACATTCCTCACTATATATAAAAATACAAATATATATAATGTTTTGGTAAGAATAAAATATGTTAGTGCTATTATAATAATTTTAAGTTTTACTATTGTTTTTGTTTTAAATATATGTAATATATTAGTATGTATGTTAATATATGTATATAACTTATAAATAAGTCTATGTACTTTTAGAACAGTGCCCGCACATAGGAACCCCTCAATAAATATTAGATACATGCTCAAATTTCTCTATTACTAATTGGGTACAGGATCAAAAAGTCTGACATATATTCATCTAGGTAAAAAATAACAGTGGCTTGGACTATGCTTTGCTTTATGGTCTGGAGGTAGTACCACAAGACTTTACTAATAACCTCAATGGATGAAAGAAAGAGAGGCCTCATAATGACTCCAATGCTATGGTCTGAGACAAACAGAAGTGCCAGTTATTATTTTCATAGTATTTAAATCAAGAGTCAGGGTAATATATCTGAATACTAGCATTGCTCATCAGACTTTCTATACCTCATTTTTCTTCATAGACAATATGATGATAATCTACCTTTAAAAGCCTCACAGCATTGCTGAGAGAAAACTAGGCATAACATAGACATAAAATAATACTGACAAAACAAAAAAGATTTTATGGTTACCTATCTTTTTCCATGTTAAGTACAAAGTATTCTTTCAATTGACAATTTTGTTATCTCAAAACTGAAGATATTATAAAAATGTGCAATTTTAGAGTTTTATACACATTTGATAATTTTAAGACTCAATTTTACTACATATAAACTATAATTATATTCAAAATTTTTCAACAAACATAGTAATAAACTCCTAATTTGAAATTACATGTCAGGTTTACCAAAAGTATACAAATGGAGTTTATTCTGAATAATTTTAATATTTAAAAAATAATATACACATAAAAATGCAAGCAAAAAATATTTTCATAAGAACGATAAACTAAGATTAGGAAGGCACAATTAAAGCAATAGAAAAACTTCTAGTACTTTTTTTCACAATTCATAAATAATTTGTTTGAATACAAATTTCATTACTAAAATCATCTTTAATCAACATACTTTCTTTCCTGGTCTCAGAATAAAATATAACATCGAATTCTATATTTTTAACTTTTCACTGACCCCCATCCTTAAATTTAGTTTCCCCTCATTTCTGATGACTAGGTAACTGAAGAAATACATACATTCATTTTAAAATGTCCATGAAAGGAAATAACAAATTATGAAACATGCACTTAAGAGATTATCATTTCAATTAGTGAATAAAAATGATACTTGAAAAATAAATATAAAATATATTAATATTATAACCGTGTAAGAAAACATGCATACCTCTAAAACTGAAATCAATGTTGCATGAATAAAAATAACAAAAAGCAATAGAATTTTTCCCCTAAAATTTTTTATTACAATAAATACTTTAAGAAGAAATCTTTTGGGGTAAAAAATATTGCTAAGTGATGATGATGGCATTAGCCATTCTAGTAACACATCAACATTTTTGTTAAGAAACTTCTAAAGGCTGAAGGTCTTAATCCAAAGGAGACACATCATGGCAATGGTTCTTTCCCATGTAAGTACTACCCTTTTCCCAGCCCCTAGAGATACTAAAAGGTGTCAAAATGACCAAGGAGTATCACTAGCATTTTGGGGGCAATTCCTTATAATTGTTAATTTTATCGTCACCTTGATTAGGTCATAGTGTGTCCAAATTATTTGGTCAAACAGTATTCTGGGTTTTGGGTTGTTTTAGATGAGATCAACATTTAAATTGTCAGACTGAGTAAAGCAGATGCTCTTTATTAACATGGGTGGGTTTCATTCAATCAGCTGAAGTCCTAAAGAAAACAAAAAGCTCCTGAGTATGAAAATTCCTTCTGCCTTCAGGCTCTAACAGGAATATTGGCTCTTTCAGGTTCTCAAGCCTTCAACCTCGAGTGGAACTACAACATCTGCTCACATGGGTCTCTAGAATATCAGTTCACCTTGCAGCTCCTGGGATTTGCCAGTTTCCATAATTCCACAAGCAAATTCTTTATCATAGTGGGTACTCTTTCTCTCCCTCTGTCTCTCACACACCCTATTACTTCTGTTTCTAGAGGCCAATGGCATTCTTACTGAGAATCACTGAGAATCAATTTAGCTGGATAGAAATGTTGGTCCTGGTGGCAGGTTGGACATAAAGAGGTATACTTTCTAGCAAATATGCCCTCAAACATTCCTCACGTTACCCCATATCAGATGCCATTTTTTTTTTAAATGTTTATTTTTTAGTTGTAGGTGACAGAGTATCTTTATTTTATTTTAATGTGGTGCTGAGGATCGAACCCAGTGCCTTATGCGTGCTAGGCGAGCTCGCTACCACTGCACCATAATCCCAGCCCCTCAGATGCCATTTTTGTTGTGGAGTCATAAAAAGTTACTCTAAAAGTAGCCTATAAATATTTAAAATTTATCTCCTTTCTTTACTATCACACAATTTTAAACTACCTGATGCTGGTAGCAATAGTTTATTTTGTTTTTCTTTTTTTTTTTTTTTACATCATTTTAAGTTATAGATTGTACATTTCTTAAAGTTTTTTTTCTTAAAGGACTTATGAATATACACAAAGTTAAGCATATCCTTTTAAAGATTTCTTCAAAAAACAATTCTATCAATATATAAAAATCAAGATGTTGCTGTTGGCCAAGATGTAAACAGACCAACCTCAAATAGACTAGCTGTAAGTTCTTCCAATTCCTGTCCAAGTTGATCTCGTACTTTTGAGAGCCTCTCACATTCTTCATCTTTCAACTTCAGTTCCTATGAGAAATTAACAAGTTTACTTGGGGTCTCCATAGCATATAGTTTGATTCAATAGACTATATAATGTTTACTAATTATACTAGCCTCTCCCACATGTTCACATTGAAAATGTTTATCTAGTACTTGATACATGAAAGGCTAAAATTCTACAGTCTAAAATTACAAATAATCAAACTAACATACTAAATTTTCACATTTCTTTCATAAAACATCCAAAGATTAAATATGAACATATATTACAAGTGAAAAGCAATAAAATGATTTCACTTTTTTCCCTTAGTTTTTCTCTGAATATATTTATTTCTATCAAGCAAGGAATGTTTTTAATTATGCTTATTAATTTCAATTAAAGTCCAGTGGCTTATTTCATATTTAAAAAGTTGTTTACTTATAGATACCTTATGTGCCACACTATAATGAATCTAAAATTTCTTTTAGACTATCCATTTAACACAATAACCACAGATAAACAATGCATATTAGCATTTAAAATCAAGAACAACGTTAATGACAAAAGTTACAACCTGCATTTACATATGACTTCTCTAAAGGCCACAAATAGACATCTAAAAATTAAGATGCTAAAAATACTCAATTTTAGGGCTGGGGCTGTAGCTTAGTGGTAGAGCGCTTGCCTAGCATGCATGAGGCACTGGGTTCGAGCCTCGGCACCACATATAAATAATAAATGAATAAAATAAAAATCCATCAACTAAAAAAAATTTAAAAAAATTAAGAAAAAATACTCAATTTTATATGTCAAAGTAGCCCTATAAATTAACCTTTCAAACACACAGGGGAAAAAAATTCAAGTTCCTAGCCGGGCGCAGTGACACAAGCCTGTAATCCCAGCACTCAGGGAGGCTGAGACAGGAGAATCGCAAGTTCAAAGCCAGCCTCAGCAATGGCAAGGTGCTAAGCAACTCAGTGAGACCCTGTCTCTACATAAAACACAAAATAGGGCTGGGGATGTGGCTCAGTGGTCAAGTGAGCGCCCATGAGTTCAATCCCCAGTACCAAAAAAAAAAAAAAAAAACTCAAGCTCCTTAAACAATAGCCACACACACAAAAATAGTCATAATTACAAAAATAATGAAGTAGTTATGTTGTAATTGTGGTAGGAGCATAGTTTTTAAATCTTCTAAAGGTAACTCCTGAAAACCAAACATACCAACTAGGAAATTAGAAGAACCTAATGACTACATCATCATCAAAACTAGGTAAAAGAGAATCCCCACTGATCTCAGAATATGAGAGAATGATTCACGTTGCCCACAATGCAGGATCAGAAGAGAACAACAGGAAATGAAAGGGGGCTTAGAAATCCAAAATCATTAAATAACCCAAAAGGAGCTGACTCTCTCCTTGGAGAAAGCTAAAGAACAAATCTGAGGACAAGTGGAGAAAAACAGAAAGGTTTACATAGGCCCCATCTGCAGATGAAGTTAAAAAAAAGCAGAGTCTCATCCTAAGGGAAAAATGCTTGGAATCTGAAACCAAACTGCCAGACAAAAACAACAGAGACAGGGAGAGAGAAGGAACAGATATAAGAGAAGGAAAGAGGTGGCAAAGTTACAAAAGAAACAGATCACAGAGTGTGATGCAATATTACACCTGTAAAGCTCTTAGAAACACTGAGCTAGAGGAGAAAACCTGCTTGAACAAGGTATACCTCTGAGAGACAGAAGTCCACACAAATATATCTATAACAACAGAGAGGAAAGCTATCCTGACTTATCCTACTCCTTCACAGGAACCCCCACCTAAGGGCCATGGAAAATCCAATTCATGTAAATATGCAAAACAAAAATACATAAAGTTAGATGATAAGATGTTCTGGTGCATAAAAGAGTGACTATAAATACAAAAATAAATTCTACATTTCAAAAAGCTAGAAGAAAGGATTTTCAATGTTTTGCGGTGAAAAAATGATAAATTTTTGAGGAGATATGTTTAACCTGACTGAAACACAACACCACATATATGTGCATTGAAACATTACATAGTTTCCCATTAATACTTAACCATTTATGTTTATCAGTTAAACTTTCTAAAAAGATAGTTGCAAAGCCAAGCCAAATACAAAGGGAAAAAATCACATCAGTAAAACTTTTATAGCAACATCACTAGAAAACAAAGTAACATTTTTTAGATACTCAAGAAAAAAAAATGTAAACTGAATATTTTATATGCAGCCAAAGTATCTTCCATGTATAAGGCCTGAAAGTATCATAAACCTATAAGACCTTAGAAAATGTCTCTCTTATCAGGCTGCCTAAGTGATGGAGCAGAGAATATGTATAAATAACCAAAACAAACAAGAAAAAAAAATCTACAAAAGCTTTAACTAAGGACTAGAGGTGAGAAGGAATCACATTGAACTACAGGACTATGATTAAAAGATGGAGGTATCAAGAGAATGAGACATCAATCCACAGACTGGGAGAAATTATCTGTAAAAGATATATCTGATAAAGGACTGCTTCCAAAATATGCAAAGAACTCTTAAAACAACATTCAGAAAGAACAATTCAATTTTTAAAGTGGACAAAACACCAGAACAGACATTTCACCAAAGAGCATACACAAATGACAACCAAGCATATGATAAGATGCTCAACATCATTTCTCATTAGGAACTGCAAATTAAAGCAACAAAGTGATGCTTCACATACCTATTAAAACGGCCAAACTCTGAACACTAATAACATCAAGTGGTGAGGATGTGGAGCAACAGGAACTCTCATTCATCACTGCTAGGAATGCAAACAACACAGCCACTTTGGAAGATAGTTTGGCAGTTTCTTGCAAAACCAAACATACTCTTACCATACAACCTAGTAATCACACTTCTTGGTATGTATTTAGAAGATGGAAGCATGTCCACACAAACACCTATACACTGACATTCAAAGCTGCTTCATTCGTAATCGCCAAAACTTGGAAGTAGCCAAGATGTCTTTCAGTAGGTGAACGATTAAAATAACTGGTACAGGGGCTGGGATTGTAGCTCAGCGGTAGAGCGCTTGCCTCGCATGCGTGAGGCCCTGGGTTCGATCCTCAGCACCACATACAAAGCAGTGAAATAAAGACATTGTGTTCATCAACAACTAAAAAAAAAATTAAAAAAAAAAAAAAAATAACTGGTACATCCAGATAATGGAACATCATTCAGTGTTAAAAGGAAATGAGCTATTAATCCATGAAAAGACACGGTGGAACCTAGAATGCGTATTACTAAGTGGAAAAACTACATACATATTTCCAACTGTCTTACATACTAGAAAAAAGTGAAGATTTTTAAAAAGATGTGTGGTTGCCAGGGTTTGGGGAGAAAAGAGGGATGAATAGGCACAGAGGTAAAATTTTTAGAGCAATGAAATTATTCCCTATGATGCTATAATGGTGGATACATGCCTCATACATTTGGTCAAAATTCATAGAATATAAAACACCAAGAGTGAACCCAAATGTAAACTAAGAACTTTGGGGGATAATGAGTCAACAGAGTTTTATTAATTATAACAAATGTACCACTCTAGTGGGTGATGCTTATAGTCAAAGGCTCTGCATGGGCACTCTGTACTTTCCTTTTTGCTGTGAACCTAAGATTGCTCTAAAAAAATAATGTCTATATTTTAAATGGTATAAAGCTAACAAAACAGTATATAAATGACATTAAGTTTTGAGAATATAGAAATGATACATGCAAAAAAATAGGTGAAAGATGAAAGTTTCCTTAACTTTTTAAGAATTAGCTGGAAGTAAACAGATACAACTTGAGGTTCACAAAATGATGAGTATAAACTTGAACACAGTTAACACTATAGAGGTTAACATTACGATGGTACCTGTAACTAAAATAAATTACAGAGAAAAAGGAAAGAAATAGTTATTAAATTATTTTAGTATTGTTTGTGGCAGGGAACAAAGGCAGTCTCTATAGAAGGGCTAAGTTATCTTAAATTTTCATTTAAAGTAACAACTGGGATGAAAATAAAAGCCTTCCAAATGACCAAAAACAAAAACTGGAGGAAAGATCATAGAAAACCGGGTACATAGTGAAAAGGTTCATATACATATACAATAAACATCTGAACATTATGTGACAGAAATAAGCCAAAACAACATGTTTATTAATAAATTTAAGTGGATATAACTCACCTATTAAAAGAAAATGACATTCAGATCTGCTAAAGAAGCAAAATCCACCCCTATGCTCTGTACAACAGATACACCTAAAATGAAGTGATTCAGACAGATTAAAAATAAAAGGATGGGTGGAACTGTACCAAAAAATATAATAAAAATAAAATGGGGATCTCAATCTTGCTATCAGTCAAAGCAGAATACAGGACTAAAATCACTGTAGATGACAAAGGAAACTTATAATGCTAGACTACAATGCACAATGAAAACTTTTAAATACTCCTGAAAAACATAAAAGTAGACCTAAATGAGAATAGAAAGACAGACCCATGTTCTTGGACAGAAGACATCATTAAACTGCCAATTCTCCCTAGGTTAATTTATAAACCAATACATGCACAAATTTAATGTCAGGTCCTTTCAAACCCCAAATTTTTACAATTTTATGTGAAACTAACTTCACTCAACATTTCCTACTAAGTAAGCAGTATGGTTATTCCTCAGATACAAAAACAAATAAAATACTATACCCTTGAGAAGCCTTCCAAACCAATAGGCCAATTCATATGTCATTCATGAAAGCAAAATTTTCAAGTAGCACCCTACTATCTACCAAAGTAGAATAAACTCCATCCTAATACAGAAGACCCTCTACACCATATGCCATTTTCCTTTTCAGAGTTACTTCCCATGACCCATGCTCTAAGGGTGGTAATCTAGTCTGATCTGCTCTTCACTCACTGCCATGCTGATTCCATCCATCTGAATTCTTTCCCCGTGAATAACTGATTCCTTTTTTGTTGTTACTGGGAATTGAATCTAGGGGCACTTCACCACTGAGCAACATGCCCAGTCCTATTTTTTATTTTGAGACAGGATCTCTCTAAGTTGCTAAGGCTGGCCTTGAACTTGCAATACTCCTGCCTCAGCCTCCCAAATTGCTGGGATTATAGGCACGTGCCAGCACACTCAGCTGATAACTTTCTCTGTATGCCTCCAGGTCCAACTCAATCTACTAGTAAAGTTTGTACTTCATGTGAATGTTTTTTAGATTTTCACTTGTACTTTTCATTATCAATATCTTGTGTTGTAATACAGTTATTCAAAATTCATACTTTCAATAAATATTAAGTTTGCGTTAACACATCGGGCATTCATCTAGGTGAAGATATACAAAAGAAGTAAGACTAAATTCATTAAGTTGTTGCCTAATGAGGGCTGCAAAGGCAATTTTATAAATAGTGATGTGTACATAGAAGAATCTTCCAAATGTGAAGGAATAAATTGAGAAGTATGCCTTATAGTAGCCAAATTTGAGGAGGGTAGATGCCATCAAGAAAAAAAAAAAAAAAATATATATATATATATATATATATATATAGCCAAAAAGTTAGGTTTAGGGCTTCTCTTGAAAAGCCTTGAATGGCAGGCTATGAAGTTGGGACTTATCTTAAAAGCAAGAGGAAATTATCTAAAAGACCATGAAGGATTTTAATAGGGAGCAACAATCAAATTTGTAATGTAGAATGACTTTTAAGAGTTTGGCTAGGGCTGAGGTTATGGCGCAGTGGTAGCGTGCTCACCTAGCACGCGGGAGGCACTGGGTTCGATCCTCAGCACCACGTAAAAATAAAATAAAAGCTATTGTGTCCACCTACAACTAAAAAAAAAAATTAAAAAAAAAAAGAGTTTGGCTAGGTGAAAAAAAACTGGAGAGAGAGAACACAGTAATTACTATAATATTTTAGACAAGAGATATAGATTTAGAATGGTAGTATTAGAGAAAATTCAAGAGATAATAAGAATAGAGACTATCAGGACTCTATAACAAAGTATATTTTAACAAATTTAAGATTTCATGATCCTTTTTTTTTTTTATGGGGGTGAGGGTACTGAGGATTGAACTCAGGGGCACTCAACCACTGAGCCACATCCCAGACCTTTTTTGTGTTTTATTTAGGGATAGGGTCTCACTGAGTTGCTTAGCACCTCACTGTTGCTGAGGCAGGCTGAACTCTCCATCCTCCTGCCTCAGCCTCCCGATATGATGGGATTACAGGCGTGCACCACCACACCCCGCAACTTTATGGTTCTTAAGATAAACATTTTATGCATCAAGAAAGAAAATACACTGCTAATAAACCTATCATATCATGCTTTTTTCCCTCTTAGAATGTCCATTTTATATTATAGGGAGTACTCTTCTAAACTGATAAACAGAATTTTAACATGTTACACTGCTTTTTTGTGCCTTTCGTTTTGTTTCAATGTCATGTTATAGGGGGATCCTTTTGAAGATGTTTAACACAGTATTTAAGATAAACAAATATAGTACCCAACTCACATAATTCAATTAAATTAATAACAAGAGGACTGGGGATAGAGCTCAGTGGTACAGTGCTTGCCTAGCATTCATAAAGCCCTGGATTCAATCCCCAGTACCAAGAGGGGGGAAAGTCTTAAACTGGTAACATGAACAACTGTGAACAAGTTTGCACCCAAGTAGGCAACAACAACTGCCACGATTTTTGCCTAGCTGACAGCAACTGGAAGACTCACTGATTTCAGAGAAGTTAATGGGAAAAAATGTACTGCTCAGAATCAATGAAACATTACCATGTAAACAAGTCTTTTCTCCTTAATAAACCCCTTAAAAACAGCTTCATATCTAACATATTTTTGCACACTACATAACCTAGTACAATCCTGTGAATATTCTGGGTACTCAAGAAATACTTGCTAATGAATGAACATGGTAAATGTTTATAAACATCCTTGGCTACAGTTAGTAGGACCATGCTAATTGGTACAGGTATGTGTTTCTAAGTGACTTCCTATGGCTGCAAGTTATCAAGTTAACTGAGTTTTATTTCCATATCACTTAATTCTCTTTTTTTTAAAATATTCTTTAGTTGTAGATGGACACAAATATCTTTATTTATTTTCATGTGGTGCTGAGGATCTAACCCAGTGCCCCACACATGCAAGGCAAGCGCTCTACCACTGAGCTACAATCCCAGCCCTTAATTCTCTTTTAAAGGAAGAATAAAAGTTGAAGGTAATCCCTTACACCAGCAAGTTTCACCTATTAATGAACATTAAAAAATCATCAGGGAAATTTGATGAAAATGTATACTGCCAAGCCTCAACACAATAATTCTGTTTCAGCAGATCTGGAAAAGAGCACAAAACTCAACATTTTAATAAGGACATACTAAAGCTCAATTTACACCTGAGAATTCCACCAAAAGCCACTCTTTAGCAATAATATGTGGAAGTCTAAACAACTTTAAAGAACAACACCATAACCTCCGGCATTACTGCACCTGAAAGTCAGTGGTCACATGGGGGCCTCCCCTACTCACAAAGTATGGTTTTGTTGCTGGGAAGTGGTAGTTCAGCTCTAAGAGATTACAAAAACAATTTCACACAAAAGAACTGCCTATCATCTACAAACAGCTGTTTCAGAGTACTAAATGAATAAAAATGAACCTCTATTAGGTCAAGTCACTAAAATTTTGGAAGTTCTTAAAAACATCTAGAACCACCTCAATTAATATATTATGCATGTGTGCCTGCCTATTCATACACCACTCTGCCTGTATACATGCGTATAATTGATTTAACAAAATATATTGAGAATCCACTATATGCTTAACATATAATTATAAGCAAGAACATAACTAACTCATGTATGTAAAAGTATGTTTTTTTAAAATATCACTTTATTGTTGTTTTTTATTTTTTATTTTTTTTATGTGGTGATGGGGATTGAATTTAGGGCCTTGTGCATGCTAGGCAGGTGCTTTACCACTGAGCTATCTTCCCAGCCCAAATGTATAAGTTTTTATGTGGGGGTGTACTTGTATGGGGTGGGTCAGAAAATCAAATAATGCAAATAGGAAGTACAACTTTCACTTTAAATCAAGATAGAGTAACACAGATCAAACTTACCACCCACCTGACACAACTAAGAAACCGGGAAATATATATGAAACAATAATATTCAAGATATTGAACATTCAGCAACAAAAGACAATGATCCTCCAGAAATGGGGAACAAATCAAGTGAGCCCTAGACTGTTATTTGAAGAGATTAAAGACTAGAAAAGTTTAAAAGTGTATTTCACATGTTCAAAAGTCTAGAGGTAAGATTAATTATGCAAAACCAAAATATATATTAAAATATATATGTATATATATTTGGATCCTATACATATGTAAGCATAATGTATTTGATCCAAAGGAAACTCTTGGTGATGAAAACTACAATGTCTAAATTTTAAAATACACTGTATGTTATTAAGAGATTAGATAATGTAGAAGAAAAGCAGTGACACTGAAGACCCAGCAACAGAAAACTACGTACAATGAAACACAAAAAGGGAAAAAGATTTTAAAATGAATGAATAGAACCCCAGTAAGCTAATGTATGTGTACAGGAGTCTGAAAAGAGAAGAGAGATAATGGAGAAATGTAAAACTTTTTGAATACTGGCCAAAATGTCCTAAATTTTACAAAACCTAACAACTTTCGATTCAAGAAACTCAACAAATTCCAAGTACACACACATGTACACACACAAAACCCTGAAAAAATTTACTCCAAAGCAAATCATTATCATATTGCTTGCAGAGGAATCTCAAACACCCAGAGGAAAAACCATCACATACAGAGGAATGAAGGTAAAAATATCAGCAGAATACTTATGAGAAATAATGAATGCTTTAAGATACTAGAGCAACATTTTTACAGCTGTAAAAGAAAAAACTATCACTGTAAAATTCATTACTAGAGAAAATATCTTTCAAAAACCAAGTAAAAAGAGACCTTTTTCATACATACAAAAGTTAAAAGACAAAAGCAAGCATGGAAAACAAAAATGTTAAAGAATGTCCTTTAAGCAGAAGGAAAATATCAGTTAGAAATATAGATACATATGAAGAAAAGAATAGCACTAGAAATGACAGCTACATGGGCACCTATGTATCACTATTTAAATCCCTTCAAAAGATAATCAAGGGGAGCTGGGCATGGTGGCACATGCCTGTAATCCTAGCACTTTGGGAGGCTGAGACAGGAGAATTACAGGTTCAAAGCCAGCCTCAGCAACGGTGAGGCACTAAGCAACTCAGTGAGACCCTGTCTCTACATAAAACACAAAATAGGGTTAAGGATGTGGTTCAGTGGTTGAGTGCCCCTGAGTCCAATCCCCTGTACCCTCTCAAAAAGATAATCGTTTAATGCAAACAAATAACATATTGTGGAAAAAAGATAGCCTCTTTAACAAATGGTACTGGAAAAAGAATATCCATGTGTAGAAGAATAAAACTAGACCCCTATTGCAGGGGTGGGGGGTGCATCGGTGAACTATACATGAACCTAAACATCCTGGAAGCCATCAGGCAGGAAAGTTTGGTATCAACTCCCAGCAGCAACCCTGCTCGCTTGAGAATGCTTGGTTCATGTGGCTTCCTACCTAGTTCCATCTAAGTTCAGCACTGCAACAGTGATGGGGTGACCTGCTGGAGCTACACAGCCACACAGCCTCTTGGAAATGGGTGTGGCTTGCCAAGATGCCAATCAAACTTTTGCTGCAAGACCCCTGACACACCCAGAAGCAAGACTCCTCCCACTGAAACCTTATCCCTGCCTTTGATGTATCCCCTTTAAATAATTGCAGCCATTTTTTAGTTGTTCAGTTCCAGCTCCTATTAGGACTAGAGGACCTATCAGGTGCTCTGCTTCCTTTTATTCTAATTTCTGGCTGTGTCTCTATTTCTTACTAGTTATTTCAGACTTCCTACTTCTCAGGTGGCTCATACCTCCTGAACAGGAATCTACCCTGGCAGGGTGCTGGTTGCAATACCCTCTCTCTCATCCTGTACAAAAGTCAACTTAAAATAAATCAAAGACCTAGGTGTAAGAACAGAAACCTGCCAACCGCTGCAAGAAAACATAGAGGAAACACTTCAACATATAGGCACGGGCAACAACTTCTTGAGTAGGACTGTTGTAGCTCATGGAATATCAAGAATCAATATGTGGAATATCATCAAATTCAAAAGCTTCTGCCCAGCAAAAGAAAACAATTAACCATGTGAAGACACCGCCTATAGAATGGGGGAAAATCTTTGTCAATTACTCTTCTGACAGAGTATTAATAACCAGAATATGTAAAGAACTCAAAAAATTCAACACTAAAAAAAACAAATAATCGTATTTAACAAATGGGCAAATAAACTGAACAGACACCTCAAAAGTACAAATGGCCAACAATTAAATGAAAAAATGGTCCACATCTTTAGCTATCAAGGAAATGCAAATCAAAACTACACTGAGATTCTATTTAACTACAATCAGATTGACAAGCATCAAAAATACAGATAATAAATGCTGGTAAGGATTCAGGGAAAAAAACTCTTATTGGTAGGAATGCAAATTAGGACAGCCACTATGGAAATCAGTATGGAGGTTCCTAAAAAACTGACAGTAGAACTACTATATGACCCAGATATACCATTTCCTTGGTATTTACCCGAAAGAATTAAGGTCAGTATACTTTAGTAATACATGCATGCCTGTGTTTATCAAAGCACAATCCACAACTGCTAAGTTATGGAATCAGTCTAGGTGTCTAGACTAAAGAAAAGGTAGGAAATACACACAACAGAGTTTCATTCAGACACAAAGAACAACAAAGTTACATCTTTTGCAGAAAATGGATGGATCTCGAGAGCATCATGTTAAGTGAAATAAACCAGACTCAGAAAGACAAGTATTAAATGTTTTCTCTCATATATGGAAGCTGGGGGGGTGGGGGGAGAACATCACAAAAGCAGAACAGTAGAGAAAGGGGGTCAAGGGAGGGAGAAGGTGAGGATAAGGAGGTATCAGAGTGAAATTGATCAAATTTTTATATATATGTACAAAAATGCTACAGTTCAATGCACTCTACTGCAGTGGCACTCCCTCCTCCACAGAAAATCTTAATTAAGCTTCTCCAGAAATCTGCACCATAATTGATCTTAAGACTATCAGCAAAGGAGTCTCTACAAAAGAGTTCAATGTAGTTAAACTTCCTATTTCCTGTTGCTCTATCTTACTTGGCCACCAGCCTGAAAGAGATCAGCACTCCAGATGCTAAATGCCCCTTTACTAGTTTCTTCACAAATAATGAATGGGCAAATAAACTGAACAGACACCCCAAAAGTACAAATGGCCAACAATTAAATGACTATTTAGTATGGACTATTTAGTATGGTAACAATATAACAGGTTATAGAAGTGTGTTTGCAAATGCAAACTGTGGTAGGAAAGACAAGTCCTTAACAAGACCTCTGGAACTTCACAGAGATGTTTATATTTCAAAGAGAAGAGAAGATGTTACTAATTGGGCTCCATGGTAACAGCTGAGGGGGAGGAAAGAAAGAGGAGAAGCAGCTCTTCCCTCCTCAGGCTCTGTCCTTGAAGGGTTAACTTGCCCAGAACAGTGGGAAAAAAAGCTGATTTTTTATGAACTTTTGCAGACTGTGAACTTCTGAGCCCTTCCCCTTACACAGTGGATGTAAAGTTCTGAAACTGCCTGAACTTGGGGTTCAGGGGGATTAACTGATTATAGTGAAATCTTTACCCTCTGAACTGGCCGCAGTCAAATAAAACTACTTCCTGCTATCTTCAGTGTCTGAGTCTTCAGTCTCTACTACAGTACTACATAATTATTTTATGTACCAACCACAAAAACAAAAACAAAATAGGAGGGGAAAAATAGAAATACACTTTTTAAAGATTCTTACACTGTATGTGAAGTAGTATACTATCACTAAAGATAGTGACAAGTTAAATATGTACACTATAACCACTTAAAGCAATTACTGAATTAACACAACAAAGATACACAGCCAGTAAGCTAAAGAAAAGATGAATTCATAAAAAATAGAGTACAAAGTAAATCATAAAAGGAAGAAAGGGGGAAAGAATCATATGCAACAACAAATAGAAAACAAACAGTATGATAGAATATTTTTTAAAAACCATGTCAACATTACATGAAATGTAAATAGTCAAATCATATCAATTAAAAGGCTGGGGATGGGGGTGCATAGCTATAATCTCAGTGACTTGGGAGACTGAAGCAGGAAGAGGAGGATTCTAAGCCTAAGGCCAATTTTGGCAATTCAGTGAGACTATGGAGGAGGATTCTAAGCTTAAAGCCAATTTTGACAATTTAGTGAGACTATGTTTCAAATTTTTACAAAAATTTTTAAAGGACAGGGCATATAGCTCAGTTCCATCCCCAGTACTACAAAAAGGAAAAAGAAAAAGAAAAAGGTAGAGATTATTAGAAAGGATAAAAAAAAGCAAGACCTAACTATACCTTGCCTATAAGAAACTCACTTTAAATACAAAGAAACAAATAAAAATAGAAGGATAGAAAAAAATGGCAACTATCTGGCCTCTCAAAAAAAAAATTGGAATAAAGGGAATGACTGTTGACATAAGTTTTGAATCACAAATTGCCATAATTCAGAAAATACATTCATATTCAAGAGTCCTCTTCTAGCTTTGTAACCTAAGTAAATATTAAAACTATTTTATACTCATCATAATAAAATTCACTATATATATGCATATACATCACTGTTATGTCTATTATCTCAACAATTTCTCTAAACACAACAAACTGAAGATTTTCTAAATGAGCTAACAGATTTATTGTGATCAATAAGTAAACACGATGTGCTTTGAAAAGTAGATATATAGTTTTCTTCTGTATCTGTGATTTCACTAATATACTGTATATTAAGATAAATAAAGTCTGAACCAAATGGTAGCAGCAAAACACAACCACATCTCACCATATCCCTTTTCTTTGGGAAAAGACTGAAAACACTAAAAAGACTATTGATTTTTCATCCTGATAACATTCTGTGTTAAAATATATTTTGACATATTTTCATGGCTGTTTAACAATCAGCCATTCATTGAAGCACTAATAAAGAGACACATTAAGCATTATATTGTTTTATGCTAGGAACTGGGGATTTTAAAAAAATGTTATGTTCTTGTTCTTGAGAGACAAGTATAATAGAGAGAGGGTAAAATACATGTTTGCAAAATGTCATAATATGCTGTTGTTATACCTATAGAATGTTTGCCCTACCTTTTTAATTTTCTACATGTAAACTGGTATTTTACCACTGTTATCAAATCGGAAATATGTAGGGTCATTCATATAATTCCTTTTGATGTGTGGGTTTGTAGTGATATCCTTGTTTCACTCTTGCTATTGATAAGCTGTGTCTGTTTTCTTTGTCAGTCTTGCCAGAGGTTTGTCAATCTTATTGCACTTTTAAAGAACCAGAATTTTGTTTCATTTATTTTTCTATAATCAATTTCATTTACTTCTGCTCTTATCTTTATTACTTCCTTCTTTCTTGCTCTGATTTTATTTTACTCTCATTTTTTAGGTTCTTGAAGTGGGAACTTAGATGTTCATTTGAGACATTTTGTTTCCTAATGCTATATATATTTCCCTCTGTGATTTGATGACAGTCTCAGAAGAAACTAAGATATAGCCACAAATTTGGAAATAAATAGCAAAATTTCAAGGAACAATAAATGGGAAATAGAACAATATAGAAAATTCTCCAAGGTAAAATACAGAAAATATTTAAAACCAGCAGAATAACAAAGGTGATACCGCTAAAACAATTCCTCAGAACAAAATGAATTAGACCAAATGACTTAGAATAAATGATTATCAAGACAATCAGATATAAGGAGGGACAAACAAGCATGTGGGATATAATCCATTAAATTTGCCTTAGAGATAATGTAATACAGAGATCAGTCAATACAGGAGACCAGAAGAATCTTAGAATTGCATTTTTCCAGTAAGTCCTCTTAGATGGGGCTTCTTTACTACCCAGTCAATTTCAGATTCCTAAATGCTGCCCCACAGAAGCTGAGGCTGGGCATATGTGAAGGGTAAGTGTAGAACTATAAAGATATCATTAATTAGTTGCCCCATCCCATGGAGAAGCAGTAATTTCTAACCTGATATGTGGAAGAATAATTTTTTTCTTACCCTCTGAGCTTTTGCAAGTTCTTCTTTTAATCTTTCGTAGCCCTTTTCTCTAACTTCAAGAACAGATGGGCTTCGTAAACGGGACAGACTATCTGTACTCAACCCAAAAATATCATCGCTGCCAGCACAAGCCTCTGTGATAGTAGCACCCTGTAAAAACTCTCTCTCTGCATTACAGTTGTCCTTCTTTGTAGTTAATTTAGTTAACCCAGCTGCAGCTCCAGAGGTAACAGAAGATGCTGGGTCTGTAACATGAATGCTATAAAGAAAAGAAACAGTTTTCAGAAAGTATCAGCACATGCACCAAAGAAATAGCATAAACCATAGCTCTAAAACTGCATTATCCAATTTGGTAGCCTCTGTATTTAATTAATAGCAAGTCTTCAATCATACCAGTCACATTTGAAGCGCTCAACAACCACATGCAGCTAATAGCTTTCCTGTAGATTAACACAGAAATAGAACATTTCCAACATTACCAAAAGTTCTACTGGATAATGTTAAGAACAGGGGTCGGCTCTACAGCCTGCAAACTAAATCAAGCTTGCCACCTGTTTTCATAAGGCACATGAGCCAAAAATGGTTTTTGCATTTTCAAATGGCTGAAAAGAAATCCAAAGAATACTATTTTGTAGCATGTGAAAATTATATGAAATTCAAAATCCTGTGTCCATATAGTTTTATTGGAACACAGCCCTCTTGTTCATTTATATACTGTCTATGGTTGCTTTTACACTCTAAAGGCAGAAATGAATAGTTGGAACAGTGACTGTATGTCTTACAAAGGCTAAAATATTTACTATCTGTCACTTTACATTAAGTTTTCCAATCCCTGCTTTGAAGCATTATGTATCATTCTACATAGGCAAGCCGATGTTATTGAAATTTTCAAAAATAGTAACACTTAAAAGTAACTAAGCAGCTGGGCACAGTGGCACACACCTGTAATCCCAGCACTTAGGAAGGCTAAGACAGGAGAATTTCGAGTTCAAAGCCACCCTCAGCAATGGCAAGGTGCTAAGCAACTCAATGAGACCCTATCTCTAGATAAAACACAAAATAGGGCTGGGGATGTGGCTCAGTGGTTGAGTGCCCCTGAGTTCAATCCCTAGTACCAAAGGGGGGAAAAAAAGTAACTAAGCAAACTGCCCATCTTTTTATAAGTCTAAATAATCTCCTACCTGATACCAGATATTTCTGCACAATTTAAACGTCTGGGGGATGAATACACAGGTTGTGTAGGAAGATCAGAAACATCCAATGCATTAGTCTGGATAGAAGAGCACAAAGCTGAAGGATGTGGCCGGTAGATGACACTTGGTGAGGTAGTCTGCTCCTGAGTTCCTGACTCATAAATATTAAGAAGGTCTGGCGAAGTAGGTGAAGCAAGGTTTACTTCATGGAAGCCTTCCAAGGGGTCATTAGCCATAGCAAAAGCCTCATCATAAGATAACCTATTAAAACAAAAAGTGATCGTTATTTTTAATGCTTATATTTAAAACTAAATTAAGATGCACAAATTATGTGTTTAATACTCCATAATAAAGTAAAAACTTAAAAGAGAGTAAAGAAGAAAGACCTACAATCACTTAAAAACTTAATACTTAATGACCTTACAGTATATATACTGCCAAAGGTAAACCACTTGGTTTGGAAGAAATTTGAAAATGATAGCTAATGTTGCTAAAGTAAATTCACCTAATAACTAAGTAAGAAGAATACATAAAAATTTGCTTGATATTTTTCCTAACCAAGATCACAGGAAGTCAAAAAGTCAGTAAAGACACATACACACACACACACACACCATACTCACTCTTTCTCAGAATGAGACAGACTTTACTGTTCTGCTCTACTTCATACTAGCTATGTGACTTTGAATGAGTCAGTTGTTTTTTACTTTGAAATAAATTTAAATTTACGTTAAGTATTACAGAGATCCTATATCCCATTCACCCACACTATTGACATTTTTGAGCCATTTGAGAATGTTTCAGACATGATGCCCATAAACCCTCAGTATATATAAAACTGTATCCCAAGTACAAGGTCATTCTATTGTACAATCAAAAAGTCATCATCAAAATCTGGATATTAACATTGATCAAATTACCATCTAATGGACAGACCTCATTCAAATTTCACTGATTGGCCCAACAATATCCTTAATAGAAACAGGATCCAATCCTGGATAATGTGTTTCATTTCCCTAAACCTGAAATTTCCTCTCTGATGGGATGAGAATGAGGACAACAAAATTTCCTCCTGAGTCCTGCTTGCTGTGAGGATAAAGGGAGACAATCCATTAAATTGCTTAATACAGTACTACATGCCCGGCATACAGCATGGCCTAACTAAGTATTTGTTACAATAGCCATTAACAATAACAAGTATACTTCAGTTTCTCCTTTAGCAAAATATTTTTTTTTTTTTTTTTTTTTTTTTTTTAAAAAATGTTTATTTTTTAGTTGTAGGTGACAGAATATCTTTATTTTATTTTTATGTGGTGCTGAGGATCGAACCCAGTGCCTTATTCGTGCTAGGCGAGCACGCTACCACTGCGCCATAATCCCAGCCCCCTTTAGCAAAATATTTTATAAAATCACCCAATTACATTACAAAGTTCACATGAAAACTAAGAAGCATCCATTTAAGTTTTTCATTTGAAGAATCTATAAACCCTTTAATTCCCACTGTCTACAGAATAAAGTCTAAATTTACTAGCCTGAAAAGTAAATTCTTCTACAATCTGAACCCTTCCAGTTTTTTCTGTACAACTGTACTTTGATAATCATGAATTATCCTTCCCAAAACTTTGAAGTTCCCACACACAAGCACCAATAGAGTATATTATTTCTCCCATGCTAAAATACTAAAACATTTATGTTAAACTAAATGAAAATTTTAACTCTCATATCCCCAATAAAATGTTTAAAATCTCAAGTAGAGAATAAAAAGGTTGCAGTAAAGTTGAGAAAGAAGTGAATATTTACATATTTTCTCAAAATTACCAATTACTACATGACAGATCTCCAGGATATATATGAATGACCAAAACTGTTGGTTGGCATCTACAAATGCCATTTTCAAACCCAGTATTAATTACAAATGGTAATTTTAGTCCTCAAAATGTTAACCAATCCTTGTTTCCTCATGCAAAATATCCACTATGTCAAATGATAACTCAGATTAGCAAGGAATTTAAAGTTTTTAATACTCCATTATAATTTATTTTCATCCAAAAATAAATTTCATCTTTATTCATAATCACATACCCCCAAGAAAATATCTATCTATATTCCTTTTCACTTGAATATTAGATCATTAATCAGTTCATTTTAAGGTAGAAACCCTTTGCAATGTTTTCATTCAATTGACATTTTTATCAGTAACTATTTGTGACACTTCCTTTCCTCTATCCAATATCCTTTTGGGGGGCAGATACTAGAGACTGAACTCAGGAGTGCTTTACCACTGAGCTACATCCTCGGTCTTTTTTCTTTTTTTTTTTTTTCTTTGAAACAGGGTCAAAGTTGCTAAGTCTCTAGGGAGGCTGCATACGCCACTGTGCCCCGCTGTCCCATACACTTCTAATTCACCTAACTATACCTTGAAGGTTTAACTGAATCATAGGGTATAAAAGCATTTTCATTTCTGGAAATGAAAAATGCTATAAATCCTCTGGGAGAAAATGTGATAATAACTAGCAAAATGGCATATTCAGTTACTGCATGGCTCATCATGCCACTCTTAGGGCTTTATCCCAAAACAAGCAGCTGGCAAAATGAAAAAAAAAAAAAATGCACACTCATAAGGCTAACAGCATTACTTGCAATAGCAAAAGACTGTTTTAATGAACGAGGATACATCCTCATAATGAAGCACCATATAGCTACAGAAAAGAAATAAATAATAAGTACACACTGCCATGAAGAGACCCTAAAGATATACTGATAATTTTTTTTAAAAAGGATAAGTACCACTGGGGCTCAGTGGTGGGTCGCTTGCCTTGCACATGTAGGACACTGGGTTAGATCCTCAGCACCACATAAAAATAAAGATATTTGTCCATAAAAAAATTTTTTAAAGGATAAGTACTTGGGTATTATAAATCTACTTTTTATCTAAGAAAGGAGAATAAAAGTACAAATTTATTTACATATTTATAAATGTACACAAAATGTATTATAATATGTATTTGTACGTACATATGCTTATATTTGAGAAATGGAAAGGCAAACCAAACACTAATAAAAAAAATAGTTATTTATAGGAGGGAGAGAATAGGTAGAAGTGAACAAGCATGAAATCTAGATCTTTCTGACTGTATCTTGCTTTATAGATTTGAATCTGAACTTGAAATTATAAAAATAATAAAACAAGATTAAATTTTAAGAGTCTCTAAAAATAAATCTAACTATATATTGAGATGGTACCTTAACTACATACAAAAGAATTATTTCAAATTATTTTAAAACACAGTAATATAAGTGTAAAACCCTAATGGAATATCTAAGGACAAAAGGAAGGGGGGGGTGTCAAACTATTTTCAGTGATGAGTGGTAACATTGATACTGTTATTCTGAAACTATTACACATATAAGATGAAGTGAATGTTTTGTTAATGTTACTTGGAGCCAAGATTTTTTATTATCTGAGAAAAAAACACACAAATATAAAATCAAATAAGTTAAAATCTCATAGTTCTAAATTTGAATCAAAAATAGCAGAAAAACTTTCTACTAAAAAAAAAGTCCCAGCTTCATATCTGATAAAAAGTATAGCAATACTGACAAACTCAGTAGCACTGGTTACCCACATGCTCAGAGTAATACCACTTCCTATCAAAAAACAAACAGACAAACAAACAAGAGCTCCTTGGAAAAACAGCTGATTACAAGCCTGGGGCAGTAACATACCAAAGGACCCTGGAACATCTTGTTACACTAGGAAGCAAGAAAGCTGTCAAAAACTACTGGAATAATATCACAAGGACTCCCACTAACCAATGATGGGACAATCCGAACATCAAAAAGGATAACATCTATGAAGAACTGAAACTCAAAAAATTTTAAATCCATGAGTTCACAATAATACTAAAAATAAAACTAACAAAAAAACCCTCACTGGTCTCCTTTGATCAATGCTATAGAACCAATTCACTATTTTCAAAACTGGTAAATAAAAGGAAAGAATGATATATTTATTCCTACCTTCCTGTATGTCAAGGAGCTAAAGTTTGTGAGAAAATATTTTTTTAAAAAAATTCACTTACTAAACATAACTTCACAATTCTAATGAAATAATTAGCAATAGATATTAAAACCATAACAGAAAAGGCTGCTTCATTTTTATAGTTAATCAATCAGAATGATAATACCTAAACTTACTGCGCACATCTTATCACAAAAAGGGAGAGAATTAGATGTTATGTATAATATGGTAACTAAGAAATGAACATCACCACCACTCACAAAGTATTACCCCAAGAAAAAAGAACCCCAAAACAACCAAGCTTCTACATCTTCATCACTTTACAATGAATACAGAAGAGAAAGGAACATATTAAATAATATTGTAGGGCCCAAAATAGAAAAATCAAGACTTTGGTAAATTCTCATGAACAAACTGCCTAGTTTTGTCAGTTAAAAGAAAAAGAAAAAAACTATTAAAAGAGGGTGTGGATAGGTAGGAGAGGAAAATGGCGAATTTTAAAGAGAAACAAGAGACATAACTATAATGTATAGACTTGATTCTTATTTGAGTAAACTAGTAGTATAAACAAATGATATTAGGAATTATGGTTATATTAAAAAAATCCTTGTTTTTAAAAAGATATACACTAGTATTTATATATGAAGTAAGATTACTTGTTCAAAATAATCAAGGGGGAACAGGCACTGGGGGTGTACCTCAGTGGTAGAGTGCATGCTTTCATGCACAAGGCTCTGGGTTGTATCTCCCGCACTGCAAAAGGAGAGGGAAAGACAGAGAACTATGAAAGAATGCAGGGGGAGATGGAGGAAATGGGGAGCTGAGCCATCCAACCAGTCCCAATCACACAGAAGAATAAGGTGGCTTATCTCATAACAATAGCTGACTTTTACTGAGAATTTATTAAATATTAGGTATAGTTTCAGTGCACTCTGTCTGCAGAACTCCAGAGTCCAAGTTCTTAACCACTAGAACTGTATTTCCATTCCACTATTAGATCATTCTATTAGAAATGCTTTTTTATGTGGAATTACAATCCATCATCCCTGCAATACATATCCTATTTTTCCTATACATAAACACAATATTTCAGTCTTTCCTTTTAAGAAGTATTTACGTAAGACCTACTACTTACCAAGCTCTGAAGGGAATTTTTTTTTTTAATCAACCCTCCTCAAATAGCTTCAACAGGGCAAGAAAGACTGACAAGTAGAAGCAATAATAGTATAATAAGTGCCTCAGAAGATGCAAAAGGTACGAAGAAAGCACACAGGAGAGAAAAATAAATCAGGCAAAGAACTCCCAGAAAAAAAGAAAGTCAAGAAAAGGCTTTAACAATAAGTAGGAAATAATGAAAAAGACAAAGCCCTTGGAAGCATTTTCCAAGTATGCCTAAGTAGAAAAAAAACACATTTATGGAAATTATGAATATTCCATAAGCTGCAGCACAGGCTATGAATACAAGAGACAAGATTCCAAGAGAGGTAGGTTTGAATTCTGCTTCTGTCAAATTACTGGGGCAACCTGTGCCTAAGTTCTCATCAGGAAATCTGCTTCTTCATTTTCTACCTCAAAGGATAAATAAAGAGACTATGCTTTTAGCACGTAGCACCTCTGAGCTGAGCTTCTACATACAGTCCCTCTATTCTAGGGGATACATTTCAACATTGTTTAAATTCGAGTCACTTCTGGAAATACTCTTTTAAGATTAAATTTAGTCCCTTGTTCAAGTATGTGAAATTTCTAGAAAATGTAATTTAGCTAGCAATGAGCTGCCAATCTCATTGATCTGAAAGTCTTTAGCTCTTTAAAATCCATAGACATGTTAAGATTGATTTCATGTTGTCTTTATGAGTAAAATAAGCTACTATTTTTGAGTAGTATTCTTTGCAGTAAGCAATGAGAGATTCAAAAATAATTAATTTCAATTGGAAACTTGTCAAGGATCACTACCAATATGTGAAAAAGATGACCACATTAAATTCTTACAGATGAATCACCAACACAAATGGTCTTGCCTTATTACTGTAACAAAGATGATTTCCATTCATATGGAAAAACCTTATCAAAAAAACTTGCCTCTGATTTCTAATATGTATTTCATGTTATTTTTTTCCTTCCAGAAATCAGTATTCTCATGACAAAACCAACAAACTTTATACTGAAAGTTTACCATGTGTCAGGAAGTAGTGATACGAATTTCACATATATTAATCCATTAAGTGAATGCCTAGAAAAACCTAATATATCTATCTCAGTACATTGTCTAATTAAAACTTTTAAATTATCTACTCCTAATAATATATACCATAGTTCAAATGAACAAATCAAATTCGTTTTCCCACAAAAAGTACATTTTTCTCATTTAACTTACTTTGATAAGTGAGAAACATAGAATTTATGTCTAGAATAAAAATTCAATTCTGTATTTACTGAAATTATTCAAAGTACTACACTTTGGAAAGTAAATCATTCCCAATACAAGAGGTTATATAGAATCACAGCAGAGTTAGAAACACAAGTACCTAAAAAAGAAAGCTAAGGTTCTGGTTTTAACCAAGCTCTAAATTATTCCTATGAACTTGGGCAGGTCATTTACCTTCTCTAAGCCCAAATATCTATATATATTTGATATATTTTGTGATGGAATTGGACCTAATGATTCTGCTGGATAAAGTGATGAACGTACCTCTCTATTAAAAGGAAGGCCAAGGTTTGACTTCCCAATGGTATCTGCTACCTCACTAAAAAGCTTGTACTCTGGAATAGGTCTCAAATCCTTGCTTGACCAGTTACAAATAACACAACCTCAGAGATCTAATTCTCAACTTCTCATCTGAAAAATGGATAAAATAACTATACCTACTCATAAGGTTGTGATGAGAATTAAGTTTGACAATACTTATAAGGCGCTTAGCACTATATCTGGCACCTATCAATTAAAATTAGTTTTTATAATAAAAATTAGTTACATTTATAAAGATCTCTAAGGCATTAGTTGTTGGCTATTTGCAAAATATTTTTATCACATTGTATCAGCACAAACATCATCAATAAAGAAGACAAAAAACAATGGCTGTTTCTTTTAAAATATAATATTAAAAATTAAAAGCTTATTATTCTGAAATGTTCTTCCTTAACAAAGCAAACATCTATATATTACACTACATATGTGAAATGCTTTACTTTTACTGTCACAAAAATACAAAATATTCAAAGGTAGATTAAAAGAAAAGGTTTAAAGATTACATAAGTATTATTTTCATCTTTCAATTTATTCAGACTATTGAGGGATACAGGGGGTTGAGGGACTAGGAGGAAGGTCTAGATGCTTTTTTAATTACCAAATAACTTTCTAAATTTAGTAGGAATTATGGAAGAAACATCTCCTGACATTAAAAATTAGACTGCTACTTCAAAAATGGAGAATGAATAAGTGTTAAAAATTCTATCAATTAGTTCACTTGCTTAAAAACCCTGTCTATATCAAATATTTACTTTAGAACATATATATTATCAAATATTCTTGTAGAATGAAAGGATGATTGACAGCTTCAACTCCTAAGGGCAAATCCAACACTAAGTTTAAAATCCAGCCCCAAATTCTAATAATGGACTGAAGAGATGGTACATAGCCTATTGTGAGCCACTGAATGATTACCCTGAGGAGAGGGAAGGAAGGAAAGGAATGTTTTAAGGAGAAGTAAAATATATGTGAGACTCCCAGAAGAAGTCAGGCTGGAGAGGCAGCTAAGTGACAGACCACTAAAAGCCTGATTTAACATAGAAAATGTTGCCTGGAATTTATCATGAAGAGATGATCAGATCCTTATCTTAGAAATATAGGTATGTTGTAATGTAGTCAGAAAAATGACTCCCAAGGCAAAAAGGGCTTTAACTACAGAGCAAAAACTAGAGGGAACTGTTAATACAACAGGTTACACAGAAATTAAGAAGGTTTGATCTAATGCCACAGTAATATAATACACTGGAAATGAAGGAGTGGCAGGAATATATATATGGAAAACATTCAGAACAAAAGTTTCATTTCTATCTGTATACACACACACACACAATCTAGTTAATCCTCATAGCATCCCTTTAAAATGGTTCTTATCCCTACTTTATGGAGGCTCAGAGAGATTCATTTAGTCAAGATAAAACAGACAATAAATAAGAGGTAGGATTCCAGCCTGGTGTGTCTGACTCTGACCCCTGACTGCACTACATCTAAAATAAACTAAGATAAACTTGGGGGGTGGGAGGAGTGACACATAAAGGTTAGATAAAGACAAAGAATCTCTAAGTAGGTCTCATTCATTTCAACCATAAAAAAGTAAAAATCCAAAGGGAAGAATACTGTTTAATCTCTGAACATTTTTAAGAAAAACTGAAATTTCTCTAATGTACTGCTCCTGAACTAAACATCTGCTATTTCTGTGTCTTTTCTATTCTTTTCCCCTAAGTTTTTTTTTTTTGCTATCATCATTTTCTCTTTATTTTGATGCTATCTTGAAATTTAAGATATTTATTCATGTCCTTATAGGATTTAGAAAAACATATAAATTAAAATAAACAGAAGCTCTATTTTACTAAAGAAACCTTATCTCTATGTATTAAAAAAAAAAGTGTGAATGCAATATTATTCAGCCATGAAAAGAAAAGAAAATCCTGTTACTTGTGGTTACATGGCTGGAACTGAAGGACATTATAAGTAAGTCAGGTACAGAAAGATGTAACATGTTCACACTTAGATGTGGAAGATTAAAAAGTTGATCTCAGAAAAGTAGGAAGTAGACTAATGGTTACCAGAGTCCAGGAAAGGTGGGGATATGGTTAAGAAAGATGAGAAAAGGCAATTTGTGGGTACAGGGATACAAATTAAAAGGAGGGATAGAGCCAGGCACAGTGACACAACCTGTCTATAATCCCAGCTACTAGAGAATAATCCCAGCTACTAGAGAGGCTGAGGCAGGAAGATTCCAAGTTTGAAACCATCCTTAGCAATTCAGCAATGCCCTAAGCAACTTAGTGAGACCCTGTCTCTAAATAAAAAACAAAAAGGGATGAGGATATGGCTCTTAGTCGTTAAGTGCCCTGGGTTCAATCCCTGGTACCAAAAAAAAAAAAAAAAAAGAACTTCTAATGTTCTATAGCACAGCAAGGTAACCACAATGAACAATCAATAACAATTAAGTATATTTCCAAATAACACAATTTGAACATTCTCAACACAAATGATAAACATTTGAGGAAATGGATGCACCAACTACCTTGATCTGATCATTACACACTGTATGAATATGTGTATTGAAATGCTACAATGTACCCAATAAATATGTACTATGTATCAACATTTTTTAATGAAAAAAGGCATGTATATTTGACTAAGGCATGTATAAAAGACACTAAGACATCAGTGTCTTTCAAAGTTTGTAACAGTATTACATTTAATCACCCTTATCTTTTAGGAAAAACATACTAAAATATTTAAAGTTATATAATACCTGCAGTTTGCTTCAAGAAAATACAGGAGAGGAAGGAATAGGTGGGACAAGACTGTTGTTGATGATCACTGGGCTAGATCATGGGAACTTTTAAGGTTTATTATAATACTCTGTCTGCTTATTTTATTTGAAATTTTCCTATTTAGAATACAAAGAAAGTTCAAGATTTATTCAAACACTACATAAAAGAAAAAGTGAAAAGGTATATATAGAAAATCATTTTTTTCCTTAACTTTCATTATCATTTTAAAGTTGGCTTTCTAAACTAACATTTTGATTTTAACAAAAAAGGTCACATTTACATTTTAAAAAGTATTCTACGCTAACGTGTGTGAATTTAATTAATAACCCCAGGGGAAAATTAATCAAATGGTCAAACAACACAATCTTTCCATTTTTATTAAAACAGACTACTTGAATGTATTCCTGATATGTTTAATGATATTAGTTATTGCAGACACTTATATTCAGGGTTTTCAGAAAATGCTCTGAACTTACTGGCTACTAATATCATATTGTTTATACTATTTAGTTACAAATCTTTGGAAAATAAATATAAAAATAGTTTCCTTTAAAAAATTGTTTTTTCAGTACTGAGATTAAACCCAAGGTCTCACACATGGCAGGCAGGCACTCTAGCATCAAGCTACAACCAAAGTCCTCTAAAATTTCTTTTTAATAATGGAAGCCTTATTCTGTACATGAAAGAATATATGTCAACACACACTCAATATGCACTGAAATATGCACTAATTTGATAAACAAACAAGAGTCTTTAGAGAGGGAAGCAGTAGAGAGTGGAAACAGCTATTCCAGGTTACCTTTGTTGAAAAAGGTAAGAGATAAAATGGTAAGTACCTAAGATAGCATCAAGACTGGAGAAACTGCATTTTAAAGTTTGAGGAAACTTAAGCATTATTTCAGACTAGCTTCATCAAACCTTCCCTCTAATTCAGATTCAATCATAAACTAGATGTATGAACTTGGGCAAGTTACTTAATGTCTCTGATCCTCAGTTTTTGTTTTTGGTTTTTTGGTTTTTTTTGTTACCGGGGATTGAACTCAGGGGCACTCAACCACTGAGCCACATCCCCAGCCCTATTTTGTGTTTTTTATGTAGAGACAGGGTCTCACTGAGTTGCTTAGCACCTCCCTAAATGCTGGGATTACAGGCTTGCGCCACCACGCCACCATGCCACCACGCCCAGCTGACCCTCAGTTTTAACACCTACACTGGTGGTGATATACTAATAGTATATTATCTTACAAATCATTAAGTATGTTATCATACAGATTATTATTTGAGATAAAACAGAAGTGGGAAAACAGTAAACACTTGAAATATAATACTCTTCCTTCCTAACAGTAAATCGATAACATTTACTCATTGTTTTTCAAACTTATTCTGGTTGTTTCTTTACATTTTATTCCCATATGTCAACAAGGTGCCCCCAAAATGATACTCAATACTATTACTTTTATCTGGACAGATCAAAAAATAATTCATTTACTTAATTGGTTCTAAGCTATCATTTGCATCCTTCTTTATATTTCTAGGGCACTCTGATATTCTTGAATAGAATTTGTTTACTAGATTGTCAATTTCTATGTGTGTATATGTTCACATCCATTAGCAGAATTTCATCAACCTCCACTTCACTTACATTTACAATCCTGTGTTAACTACAAGTAACAAACCTCTCATAAACTTGAATTATTTCAACAATTTTCTTTTTTTCTCTTCTAAGTAATCTTGGTTTATGTCGATAGCTATTTAGTTTTGTATTGCCAATATTCTAAAATAAAGACTACTTTTTCACTTTTTTCTAACCAAGACTATACACAATTTAAGCTTATGAAACTATCTTGCCTGGTTTTATAACTGAAAGAAAAAGCAGAAGGAAAAATAAAGATAACAAGGTAATGCTACCTGTTTATTTCCCTCTTCCTTTCTTAGTCCCCTCAATTCTCACTCTGAACGCTCATTTCAGTTTCTATTGCTAGATCCATTTCAATGATCATCACCAAACAGCACAGTTCCAACTTCAAGCCCAATGCTACAGTTACAAATTAGAGTGAGATAACTTAAGCCCTGCCCTCCAAGCATTTGTAGACTGGAGATCACCTGTCAAACACAACTAAAGTGTGCTAGAAACAGTTACAAATACAGTACCAATACCAAAACTAATCAATACCAAAATATAAGCATGTACTCAATATTATGGAAGCATAAAAGGAAAAATTAAGAAGTACTACCTGTACAGCTAAAGACAGTACAAAAAAAGGAGAAACTAGCTAGAATAAAGTTTTCAAAAAGACATTTCATTTTTAGGATATCAAGTGTACAGTAAATGATTTATTGTCCTTTGCTGAACTGCATTTTAACCATAATTATACTGAACAAAAGGTTAGTTTGAAAAGTAATACACCCTCAGAATATCCTCAAAACTTTCCCTCATTATCTCAATACACAAATGTCTCTACCTACTATTTATCCTTCCTTCTTTCCCAACTAGTCTAGCTTTCTTATTTAGCACTCATTAAAACAAACCTATATCTATCTATACCTATCTATCCATATGCATACATGACATAAATATATATATGCAACCAAGTTTTGATGAACATATAAAAGATATGGGAATGATTATATGCCCCCTACTTTCCAGACTCTCTATGAATATTCTCCTTTAACCCCCACTGACTTGCAGTAGATGCTCAATGAATATTTGATTAAAAAAATTTCTGGTGACATAAGAATTACATATTACACTAATAACCATCTCATAAAAGCTAAATTAAAAACAGTACTTCAGCATTACAACCTACACATGATTAAAAGCAAACAATTTTCCAGCCTTACAACATATACAAAGAAGTAATGGAGTACAGTAAATAAGAGTAATGGTTTTGAAGACAACCAGCTGAATTCTAATCTAGGCCTACAACATAATTAGCCACATGATCTTAGGCACAGGTGTACATATCCTCTCAGTGTCTCAATTTCTCAATTATAAAAACAAGATAAAATATTACCCATCTCCTAGCTCACTGAGAGTAAAACAGGTTAGTATAGTGAGTATACCAGGACTTAGCACATGAGAAACACTAGACTTAACAGTGTAGCAGTAGTGGTACCACTATCATGAGAATCCTGGGATATTTTAAAAATAGAAATACAAATAACACCACCTTTAATTCATTGCCTCCTTATAGATTCAAAGCTCTTTTTCCATAGGTGCAGATCAGTAGCATAAGGAACTAAAAGTTCCATTTTGAGCAGTCACATAGTTTTTCATCTTGGCTTTGCCATTAGCCAGTCATATGATCAATGACAACTAAATAACCATAGGCAAGTTAATCGAACACTCTGTACTTTAATTTCCTAATCTGCAAAATTTGACAAACCACCTCTATTCCAGGAATGTCCTCAGAACTAAACATCAAGCACATGCCTGGCATTTTGCCAAGCTAATGTCTGTTCGTTCTTCTCTCCCCCACATCTCACAAAGAATATTCCAATAAATCCTCACTCCACCATTATGAAGTTCATATTAGATTGAAACAAAAAACTGCCAAACACTGGCAATTTCATATGTTTCAACTTAGTACTATTACAAATGGAGAAAGTAACCTCAGAGAGGTTGAATGATTTACTAAACATCATATGCTTAATGATGGCTAAATAATTTTTCATTAGGCCACCTCACTAATTTTTCCAGTGAGACCTGCTCAGAAGGGGGGAAACTGTATACTAACCACTATAATACATGTAAAGCTAACATAATCTACAAGTTTTTGTTCTACCATATTAAAAATGAGGGATGAACTATTTCTAAGAACTTTTCAATTAAAAAATTATTTGGAGAGCATCTACATGTGTGTTGAGGGTAAAAGATTTAGAGAAAATCAGAGGTAAAGAATATTAAAGGAAGTATACCATACTGATTCAAAGGGTGCAATTGGATCTAATTAGAAACCTCACTAATTAGAAACTCCATGAAGCAACTGAACATCAAATAACCACCTTGATGGAAGGTTAGATGTATTCAATACAGCACAGATCAGGTGGTTAATGAAACACACAAGGAAGAGTTACAGGAAATACTTTGGTTCACAAAAGTATGCATTCATTAATACATTACATTATTGTACTGGAAAAATGTAAAAACTTCCTCTAATAGTAAGAAATACACTACTATAGTAAAATTATGTAACTGTGAGAGTTTATTTCTATAAATTCCACAAAGGCTTTAGGATTAGATCACATAAACCAGATTCGGAATACAATTTCTGTCCAAACATGAAAAGGCCTATAAAAATGCACAGTATTAGTAAATAAATAACAAATGTTAACAGAACAAGGCCCCATAAAACTGGTGAAATATTTAACAGTATCAAATATTTACTATGATTATCTACAAACCTATTCTGCATCTTTTCTCCTTGATTCGTCATTCACCATTTTAAAAAGAAACTATATGAACAAAATAAGGAAAACGAGCAGAAACTAGGTCTTTCAACAGATTTACAATAGAACAGTTTTGTTTAAATCCTCTTATCGTCCTCTCCTCCAATTATGCAATCATTCCACAGCAAAAGATTACATGGCTCGCTCCACACACTGAAAGGAAGGAGGCTGGGGAAAACAGTAGAGTGTAAAACAGGTAGCCCGGGAGCAGGCAACATTTCCGTGATACTACATTGTCTCTAGGGAATCGGTATTAACTCCTCGCCTCTTGGTTTCCAAGACCTTACTTACCCTTTTGCCATTAGATGTTTTAAACCCGTAACAACTGGCAACTCTTCACGCGGTGCAGATTCCACCTAGCAACATCACCTCTCCTGCCATTAAACTGGCTTTTCCGCGGGCGGTGGGGGCGAACTGTCAAAACT
The DNA here is from genome assembly GCA_028644305.1 of Xerus rutilus. Lineage (NCBI taxonomy): Eukaryota > Metazoa > Chordata > Mammalia > Rodentia > Sciuridae > Xerus > Xerus rutilus. Next base: position 43,587,376 of record CM053403.1, read on the forward strand.
GGGAGGGTAGGGTCCTTACGACCACATCTGGGCAGCTCGTCTCAACTCCCCGGAAAAGTCAGGTTGAACTGAACTGAGCTGAGCTGAGCTGCCTGCTAAGGCGGGACTCCAGGCGCTCGCACTTTCCCACCAGGTTTCACCGAAACCTCCCAAGGGTGACCTCTACGCCTCGGCACTGTGCTTCGCAAGTCGTTTATTAAGACTGGGGCACGCTGCACAACCCCTGCTTCATTCCACACCAGCTGCCGCGCGGCGCCCCGAGAAAACACCCGCTTCCGACTAGTTCGGGAACTCTCTCTTCACCCGCTCGGCGACCCCAGGGCTGGCTGCTCTCGCCTGCCGACAGGTAACTAGGTTCCGGGCTCTCAGCCTCAGGCGCTCGGCACCGCGCAGTTAATGAGTAATGTGCCGGTTCCTAGAAGCAAGGGAGGAGCCGCACTCCGACATCCAGCTGCGGCTCAGGGGCGTCCCGCGGGCCCAGCGCGCCAAGCCCCCAACACCGCCCCTGGGGGGTCTCAGGGCCCGGGTGCCCAGGCGAAGAGGCACTCGCCCGGCCAGGGCAGCAGGGCCGGCTTACCGCGCGCCGCGCCCTCCGCCGCGCAGGCACCTGCACCTGCCGCGGTCGCTCCTCCCGGCCAGCTCGCGGGAGGCGGGCGCGCGGGCGCCAAGGGGGGCGGTGCTCTACGTCCCGGGCCTCTCCCTCCCGCGGCCGCACTCACCTGACGAACCCACGGCGGCCGCTGCCCGCGCTCAGGGGCCCTCGCAGAGCTGCACAGAGCGTGCCTAGAGGCAAGGAGAAGCGGAGAGGGAAGACGGGCCAACGCCGCTACACCCAGCCGCGGCGGGCTCACTGCGTTGGGTGCCGAGGGAGCGCGGGATTGCGCCTGCGCCGGGAGCGGGACCGGGAGCCAAGCGGCCGGTCCCGGGGGAAGGCAGGCGGGGCTGGAGGCGGGGCGAGGCGGGGCGTGGGGCCTCGGGGGCCGACGCGCTTCCGCGCCCCCTGGCGCCAGGCGGGCTCGTCGCAGATTCCCCAGCTCGGGCCCAGGTGCCTCCGCGGGCGGTTTCCCTGGGAACGACTGCCGGCTACACTACGGGATGTTTCCCGAAGGTAGAGACGACCTCTGGGTAACTTCCAGCGTGTTGGGCCTGCCTAGAGTCGGAAGAGGCACCTTCACTGTGAGTTGAGGACTTCTAGAATCAACCTGAGACTTGGCTACCATACACACCTTATAATGCGGAGCGGGGGGGAGGGGTTCCTGACAGAACCCAGAACCACCTCCCATCATTCCAGCTGCTTCCAGAGTATTCGAGAATGTCGTTTCCATGTTTGCCTTCTCTCCCCTGTGTGAACTGTTTTATTAAACTTCCATCTCACTTTAAGAACTCCAAGTGGGAAAAGTGAAAGTACAGACAGAACCAAGCTCTTAAAAGTGTGACAAAAGAGAAACAGTCACGGTCATGCAGTCCATTGATACATATTGAACAGGACCATCAATTCCATGTATTGGTCACATTTTGAAGTCTGCAAGAAAAGGAGGTTGTGTATTTGTTAGAATTTCTGGCTTTGACTCTACCACCATCACTATACCCCTGTGGTGTTGGGCAAATTAATCTCTTAGTAACCCCAATTTTCTCACTAGTAAATGGGTATAAGAAGAATACTACATCGCTGAATTGAGTTTAAATGGTATGTAATATATATAATGGTATGTAATATATATGTAAAATAAATGTGAAACATTTAGTGTACTAAAGTACCCAATATTAGCTGTTATTATTAGTGACATTACTATTATCATCTACCTACAATCTAACAGAAACCTAGGAAGTCGTTTTTTACTCCAAATATATTTTTACCCCATCTGCAGTATACTACTGAAACACTGAATTTGGATGGGGGCCTCATCTGAAACTGAGAATGACTTTCTCATACTGAGAGTGGAGACTGAGGAGGCTGTAATCACCCACACTAACAGGCACCAAAGAAGATGGGAGTGGCAATTGTCCCTGGTGCCTAACACAGGCTAACTAAATCCATGTATGTACATTTCCTGCCTTTTATCATTTCCCTCCCTCTTCTTTAAAGGGTCTGCTAATACTCAGAGATTTCCAAGATAGAACTTTTGAAACAATTAGGTTTTGTCTATCTTCCTTCAAAGCTGGCTTTGAATAAAACCTATTTTCCTACCAAATTGACTCCAAATATTTCTGGAGCAGCAAGCAACATGGCCTAGCTTCTTTCTTCCAGGGCAGGATTAGAGCCACCCAGTAATATTACTAAGTCCTATCCATTCTGACTTCCAAATAATTCTTAAATCTCTTGTTTCATTTACTGCCCACTAGATATGACCTTCCTCATTAATGGACTGCTAACTCTTCTTCCCCTACATTATGTGGGGGTCATTCATTCATCACATATTTATTGTACTCCATTTTTGTGCCTTCTGCTACATGTGGGGCCAGAAAACCATTACAAACAGCAGCCTCTCCCATCCAAGAACTAAAACATAAGGAGACAAGTATGTTAATTACAAGTAGAATGAATAAATTCAACATACAGCAAACTTCTTGGGTTCCCCAGTCTTGCAGTATCATTATATCCATCTTTATGCTGTTTCTTTTTCATAAAGTTATGTTTTGGTCTCTGACTTTTCCTTTACCTAGCTAATTCCTGCTTATCCTTCCAAGCACCAATTCCATTATGAACCTTTTACTGTTGCTTGCCACTCAGCCCTACCCCACCAATCCCAGTATGGCTCAGTGCCCCTACCTGTGAGTCTATAACACCTCATCTCTTGCCAGCACTTTCCATATAGGATTTTAATAGTAGTTTTATTTCTGTTTTCCTAACCAGACTATGAGCTTCTTGAGGACAGGCACAAGGCCTGACATACAGTAGTGCTGGCCAATAAGTGCAGAATGAATTAATGACATATGCAGATTTCACTGTCTTGGTTTATGAATGTCAATGTTCTGCATAAGAACTAAGACATCATGCATGTTATGGTTTAGATATTAGGTGTCCCCTAAAAGCTCACATGAGAGTGCAAGAAAGTTTAGCTGTGAAATGGTTGGGTTATAAAAGCCTTAACCTAATCACTGCATTGATCCCCTGATAGGGATTAACTGGGTGATAACTGAAGGCAGGTAGGGTAGGTAGGGTGTGGCTGGAGGAGGTGGGTCATTGGGGTCGTACCTTTGAGGGATATATTTTGTCCTTGGTGTGGTGAGTGTCTTTCCTTCTCCCTCTCCCTCTCCCCTCTCCTCCCTCCGATCTCCCCTCTCTCCTCTTTCTCTCCCCTTTCTCCTCTCTCCTCTCCCTTTCCACCCTTTCCCTCTCTTTTCTGGTGCCATGTCTTGAGCTGCTTTCCTCCACCAAACACTTCCACCGTCATATTCTGCTTGCCTGGACCCCCAAAATGGAGTTGGCTATCTGTGGACTAAGATCTCTGAATCCATGATCCCAAAATAAACTTTTCCTCTTCAAATTGTTCTTTCCAGGTCTGTTGGTCACAGCAATCTAAAACAATGCATCTATAAGAAACAGTAAGCAATAGTGATATGCCTGAGCCATACATTGGCCCATTTGCAAATCACCTACCATCTATAAGCCTCTTTGAAATGTCCTTAGAGGTGTCCCCTTGGATACTTCAATTGCTAGTGCAGTTCAAGAATGAGAAGAGTGATGTGGGTAGTTGCCGTTAATAATGCCTCAGCCTCAACACAGAGACCAAGATACATTACATAATGTTAGATACTCAGAATCTTAACCTGTAAAGTATATTAAGTATTGTGAGTATCCTAGGTTAGATGGCTTACCCATATTAAGGGAGGAACGTAACTTTAAAAAAAACCAATAGATTTTGTAATATGTTCATTTCTCTTCTTTCCCTTTCATTAAAAAATAAATTATACAATTGTATTAAAATACAATATATAAAATAATATTGATTAATTTTTTATCTTAAGATTTCCCCATTCATACCTAGGCCAGAAAACAATGAATTACAAAGAAAGTTTAAATTAAACAAATTATCCTAAGGTTATTACCCTTATTTGTAACTTTCGTTGTCTGTTTCAAAATTAAAATTTTTTTTATTTGCATGGTATTTTCCAGTTTCAGATTGACTTTGCATAGAGTCCTTTACTAAAAAACAACTGGACACAGGTGAAAGTAGTCATTCTTTATATTTACAGATAGGGAACTTGGAGTTAAGGTCCTGGTTTTTGGAATGCAGGTTTATATCTTACAAACTCAGTTCAAAATCTCTAAAAAGCAGATTTTGCAGATGAAAGCAGAACTTTCATCACCAACAGTATGGCAGAATAGAGACTCTGGCAGATTCTCCTACCAACAGCAATTCAAAGTACTGAATAAAATGTATACAACATCTTATCAAACATATCAGTGAGTTGGCAAGAACATAAGTGACCCTAAAGACAAAAACTATGTAAAAGTGGGAATCCAGACAATAAATAATAACAATGTAAATTTTTTTTAAAAAAACTGGTTATGGGGGAAAGTGTGTGAACAATAATCATTTCCTTGTCTAGCCCAATAGTTACATGTAGGCTAGTGCTTGTATTCCCATAAAAATTTGCTTTTGCTACTCTTGTATAAAAGCAGAACTGGAGGTTGGGAATACAGCTCAGTTGTAAAGCACATATGCAGCATACTCAAGGCCCTGGCTCCAATTGCTTGTACCAAAGTAAAAAGAAAAGAGAAAAGCATTGTCTCTAGAGTGTCCTTCATTAGATCAATTATAGACAACTCTGTATTTTAGGCCCCTTTTCTGATGTTAAAATAAACAGAATGGGGAAAAATTAAAGACTGACAGAAACATTGAGGGGTTAGACTATAAAGAGTTTCCCTTTTTAAAAATCACTTTAACAAACTCCATACATATAAGAAAATGTTTTGGGAATTGACTTCAGATCTAATTTATCACACACACTCAAATTGCCATCCATTAAACAAATGTTTGTTTATTATTTCTCTGTGCCAGAGAAATAGTCTGCAGTAGGAGGAAGAGGCAAGATGAAACACAATGAGAGCACTTAGCTTCTCCAAAGTGTTTCAGCCCCAGACCTCAACCTATTCCTGAGGCCCCCTTCATTCCTTATATCTTTAAAATAACTTTATTTTTGCTTAATACAGATTTGACCAGATTCCTGTTATTGGTGGATGTTTACTATAGGTAGGGTACCAGCAGTGAAAGAAGGGGGAAAATTTTTCAATACTAATTCATAACAAAAGGTGGACTGATGTCCCTTGCATCATTCATTGCATGTGTTTGTGATGTGAGCTTTGTAAGAAAGCTTTTCCTGATGTAAGAATAGGAATTATCATGGTTGTCAACATCCTTCATGCCTGTTCTCTTAACCATCACCCATCTGGACAAAGACAAAGCAGTGTATACAGTTTGTGTTTAATACAGTCAGAAGGTAGATTATGTAAAATTGTTAAGGAGATGTTTTAAAGTCAAAGACTTTGGGGAAATAAAGGGCTCTCAGAGGCCCAAGGTACTAAAAGCAGGGGCCCAAGAGATTGGGCTTTCTTCTTATTCTGACAAAACATTTGAAAATACTGAACTACCTATTAAAACCACAGGGAAAAGAAAGGACTTTTGTTTCAGCAAGTGAAAATTTAAACCAGGCATGTGAATTAAAATTACATAGACTTTGAGGAGTTGCTATGCTATTTTGGTAGAAATGAAGTCCAAATTTCAGATAACACATATTTTGATGAACATGAATCATGTTAAGTTCCTGCAGCTGCTTTTGGTGAGTAAACCTCAAGATGTATTTAAATTACCAAGTATCCCCCCAATCTGTGCGACTTGGTTGCAAAAAGAATTTAATTTCACATACCTGAAAGGGAAATAGGCTATCAAAAAAACAAAACTTAATTAGAATTTGAGAAATGGCATATGAATCACAAAATTGTCCTAAATTTCAGACTGCATGGCTTTCTCTCATGAAACTGCTGAAATCCAGACTGATAGTAATCATATCATCAGTAACAAAAATTTGGAGTAGAAATTCAAGTATATGGTGCCTGACATCCCAAGAATTATTTAGTGAAATACCTAACTGTGTTGTCGTTGATATAATCAAAATTAATCAACGAGTTTCTGTTTTAGGTAAATATTTTTCCAGACCAAAAATACTCTGCCATCATCCCTGTGTGAAATAATTCTTGCCAGACAATCAGACACTTTTGGCTGCAAGAAATGGACATCTGCCCCAATTCAGTGCAAGCAATTCCCTTGCAGGGTCCAGATGATTCAGATAATTCTGGAATCTGATAATTCAGGAATCTGACCTTGAGGAAAGAACTAGATCTTAATAAGAAATAACTGAATATTGCTTAGCCTGGTATTTTATAAGGAGTAAATAAATGAACAATATAAACTTAATTGGTCTATCTCTTGGGGTTCTAAATTTCCAGCATGTTATAATTATGAGGCTTCAAATAAGACCTAGTCAAAAGATATGAGTCATCTCTAGTTTGGGTAGGCTGTATTATGCATTTCTATATAGAGTTGACTAAACAATTTTGAAGGACTCCTTTATATTATTCTAAATATCCATAATTTTGAGTGTCATTAGGAGAGAATTCATGCTACATGTGTATAGATTTTTAACTACCCCTAGAATGTAGATATCACTATTCTAAAGAAGGACTTCTGATTTGAACTTAACTGGGTATATTAATATTTTCTCTTTCTATGCTTACAAATCATTCAAGAACTTAGAGAGTGCTGGGTGCAGTGGTGCAAGCCTGTAATCCCAGCGGCTCAGGAGGCTGAAGTAGGAGGATCATGAGTTCAAAGCCAGCCTCAGCAACTTAGTGAGACCCTAAGCAACTCAGTGAGACCCTATCTCTAAATAAAATATTTTTTTAAAGGGCTAGGGGGTATGGCTCAGTGGTTAAACACTCCTGGGTTCAATCCCTGGTACCAAAAAAAAGAACTAACTTAGAAGGTAAAAAAAACAACCCCCATGTCCCAAAATCCACAAACCCATTTTTTTGTTGTTGTTCTTTTGCAAACTAGTACACAAAGATACTGCCTAGATACTCAAACATGTAAAAGTTGACAAAAGCAAATTGAGCAGAAATTGTGTGGGAAGAAGTAGGGGAAAAAAACATCTCAGCAGCAAGATGGTTCAGCTAGATAGTACTTGAAGAAATATTGCTCATGAAGGTAAGGAGCAGATTTTGAGTCACTGAAACATTAGAGACATATCCTCAGCCCTTTTTATTTCTTATTTTGAGAAAAGATCTCTCTAAGTTTTTATAGGGCCTCACCAAATTGCTTAGTCTGGCCTTGAACTTGCAATTCTCCTGCAATTCCACCATGCCCAGCACATTATTCTTTTTTTAAAAAAGGACATAAGGAAACTGGGTAAGTCGTACTGGCAAGAAAACTTACCTGTACCCAGGTTGATTCAGAAAAACAAAGCAAATGAGGTTGTACAAAGAATCACATAGTAAGCCATGTTTACAGGAAGCAATCTTTTTTTGCAGCAGAAGAGGAGCAAGTCTATACTTAACTAAAAAATTGTTCTTTCTTATCCATAGTCTCACCCATAGTGGAAACTCTCGAAAATAGCTTGTCCAAGAAAATGATGAGAAATAAGAAAGAAAATAGCATACAACCAATATATAAACTATAACAAAATTTTTGGAAAAAGAAACAAAACAGCAGATGAAGAATACTAGTAAAATTTTTGTAAAATATATTTCCCTGAATTAGGAGAAAAATGAGGCAATCACCTCTATAAAAAATAAAACCATAGGGGCTAGGATTGTAGCTCAGTGGTAGAGCGCTTGCCTCGCATGCGTGAGGCCCTGGGTTCGATCCTCGGCACCATATACAAAGCAATAAAATAAAGACATTGTGTCCATCTATACCTAAAAAAAATATTTAGAAATAAATAAATAAATAAAACCAGAAAGCAGAAATGTAGGAATCAAAGGAAGATATAGTGAGATAACAGGAGGTGGTGAAATGTAAAGTGAAGGAATTTAGAAAAACAGTAGTAGAAAAAAAAATCACTGAAAACAAAATTACAAGGTAATTTCAAAAGAAAAGAATACACAAGAAATATAGAAAAAAGATGAGAAAAACAAGCAAAATAAAATGAAAAATGGAGTCAGAAAGGATTAGAAACAAAATAATATATATAGAGAGAAAATATGCCAAAGAGTTTTTAAATTTATAAACAGTACCCCAAGGAAAAGATTCAAAATAATAGAACAAATAAATATTTAAAGATATAATTGAATTAAACTTTCCTCAAAAGAAAGTCCATATCCTTATTGAAAGGAGGTATCACATGTGAGGAACATTTTCCCTAGTATAGCTACTGAATAGAAACAAAATAATAATTCTTTAGAGAGATGAAAATAAGTCACTTAAAGTGGAAATATTAGGCCGGTCTCAGATTTCTGCACAGCAACATTCATTCCTAAAAGAGATTCGAGCATATTATGGCTTAAATATTGAACCTGGAGTTTGAGATGAAACTTGATTCTCTGCTTCCACTGGGGAGTGGGTCCATGTAAGCTGCAGGCTTCTGCTGCAGAGAACACCTGTTTTAATGTTAGCAGCTAATCAAGGCAGGGGATGTCTGCCAGCATTAGCTCTGAGGGTCACAGCTGGCAAAGCTGGATTATTCACTACTAGCAAGTGGTATGCTGCAGCTCTTAATGGTGGGCTGTGCCCTCTAGTGTCACAGCAGACCCCAGAAGGTCACTGCCAGTTTCTTTTTGGGTTATTGTCTCACAAATTTGAAGAATTAAATCCATGGACACTAACAGAAGGCAAGAGTAAAAGGAGTAGGATTAAATCAAGTGAGAAGAAAAGAGAACTCTGCAAGAGAACCCAATAGAGGTTGCCATTGAGTATACTAGTCTAGGGGTTTATATAGCTCTTGGACCAGCACCATTGGTCCAAAATTATGCTACTCAGGTCCTGGAAAAGTACCAATGCTATTGGTTAGCCCTTGAATCTGAACTTTTCTGTAACCTCTATTTGGATCTGCTCCCACTTCCATTTTCCTGCTGCTCGGGGCTTTTCTTATTCAGTATAAAGTGTCCTCTAAAGCTCATGAGTGAGACAATGCAAGAATTTTCAGAGATAAATGATTATATTATAAGAGCTTTAGCCTAATCTAATTGGTGAATTAATCCACTGATATGAATTAACTGGGCAGTAACTGTAGGCAGGTAGGGTGTGGTTGAAAGAGGTAGATCACTGGATGTGTATGCCTTTGGGGTTTATATTTTGTCTCTGGCGAGCACAGCTCTCTTCTCTTTCTCTGCTTCCTGGTTGCCATGTTTTGAACTGCTTTCCTCTGCCATGCCCTTCCACCATGATGTTCTGCCTCGCCTTGGACCCAGAGCTATGAAGTCAGCTGACCATGGACCAAGCCTTTGAAACCATGAGAAAATAAACTTTTCCTTCTTTAAGTTGTTCTTGTTGAGTCTTTTAGAAGAAAAAGCTAACTAAAACAGCAACATACACAAGAGATACTCAAGTAGAAAAAGTAAGACACAAAGCTTTTATGTCTAGATAAAGTGTCTTACAAGTATAAAGACTACAGACACAGTTCTACATATGCAAAAACCCAGGTGGCATTGCTCCTATTAGCCCTTAAGAAAACTAAAAGATGAACTTCAGGCATCAAAAGATAAGTGGAGAAACTACAGCAAAGGATACCTTGTGAACATTGTGTCACTGACTAAAGAAATCCTTCCTTTGTGTGCCCTGTAATCCATCTATCATCCACCAAATCCCCTAAATCCTCTTCTCTGAACATTTCATTCACCGCACTCCAGTGAAGTGGCTCTGCCCGAGGATACTGCCTTACCTGCAAACAGTATAAATGCTAGCTATTTTTTTCTCCCACAGTGCTTGTATACTTGGGACTCTATACCCAGTGCTCACTCACCTTCAGACTTTCTCCTCTCCCTAAAATTCTCCAGCTTTAAATCTGATGTTAATGATTTAAGTCACTCAAAAATGTTCAGTTTTGCTATCTTTTGATGGCTGGGTCAGGCCTTCTCATTTCTGAGTGATAGTTAGTTCCTGTCTGATAATAATCTCTATATATAACTTAATTTTTATTGATTTCAATAAATATTGTAGGTGTCCTTCCAACACCATAGTCTCAGTTTTTTGAACTTTGCTCAAATGACCGTGTTCTCAACCATTACTCAGTCACTCACCCCTATGGTCATACTCTAGATTTTGTCATTATTAATAACTTCACAAGCTTAGTTTCATTGTTCTATTTTCTGACAATTCATTTCCTATCTTCCCAACTTATTTCATTTGATCTCTCAATGATCCTTGAGCCCTAATGGGGAGCGGGGACGTTGATATGTACAAAGTCATTTATTGCAACATTATTCTTGATAGAAGAATATTGGAAACAACCAAATATAAACTTTTAAAGGCCTGGTTTTTAAAAAATTAAGGAAAGGAACAGTTACTTGAACCAGAGAACAAAGTGCTGTATAGAGAGGGCTCCCTAAAAGAAGTTGTCACCTTCAGACAGGATGCAGCCAGCCTGTGGTGATTCAGCAAATGGAGGAACCACAGAAATAAATATCCAGCCTCTCCTCTATCACTCTCTCCTGTTTTTTGCTAGTGATTTAGAAATTGAATAATAATTATCAAATGCCAATTTTTAGGCCAGTTTGTGAAGATATAGGTATCAAACAGCTCCTGTAATTAAATAGGGTATCACAATACTAGTACCATCTAAGAATTCCTGCCTAAGGAACCAGCTCCTAATCTATGACTCTCTGGGTCCTTGAGGGATCTCAAAAATAGGGGTGGGGCTCAATGAACAATTTTCAACATTTTAGAAAACATCTCTTAAGGTTTAGATGTGGTGTCCCCCAAAAGCTCACATGGGAGACAATGCAGGGTTTGGAGGAGAAATGATTGGGTTATAGCCTTAACCTAATTAGTGAATTGATTTTTGATGGGAATAACTGGGTGGTGGCTGGAGGCAGGTGGGGTATGGCTGGAGGAAGTGGTTCACTGGGGGCATGGGTTGGGGAATATATTTTCAATCTGCCTAGTGAAGTCTCTCTCTGCTTCATGATCACCATGTGAGCTGCTTCCCTGTGCCACAGTCTTCCACCACGATATCCTCTTGCCATAACCTTGAGCCCTGAGGAATGAAACCTTCTGTGTATGGACTGAGATCTCTGAAACTGTGAGCCCCTGAATAAACTTTTCCTCCTCTACAATTGTTCTGGTTGGGTCTTTTAGTCACAGCAGCAAAAAAGCTGACTAAAACAATGTCACATACAGATTGTATATCTATCCGTTATCAGACTATACAAGCAAACTGAACTCATACTGATCAGAACTGGAATAGATGATTTTATACAACTGAATAACAAACAAAGGAGCAGCATTTTAAAGATACATACAGCCCAAAGTGCAGATTCCAAAAAAAGGAAAGTTCTGGGTCTTTCTCCATTTTAGACAGTCACTGAATCTAGAAGGTAGAGTTTATAAGTTATGCAATTGTTTTACCACTAAAATTTACAAAACATAGCCCAATACTAGACTATCATAACTTAAATATAATTGCTGAAATTTGCAATTTGTTCACCCGAATTATTGACTTAAGTTTCAATTATCAGATTAAATTTTTTTTTTTTAAGATTCTAAAAGCACTCTGTGGTTCACTCAACATTAGTAGTCAAGTGTCCTTAGGAGCTCGGTTACATTACTAATTTTGTCTTTTCTATTTATTTGATTAATTTTTAAATGGTTTCATGGAGATTTGATTTGTATTTTGTAGCAGGTTTATGTTATTAAGCTTCTCTGAGAAAAAAACCAAAAGGACACTAGAATAAAGAATATTTTTTATTTATGATAAAATTACTGGATATAATTAGTTGGTTTTCAGAATAAAGTAAGAGAGTTTATTAAAGTCAGAAAAAATTAGGGTAAATGGAGAAAAGGGACCAAAGTGATCTTCAGAAGCTTAGCAGAGTGTTGGAGACTGAGGAGAGTTACCTAGAAAACAGGAAAAGTAGACAAAATTCCTGTTGCTTCCTACAGGGTCATTAAGTTCAAAACTGTCAAGTCATCCAAGCATTAACAAGATAAAAACACAAAATTAAAGTATTTTCCTGCAAAAATGTGCCTGAAACTGAAGGTGTTTTTTGATGTAGAAGACCTGTAAAATTCCCTTTGATAGTATTTTTCTTACCAATGAACACTTGGGAGGGAAAGCATGGTGTCACCTATCTCCCCAGGTTCTCACCCTTAGCCATTGCCTGACTAATTTCATGTCCCTAGATAATAGGGCTCCCAAAATCCATACTGAGCAAAGTAAGAATTCATGGAAGTTCATTTCTTTCTTTATTCAGGATGAAGTTATTCATTGACAAAATAACTCAAATGGAAAGGCTTTGGGCAGATGCAAAAATGAAAAATAATCTCCTTTCAGAGTTGGGAGCCTTTTAGGAGAGTAGCATATCTTATCAAGGTCACAAATGTCCATTTGAAAAGCCACCAAATCCCAGTCAAGGACATAAACTCAAACTGCCGGACCCCAGGCAAAATGCAGTGGGACATGTTTAATTCAATCACAGGATCAGATCAGTAAAGCTCCACCAGGTGTGGTGACTGATTTTAAGTAAGATCTTTTAGAATTACTCTTATTACTTTAAATTTATTCTTCCGAAAGTTTTGTACTATAATGTGAATTTGGGGGAACAACCTGAAAGTCCATCAATATAGAAATGACAAATTTTGATCTATCCAGTGGATTCTTGGGCATTTGTTAGAATGGGTTTGATCTAAAAATAGTGACATAGAAAAACAGTTATAATTTTTTTAACAGAAGTAAATAGAACAATGTGTACATTGTTTCATTTTTGTCAGGTACAATGGCACATGCCTATAATCCCAGCTACTCAGGAGGCTGAAGCAGGAAGATCCCAATTTCAAGACCAGCGTGAGCAATTTAGTGAGACCTTGTTTCAAAAGGAGAAAATTTAAAAGGGCTGGAGATATAACTCAGTGGTAGAGTACACCTGGGTTCAGTCCCCAGTATTGCAAAAAAATGTGTGTGTGTGTGTGTTCCATTTTTGCAAAGCAGAAATTTTGCAAAACAAATGTATTGGATGCAATCTTTGTGGACTTTCTCAAATTTCCTCTATAGTCTCTTCTGTACTGAAAGTAATCCCAACACCCCTACTGTACCCCTACCACATCTGATGGCTTTGCTGAGCTCCCTGAGCTGGCTGGAATTGAATTGGATCCCCGGGCCTGCATGCTGAGCCCTAGCAGCATCATTTCTAATCCCACCCCCTATCCTGGGGATTGAACACAGGCCCTTGGGAATGTTAGACACAAGCGCGTTACTGAGCTACCAGCCCCACTCACATATATAGATTTGGATCCAATGCCACAATGTGGAGCAGGGAATTTGGCTTCCTGTGTGGTGGCAAAGGGCTGGAAATATGAGAAGTTACCCCTCTATGGGGTGAAACTTGGCCAATGGGAAAATGAGAGGCAGAAGGAATCTGAGAAAAATCCTTTCTCCTCTCACCCTGGGGTTGACCACTCTGTAGAGGGTTTTTTTTTTTTGCAGCTTTTCCTGTGTACTAGTGGACACACATGCCAAACATCTGCTATGTCTTTGCCAGACCCGTTGTGAAAGAAAGCAGTTACACATCTGCGTACTTCTTGCCTCACTTCCATTTTCAACTGATCCTCACCACCCTCACTTGCATTTCCCAAATAAAGTGGTGCACGTTAATCCTTCCCCCTAGTTCTCCTGTCGAGAGGACCCAGGCTGAAACTACAAGCAAACTAAATATTGAGGCTATATATAAAATGTTGGTGAGTGTACATATGTACATAAGCCTTTGTTTATAAATGTTTAGAAATGTGAGGATACCCAATGGACCTTAATAGTGGTTTGCCTCTACTGCTTATGTTTTTAAACAAATATGTTTGAGTTTTGTACATTTAACTAAACAATAACTTAATATCATAAAATTATACCATGTTTCCCTACTTTAGACTTTCGCAGGCTTTGGTTTATTATTAAATCATTGCATTTCTAGGGCAAAATCAGTCTCTTCTCCAATCTTTGCGCGCGCATGTGCGTGCACACACACACACACACACACACACACACACACACTTCTTGCTGACAGATGCCTTAATATCACCAAATAATCACCATAATATCACCAAATTAGTGTGTTAGGCAACCATGGGGACTCCTACCTCCAAAATTTTTGGTTTGTGATATAATTAATATGCTCACACTTTAAAATGGGCACTCCATTAATTGCCTTCAAAAGCAGCCTGGTGAAACTGAAGTTTTGAGATAAAACTCAATTCACTGCTTCTAGTGACAGATGGGGTCTGCACAAGCTATAGGCCTCTGCAGCTGAGAAGTGTTGCAGCTCTTAACAGTGGGCCATGCCCTCCAGTGTTGCAATAGACCCCAGCAGCTCACTGTCAATTTCTTCTTTTTTCAGAGTTCTTATCTCATGAATTCACAGAATGAAATCCACAGACCAGGATGAATGAATGTAAAAGTGGGATTTGTTGAAGAACAGAAACAGGATCAGAACTCTCACAATGCAAGAGGGGACACAATAGCAGATTTTCTCCATCCAGTGTGCTAGTCTATGGGTTCATATAGCACTCGGGTCACTGTGATTGGTCCAAACTTATGCTAATTAGGGTTTGGAAGAAGTACTTCCAAATGCTACTGGTCCAAGATGATGCTAAATTAGGTTTTAGAAAAGCAGTAATACTATTGGTTAGCCCTGAATCCCATTCAGGTCTGCCTTACTTCCATTTTCTCCTTGCATGTCAGAAGGTGAGGTTGTCAGATAGGGCTCCCACTCTGCTGCTCTGCTGCTGCTTCTCAACAGAGACCAGTAGGCTTGGCAGGCAGGGAACGGAGGCACTGGCAGCACACATATGCTAGTATATACATACATGCATACAGATTTCTGTTGTCATGTATCTCACTAGAGACTAAGAGATAATATTTATCTTATTGTTTCCAGATACTCCTAACATCTGCACATAGTAAGAGCTCAGCAAACATTTCTTGAACTGATTAGATTGATCCATCTCAATCTGAAATTCATATATTACATATCTGGTAGGAGGTTAAGTAATAGGGAAGGAAAAAACATAAAATACAGTCTGAATCATCTCTCATCCAAAAGCTTAAGGCTGTCAGTGAGGTTAACAGAATTAATCACAAAACTGTGTTATTTAAATCATGATCATACTGCAATGTCCAAGGAATAGAAACAAATTGCAGTGAGAATTGAAAGATTGCCCTATTAGCATATTATTTCTAGATATAACCAAATAAACATGACTTAAAAAATAATTCTGTTCTTGGTAGGGAAATCCTAGTGCTTGAAGAGTACCAATGAGATAATTAAATTTTATCACTAGAACTTAACAAATCCACCAACAAAGAATTGTTAATATGGTGGTGGAAGTTGCAGTTCCTACAAGTGAGGGCCACCATTTTGTGACCTAGATCAAAGCCCTGTATCTTAAACTTGTCTAACTCTCCCCTTAAGTAGCTAAGAACTGCAATAACAAAACTTAGCCAACTTTAATTGCAGATGTGAATGAGGAAAAGAGTTGACATAGGCAAGTGGGTATGTATTTGTGCAATATTTATTATCCTGGTAATAAGTGCCAGAAGTGTTCTAAGTGCTGGAAATTCAGCAGTGAAGTAGAGAGACAAAAATCTTCACCCACCCAGAGTTTATTTTCCAGAATTGAGGAGGAGCAGAGTGGGAGAAATAGTAACCAAAAATATCAAAAAATCATTTTAGCCCCTAATTTTCTAGCAGAGCCAGCTCTGAAAAAACTTGTCAAAGCAGTAGAATTCTGTCATGTCCTTCTCCCATTGCTCTTTCTAGCCCCCTCTGGTTCCTTTTGCATCATATTTAGCACCTTCTCTTTACATCCCTCCCCAGATGACTTACTCTGAGCTGTGTGTGTGGTCAACAATCTCCACTTTTTTCTCAAAAGCTCTCCAGATGAGTTTGATGATCAAGGAGCCTGCTTCAGTCCACTCCTCCTCATAAACACTAGTAGGTGTCATTTTCCCAAGGACTTGCTTACTGCATTCAATTTTAATTTATTTTCAGAACATTTAATTCTAATAACACTTGTGATGGCAATCCTGGGCTCCAGAGAAGGCTGGTAGAAAAGACCTCCTGGGCAGATATGCCTTGGGCATCTTAAATTAACTGGATAGCTTTCTTTTCTCCCTTCAGGTAGAGCCAATGCTTCCAAAATCATTATCAAGTAATAGATATATGACTGATTAGACCAAGTAATACAGCCCACAGGCCTGTGTTTATTGGCAACCAGGGTACTTTCTGTCCCTTCCAGTGTAGCTGCTAGCTCCTTCTCTCTGCCTGTTGGCTGTCCCCACCCTGCCCCACTCCCAGTCATACCCCCACTCAAGAGTGAGTATCCAGATCTTACCACTGGCTCCTCCCTACCCTACATCTGATATTGTGACCATATAATTTATTGACTGTACCAGATCAAATCTGAAAGAAAAAAGGATGGCACTTTCAATAACTATACCAGGATAACAGGTGTAAACCAGAACAGTCCCAGATAAACCAGAACCCTACTTATGACCACCAAAATAAGAGGTGAAATTGAAAAAAAAAAGAAAGTAAGGAAGGAAGGAAAGAAAAAGGCTGATTGAACTGCACTTTGTTTTTCTTTCTTGGTGCACTCCTGATAAAGTTGCCAGCGTGTACAAATGTATCCTACTTCACAGAAGAGAAATCCTGAAAAGTTGTTTGTTATGTAAATAACATTTCAGATACTGAGTTAGCTGAGGAAACTGCATAAGGAAAGCAAAGGACCTGTAAAAAGGAAGGAAGGAAGGGAGGGAGGGAGGGAAGGAGAAAAGAAAAGAAAAGAAAAAGAAAAGAGGAAGGGAAGAAAAGGGAAGGGAAGGAATCCTGTCATAAAACACCTACCCCTCTCTTACATAAGGTTATAAAACATAAATTTTCTGTAACACTTTCTTTAAAATGGCAATATACATTGGCTACTGTTATACACAGTAGAATATTTAATTATCATAGAAACCCTATGAAGGTGTATAATATGGAACACAACTAGATGGCATCTGCCCTGTTAAGGCACCAGACTAGAATAGATACAAATACCCACACTAGCAGCATCGAATACTAGTCTTTATTCATATCAAGGTTGTTTTGTTTTTTATCATTTGTAAAACAACATATGTTCATTGTGAAGAAAAAGCCTGAAAAATATAGAAAAGTAAAAAGCCAGAAAAAAAACCACAATCACCTCACCAATGATCATCATTAGGTTTCTGGTTTATTTTTTGTCCAAATAGTTGTATTGGTATAACTATTTTTTTTTTGTTGATGAGTTTAATTTAAAATTTGGTATAATTATTTTATACTTGATTATAATCATACTACTTATAAATTTAAATTATATTACATGTACTTCCCCATACCATTATAAATTATTTATAAGAGTAATTTTAAATACCTGCACAGTAATCTACTGTGTGGGAAATATCTTGTCTGCTTAACTATTCCCTAGTTTGTAGGACAGTTAGGTTGTTTTCAGATTCTTATTATTATAAACAATGTCACAATGAACACTTTGTACTAAAAACATTTTCTGTAGTTCATGTTGTTTCTTGAAGCTAGGTTGCAAAAACTGAAATTTCTCTTAAAATATATGAACATATTTAAGGTACCTGTTTTTTTATCCAGTTTACACATCCATCAACAATGAATATGACCCTCATTAGAAATAAATATTTGCATAGAAACATGATATATATTTTTTACATGTTTTACATGTCTTTATTTACCTTACCTAGAGAAGCTTAGCTGTTGCCATATAACGGCTAGCTAACAGTATTTTCTACTGCACAAATTGTTCTTATCAATTGTACACAGGAATTACAAATATCTATAACATACTTGAAAGAGTTCCTTATATTCCAATTTGACAAAAACAAATAGGCCCACTAAAAATTATTACATGGAATGAAAACAATATACTTTTTTTTTTTACTGACAGGACTTCAAACATAAGTATATAAGCAACAAAATAATGACAATTGTGAGATCCTGATATTAATTTCCACCCTCATGGAGCAAAGACAAAACCCTAAGCATTGAGGCAACTAAGGAAGGGTTCTTAGTCCTGGTCAGCATGTGTCATATTCTGTATTCATAGTCTGAGTTCCCTGATTCCCCTCCTCTGTGTTTTGTTAGTTATCTCATGCCTCCTGTTGTAGAACCTGAAGCTGATGTTACTACCATCTTCACAGATGATAAAACAGAGGTTCACAGAGACATTTGACTTGCTCAAGGTCACACGAGTAGTAAGTTGAACCCTTCCTGATTTGAAAACCTCATGTTCCTTCCACCACCGTGTTTTTACCTGAAGTCATATGGATAAAGTATTCAGGTAAAGGAGGAAACAAGGGAGTTGAAAAATGGCTGCCATTAAGTATTAGATATGCTTTAACCAGACTGCACTGAGCTCCAGTAACATAAAAGCATTCATTTCATATACTTTGGATTTCACTTTACAATTTTTTATAAAAGTCCTACTTATCCACAGCCTGGTTCTTTTAGGTAACATTTTACCTGAGAGGCAATATAGCACAGTGGATGAGAGTACCGGCTTGGAAATCCATCTGCCTGAATTTTTAATCCCAGCTTTGGCATTTGCTCCTGTTTAAATAAGAATGTGACTCAAATGTTCTGTGCCCTTAAGTTCCTCATCTATAAAAAAAGGGCGGGGGGGGGGGAGATGATAATCACAGTACTTACCACATAGAGTTGGAGGGAAGAGCAAATGAACCAATATTGTAAAGTACCTGAAGGGCTGCCTACTCAAGTGGTTAGTTGTTGTTGCTGCTATTACATGTATTAATTCACTTAACTTCATGACAACTTTGTATAACAACCCTACTGTAATCCCTCTTTTACTAATCTGATAATAAAATAGAAGTTGTACTAATTATAAAAGTATAAGACAGTATTCAAACCAAAAGAAAAAGGATCTCTGGCTACAGATGTGAACCAGAGAAATTACAGTTTGCACCAAAAACAAAATTAAGTAACATTAGACACTAACATAAAGATTTTTGGCAGCAATGAACAAGCAGATAAAGGGATTAAAATGGTTTTATTTGAATCCCAAAGAAACCTTAGAAAAAGGTTATCTCTAACATACAGGAATGACAGAAATGCTGACAGATGTTATTTCTATTACTTAAACGCCACTTAGCTATTCTTTTTTTTTTTTTTTTTTTTTTTTTTTTTTTTTTTGGTACCAGGGATTGAACTCAGGGGCACTCGATCACTGAGCCACATCCCCAGGCCTATTTTGTGTTTTATATAGAGACAGGGTCTCACTGAGTTGCTTAGCGCCTCGCCGTTGCTGAGGCTGGCTTTGAACTCGTGATTCTCCTGTTTCAGCCTCCCTGAGTGCTGAGATTACAGGCGTGCGCCACCACACCCAGCTCACTTAGCCTATTCTTGATAGGCTTGAATGCTTGGTTTCAGATGCCTGTGATTCACATTCATAAATAATTAATACACGTATTAAAAAATATTTTGTACACCAACATATACTTTCATTTTGAATGAAAAGTACACACATTCCAAACATTTTTACTTTTAAATATCAATCTTTCTTAAGAACAACTTTGCATCAAAATCCTAGGGGAAGTCAATATAAAATATTTCTGAGTATTGTTCATAAGAAATAAACCATTGGAGGAAATAGTTGTACACATCTTCTTTCTTCTCTTTCCCAGATATAAGGGAAGACAATCTCCTGCTGGGTCTTTGGAACCCCAGGGCTTTGGTCCAAAAACAGGTAAGCTGAGGCCAAAGACTAGTGCAAATGTAGAGACCTGGGAAAATTTGTCACTGAAATGGCAGTCTAAATGTGAGAATTTTAGAGAGAGAAGAGATGGAGGACAATAAGGAAAAAGGAAAAAATCCAGAAACAGAGGTAATGAAAGGAATAGACACAGGTAGAGGATCAAAATGGCACAAAAATCACAAAAGATAGGTTAGACTCACCTATCTCAAAAAGAAATCAAGCTACTGAAGAGATCTCTGGCTGTGGTACACAGGAAATGGGCTTACTTTTAAGGACATTGAACTGTTAGAGTTGAAGAATATAAAATATGGCACAAAAAATAAAATGAAATTTAAAAGCAGATAAAAAATAAGCTTCTTAGTCTATTGCTTTGGGACTAATAATTACACACACTGATCATCAAGCAATATCTACATATATAAATTTGACCTGTGAGTCGTCTGCTTTTCATCTTTTGGAGTGATTCAAACACTAAGGGCATCTATATTTGCAAATCTACAGAGATCAATGTTATCATCAAACAGCCTAGCTACATAACTGGGTGTGTTCTAGGTATTTTTCGTACCTTTTAGCTTCCCAGAGTTCCATTAGCCATTTTAGATAAACACATTGGTAGATAAACACATTGGTAGATAAACACATTTCAAGTTAGTATTGAGTCTGCCTAAGAAGTGAGATAAACATTGTATAAAAGGGGAGAAGATTCAGATGGGTAGGGACGGATAATAGACCATGTGAAGGGTGAAGATTTGCTAATATAGCTCAGAGAAGATGGCTTTTTTTTTTTTTTTGAGAGGATGGCTCTTTGCTCTTGTCCTTCAAATCATGCTGTTTCACACCTTTGCCTTAATGCTGCTCATTAAAGCAGACTGTAATCTTGCTCTCCTTAACAATGATTTGTTTATATGTCTGTCTTCTCATCCAGTGAATTCCTTGAAGGCAGGGATCAAATATCATTCATCTATGTATCCCTGTATGCATGGGGCCTGGTACATAGCTATTTCTTGGTATCTTTTTATTAAATGAACCAAATTTTTGTTTTGTTTTGATTTTTTGCCTAATGAAACTTTGACTTATGAAACTTTCTTAAAGGCCCTAAAATAAAGTAGAATCCATTATTTTGTGCTCATAATCCCTTCAGCCCTGAGTAGTCAATGGAAATTTATGTAATCTAAGTATTAGTCACCAAACCTCTAGAGCTTGACATAGACTGGAGGATGGACCAAAACTAAAAAAGGCAGAGGGACATATGGGTGCTTTGCACAAGTAATAATTAATATAAATTAACATAAAGGTTATTAGAAATGTGCATGTCTTGGAATTAAACCTAGAGAGTCTTAATATAGGATCCATGGATCCTAGGAGCTAAGGGTATAAGCTCAATGGTAGAGTGTTGCTTAGCATGCACAAGGCCTTGGGTTTGAGCCTCAGCACCACAAATAAGATAAAGCTGCATGGATCTATAGCAGGGTCAAGGATAAACTCCAGGAAGCATATCTAAGAACCATAAACATAAGGGATATGAATATGTGCATTTTGAAAGGGAGGTGATCCATACCTCTCATTAGATTTGGGAGTTTATAATCTAACAGTAATGAAATATACATAACTCCAAAAAGGTAATTGCAGAAGCATGAAAAGAAATATGCACAAGGATGTTAATCAAAGCATTGTTCAACAGAGTGAAAAATGGGAAATAACACAAAAGGATTTCAGTAAGAGAGTATTGATGATTTCCATTCTGACTGGAGTGAGATGGAATCTCAGTGTAGTTTTAATTTGCATTCCTCTAATTGCTAGAGATGTTGAACATTTTTCCATATATTTGTTGATCCATTGTATTTCTTCTTCTATGAAGTGTCTGTTCAGTTCCTTTGCCCATTTATTGATTGGGTTATTTGGTGTTTGTTTTGTTTTGTTTTGTTTTGTTTTGTTTGGTACTGGAGATTGAACTCAGGTGCACTCGACCACTGAGCCACATCCCCAGCCCTATTTTGTGTTTTATGTAGAGACCGGGTCTCACTGAGTTGCTTAGTGCCTTGCCATTGCTGAGGCTGGCTTTGAACTCACAATTCTCCTGTCTCAGCCTCCCTAAGTGCTGGGATTACAGGCTTGTGCCACCGCGCCCGGCTTATTTGTTTTTTTGGTGTTAAGTTTTTCGTGTTCTTTATATATCCTGGAGATTAATGCTCTGAGTGTGGGTGGTAAAGATTTTTTCCCATTCTGTAGGCTCTTTCTTCACATTATTGTTTCCTTTGCTGTGAAGAAGCTTCCATCCCATTTATTAATTCTTAATTTTACTTCTTGCACTTTAGGAGTCTTGTTGAGGAAGTCAGTTCCTAAGCCCACATGGTGGAGATTTGGGCCTACTTTTTCTTCTATTAGGTGCAGAGTCTTTGTTCTAGTGCCTAAGTCTTTGATCCATTTTGAGTTTATTTTTGTGCAGGGTGAGAGATACGGGTTTAATTTGATTTTTCCACATATGGATTTCCAGTTTTCCCAACACCATTTGTTGAAGAGGCTATCTTTTCTCCAATGCATATTTTTGGCACCTTTGTCTAATATGAAGTAACTGTATTTATGTAGGTTTGCCTCTGTGTCTTCTATTCTTATCATTAGTCTACAGGCCTATTTTGGTGCCAATACCATTCTGTTTTTGTTACTATTGCTCTGTAGTATAGTTTAAGGTCTGGCTTGTGATGCCTCCTGCTTAACTCTTCTTGCTAAAAGATTTGCTTTGACTATTCTGGGTTTCTTGTTTTTCCAAATGAATTTCATGTTTGCTTTTTCTATTTCTATGAAGAATGTCTTTGGGAGTATTAAGCACATATATAAATCATATATGATGCCTAACATGTGTATCAGCATATTTTTGAGTAAAAAGCAGGCTGTCACACTGTATGTGTAGTATGGTCTTGTTTATGGAAACAATATGCATGTGTTTCTAGGCATAGAATGTGTCTAAGCACAGAAAGACAGTAACCAAATGTTAACAAGTATTGTCAAGGACAGGAGATGTAGCTCAGTGGCAGAATGCTTGCCTAGCATGTACAAAGGAAAAGACCTGGGTTTAATCCCCAATATCACACACAAAAAAAATTATTATCATGTGGGGAATTTGGGATGTTTGTTTTTCCTTTCTATACTTTCTAATTTGTTTGAATTTTCACAGTGGGCATGTTGTCATTTAAACAAGACAATAATAGTATTTTCTTTTTTAATTTTTTATTAGAACATTATAGTTACACATAGTGGTTGGGTTCATCTTGACAAATTTGTACATGCGTGGAATTCTATTTCAGTTCATGTGCCCACTCTTTTCCCTCCCCTCCTCTTTACCTTTCCTCATTCTCCTTTCTCTATTCTAGGCTTCCTTTTTGTTCATCTGTTTTTCATTCATTTTTGATTGGTTCTTTCTACTTATACATAAAGGCAAAATTCCCTGTAGTATACTTATATATGTACAGAGCATGATTTTTAAAAATTCATTCTGCATTTCCTTCCCTTTCATATTCCTCTTCTCTCCCTCCTGATCTCCCACTCTCTTGATCTCCCCTATCTCTTTATGATATCCAATCCTCCCCTCCTTCTTTCCTTTATTTTGCTCTAACTTTCACATGAGAGAAAACATTTGACCCTTGATTCTCTGCCACTAGCTTATTTCACTTAACATGATGTTCTCCATTTCCATCCATTTACTCACAAATGCCTTAATTTCATTCTTCTTTATCGCTGAGTTACACTATAGTGTATATATAAACCACAGTTTCTTAATCTATCCATTTATCCATCCATAATTTGGCTATTATGAATTGTGCTGCTATAAACATTGTTATTGCTGTATTGCTATAGTATGCTGATTTTAGTTCTTTTGGATAAATATCAAGGAGCGAGATAGCTGGGTCATATGGTGATTCCATTCCTAGTTTTTTGAGGAGTCTCCCTACTGCTTTCCAAAGTGGTTATATGTGTTTCTTCTTTTGAGAAATGTCTGTTTACTTCTTTTGCCCATTTATTGATTGGGTTATTTGGTTTTTTGGTGTTAAGGTTTTTGAGGATTTTATTTTGTATATTCTGGATATTAATCCTCTGTCAGAGAAGCAGCTGGCAAAGATTTTCTTCCATTCCATAGGCTCTTTCTTCACACCCTTAATTGTTTCCTTTGTTGTGTTTTTAATTTGATGGCATCCCACTTATTGATTCTTGGTTTTATTTCATGAGCTTCAGAGGTCTTGTTGAGGAAGTTGGTACCAGCACCAATATGATAGTGTTGACCCTATGTTTTCTTGTTGCAGTTTCAGCGTTTCTTGTCTAATTCCTAAGTCTGACAAATTTTGATTTGAGTTTTGTGCAGGGTAAGAGATAGGGATCAGTTTCAATATGATAGTGTTTTCAGTAATATTAAATGATAGTATATAGAGAAATGTATGGAAGGCAGAACCATAATTGGCAGTGAATAGTAACTTGAAATGTATTAGCCTTAAGGTTGGCATCATGAGGGCGCTGCACCTCTCCAACTAGACAACAGAGTGGGAGGAATCATAAGTAAGGCTGACCCAGTGTGGCAATTCCTATGTCCTAGTTTAAACATGTCCAAAGGGAAGTGATAACTGGTCTTGGAAGCTTCTGGCTCCATCTAGCTCATCGTGAACTAGTTTTTCTGTGAGATGCAGAGGTCTGTACAAGAATAAAACCATGTGTCTAAGAGGAAGAGATAATTGCATATTATCACTCGCAGTTGTACCAGTCAGCCTGGTATGTGGCACAACCAGTTCCTGGAAGAGCTCAAGGTTCATCATCTGAATCAGATTAAAATCTTCTCTCCTCTTATGTGGACAAAACCCTACTTTCCACCCTGTTTAAAATGTGAAATGTTCATTCATGGAATTCAAAACCTTCTCAGAAAGATTCTATACAGATACATTTGCCAGGAGAAGTGCTACCCTTCCTATATCTATTAATGAAAGCTCTCTGGTGTGCTGTCAGGGGAATCTGCCTCAAAAACTGTGCATTTTCAAAAGGCCCCTTTGTTTCATGCCCCAAAAGTTTGATACTCTGACTTAGGTAAGTTGAATGCAAGGCATGCTTTGCTTTTGTCAAGCAGGACAAGAACAATTATGAATGGCAAAAGCAGACTAATTCTAGGAGAGAGCATATAAAAAGAAGTTATGGGTCTGGAAACTTATTTCCTTAAAATTATCCATGCCCATATACCTTCTATGCTTACCCAGAGATATGTGTAAACAAATTTGAAGAACATTGCTTTAGTCACCCCCAACCATTTCTCATAGGTATGGAAACTGAAGCCCAGTGTCAAGTGACCTGGGCAAGACTAGAGCCTAGGTCTTCCAACTTGCAGACCAATGAGTTTTCAACTTCTTTCTATTGTGACCTTGTATAAATAAATACTTTTATCTCTCAGGGCCTTATTTTTCTCATTTACAAAAATGGGAGGGGTGGAGTAGGTGATCTCCATGCTGAATACCTTTCCTTTATTCCTCCAGATCTACTAAAATTCTCCACCCTACCCCAGACCCATACAAGTGAATATATTTAAACTACAACAGCAGGCTCCCTTGACCTCTGGCTTCTGATTAGGTATAGTCAATCAGGGAGTCCCTGGCAAGAGCTTAGAAGGCAGAAGGGGAATAAAATTGAACTATTTGTTAACTGGCTCTCCGGCTTAGATACCGTGGGTTACTAATGTCCTATCACCAAAGCCACAGATCCTGTCTGCCATTCTTTTCATTCAACTGCTCTTTCTGGGTTCCAGTAATTTCTCCCTCCCCTCTCCCTTTCAGGCATGGAGTAATGACATTTTTCCAGATAATTCCACCCCAATGAATCCATACTGGATCCTACCATGTATTTCCCATCCTTCCATTTCCTTGTTTAGATTAAATTTTTTCTCTAGGAAGGGAGAAGGACCACGGGCGGCTCCACATTCTCAATTTCCTTCTTTAAAAGCCCTTAGAATTCTTTTGAAAGGAACAGTTAGTAATGTCACTGTGAATGTATATTCAGAATCTTGTCCCAGTTAAATATCAATGTAAGTAAAATAAACAAAGAATTTTAGGTGAAAGCCCCCTGTTACATTTTTAACTTTTATTTTGAAAAATTTTAGACAAAAAAAAAAGTTTGAAAAATAGTACAGAGATCCCATATATGCTTACCTAGCTTCTTCTAATGTTAATATCTCACCTAACCTTAGTACAATGACCAAAGCCTGGAAGTTAGCATTAGTACACTACCATTTTTCTGTTTGTTTGGCAGTGCTGAGGCTCAAATCTAGGGCCTCACCCATTTTAGGCAAGTGATCTATCACAGAGCTATAACCCCAACCCTGATACAACATTACTAATTAACCTGAAGACCTTATCCAAATTTTACCAGTTATCCTATGAATGTCCTAACTGGTCCAACATATAGTTGTCTCTTTGATGAAACCAGCCTAATTCCATCTTAAGATTGGGAGCTATCTCATCACAACTATTTACAGGTCGTAAATAGTTCACTTCTGTTTTACTCACTTGGAATCTGAGTTTACTCTCTACCTAGAGATGTTAAGCCATGTAGATCATTAATCTGCTATCTGCTCTTGTATTATGTTTGCCAGAACCCTGTCAGCTATAAATTCCCAAGACATTCACCTTTGTAACTTTTTTAAAAATATTTATTTTTTAGTTGTAAGTGGACAGAATATCTTTATTTTATTTTTATGTGGTGCTGAGGATCAAACCCAGTGCCTCACGCGTGCTAGGCGAACACTCTACCACTGAGCCATATCCCCAGCCCCCATGTAACTTTTTGTGTTATTAAAACCTTTCTTGGGGACAGTAAGGGTGGTGGAATATGAGTCACCATAGCCCTAACTTTATGTATGACTGCATATATGTTGTGATTCTATACAACTTACAACTAGAGAATTGATATGTTATCCTCTATGTACAATGAATCAAATTGCACTCTGTTATCATGTAAGCCTAAATAGAACAAATGAATAAATTAAATATGAAAAAAAAATAAAAATAAAAGTAAAACCTTTCTGCTCTTAGACCAGGCACTGTCCTCTGGCCCTGCTTTTGGGTGAGGCAGTTGCTGATTAGCTCTTTTGGGTACACAAAATAAACTTGCTTAATTTGGTTTAAAATTGGAGTCAGTGGTCTTTTCTTTGTATGGTGGGTTCAACATCCTTAGTCTTCTCCAGTCTATGACAGTCTTCTGTCTTTGCCTTTCATTGCCTTGTCTCTTTTGAAAAGTGTTGATTAGTCATTTTGTAGCCTCTCAGTTCATGTTTGTCTGGTGTTTGCTTGTGACTTGATTGAGAATGTGATTTTGGGCAAGAATATTACAGAAGTGATGTGGCTGCTTAATGCATCAGGTTAAGGGTTCATAACGTCAGCATGACTTACAACTGGAAAAGTTAGACTAGTCGCTTGATTATATGGGACTGGCCAAGTAGTAATGCTTCTACTTTTCCCTTTGTAACTAAATGTATCTTGTAGGGAGAAAACTTAGGCTATGTGACTGTCCCATTTCTCAATGGAACTTTCTCTCACTACTTTTTGATATTTATTATGATTCCAAATTTTTAATATCTGTAAGTCTTTATGTATTTATTAAAAAAAAGCTGGTCCTTCTCTCCACTTATTTGTTCATATCAGCATAGACTCGGGGATATTTACTTTATTATCTGGCTATAACCCATTACTATCATTACTTTTTTTTTTTTTAATTTTTTTTAGTTGTTGATGAACATAATGTCTTTATTTTATTGCTTTATATGTGGTGCTGAGGATCGAACCCAGGGCCTCACGCATGTGAGGCAAGTGCTCTACTGCTGAGCTACAATCCCAGCCCCCTATCATTACTTTTTATTGAGCTCAACTTATCCCAAATTTCCTTAGGAGCTCCTTCTGTTTGGCTCCTGTGTCAGTCAGAAATGCTCCATCAATTTTTAGTACTTTCTAACAACTGTGGGTTTGAATGTGTCCCCACAAAATCACAAGTTGGAAATTTAATCCCCTCTTTAACAGCGTTAGGAGGTGGGGCCTAATAAGAGGAGAGGGAGACCGGGTGGCAGAGTCTTGTGAATGGAGCAGTCATCTGGGAATGGATTAGTTACCATGAATGCTTGTTGTTACAGAAGCAAGCCTGGCTCCTTGTGCTTGCTCCCTCATGCACACTCACTTGGTGTTGACGCAGCACAAAGGCCCTTGACAGTGGCACCCTCTTGAATTTCCCACCCTCCAGAATCATGAACCAAGTAAATCTCTGTCTTTATAAATTACTCAATCTGTGATTTCTGTTATAACAACAGAAAAATGACTAAGACACTTACTTTCTGGCACCACAAAATGTTCAGGCTCATGTTGTTTTTTCTAGAATCATCATTTCTTTGAGGAACCCTATTTGCTCAATCCTATTATGCATATGAAGTAGTTTCAGAACTGATAACCCATACCTCTGAGGAAAGCAAATTCACTAATAGAGTATAATATTTGGGTACAGTTCTTTGTCTTTAGCTTTGTATTTATATAGTCAAAATACTGCTTTCCAAAGTTAGTTGGTTCTTCTCCAACTCCTTAAGTACGGTTTTGATGTTCAGTTGTAGTACAGTTAAATCCGTTTATTACTGTATGTGTTCTAATTAGGCTCCTTTCGTATCCTGGTTGATCTTAACTATTTGGGGGACTGAGTATGTAAAGCATCTCTATGGTTCTAAGAGTCCGAGCTGTACAAAAAGTGTATCAGGTCAATGTCACATCCACCCCATCCCCAGTACCCTGTTCCCATATAATTTTGCATTTAATTTTCTGAGTAAACACTAAACCATTTTCCACAGTGGCTGCACCGTTTTAAATTCTTACTAGCAATGTAAAAGGATTTCAATTTCTTCATATCCTTACCAACACGTGTAATTTTCTGTTTTGCTCATTTTTATAGCTATCCTATGGGTGTGATGTGGCATCTTATTGTCACTCTGATGTGCATTAACCTAATAACTAATGTTGTTGAACATATTTTAATGTATTTACTATGAGTAATCTTTTGTACTTTTTCACTCATTAGTATACTCTGAAAGTCACTCCCTATCAATTCATAAGGGTTTTTCTTGTTCCTTTTTGCAGCTGCGTAGTACTCCATTTTGTGGATGTACCATAGTTGATTTAGCCACTCTCCTAAGTATAGGCATTTGTGTTTTTTCCAACATTTTGCAATGACAAATAGTGCTGAAATTAATGTATTGGCACATATGTGTTTTTTTATTATTGGAGATGTACATTAGTTGGATTCCTAGAAATGAAACTGCTGGGTTAAAAGATTAGTTTATATGTAATTTTGCTGCATATTAATGAAGTTAGCAAGGAAAAATTCTAGTTCTCTTAAATAATCTAATGATAAATAAAAATATGGAAAAATTTCTTAAAAGGATTTTAAAAGGGAAGCCTAAGAGAAAGAAACAACCACCTGGATTTTTACCATGAGGAAAAGAAACTTGTGTAAAACTTACTGTTTCTTTTATCTTTTTAAAATGAGGCAATGTTTTCAATGACAAAGTAGCCTTGTCATAACTCAATAGCATCTTTTTAAAAATATTTTTTAGTTGTCAATGGACCTTTATTTTATTTATATGCAGTGCTGAGACTCGAACCCAGTGCCTCTCACATGCTAGGCAAGTGCTCTACCGAGCTGCAACCCCAGCCCCACTCAATAGCATCTTATGTTTCTAAAAGCAGGATTTTATGTTTTTATAGGATGTTGTGAGGTCTACTTGAAGCAGAGTCCTCTGAGTGTGCTTCATGCAACTCATTTCTGTTTTTTTAATTTCATCTAATTATCTGTGAGGAAAACAGAATGAAGGAGAACATGGGTCATCCCCAAACCATCAGAGTATATAGGTGGAGTAAGGAGTAATGAGAGGAGGTATATTAATTCTTCATTTTTTAATTCTTCCATTTTTCTCTCACAGAGTTATTAAAACATGTTCTGAGATACCATCAAGCAGTAGATCTGAACATCCACACATCTGTTATATACTATTACTCTGCTGCTGGTAGTCAGTCATTAAAATTCCACCAAAGGACCTTTATAATATAATCTTTACCAACACTCTTATCCCCTCTCCCAGAAAAGCATTCAAGGTCAAGAACCCTGAGGCACCTTATGAGCCATAAGAAAGTTGCCACTACCTGTAAACCATCATCAAAGAACATTTACTGTGACATCCTTTCACTGATGTTATTTAATGTTATCTTAAAAGCAGTGTTGGGTGCATTTGTCATTCATCACAGGAGTGCTCAGTCTTGCATCTTTAATATAGTGATGCAATGGAATGGCGAAGAGCAAGTGGAAGGAATCAATTTATTTCTGCTTCTATACATTTTCAGATATTATATTGCTATTTCCAGTGCAGTAGGTGCCTAGTCTTAATCCCCTTAAGGACAGTAGGAGGAGGAGGAGAAAAGGGAAGGAAAAAGAAAGGAAAGAAAGAAGGTGAGAGGCAGTATTTCAGGTGAATTGGCTGGAGAGCCACTCATACCCCTACCCTAAGTGCCCAATTTGAATTAGTGAAGGATGCAGAAACTCAGAAGAAAAGTATACACAGAATGCAGATAAAGCATCCCACAGTATGGAAAGAACGCAAAGTCAGTACTCAGGATCTGTCTTTTAGTTTTCCCAGAGTGCTATAAAACCCATACCTCATTGTGAAAACATTGTCTTTTAAAAGCTATTACATAAAAACAATTTATATTAAAAACATGGGATAAATGTCTGAATAAAAATTATGTTCACTTATTCATTCCACAGATATTTTTGAGTGCCTACTAGATGCTAAGTACTTTGCTGGGCATCGGATATCAAACATTAATAATCATGGAGCCTGTCCTCATGAAATTCACGCTCACGAGAGAGAGTGGAAGTCTCTCTGGACTCTTAAAATTTATTCATTCAATGAGGCACTATTTGAAGCACTTTATTTTCATCAAACAAACCGACAGCTCTCTGCCTTCATGGAACTTCTATTCTAGTAGAATAGAATAGGCAGACAGTAAACACGATAAATGTGCCAATAGCATGGTATATTCAAACTAGGTAAGTGGTGTGAATAAAATGCAAAAGCCAAGCAGGGTGAGGGGATCAGGAGTGCTGTGGGGAGAGCAAAAGAGGGGGCAGTATGCAGTTTTAAGTAGGGTGATCAGCTGTGGAGAAGACAGTTGAGCAAGCTTGGAAGAAGTAAAGGAGACCCTTGGATATTGAGAGGAAGAACATTTCAAGCAGGAAGACCTACTATCACCAAACTTTTAAGCTGGGAATATGCCTGATGTGTTTGTGAAAAAAAAAGGACCCAAGTGTGGAGGAGATTAATCCACAGGAAAGAAAAACAGAAAATGAGACCAGTGAGGAAATGGAAGCAAGTCACATGAGACTGTGCAGGCTATTGAAGGACTTGGGCTAGTACTCTGAGAAAAGCAGGAAGCCATTGAGGGGTTTCGATCAGAGGAATGACGTGGCTTTCCTGGCTCACCTTTGAATAAGATCACTCTGCTTTCATGTTAGAACAAACTGAAAAGGGCAGATGGAGAAGAAGGAAGACCTGTCAGGAAGCTGCTAAAGTAACCCAGGAGAACGATAATGGTGGCTCTGAAGATGATTAAATATGAAAACATATTATTTTAAAAATATAAAATTATGTGAAGCAAAAACTGAAGTTTCTCTTTCACTCCCTTACTCCAAACCCACTGCTTTGTCCATCAGTACCTAAGGAGCTATTATGTGTTATGAACCTAAAAAGATGTCTGAAGAATGTTCAATCTATCATATTAGTGTTTTCTTAATTTTCATATGCATTTCACTACATAAGAAAACATGTAGAGACATCTATGTTTATGCATACAATTTTTATTTACCTATGTCTTCCCTTTACCCACACAGTGATATAATTTCTATCAGCATCTACATGGTGGCAAAGCAGAATTTCACAGCTACTTGGAATAAACAATGTATTTAGTTTACAGGCTTTTTTTGTGAAGTTGAATTTATATGTAATCTGTTCTATGTTGTAATATTTTTTTCTTGAGCAATTTTGAATGTATTGGAGCTAAGCAGTACCATCCATTTAAGAAATGTCATTGATTATAGAGTGCAGGATACACTTTCAGCTAGTAATAACTCTCTAGACTCTAAGCTTTTATCTCTAAAATAGAACAAAGTTTCCATAGCTTCCATTTGAAAAACATAACCTTCAGATTTTGAACTAATGCATTGCTGTTTTGTTGAGTTGGCAGTTACTCTATGCAAGGAAAGCAATGATGACTCCTCAAATATCCAGTCTCTTATGTGTTTAGAGCTGCAGCTATAATAAAACTCAATTATTCTTCTAGGCCTAGGGGTTTGCTATTTCTACCCTGAAATTAAAGAGAGAATATTAATTGCAGAGGTGCCCTACCCTGTTTGGTTTGATCTGGGGCAGAATTCTATATCCAACATGTATCAGAAACTTCCATACACCTGGGGTGCCACATGACTTAGCTGCTTGTGATGTGGCTGTTGCATGCATCATGGCAGTCAGTAAACAGGAAAACTCAAGAAGGAGTAGGGCATGAATTCTCAAGAATTTTACTATTGTTGGGCGCAGTGGCGCACGCCTGTAATCCCAGAAGCTTGGGAGGCTGAGGCAGGAGGATCCTGAGTTCAAAACCAGCCTCAGCAACAGTGAGGCACTAAGCAACTCAGTGAGACTCTGTCTCAAAATAAAATACAAAATAGGGCTGGGGATGTGGCTTAGTGGTCAAGTGCCCCTGAAACCCATCTCTGGTACCGAAGAAGAAGTTGTTTACTATGTAACTGAGCTAGTAAAAATTTACCTGATGGAAAAAAAAGATCACATTGAGTACTTCTCAGATCAATTGAACAAAGGTATTCTGGTATGGAAAAAATAATAATTAATGATTTTACTCCTTTGGCACTAACTGCTCTTATTTTTTTCTAGAGAGATCCAACACACTGCAAAATAAGTAAGTGCCAGAAACAAGTATTAACAGAAAAACTGAGCATTATCTAGTCATATTGAATTCAACAACTTGTTTTATAAGGACATATAAGTTTTTACTTTGCATCTATTTTTGGCTAGTAAAGTGTTCCTGTTTGCAGGATCAAATAAAACATACCAAAATTTCATAGCACCCTACTAAGAAACATGTCACCTGAACAATTTTGAGAATCACAGTCTGAAGCATTTGTTCTTCATTAGCCAACAGGCTCATGGGACAAAGTCCTGTCAGACTTCCCTTCCCTTATTCCCCTTTTCCTCTTCTCCCTCCAGTGAAAGTTTTCCTCTAGGCCATTTCTCATCATCCTTCTAAATTCCCTTCAGCACCATCCAGTTCATACCAGAACAACCACAATAACCTTCAAATGAATTACCTTCCTATAGTCTCTGCCCACCCCAATATACCATATACCCTTCCCATCAGCTCAGCTTTCTGCAACACAAGATTTTTTCCAAAAACATTTCTGTTCAAAAACATTGACCAATTCTTTATTTCCCATTGAATAATGCCTAAAAGTTCTGAGGTTCTCAGAATCAATTCCTCCAAATCCTGCAATTTCTGGTCTTTGATTAATTGAATGCAAAGTTTCATTATTATGACTATGTTTAACCATGCACA
Organism: Xerus rutilus; assembly: GCA_028644305.1. NCBI lineage: Eukaryota > Metazoa > Chordata > Mammalia > Rodentia > Sciuridae > Xerus > Xerus rutilus. The sequence goes on from CM053403.1 coordinate 43,621,010, forward strand.
CAAAAGAAATTTGGCAAGAACTTTCTCACCTCAATGGAGTAAGTAAATCAGTGTAAAACTGATGTGGAACTTTCAAAATAGCCGCTTCTCCTTTAGGAGGTGGTAGTGGCTACCTCCACTTGTTATTACTGTTTTCTCTTCCTCTAAGGAACAAAGGTGATTTATCTTGGTATCTATGTATGAATATCAGTATTCTTGTCACTTAGAAATTATCAGTTTTTAATGATCTGTCCTGTTACTGGAGGTTTACTGGAATCAAAGACAAATGTGCTTATGTGGACTGCTGAAAATCAGAGTGGTCAGAATCACATAACCTGATGCTTGCTGTCAAGATAAAAACCTGACTGGTATAGTTGTTCCACAGAGCTTTAAGATTGCCTCAGAGTTTATCATGTTATTTGCTATTAACTATAGAGATACAATATTTTTCACAAAAGTCTAGAAGGATGAACTTTATGCCAAATGAGAACACCCCTCTGTTGTGGCATTACAGAGTATCACTCTGTTCTTTAGATGTTGTTTGACTTTTTATAATCAGGTTACTCTTAGAATCTTGAAGAATAGGTCTATTTTAAACAAAAAAAAATAAAGTTTTCTTCAAAAGTTCTATAAGATAAACTGCAATTTGGTGTGTTGTTGGATATTTTGAAAATATCTGTAGTGGCATGCCTCCTCTAAGGAGTTAATTTCTAAATGGCATCATTCCTTACCTGTTAGAAATAGCCACCAGAGTCAAAGGTCAACAATGGGAATTTGTCCATTCAGTCTAATTATTATTGATTAATTTGCATTTAGAATGCTCTTTCCAACTATTAATTAGTCATTCCAGAAAAACAACCTGATGGTAGAAATGAACATAATTATCTCTGTTTAAAAATGAGATTGACCAACAATGCTTAGGGTGCCCCATAGAGGAGGCCTTCCAGGGCTACCACACATCCAATAGGAGATGCAGAAGCGGGAATTTTACAAAATACTTCCCACATTGCTATTTCATAGTCACTGAAACTCAGATTTGCTCAAAGTCCCTAACATTGATCAGTCTTAAAAGCCTTTGTAAGTGTAACATCAGATCCACCCAGCACTTTTCATGGCAACCCAACTTTCTAAATATTCAAAAATTCCCCCAAATGCACTAACAGAAGGAATGTAGTGAGGATGTGATAATAAACAGCAAATACATATCGAATATCCACTACTTACAGGCCTCAGACTGAAACCATAAACAGAGATGGGGCAAGAAATCAGACAACTACAACTCTTGTTATTGATCTAATGAACTTATAGTTTTAAAAAGAAACCAGCCAAATGCATATAAAACTTAAGAACCCTTTAGAAAAATAATTATACATATTCTTGACCTTAAAACCAGCATTTTATTCTATATCTTTCTCCATGACAATAGATGTTATTTTAAAGTCATTTTCTTTTCACTTATGTGCAATGGTTGGTGCAGAAGTTACTTTAGAGAGTTGAAAGGTCTCAGGAATTGGCCCGAAATTAATTATTCTGTTATTTAAGGAATGCTGCTGAACTGTCTCTTTTAAGAAAGAAGATAGGAGCTGGGCATGGTGGCACACACCTGTAATCCCAGTGGCTTGGGAGGCTGAGGCAGGAGGATCGTGAGTTCAAAGCCAGCCTCAGCAGCTTAGCAAGGCCCTAAGCAACTTAGTGAGACCCTGTTTCTAAATAAAATACAAAAAGGGGCTGGGGATGTGGTTCAGTGGTTAAACGTCCTCGAGTTCAATCTCTGGTAATAAAATAAGGAAGATAGGTAGGTATAATCAGTCTAGCAGAAAACATTTCAAAAAATTTAAATTTTCCTGGCTAACCATGGAAAGATAACAAATATAATGAATCAGAGTGTTACTCATTTCCATTACACTAAGCCATCACATGTCCTAATTCTCTACCGTCTTTCAAGACACATTCTTTCTCTTCCTCTCCCTCCCTCCCCCTCACACACACACACTTGTTGCTTTTAATGGAGGAACATTCTCAATACCTCTCAAGTGAGTGAAAATCCTGTTTATATTCTTGTCTGCCCAGTTTATGGCTTCATAAGAATGTATTCTTCATTTCAAGCACAAAAAGACTGTTCTAATTCCCCTTTTGGTTGGTGGAGTCTCTTCGGAACACTTTAGGGGAAAATAGACCTTTCTTCCTTGATCCCGGGATGGAGTTGAAATGAGTCTAACAGACCTAAACAATCCAACATCCTTCACATCACCACAGACTTCTCATTCAAAGGGGTACTTTGGGCGGCAGGTGGAGTTATAATTATAGATAGAAAAAAGCAGCATCAGCAGCTGTCACTTCTGTTTGTTCCAGCTATCACTGTCATCAGTGGGCAAATTGGCATAAACAGGCCTCCACAAGCGGAAAAACATTTAACCCTTGTGCTTGTTACACTCTGGATCCTCACAGTAGCCAGAGAACAGAAAGAAAATCTGACTGTCCATGAACGAAGGGTGAAACCGGGAGTACAGCACCGACCTGAAGGCACCTCTTCAGGGGAAGCCTGAAATTTGAAGATTTTCTTTCCTGTCGGAGACTCCAAATAAATAGGTTAGTGCACAGAGTAACCTATGCATTTTAACTCTAACCTATACTCTATGTGATCTTAGATTTTCTGACAGAACCTAAATAGAAGGCTGAACTATTAAATGAAAGAAAGGAACATTATTTAAAACTACCATAGCTATGAGAACAAATTATGAAATGGGATTAATTTTTTATGCTCCTCTTCCAATATTGTCTGTATTTACTTTGTATAAATAGACAAGGTAAAGATGGAAAAATGAAACCAGTTTTGTGGCATGTGTCCCATCTTTTGGTAATGCCTCTTACTTATGCTAAAGACCCTGGTTTCTTTATTAAAATCAGTAATGATGGAAATGTTTGTGATTTTTTTTTTTAAAGTGCTGTGTCATTTATAGAGAAAATAGGTGAATTAGAGTTATTTTCCCAGGTCTAAATAAAGACAAAATTTTCTTGGTTATGTTGAAATGTACAATGTGTCTTGCTTTATATGATAAACTGTTCTAGAATTTGTGTGTATGGGTGTATATCTACTATACTTCTACCTAAATGCTCTATGATCTTAGTCTAAGTAGCTCTGTAAGAGTCTCCTCATAGATCCTAAGAAAGCCAAGATTTCAGAGAAATTTCATTTTATCTGCATGGGATCCATTTAGCCAGTAGTTGAGCAAGATTTTCAAAGATTAGCTTTTGACCCCCTATCTCAAAGCCTAAATATTTAACAGCTCAATTATAAGTAATGGAATGCCAAAGAACTCACTGAAAACCAGGCTTTTTCATCCAATCCACATCCATATAACAGATCCAGGTAGAAAGAATTCCATAATGGCCTCATTTTTTTCAGCTCCAAACAGAAATTCAACCATCCCTAAGCATTCTGTGAGACTTTTCATGGGGAAAATGCATTCTTCTTAATATTACTGTTGCCCAAAATTTGGGCTGCCTTTGAAGTAAGCAGAGTGCTAACTATGCACTAAAAACACCACCAAAGAGACACCCACTTGCAAATAAAGCCACCAAAAGTAACTCATCAATTAAGTTCCCATGAGGGCCTTGCTTCTTTTCAAAAATATATCCTGATTTCTAAGAGAGTCATAATGTCCCTGTCAAAAGTTTAAGGTAAAAATAAGTACCTCTTTACATACGTTAGCAGATAAAGGCCCAGACAATAAGTTTGGCCACTACTTTTGAAAATGCCAATTGATTTAGCAAATCAATACCCTAAGTCCTCCTATGGATTAAAAAAATATGATAGGTAATATTACAACATATGTCATATGCCTCTTTTATTCAAATATTTATTGAGCAATAACTATATAGTCTAAAAATAATATTTAAAAAGGCAATATTAAAATTTCTAATATTATTCTTCCCAGAGACTCCTTCTCTCCCCTTCTGTACTAAAAGACCTAGCTCTGAGCTGATGGTTATCCCCAAGTTCCAAATTATACAAACTGAGAAAGGGGGGAGGGGATATGACTGACTGGCTACTGGCTTGAGTTTCCTTTGATATACAGACTTATGCCTAATCTTAAATATAACTTTTTACTTGTCTTTTGTCTTCTTGCTCTTCTAGAAAAAACTATCCAAGATGACTGTCACTTACTCCAGTAAAGTAGCAAATGCGACCTTTTTTGGATTTCATAGGTTACTTCTCAAGTGGAGAGGCAGCATCTACAAACTACTGTACAGGGAATTTATTGTTTTTGCTGTTCTTTACACAGCAATAAGTTTGGTGTACAGGTACTTTGCTTTGCATGTCTCCTTAAATGGCCATCAAATGTTATGTAAGAATACAGTCTCAAAAATCCAAATCCTTTGATTGCCGCTGACTTTTGCATTATGTAACCTCTTCCTTTGCATGAACCTCTTTGTTGTCTTCTCTGCAGGAAAGGGTATTTTAATCCATACCTAACCATTTTTTAGGATATTAAATAGACTACAGCTGTCAAGATCAAGGGGCTTCCATTCCAGCCCCACATTAATTGGTCATGATGTGGTACTAGTTGCACTTCAAGAATATTATTATACACATAAACTGGAAGATTTATATTTAGATCCTACTCTGTGATGATTTTGAATAGGCAAAGTCCAAAGAGGAATAATTCTCTCAACGATGTCATTCATAGTTTGACTTTGTAATTTGACAGCTTGCTGCAGTTCCACATGTAATTAACATGTCCGTGAATGATGCATATCAGGCAACTTTCCTTCCTTTTGCCTGGAATAATGAGATCTTAACCAGGATGGTGGCCTTCAATCTTACCAATACCCCAACTAAAGAATTAAGGCCGAGAGACTAATTTATCTTCTTTATACCTTCTGATTTCAGGGCATGTTATGTTCACAAAAGGAGGTATTTATTCTCTGTAACATCACAACCTATATGTCTGTCATATAGATAGAAAATTTGAACAATATCATGTCCAAGAAATACTTTTATGACTAAAAATTCTAGAAGTAATAAAATTTTATCAGGATGATAAGGGGAAGCTTTATGAGTTTTTTTAATTAAAAATTGAAGGTATATCTTTCTTCTCTGGAGGAAGATAAAACTTGAAATGGGAAAGCTAAAGGTTTTTGAGGCTGTATTTCCACTTTTTCTATATACATCAGTTTATTTTTCCTCTGCATACAGATCAACAAATTTGTGTATCATTGCTCTTACCTACATTCTTCCTTACAGCAATAAAACTCCATTTGGAGAAGAAGACATTAATTTATCTGGTTGACAATTATCAAAAGTAAAATGGGAAGAGCTATTTTGCTATATATCAAAACTACCATTCCAAACAGGTGTACATATTGATATACATGTTGACAAAATATCTTTAGAGGGAGTATCTTACTAAAAACCTCTAAGAATTTTTTCAGATGTTTTACATGATACTATTTTGACAAGTTATTCATGTGATCTAAGCCTTCAGAATATGAAATGGTGGAAGACACAATGATGTTCCAGGATAATTATCTCATTAGTTTATTTTTACTAATGTGAGTTTATTGCTGCTGCTGCTGCTGCTTAGAATAGAAAAGTCCTTAGAACAGTTGCAATATCGCCAGAAATGTTCCTTGGGCCCTCAACTTCTCCCCTATAGAATTCTTATTCCCCTTAAAATTGTATGTGTATATTTTTCCAAAGGCCAAAGAGCACTCACATTTATAATATAAACATTAGTTCAGTGGTTACCCTTCATTTTTAAAGTTCAACTGTAAATGTTTGTTAAAAGTAGATTGTTTTATCTTAATCAAAATCAAAAGTTTACCAAGAACTATAGGATGTGTTTGTCAAGAAAGTCAAATATATCTGTGAAAAATATAAACAGTTTCATTCTCACATCTACTAATGACTTCGTTTTTTATGAATCCTGTTATAAGCAAATACTTATACTTGACAAAAATTATAAGGAAGAACCAGAATTAATTTGACTTTACCGCTTCCTGTTGTCAGAGGAAATTGACAAAATAATCTCTCTCTAGTATTTTCTATGTGACCATTATATAAATATTTTTCTTTGGCCAGTTAGCTATAATATCAACTATTTTAAGTATGAGGTCATATGTTAAAAAGTTCTTTATATATGTGTGTATAATATATATGTAATATTTTTTACTTCTCATAACATCCCTGATATGTAGTATTATTATCCCCATTTACAAATGAGAAAACTGAGGCTTACAAAGACTTAAAAACATGCTCAAAGTCCAATTCTATAAATGGCAGACCTGGGATTAAAATCAGGTTTGGTCTGACCATAAAATCCATACTTTCCACATTTAAATACACTTTGACTATTTCTATTTACATATTGGAAAACCATTCAGGCAGTGACTTGTCATCAGCATGATAGGCCTATGCAACCAGTTAATCTTGCTCTTGTCAGCTTCACTTGACTTTAGTAATTCTGACACCTCTTCCAAAGCCGGAAGAGGAACTCCAAGCCCATCTCAAACATTTATTTGCCAGTAACAGCTTCTACCAGTGTTCTACCTGTAATCTGATTGGTTACTCACTGTCACTTCAATACCCCTCTGCTTTCTGTTCTACTCGCCCAAAGGGGCCTTTGAAGGTGGTTATAATAGATTTTTCCTGGGATTCCTCTGTCCTTTGGAACAATTGCATTCACTGATTTATGCAAATTCATGTGTGTGGCTTTTCTTTCTGTATTTTGATTATTATTATTAACCTACCTTTGGACATTTCTTCTGATTTTGAATCCCCTCTCTACAGCATAAATATTAGTAATGGTTTCGTTAGATGCAATTATGTTAACAATACCAGAAAATGAGTTTGGCCAGGTTGGGTCAGATCCATAATAGCAAGGTTAAGACAGTGACTAAGTGTAATAATAAAAGTTTTCAGCTCTTATTGCTATATCTGTTTTGTTTATATTTCAAATAATTATGGGCTTTAAATAAACAAATTTCAGATCCCCTGAATTACAAAATGTATAATCCAAAAATGTGCTAAGTAGCATATTCAGGAGAAAGTAAGGTCAAGATATCAAATGTTATTACTTAATAATGATCTATAACTAATCCACTTAATCAATACTCTCTTTTTTTAAGTATTCCTGATGAAAAACTAAAAGATGGGCTATTTTATAACATACCTTGCTCCAAATCCAGTGAACTAATTATATAAAACTTTAAAAATATAAAGTTTTAAAAATAAAATGGTTAATAAATTCCACAATTTAATGGCCAATAATGTTTATGTACTAAAAACTTTAGTACTTGAAACATTAAGCAATTAAAAAGCTTTTGAGCACATCAGCTTAAGGAAAAAGAGAAAGTTATTGCTCCTTAACAAAACTGAGACTATTTGTGCTTAATTGTTTGCACTTAATGTCACTTGCAAAGCAGGTGCAGAAGTATAATATCATAAAGGGCTGTGCATTTTATTTTTGCTCCAGATTGTTACTTACAGGAGCCCAAAAACGTTACTTTGAAAAATTATCAATTTACTGTGACAGATATGCTGAACAAATTCCAGTAACCTTTGTGCTTGGTAAGTATAGGTCACACGCAGAATGCAGCCACACAGCTGTCTCCATTAGGATGACACGGATGACTCTGCATGAGAGTGTTTCCAAGCTGAGAGGCATGTCTGAAAAGCCAGTGCTTGCACTAGAACCAGAATCATCCATAAAGTTTGCCTTCAGGGCTGCTTTCGCTAAATTAACACCAAGCAAGTTTGAGGTAATAATTTGCTATTGTAAGGCTTCTCTTCACTAACTCTCCATTTTTGTGGTCAGTATTATAGTTCTAATACCCACTTACTGGGTGCCTGACATTGCCAGGCACAAGTGACATTTTTTTCTGGAGGGCAAAATCTTAAAGTATGGATAGTTACATATTTTTGTATTCCCAACCCCTAAAAAGGCTAAAACTCTGTAAAAGCATCAGTATCACCAATATGTCTGCTGTTAAGATTGCTTTATTATTTTCTATTGTTCTACAGGGTTTTATGTTACTCTAGTAGTGAACCGATGGTGGAACCAGTTTGTGAATCTGCCCTGGCCAGACAGGCTGATGTTCCTCATCTCCAGCAGTGTCCATGGAAGTGACCAGCATGGACGCCTTCTCAGAAGAACTCTGATGCGCTACGTAAATCTCACATCCCTGCTCATCTTCCGCTCTGTAAGCACGGCTGTATACAAAAGGTTTCCAACAATGGACCACGTAGTTGAAGCAGGTATTGTGAATGGCTTAACCTTCCACAGGCACTTCTCAACTGAGATAGGGTCCTTACTCTTTCACTTAGGAAACGTTTATTGTTTACCTATTACATGCCAGAAGCAATCTTAAGCAAAGATGAATAGGATATAGGCCCTGCCCTCAAGAAGTTTACTTGGAAGGTGGAGGGGAGAAAGCAGCGATGGTCCCATTGCTTTAAAAGAAATGTAACAATCAGCAATTTAAAAAAAATAACAAAAAACAAAAAAAAACCTGTCATGTTACCATACAGTTTTCCAGCACTTTATAGCTTATTTCCTTTTATAGCTATTTCATTTGGACCTCTGGAGAACAGATTTGGAGAGATTACCAATTGCCCTGAATCACACAGCTGATTAGTGGAAGAGCCAGAATTAAAATTCAGGTCGGAAGTCTAGTTAATACTTTTCCAAAGCAGAAGTACATTCTGGCAAGAATCAGCAATGTGGGTTTTCATCTAAGCAGATCCTAAGAGATGGCAGGGAAAGGCTATTTCAGCATAGATCTGTTTTCTCCTATGCTTCAAAGTAGATGCAATTATTCTATCTGGGCTCCTGGATACAGTATGTTGAGAACAAATTATGTTTGAGGGATGATTTTCTCTGGCTTGTAAATATTTAGCAAAGACTCTGTTAAATCAGCCTTCAATAGGGTGAGGATTAAATTAGATAATTCTTGCATGTAGAGACAATATAAGAACCATGAGATGATTCTGCCTTTACAAATTAGATGGCAATCTCCAGTTTTCTTTTCTGAAATGTCCTTGAAAATGGATTTTTTTTATTAAGAATAATATTTTTGTTGGCTTTATTTGTTGTTTTGTTTTCTGTGATGGGCAACAAAGATAGTGACCAAGATCACAGTGGAAGAGTTCAAATCCTTACCCCACCACTTACTAGCTATATGACCTTGTGTGAGTTACCTAACTTTTCTGTGCCTATTTCCTCATCTACAAAATGGGTTTACAGTAACTTACAATAGCATCTACCTTAAGTACCTCATAGGCTAATTATGAAAATTAAATAAGTTAATATTTGCAAAATGTTCAGAGCAATGTCTGGCATTTTGTAAGTGCTGCATGATTTCTCATTACTTTAGTGAAATCATCTAAAACAACAGCATAAATAGCACTTTGGTCACTTTAGAAGTCTCACTCTGGATATGACATCCTGAGTCTTCTTGACCCACTTCAATCAGGAGGTCAAGGGGGAAGTAAAGAAGGAGGGGTGTAGATGATGTTGTTAGGAATACAAAGTGAGATGTAAGAAAGTCACAAGGTGCAAGGAGTTAATTAAAGATTTAGTGGAGGATATGAATGGCCTGGCAAATGCATAGCTACATCATAATGTATAACTAGCAGGAACTAAAAAAAAGTTAGCTCCCCCCAGTCCTCCACATTTAAAAGTAGAATACTGCTTCAGAATTATCGAGTTAAAAATGCTATTTGACAACTAAAATTTTTTATCCTAATATCTAAAGAATCAAATATGTTAAGAACTACCACCTATAGGCTGGGTCAGGTGGTGCGCACCTGTAATCCCAGCAACTTGGGAGGCTGAGGTAGAAGGATCACAAGTTTAAGGCCAGCGTTTGAAAAAAAATTTTTTTTTAAAGGACTGAGGTCTGTAATCTAAGCACTTTGGGAGACTGAGACAGGAGAATTGCAAGTTCAAAGCTGGCCTCAGCAACTACGAGGTGCCAAGCACCCTGTCTCTAAATAAAACAAAATAGGGCTGGGGATGTGGCTCAGTGGTCGACTACCCCTGAGTTCAATCCCCAGTACCAAAAAAAAGAAAAAGGACTGGGGATGTAGCTCAGTGGTAGAACACTTATCTAGCATGTGCAAGGTCTTGGGTTCAACCTCCTCGCCCCAATACTGAATTTAAAAAAAAAAAAAAAACTACCTTTGAAGAAAGGCCTAAAGACAAGTAAGAAAAGTCTGACCCATCTAAATTGAAGAGTGAGAGCTGAAGCTTACTTGAATGAAGAAAGATGTTATTTGTCTAGTTCTGACGCATCCTTGGAACGAAGAGAGTGCATTCTGACAGGAATTGGATGCCAGGCACATTTCTCAAAGCAAATCTTAACCTTTTAGTGTCACCTTCATATACAAAGCACCTCAGGAGGAAGCCAGGAGGGCTGGCAATGAAAAAGCTTTGGGGTCTGGTCAGACATGAGCTCAGAAGGCTGAGCTGTGCCCTGGTCTGAGGGGCAAAAGGGCAGTAAATAGGATAATGACATGATTTTACTTCCTTTTAGTATATTTTTATAATAACAAGGTCTACTGCTCAAACGTGGACAGATGTCTGCATGTATTTGTATCCAGGCTTTTTCTTTTTTGAAGGCACCTGGAATATTGGAATACTTCTTTCTTCCCAACTACAGATAACCAGATCATTCCAAGGAATCTAGAAGTGAGCCCTTCACTCCTTGATATATGTTTAAATTCAAGCGTCTCAAGATGTGATCCTTTGACCCACAGACCCCTGCAAATTGAGTTATATTTTAAGAAATAACCTGAGTTATTTCTTCTTTTATATATATATATATTTTTTTTTAGTTGTAGATGGACACAATATCTTTATTTTTTTATTTTTTATGTGGTGCTGAGGATCAAACCCGGTGCCTCACACATGCAAGGCAAGCGCTCTACCACTGAGCCACAATCCCAGCCCCTGAGTTATTTCTTAAAAATGCATTTTCCTGGACCCTACTTCAGATCTGCTAGATCAGAACTATTGGATATAGAGCCCATACACCTGCATTTTTTTCTCACCCCTTGTGCAAGACTTCAGCAACCACAAACTCCTTACTAATAACAAAGTAGCAACAGTTAAGAAAGATTTAAGATTTTAACCTGGCCAGTGGCTCCAGAATTATAAAAAGGGGGTTTGGGGCAGCAACCTGGTCAGAGGATTTGAATTAGAGCTGGACTAACTGAAAGAGGAAGATAATTGAGAGATATAAGATGATAAAATGATGCCAAAGCCTTTTTAGGTGCCCTTTGAGACCATCACTGATGACCTCAGTAAAAAGGTTCTATGGCTTTAACTCCTAAGTTTTCTCAAAAGCCAGAAAAAGGGTACAGGCCATAGCTTGTGCCCACAGGAATACAAGGTTTGTGTGTTAGGCAGCAGGGCAAAGGTTCCAAGCACTACTCTCTAAGCTAGGAGACGCTTCAGAAGCCAGGTCCCTCCAAGCTGCCCCAGGGCCTGCACCCTCTGCCCATGACAACGCTGACTCACCAAACTTGCTGCTCCTTCCCCCACAGAGAGGCTGACTCAGAGGCTGCACATGGAATCTGTTCCAAGTTCTCCCAACTGGGCACATGCCTCTGCCACTCTCTGACTGCCCTTTGACTGTGCCAAGGTTTCTGGGAAGAATAGGAAGTTTAGGGATGGCAGAAAATGTTTGGCAGATGCCCTGACTCCAGAGCCAGGGCACCTGCTCCTGCCTGAGGGCAGAGAGGACTGGTAAATACACTGCCAGGGGCCCAGTGGGGTGCGGGCAAAAGAGGGGGCAAAGCTGGGAGCAGTTGACTCCCCTACATAAAGTCACCTATGGGAAAAGTATGTGTTCTTAAACTTCATTGTGCATTACATATTGTTAAAGTCAATATTGCTAAACATGCAGATCCCAAGATGCCACCCACAAAGATTCTCAAGTGGGATCCAGGAATTAGTATTTCTAACAAACTCCTTGGGACTGAGGTAGATGGTTCCTTGATTACATTCTCAGAAACAATGAGCCCCAAAGCAATCCAAGTTTCCCTTCAACCTCTTCTCCCTCTTGCTTCACGAAAGGTTCTTGCCTACATAAACTCAGTGCTAGCCAGGAGGAGGTAAACCAGAGGGCCAGGAGAATGAGGACCAGCAGCTCCTTTAGATCATCTGGCAGTTCCTTGACTGGAGCTGGAGAGCCCAGCCATTTACCTGCTAGTCTCCAAACTTTCCTTGCTTTTAAGTTGGACAGTCAAGTTATATTTATTCTGGCAAGTAAAAAGGCCATAACACATGCCAATAGGAAATTATGATTTACCTATATATGAGATATTACAGGTTAAATTTCTCAAATGAAAAATAAAACATTTTTTTAAATTTTTGCTTATATAAAAGCAATGTAACAGTTGAATTCAAAATAATGTCTATTATGCTGAAAAGTCCCTGAACTGATCTGCTACCAATTATTTATCAGAGAGACTGCAAGATGGTCTCTGTTATTTTGCCTATTGGCTACAGACCTGTTCTGGAAAATTCTAGCTATTCCAATCACCTGCCTTGGAAAATGTCACTCATTCCAAGTTAAGTGCACAATTCCAGATCTTTGCTAATTCAGGTGATGACCTTAGTTGAGTACATGTATCAGACCAAAACATTTTATCTAGTATTCCACAGGCATAAGGAAAATAAAATAATTCTCTTCAGAATTACTCACCAGAAGCACAAAGATGGATAATAGGAAATTGTATACATTCCCCTTAAAGAAACATTAGCAAAACTGGTGTTAAATCTATCATGCATTTGCTCATTCAACAAAACTTTATTGAACATACACTATATGTCAGGCACCATACTGGGCACTGGGAATACAGACATAACAAGAACAAGTATGGTCCTTGTCTTCAAGTTCAATAAAAACGCCATAAATCTTGTCTTATATTAATCATTTTATAAATATATTTACAGGTATACTGTATTTCTCCTCTTTTATATATTTATGTACTTGTGATTGAACCCAGAAGCACTTTACCACTGACTTACATCCCAGCCCTTTTTATTTTATTATTTTTTTAGACAAGATTCCCTAGATTGCTGAGACTAGTCTCAAACTTGTCATCCGTCTGCTTCAGCCTCCTGAGTTGCTGGGATTACAGGCGTGCCCCACCACACTTGACTCTGCTCTTCACATCTCCACATTGCATTATTGCCTCTAAAATGGATGGTTTCCACCTATGCTTTGTAGCATATAAGAGTGTTTAGAAGATAGTAAACTTTGATAAAAAGTCTATCTTTCCTTTTCTTAAAGCCCTAAAATCTTAACATGAAGTTCTTTGAGCTATTTTATAACTCGAGGGAACATGATGAGACTCCATTGGAATTTTTAGTGACTTGCATGGTTAACAGACATACAACCAATCAAGCCCCCCAGTTTTCAAGCGGTTGTTGAATTACAAGTCATGACTTTAGATGCATTGGCTATAAGCCTAGCCCCACTTGAGTTTTTGGCATAGATGGATCATTTAATCTGGGATCTTCTCTAAGTAAAATCAATTGAATTTTGGCATAACATTTCTGCCCTGTGGTTTGTCATTGTTTTTCCCAATGCATTCCATGGCCCCAGGGCGTCTGGGTCTCTCAAATCTCCGACTGCTCTGTGCCATGAAAGAGATGATCAAGGGGACAGTGGAATTCACAGCTGTGCCAGTTTTTCCTGTTGGCTGAACTTTTACAGGCTGAGTCAGTTACCTCTATAGTCTCACATGATGAGCCCAGAACAGACAGAATGTCATCCTGTGAGTGAAACTTGACTCACCTCTGTGCACTTGCCCCCCACAGGAGAGAAAGCTCAAGGAAGAACCAGCCCTCCTGGAATTCATGCCATGAATAGGCAGTCTCACTTGGTCAGTGTGTAGTTTTCCCCACAGTTCTGTTTTAGGAGTGAAAGTCTATTCACCCAGTGTTTCTGAAAGTATGATCACAGATCACAATCATCATACTTTTAAGGGTGCTTATTTAAATTGCATGTTCCTAGGCAGCCTAGGGAATCTGGATCTCTGGGGCTTAAGAATTTAGGAATAGACATTTTTAAACAAGCTCTCCAGCAGCTCTGGCAGGATGCTGAAATGCTCAGCACTAGAACAGTTGTTCCCACACTCAGCTGCACCTTGGAATCACAGGATCTTTTAAAACTACTGGTATCTGGCTCCCACCCTAACAAATTGGGATTCAGTACCATTCTAATGTGCAACAAAGTTTAGGAACTACTGCACTAGGGCACACCAATTAATTCTTCCAGTTTCATCTGCAGTTGCACATTTTAAACAAGCCTCAGATCAATAGACTCAGGGCAAATGAAATTCTAGGCCAACTGCACAGGTGAGGAGTTAAGAGCACCAATTTTGTGCATGTTATTTCTTGTGTGTCATTATGTACAAGGCAGTAAACTACCAAATGGGATACTAATTTAGGTACAGGGATAAGGCTGACTAGAGGTGTTTGCACGTATCAGAAAAATAAAGGAATCTTTTATTTTTATCCTCCCCCCAAACCTAATATTTCTAACCAGAGTAAAATATCTATATCTGTCAATGTAGGTGTATGTTTGCATTGATTTGCAACTTGAGTTGTGGCTGGATGGAGCAGGATCTCAATTCAGCACTGCTACCCCAGAAACTGATTTTATTCCTCTATATCCTGTTTAAGGCTCTCTATGCTGTGAGCTGTAATTCATTGTTGGGTTAATTTTTAGTGACTGTCATGGTTAACAGACATATACAACCAAGAAAGCCCTCCACTTGCCAAGTGGTTGTTGAATTAAAAGTCCTGACTTTAGATTCATTGGCTGGAAGCCTAGCCCCATTTGAGTTTCTGGCATAGATGCATCATTTAATCTGTGATCTTCTCTTTTCCCCCAAGTAAAATTAATTGAATTTTGCATAATGTTTCTGCCCTGTGGTCATCTTAATGGTTTGCAATGAACATTTTTATTGGGATTGAGTGGGAACACTAGAACGAATAGAATGGATTGGGAATGGAATGGGAGAACACATAATTGTTTCGTAGCCACATATGTCTTATTGTGGCTTATGGTGGAAGACGTTTGATACACTGCCCTGCACAATGCTGTCATAATGTGATTCCAGCCCTCTCTCAATCTTATTTTGCCTCTCTTTGATTTTTCCAGTCTACAGGATTTCAAAAGTTCACCCATTATATTTAAAGGAGATCTATAGTTGAAGTGGTAACTTTGTTGCATACATTTGGAAAACAGAGATGAAAATGAGCCAGGCACGTTGCAATCTTCCTGAACAAGTCATACCCCTGAGAAGGGCTCACATGTTGAATGCACAGCTTTCTTTTTCAGGAAGAAGCCATTCTGCCTTCAAGTTTTGAGGTGCAGAGCTTTTAGTTCTTTTGCTAATAGAGCCTCTGCTATAAAGGCAAAAGACATCTGCCTCAGCTTCAACCAAGGAAAAATAGGCCAAGTGTACAGCAGACAAAATCTACGATGACTGGAAAGTTGTTTGTCAATGGATTTAATTAGTCTTCTGCCTTGAGGGCAATAAAATTTGCCTTAAAGTAGTAGATCCTGCTCCATCAAACCACAACTCAAGTTGCAAGTCAATGCAAACATACACCTACATTGACAGATATAGATATTTTACTCTGGTTAGAAATATAAGAGGTTTGGGGGAGTTAAGCAATATGAAAATCACTGAGCAGAGCTGAGCTGGCCAGAAGGAAAAGAGCTACCAAGAGAAATTCTATGCATGTACAATAGCAGAATAAAATAGCGATGCCAGGCAGGGCTACAGATAGGGCCTGAGGAAGTATGGCATGGAGACAGACAGGTGAAGGAGGCAGGGGGGTGGGAGACCAACCAACTGATCACGCTGCCAAACTGTAGCACATCAGTAACTAATTAACACAGCCTTGGAGGTGGGGGAAATGTTCTGAAAAAAAATTTTTTAAAAAGGGGTCTCTGGTTTAAATGACTTCAAGTGCTGATGAAAATATCATTCCATTTCATAACAAATGTTCTTTAAATGGATTTGACAAACAATCTAGAGATTTTTTTTCAATTGACTAACAATTTGATTTCCAATGATGGAGTTATTTTAGACAAGATATGTGACCCTTCAAGGAATGACAAAATTCTTCTGCCTGTATACTCTTGAGGGATACATTAATGTCTGATTCATGATATATTTTTCACAGTATCTAGCAAAGTAATCAAGAATTTAGGCCAAAAACAAAACCATCAGCTTTCTTCCCTTTACATGTCCCCTTCCAATCAACCAATGTCCTACATAGAGAGAAGGGCCTAACTCTTGCTTTATTGTTTGCACTAAACTCTCACTTTTCATATTTGCTTTATGCTTAGAAGCCAAGAAAGGACTTGCTTGCACAATTTGATCCACACTCCTAGATAAAAAATAACTATAGACAAAGTAATTCTTTGGTCAAATTACAGAGATTGCAGCTAACATATAAGCAGGGTCATTTTTGAAAATTACACTATAAATCCTAAGAATATAACTGTTAGAAATTTGATATAGAATATCTGAGAATAGGCTTCCTGTTAAAGGAAGAACAGTTGCAGCAAGTCTTTCAACACAAAGCCAAGCCAGGTGTGGTATGCATGCCTGTTAACTCCAACTACTCAGGAGGCTGAGTCAGGGTGATCACAAGTTCAAGACCTGCCTGAATAACTTAGTAAGACCCTGCCTCTAAAAATAAACTTTTTAAAAAGAACTGGGGCGTAGCTCAATGGTAGAGTGCCTGTCTAGCATGTGTGAGGCCATGGGTTCAAAACCCAGTGCCACCAAAAAATAAAAAATCATTAAGCCAAGACAGGTCAAATTTAGCTGTTAACCTCTTGTAATAACATTTAATCATGCTCTACAAGTCTTCAGAAGAAAAAAAGAGTACATTATCTGGATCATGCAACAACTATGAGTTGCACTGAGAAACAAGAAAAGGATTACCAGGCTTATTTTCATTTTTACCTCCAGAGAGAATACCAATTTCCAGTTGTGGGCAGAATGTTTCTAAGCTAATCTGAATAACTTGAGTGTAATCTTTTTTTAAAATTTTTTTTAGTTGTTGATGGACCTTTATTTTATTCATTTATTTATATGTGGTGGTGAGATTTGAACCCAGTGCCTCACACATGTGAGGCAAGTGCTCTACCACTGAGCCACAACCCCAGGCCTTGAGTATAATCTTAAACTAGTCTTCTGTTGGTAAATATTGTCTTTGTAATTGTAACTCTGTTTATTCCAAATACTGAAAAAACAGAAACGTCATTTGTTAGGACAGTGATTTTTAAACATTACCAAATGTCAGAATTTCCTGCAGAGCTTGGTAAACATATAACTGCCAAGATCCAATTCCATTAATTAACAGAAAGACTCAAAGGAATACTGATATCTGACCTTGGCCTAGACCATTTAAATCAGAATCTCTGAGAATAAAATCATAATCTGAGAATAAGGCATTGGTATTTTCTAAAAGAACCCACATGAGATTCTAATGCACTGATCTGGGTTGAGAACTCCTGCTATACTGAGTGTGCTTTAGTAGGTCAAGTGGGGCCCAGCCGGCTCCATGCTTAATAGGTGTCCTATGTGATTCAGAGAATCGGGTCCTCTGCCTGTGTGTATACCTTACTCCTAAAAGCATTGGCCTAGGTCAGGTCAAGGATCAATGTAACTGCACAATTCTGTGCATTGGTGACTCAAAAGAGGTACATCTCATTTCTCCTTTGACATCTTTTCTATTGTAAAATACCTCTTAAAACTATGTAATTATTTTAAAAAGAATAATCAGACTTGTAAACAGATTACAGATAGCTAAAGATATAAAACGTGTTTCATTAAGGCAAAAGTTGATTTTTATCAGAAGGTATTCTCAGAATTTCACAATGAAATGATTACATTTCTGAGACAAAAATCAAGACAAAGCGGTAGACACAAGGAGAGTCATGGTATTATTTTTAGTAGTAAAAAAATTAAAAACCATTTAAATGTCTATTCAAAAGGGAAATAGTTATATTGCATACAATTAACTATCATTTAATGTTACTATTAATTGAGGGAGCAGCCATTAAAAGGAGTGATGCTACTTTCCATGTATTAATTTTTTTAATCTCCAAAATAAAACTATAAAAATATAAAGCCATTTGTATTTTAAAAAACAGGCCTATTTGAAAATCCACGAGATCTCTCTGGAAAGATACACAATAAACCAATCATGGTGATTCCTCCAGGGAAAGAAAGTGTGTGGCTGGGAAAATGAGACTCACTTTCCCCATTAATATTCCTTTGGCCCCTTTGGATATTTGTAGCATTTGGATTACTCAGTTAAAATTTTTTTAAAAAAATAGAAGATCAGGTGTAAACTATAAGCTTTGAAAGTACATTTCTGTGTTAACAAACCCTGATATATATTAGACATTAAATAAATGTTTATGAAATAAACCTGCTACCTTTTTCCTCATCTGTTATTCAGATCTCTTCTCTTCTTGTGTAGAAGGGAGGAGGAGAAGGCTAGCTGAAGCGTGATATAATATATTGTACCTTAGCACCACTTAACTGCTATGTATGTGCCAAGTATTATGCTAACAAACATCATCTCAATTCTGCAATATCCCTGTGAAGTAGATATTATCATCCCTCTTTTACAGATGAGAAAACTGAGGCTCAGGGAGGTTACTGCAAGCTCAAGCAAATTGCATTTTATAGACACATGCACAATTATAGAAGTACTTTTAAAGTATATGAAAAATACTATGGGGACTCTGTCCTTCAAAAGACATTGAAATGTTTATGTATAATGACATAATGTATAATAATATTATTATAATACAAGCCAAGAGATTATTATGTGGGCACTTAACAGGGAAGAAATCCCAGGGGAAAGAGAGGGAAAGAATTTGGGAAAGTGTCACAGAAGAAGATATGACTGTGTAGGACTTTGAAAGGAGAGGTCCAAAGGTACAATCACATCAATCATGTGTTTAACACTGTACTAAGTATTTTGTATATATTACATATTACCACATTTTAGTCTTTCAGTCCAAACAATTCTAAATATCATTATGCCAAATTTTAGATGAATAAACCAAAACCCAAAGAAGAAACTTCTCCAAATGTTCCAGTCCACATTTATTCTTCTCTATCAGAGATTGACAACATGTATTTTGGCACTTAACTATGCATTGCCTGATAAATGACTTGGGGACTGGAGTTGTGGCTTAGCGGTTGAACACCTGCCTATCACATGTAAGGCACTAGGTTTGATCCTCAGCACCACATAAAAATAAATAAGTGAAATAAACTTCTCCTCCCTGATATATGACTCGGGTGTGTGTGTGTGCTCGCGCGTGTGTGCATGCATGCTCTCATGCACACATTCCTTATCTCTAATGCAAGCATAAATTACTTGAGACAGGAACTTGTATTCTATATTTCTTTAGTGTACCCCTATGATATACTTATATCATAGACTGAAAATACGTTGATGCATAAGTGCTAAGTTTGTATAATCTCACTATTTTTATTTTTCATAAAGGTTTTATGACAGCAGATGAAAGGAAATTATTTGACCACCTCAAATCTCCTCATCTGAAATACTGGGTTCCATTCATCTGGTTTGGAAATCTTGCAACTAAAGCCCGGGATGAAGGTAGAATCAGAGACAGTGTTGATCTTCAATCATTGATGACCGTAAGTACATCATAACCATAAGTAAAAAATGCTATTTAGAGCCCCCAAAGAACCTTGATATAACAGGTCAGACCTGGAAAAATCTGCTTTGTTCAATCCTGGTTCCATGAAACTAGAAAGATTGGGCTAGTATCAAAACCTACAATGTGCAGGACAGAGATAGTATACAGGTTGAATTCAGATTCTTGGTAGTGACTGTTTGGAAGCTGTGTTTCAACAGAATACTTTCTAATAGGCTCTGTAAAAAGTCCCCCCCTCCCCCACTGCCAGTGTTGGGAATCAAACCCAGGATCTCATACATGTAGGCAAATACTCTATCACTGAACCACACTCCCAGCCCAAAAGTGTTCCTCGATTGATTAACCAAGGGCTGCCAAGAGCTTTAAAGGATTTGGTGCCCACATAGCATATTTACCACCCTTAGGATAAAATCTGGAGGAAAAATAAACCTGCTAAGCCAATGTCCCAAAACTGGACTATCTCAAGCTTAAGTCAGCTTTTCAAATGTTCCAGTTATTCACCTAAAAAAGCAGTATTTTCACTACACAAAAGAACCCCGAGTTCATCTGAGAACAAATTTATGTAAGAACTGGATATATTTGTGCCACAACTGTCTCCTGCTTGGATTAGGCTGAAAGGAATCCATGGTTTAAAAACAGCACCCAAATTAAGGTGAACTCTTCATCCCAGTTTTAGATAATAACTTATGTTCAATATAGGAAAGGAATTAATGAAGCTCAGTCCTTCCTGTGCCAATTCCTGTGCAACACAGATTTTCTATCAATATGAGCATACTAAAGTCCCCCTTTGTAGCAGGGGTAAGGTTCAGGATGTATTTGCATCTCTTTTCTAAGATCTATATTAAGCATCTTTTTAAACAAGAAGGGAAAAAAATACCCTGAAAATTTGTTAACTAGAAATTACTTATTTAAAATATCAACCATGGCCTTCTTATCACCACTTTTGGGTAATATATGTGTTGGAAATTATGGATTCTATAGAATAAGGAATATTTCTGTAAAGTCCTGTCTTAATATTTTTTGAAATATATATGTCCAGATGTTCTCACCCTTTCTGCACATTATTCAGTGATGCTCATTGCTTGTCATTTTCAGAACTTTCCTTTTGTAGTAGTCTTGGTAGCCAACTTAGGAGCCTTACAAAGGCAGTCCCATCACTTTATAGACACATTTGGAAAAGACGTGCCCATGCTCTGAATCTCAGTTGATATTTATTACCATACCCATCATCATAGTGAACCATGTTTTGTTTCTGGCTTAGGAAATGAATCGATACCGCTCTTGGTGCAGCCTCTTATTCGGTTATGACTGGGTTGGGATTCCACTGGTTTACACCCAGGTATCAAATACTTTGCATGTGATATTTTATTTCTACTTGCCCACCTTGGCACTCTAGCTCACTGTGGGCAGCTAGCACTGTCCTCTCACTCCAGTTTCTCTCTATTCCAGGTCGTCACTCTTGCTGTCTACACCTTCTTCTTTGCGTGCCTGATTGGACGCCAGTTTTTGGATCCCACCAAAGGCTATGCGGGGCATGACTTAGATCTTTACATTCCAATCTTTACTCTCCTACAATTCTTCTTCTATGCAGGATGGCTCAAGGTAGCCATCAGTTTTGGTGCCCTGAGATCCACTCTGTAATCTGTCATGTTCCAAACTCCACACTGCTCCTACACTGAGTCTTTAGCAAATCATTCATGAGTGAGTCAAAGGTAGATTTAACATAATAGTTCAGATATGTGATCACTTTTCCATCAAGGATTAAAGTGACAGAGATGTAGTTCAACTGAGTTGCAGCAATCTGAAGCAGTTCATTATGTAAAGAGATTAGAAGAACACTTTTTCATAGCTATTGATTCTTTTAAGTATCTATTTGTTCCTGTTAGGATTATAATAATCTAATTAAAGTAATAACTGTGCCTGCATATTTTATACCACAATAAGCAACTAGGAAGAGTACTCAATGGTAAAGCAGCAGCTTTGGATATCAATCAGACTTAAGCATTAACAGTGTAGTAGTATCTTGGTTCTGCTCAACTCTGTAAATTATTGCTTGAAATCCTACTAGCTGTCCCACAACATTAAGTGCATCCAATTTTCAAAACCATAACTAAGACTCAGAACTCATCAGAATCAAAATCAGAAGCACCAGGATTAATGATGACATTGAAATTTGCAGGAGTTTTAAAACAGATCAGAGCAGTGAAAACAGCTTGTCTGATTATCAGTGAAGAATTTTGTTTTACCACCTCCACCACTATCGCTGCCTCTCTCAACCCTCCCCAGGTGCATGTGTGTAAGGACCAGAGGCCTGATTCTTCCGTCACTTTGGTAAATGTCCAAATGGGAAGAATGTGATGGGAAGAAAGTCAAAGACAATGGCATCGTTAAGTTAACTGAAATCTAACAACAGTTTAAAGATGACTTACGAAATAGAATTTTCAAATGTTTGGCCTTCCAAACAGCCACACATTGTCATGCCTTCAGATTGTAGCAGAATTTTCCCTGCAGAAGTCTTTTCTTTCATTGGTTTGACTCTTACCCAGGAAAAATTAATATGTTGGCATTTCAAATTATACTCCAAGGACTAAAAGCTATCCTTTACAAATTGCAAAGATACTTTTAACCAGATGATAGTGATTATTAATTATTTTTACTCACTTAAGAGAAAGAAAGAGAAGGAAACGTAATGGCTCTCATTTTCCATTACAGTAAAAAGTAGACTTTGTCTTTATCAACATAAAAATTCACACAGTTGGCTCAAATGTCAATCATTCTGGTGTTTTTTTGGTCCTTCCCTGAGTTTTACTAAGCTTCTTTGCTTTATGTCCATGTAAGCTGGCCCATAAAGAAGTTAGTGGTTCCTTTATTCTGATGTACTTTCTAAAATATTAACGTCCTTTGCCTAAAAATAGTTTTTAAAAATATGAAAAGGCATATTCATAGCTCCACTAAGAGACAGGCAAACTTAACAGAGTGAGTTTTCCCAACCCAGTGAGTTATATTTCAGTTTCTAAAGAGCTGTTCTAGCCTGACAATTCAGATATTTATAAATCTTTCCAAAATGTAGAAAACCATCTGGACCTTCTGGACAGCATATTATTCAGTTACTTGCTGAAAAGGGAGCCTCCAATAAAGCATAATTTTGTGAGTCTGTCAATTCACAAACATAGGTATCATTTTAATAATTGCAGATTAGAATAATATATACAGAGCCGGGCGCGGTGGCTCAAGCCTGTAATCCCAGCACTTTGGGAGGCTGAGACAGGAGAATCGCGAGTTCAAAGCCAGCCTCAGCAATGGCGAGGTGCTAAGCAACTCAGTGAGACCCTGTCTCTACATAAAACACATAAAATCCTTTAGGGTAAAGCTAAGTAAGCCTCAAATTCCAACTTGATGACTGACTAGCCCTCTCTTTCACTTAGCAGTTATATCTAATAATTGTGAAACCACCTTGTATTTTCTGTAACTATGATTTAAGTCTTTCTTTGCTGTTTGACTTGTCTTATCATCTTAGCCCTTTAAATTCCTTGAAAGCACAGGCTATGTGCCGCTCACATCGTTGATGGCCCTTCAAAATGCACTGGTTTAAGTTGGCTCCTAAACAGCATAAATCTTCTCTGTGATAAGGCCTACACTGTCACCAGTTAAATAGATAGATCTACTTGTAGAGCATGCCCACAAAGGGGCATCATTTATGACCAGAGAATGAAGTCTCATGTTCTAATAGGTATCTGTCTGGAGAACAACCCACTCCTCTCTAGGCTTCATAGTATGAAAGTGAAAAAAGAAGGGGAGAATAAAACAGAAATCAACTTCAATCTCTGTTCCTGGTCTTCACAAGTATCATGATAGATTTATTCTATGTTCCCAACTGCAGGTGGCTGAGCAGCTTATCAACCCTTTTGGAGAAGATGATGATGATTTTGAAACTAACTGGTGCATTGATAGAAATTTGCAGGTTAGAGGAACATTTCTTTCCTTTACAAACTTTAACAATAAATCACGTGTGATGTTTCTCATCTAAACAGACTCTAGATGCAGGCCCCTGGACTTCAGAGCATTAAAAGTTTGACTATGCAGTATGTTATCCTTTTGGAACCTCACAGGTCCTAGATCTCAGTTCCAGTGAAATTTAGGTAAAGAATTTCAAATCAATTTTCTCTAAGTTTCTCTATTAGCTTTACCCAGCTTCTTCCATCTAGAACGAAACAGTGTTTTAATTCATTCTTTTATCTGTTTTCTGTTGGCACCCAAAGAGGTTAACAGTGACATAAAATAGCATCAGGACACAATCTGATGTGACTTTCCAAACTCACAGCTCACAGTCCTCAGCAGTCAGTTGTCCAGCAGCTGGACACTGGGAGCCTGGGCCACAGTGGCCTGTGTTTCAAATATGCCTGACACTCACCAAAGGGACCCTCTTAACCAATGAGCTTCCCATGAAGAACCAGCATGAGGGAATTTTAGGCAAAACTCTCCTCAGACCATTCTCTTTCCTGAGAACCACAGACTAAGGGTCTTTACTTTGTCCATTTGTTTCAAGCCCAACTCAGCTCTTAAACAGGTTCAAACATTTTACCATAGAACACATTGTCAGTCTGTTAGGGGAAGAAGTGCAATGCCTGAGTCACTCACTCTGTCAAAAGTCAGTTCTGAAAGAATAAATAACTTATTTATGCATCAATTGTCAAAGCCGAGGGGAGAGATCATTTTAGCTTCAAGCAGCATAGGCTTGTTGATGTTCTTTTTTCAAATAAACAAGAAACCAGGGAGTGTAAGAAGTGATATCTAGTAAAAAGGTGTTTGTGGGGTTAGCAAAATGAAATATTAAGGATCTTCACCTTCTTGCACTACCTGGAGTTAAGTGGTTACTGGCAGGGCGGCCACTAAGATAATACCAGAACTGTGAGCAAAGAAGGAAAAGGTGCCTCACCTCCCTCCAAGTGAGATGCAATTCCATCCTGGGGCATAAGGACAGAGTGTGGGCAGCTTGATATCCTCAACTGTGCCACTTACTAGTGTTCTTGAGGAGTAAATAACAGATACAACTCTGCAGCAGCCCAGGTTGCAGCAAATATGTGCTATAGGCATCCGTGCTTTCATTCATTTAGACTATGGTCCTATTGCTCTCAAACTCCAGTCCCCCTACTGGAAATTCTTTTTTATATAATTCTCATCTGATGTGGCCTAACAATATGACAATGATTTTAGGTCTCTCTTTTAGCTGTGGATGAAATGCACATGAGTTTACCCAAGATGAAGAAAGACATTTACTGGGACGATTCTGCTGCTCGACCACCATACACACTGGCAGCAGCTGACTACTGCATACCCTCATTTCTGGGGTCAACAACCCAAATGGGGTAAGTGCATTTTTAAAAAATCATCAATATTTAAAAAGTAATGTGATCACTGATCTTTTGACTTTTTGGGGGAGGGGCTTTTTTTTTCTAACTATGATCAATAGACAAGTCAGTCTCTATCCCTATGTACTGTGAGCCTTAAATAAACAGGTTGAGGCCTGAAGTAATTCATGCACAGCTCTAGAATAAGTTTATTAAATCTGATAATGTATCTGATTTTGGAGAAATGTGTGAATGGGGGAGGGGAGTTTAGATATATTTGCTAACAGCAAATGCCAGTTTCTAAGTAGCTTAAAGTAAGCATAGACAAATTTAGAAAGTAATAATCCCCCAACTCCCCACACCAAAAAAAAAAAAAAAAAAAGAAAGAAAAAGAAAAAAAAAACTTTAGAAAAAGGGAAAACTTTAGTGGAATTTTTATGGAAAAACTTTGGCTGTTCCCTGAAGTCAATCTAAGCAGATTGTGAAGCAGGTTCATGTCCTGTAGTTGCCAAAGTAACCACCTCCCCCTGCCCCAGGTTCTGCTTCTTGTTTCTCCACTTACAGGATATCTAGCTTCTGTCCTACTCCTATCAAGTGTCATTCTTAGCCAAATGTCTCATCTTCAAAACTAATGATTTGTGGTGTTGCTTTTCCAAAGGGGCTTGCTACAGAATCCTAAGCAAAGGGTGAGCGAGCAGAATTCAGGAGTTGTAGCAAATGAGAATGATTTAGGAACCAGGAGATTTGCCTTGGTGCCCTCCAAGTACACCTCAGAGAAGGCTGCCCATGCCAGGCTAGACATGCTTCTGCTTCTGGATGCCCTTTTAAGACCGAACCTTCTCATCCAGGGTCCTTCCAAGCTAGGTTGCTTATCCTTAGCCCAGCTTATTGCTCAGTTTCTGTGAGTAGCAATTTCCTGCTGCTGGCACTTGGCAGCCTGTGTGATTCCTTCTGCAGTGGCAGAGTTTCATGGACATCTGGCAACCTTCTCAATTTCGAAAATTAATAAAAGATGTTTTTCTATGAGTTTGTTTTTAGATAATTAAACATGCTTTATCCTTCCCCCTACTCCCACAACTGATGAATACAAAAGTATTTAAAGATCTACCTGTAAAAGAAAGGAGACCAATACCATTGATAAAATCAGGGAATTGTTGTGATGATTCTATTTAGACTCCCTGTGTTCCATTTATAATGCCCATTTAGCTGTTTTTACACAATGTTTAAAATGACTTTGAGGAGTCTCAGGATTTTTATTTTGGCTGGGCATGGTGGCACACGCTTGTAATCCCAGCACTTTGGGAGGCTGAGACAGGATAATCGCAAGTTCAAAGCCAGCCTCAGCAACAGCAAGGCACTAAGCAACTCAGTGAGACCCTGTCTCTAAACAAAACACAAACTAGGGTTGGGGATGTGGCTCAGTGGTTGAGTACCCCTGAGTTCAATCCCCAGTACCAAAAAAAAAAAAAAAGATTTTTATTTTGATCTATGTATTTGTCCTAATCATTATAATTTTCAATGCCTAACTAAATATCCATGTTCTTCAGAAAATATTAAAATAGCTGAGTACAGGGAACATGCCTGTAACCCTAGAAACTCAGGAGGCTGAGACAGAAGAATCTCAAGTTCAAGGCCAACCTCAGCAACTTGGCAAGGGCCTAAGCAACTGGATGAGACCTTGTCTCAAAATTTAAAAAAAAAAAAAAAAGCTGAGGATGTAGCTCCATGACAAAGTGTCCCTGGGTTCAATCCCCAGTAACCCCCCTAAATATTAGTTAAAAAATATTTAAATACGTGTTTCTCCTGTTTTTAAATACAGAAACATAGAATTACAGATTTACAACTTCTTTATAATTACAGGGAAGATTAAATGAGATTGTAAATATAAAAACACTCTATATAACCATAGAGCATTATTATTATCAGCTATTCAGGCCTTTTATTTGTTGATTTCAAACTGAGGCACAGAAAGATTGAATAAACCTAAGCTTTTTCATATTAAAGTAACCCTGGAAATCTGGGACAGAAAATAAAACAATAAAAAATAAAATCAGTAGATATAGTAAGACTGCAGCAAAAATATATTAGGCCTAATTTACCAGGATGACAGGGAAAAGCCCAGGTGAAGGTCAAGATCTCTGAAGAGGTTTTGCATGAGATGCCTAGCAAGACTCTGCTCAAACCAACTGATCAAAGAAGGAGTTAGGTAAAAACTCAGTTGGTCTTGATTTTTCTGTGAATGAGGAACATAAAATGGGAACCTCACACTCTAGAGAAAGCCCTGCAGGAGCACAGGCAGGAAAAGCCATGCATTCCCAGGAAGGCCTTTTGGATCCATGAGCATTGATTCTTCCTGTGATTGGGGTATTCAAGAAAACTTTTCTCATCACTTGTGACAGAAAAACTAACCTTAAATTAACTTAAGCAAAAAGGCGTTTATTGGGTCACACCCAGAGGGCAGGCTGGCTTTAGGCATGGCTAGATCCAGAGGCTCCAGATTGTAACCCAACTGACCACTGCCTGTCTCTCAGTTCTGCATTTCTCTCTTTTGGCTCAGTTCTCAGGCAGGTTCTCCCCTCCTGGGGGCAAAACAGCAAGATGGTAGCCAGCAGCTCCAGGCTTATGGTTCAGCAGGCCCTGTGCAAAGGGCACAACTCCTTCCAACTCTTAAAACTGAAGTACTGGATTTGCTATGATTGGCTGGGCTGGGCTAACATATCTATATCCAAACTAATCGCTACTGACAGGGAGACACAATATTTTTATTAGCCAAGGCCGGTTTTATGTTCATGCTTGATGAGCATATAAACCAACCTCCCTTCTTTTTTATTTTTGGATGAGTAAATTTTTATTTTATTATTCTGTTTAGGGTATATATTCCCAACATACTTAATTCAGAAATCAAAGTTCTCAGTATTAAGGAATATGTTCAAAGCATGGCCCTATATTCTGTATATTTAATAGATAACATGTAACTGAAATAAAGTTATGCCCCTTTTTTTCTAATCTTAATTATAAATTTAAAATATATTTTTGCTCATACCTTCAGTTATTTGTCAGAGTTCTACTCTGGTAAGTTTTATGCCAGATGCTACACATAAGCATAAAAAATGAAAGGAAAAAACTACCTCTTGCTGGGTGTGGTGGTACATGCCTGTAATCCCAGTGACTCGGGAGTCTGAGGCAGGAGTATCACAAGTCCCAGGCCAGCCTCAGCAACTTAGTGAGGCTCTAAGCAACTTAGTGAGACCCTGTCTCAAAATAAAAAATAAAAAGGGGGGCTGGGGTTGTGGCTCAGTGGTAGAGTGCTTGCCTAGCAAGTGTGAGACACTGGGTTCAATCCTCAGCACT
Organism: Xerus rutilus; assembly: GCA_028644305.1. Lineage (NCBI taxonomy): Eukaryota > Metazoa > Chordata > Mammalia > Rodentia > Sciuridae > Xerus > Xerus rutilus. The sequence goes on from CM053403.1 coordinate 43,649,437, forward strand.
ACATAAAAATAAATAAATAAAATAAAGGTATTGTGTTCATCTACAACTAAAAAATATGTTTAAAAAAAATTTAAAAGGGCTCAGTGGTAAAGTGCCTCTGGGTTCAATCCCTAGTTAAAAAGAAAGAAAAATACTTCTTAAGCTCACAGACATAATGAGAAGACAATATGATGTGGTAACTGCCTCCATAGAAAAATGCTTAAAGTCTTTTGGGAGCACACACAATAAAGGTATAATTCACCCAGCCTGACCAATCAGAGGATTGGAGCTGGAGAGTCCGACATGCATCCATAAGAATGAGAAAGGAGCACACAGGTGGGAGTGGTGGGATTCAGTTGAGGGTGCATGCCAGACCAATGTGAATGAAAAATGAAAAAAATTTGAATGAAAAAAATTTTTTAATGATAATATATTCAAAGGAATAATTTGATTTGCAAAGCAGAAGAGTCAAGAAGTGAATGGAGAGGATTCAAGGGAAGATTATGGAAGATTTTATAGGCTGGGTAAAGGGCCTCAGCCTTTTATCCAAAGCTATTGAGTGACATGGTCACACTTTATTTAGACAAGTTAGCCTAGCAGCTGGCTGCAAGATGAATGGATGAGGATAAAGGTAGAATCAGAGTCCAGTTGGCAGATTGTTGTTATCACTTAAACAGGAGAGGAGTGGATAAGAACCTGACTTGGTGGGCTCAAAAGGGATGACAGAGAATACATGGGGGTGGAAAGAGCTGGGGCTGTCCTGAGGAGGGAAGCCTCAGCACCTGAGCCAGAGAGAAGGCGTTAAGGTTGGGGAGAAGGGGAGATGGTGCCAGTGCAGCTAGTGAAGCAGGAAGCAATGTTCTCACCTTATCCAGTCATCCTGACTTAATCCATAATCTGAGACTCTGTCCAATCTGAGACCAAAAAGCCACTATTAAAAAACTGCATTTTAAAAATTCTAACACAAAATCAGTGCTGAAGTTCCCTCTTCCAGTCTTTGTATGGGACAAGTTAAAACTCAGCTTCAAAATCAACACTTTGGTTGAAATATACTCCTTGAAAATCCATATGAACCACCAGTTAGATTATAAATATTTTCACAAAAATACCAGCCTTGAGCATTTAATAAATGGTGATAATTACCATATGGCCAATAATCACTTAATAAGCCATCCTATGAATTAACCCAGCAATGAACAATCTTTCCTATTTGAATTCTGCCCATCATCTTACCTGAGATCACTTCAGTTGAATCTGTTTACTTTGTTCTTTTGTCATAATATGCAATGCTTTCTGAGAGCTGTTTTAATTAAAGCACTTTTTTTATTAGCTGAACCATGAAGACCCTATTAACCAAGATTAATAAAACTCCCAAAACCAGCTAAAAGAAAAGTTGTCCATAAGATGCACAAGAAAACACAAACAAGCCCTAAAATGAAAATGGGTTTTGTTGGGGCAATAATAATCACTTAAGTTTAATTAATCTAACTTTACCAAACTTTGAATATTTAAACTAAAGCCATCATTGCTGAAAAATAAATTAAAAAAACAAAATCCCGACCTAATCCAGACCATCATAAGTCACTTCAAAATTCATACTGTTTTTTTAATTTACTAGCAATTACTCATTAACACAAATGTTTAAGGCTCTGAGAAATAGAGTACATGGAAATTAAAGACCTGAAGTCTCATAACTCCCTTTAATCCTATCTTGAAAATCAAAACAGCCAACAGTAAAGGAGCAATAATCCCTAAAAGGCACTGGAAGAACACCAACAAACTCTCCATCCACAACAGCTGGAGGATTCCAAATCCTAGAGAAGACAGGCAGGAGGTGCTTATGAAATGGATCACTCAAGTGTGTCCCGAGTGCTTGCTGTTACTGCCTATTAATCTAAAAGCATGCTCAAGCCTGTAAACTGTTTGCTGACTACAATTCCATTTAAGGAGCATTGCTTTATTGAACTTTCCAATCACTATTCAAATAATATATCAAAACCTCCTCACATTTATAGTAATTTTATGGAAGGGCTCCATGAGGTCAATTAAGGATCCACTTAGTAAAAAAGAAGAAATATTCAAATTTTCTAAGAGTTCCTCCTAGTTAGGAGTTGAGGGATTTATTTAAAGCTTATTTGGTACTATAAAACTATAACAACTTTATTGGAAATAATGGCCTTATCTGTTTATTCCAAAACTTCTAAGCATATATAGCAATAGTATAATTACCTTCTTGTAATTATACATAGATGTACTTAGTGTACACAAAGCATATTTAGGAGTTATACTGTAGGTGATATTGGTTTAAATATATGAATATATATATTGCGGCAAGCAAAGATCATACTAAAGTTTGGTTTAATATAATTTCAGGTTGGTATTTTCTTCAGTAATCCTTAGCCAACTGTATTCAAACATTTTAGCTTTGTAAGAAAATAGAGTCTGATAGATATTACTGAAAGATTATGTTATAAGCTACTAAAAATATCTCAAATTCTGAATCATTAGCTTCAATAGAAATGTATTCTTGGAACATTGATTTTTTTTTTCCCTTAACATATCAAAAAGGAAGGAGACACCTTCCAAAGAGATGAATGTGCACTCAGCTCACAATTTTAGAACCGACTTGGAGTCTTTCCCAGGCTGACATGGAGTCACCACTGATGCTCAGTTTTCACTTTTAAATGGTATCATAGGGGAACATAGCTTAATTTCATTTTCTAATGAAAATACCATAGAATACAACGGTATTGGGGTGAGGGGAAGTGAACCTCCACTTTCTTTTTGTGTCAGCCAGCAAGGGCCAGAACAGCATAACCAAGGTGTAGCATGAAGCTAAATATACTTTTTTAAAAAATATTTTTTAGATGTCAATGGATCTTTATTTTATTTATTTATATGCAATGCTAAGAATCGAACCCAGTGCCTCACACATGCTAGGCAAGCACTCCACCACCAAGCCACAACCCCAGCCCCATATATGACTTTTTAAAGGTGCAATTGGACACTTCTTAAACCAGATTTGCTATAATCCTTGGTCTGTACTATGGGATAAGCAACAGAGAAATGGTAGGCAGGTCACCATCTCGAAGTGCAGCTTTCTGGGCTAAGACTACTTTCCAGGATGCTTCACTATCTTGAAACTGCCCAGCAGAAAGGGAATAGAGGGAAGGCTGGATGGACGCAATATTCTGTCCACTGGATTTTCCTCATAACCCCTAACATTAGGGTTACCTTGCCCATTTGATAAATCCTAGGCTACAGCTTTGATGGTGATTCTGCACTACAGAAGGTCAAAAATCAGTGTTCACCTCAATGTGTTTGAAGAGTACACTTTGTTTTATCCATGTGTAAATGCTCCTCTGCATATGTCTCTCCCATGATAGATTCTCAGGCAAATTATCAGCTCGCTCTAAGGTAGTTGCACAATTTTAAGTATACTAGCAATTTTAAAATAATAAACCTGATATGAGAATTCACCATATTAAGTATCATTTTCCTAAATTCCTCATTTCAGTTCTTTTAAAAGGACCTCATTGTTTGAATTTAAATTGTCAAAACAAAACTTCAAAAGTGGAATAGAAAAAGAAAGCCAAGCATCATCCAGTTTCATCATACCTTCAATCTTTTTGCAGCTATATTTACCCAATCACACTAAAGAAAAGAAGGTTGCTTTGCAAAAAGCTTGCTTCGGAAAAAAATGCATTAAATCTTTGAGTCATCATTGTTATTTTGGTCTTTCCGTATCTGACACACCCTAAGAAGTGTGGAAGTGTGCTGAAATGTTCAGGAGCCAATCTCCAGCCTCTTCCTCATGATAGCAACAGGAGGTGGGAAATTTCCTGCACCCTGACCAGCCCAACCTTCTTAAAGAGCCCTTCACTAAACCACCGCTGCTTATGCCCTCAGATGTTTATCATTGGCAAGGGAGTCTGTGGGGATGATGGTTTTATTAGGAGCTCAGTAGATATTTTGAAATATTGGGTTTGAGTTTTTCTTAAACATCAGAAAAAATATTACAATCTAGAGATCTGTCCTGTAGAAATAATGCACGTTGTCCCTCCTAGACTCAGCTCTCAGCAACAAGCCTGGCTGCCTTGACATTACCTTTTCTTTCTCTCCTTCTTCGACTCTTCTCTCTTTCAAAAATAGCCCAACATGGGACACAACCTTTTCATTCCCATGTGTCCTGGTCCTGTACATCTGAAGTGATGATTTATAGTGTACAATAAATGTACACAGTAGGGTTGGCAATGTCTGGCAAATGGTGCAAAAAACAGTATTGAGAGGCAAGGCCAGGGTCCACCATTTAATCAACACTATCTTCCTTATCAAATGTCCCAGCTTCCACCAGTCCTTACATTCCTCTCCATTCACCCAGTGCCCCCATCTTACTATGAAATGGCTGTTAAATCATCCCTTGTAAGATTTTATATATATATATATATATATATATATATATATGTATATATATATACACAATAGTTTTTTTCTTTTTTTTCTTTTTGGGGGAAGCCACTGGGGATTGAACACAGTGGTGTTTTACCACTGAGCTACATCTCCAGCCCTTTTTTATTTTTTATTTTGAGACAAAGCCTCCTTACGTTGCTCAGGCTGGCTTCAAACTTGTGATTCTCCTGCCTAAGCCTCCTGAGTCACTGGGGTTACAGACACACACCACCGCACCTGGCTATAGTGATATTGTTTAAAGAACACTCTAAAGGGAGTAAAGGGAGTGACCTTCAGCCAGACATTATCATTTCCTTCAACCCTGCAAGAAGTCAATGATGATTAAAAAATCACTTCTGAAAATCTGCCAGTCATTGACAGAGTCCTTTTTATAACTTCTGCTCTCCAAAGCTTTTTGGCATAGGTTACCCTCTTTAAACTCCCAAACAACTTGGAAGACAAAGTATTATGATTACCTGTTTACAAAGTATGATGCTAAGTCACAGAGAGGTTACGGTGAGTCTCCAAAGGTCACACAGCTAGTAAGTGTCAGCCTGGGTAGCACCAATCCTGGCTCCATAAGCTCTCAAAATGAATCATTCTGTCTCACCAGAGACAATTTTCCAATTCCATCTTTAAAAAGCAATAGCTGCATGGCATTTTCCATTAACGTCCTCCTATCTCTAATTACCTACCTATCTCAATCCAAATGAATTCCAAAACATAAAACCTCGCCTTTTTAGCTGACCATCTCTAGTATATAGTAATATAATAAGGGTGCTTACATTCCATCATATAATGTTTCTGCTATAATTGTTTAAATGGCATTATTTTTGGACCTCAGAATTGAACTAACCTTTACATATGCTAAGGGTACATTTTAAAATCAAATAAGAAGGAGCAAAAAGCACAAAAAGACCTAAAAGACACAACCAAGCCTCCTAACTGGGAAATAAAGACACACACCCCCACCCCACCCCACTCCCGCCACCCACCCACCTCCAGTACTGGGGATTTAACCCAGGGGCACTTTACCACTGACCTACATCCCAAATCCTTTTTATTTCTGAGACAGGGTCTCACTGAGTTTTCTCAAACTTGCTACCCTCCACCCTTAGGCTCCCAAATAGCTGGGATTACAGGCATGTGCCACCACGCCTAATGAAGATTTTTTTAGAGTATTCTCTTATGTTCTCTAAGCCTTAAACCATTTTGTTATCAACCAGTTTCCACATATTGGGAACACAGTCATATTGAAAATTATGATTTTTAGAGAAATGAGGAGGTGGATATCATGTGTTAAAACTCTTCCATGGAAGCATTCAAAAGAAAGTCCTTTGGTCATCATGCTGTAGAGTTTGACTATTGCTCTCACAAGAACACCACTTGTCATTTCATGAAATACATAGGACACCAAGTATTCTTCCAAAGACCTAATTTCAGACAAAAAGTGTGGAAAGTTGTCAAGTCATGTTTCTTATCCTAAGCATTCATCAGTGTTGCTTTTCATGTAGTCTTTCCATTTTGGATGCTAATACCATGCAACTCTGTGCCCTCCATTCTCCAAGACAATCCATGGCTACCCACTGCCCCTGGGAGAAAGTCCAAATCCCTCAACCTGGCATACGGCTCTTTATAACACACTCCAGGACTGTCTTTCCAGCCTATGCTTGACACTGTCCTCTGTGTCTTAAAGAAACTCAGGTTTTTCTCATTCCTTACAAACACGCTAATTTCTGCCTTATTTGCTCACCATTCACTTCCACCTGGTCCCCTGTCCCCCCTCCTCCATCTATGCAATTCTGATTTGGTGGCAAGGTCCAGCTCAAAAACTTACTTTGCCCCAAATGTAATTTACATACATGCCTTTTGCCTCCTATTAAATTATAAGTAACAAGGTGTCTAATGCAACAAATTGTTGATGGTAGATGATCAATAAATGAGGGGGAGTAAGAATAAGCAGATAAATACCATGTCTCCACATCACACTCTCCTGAGGCAGGAAGGTACAAGAGATTCTCCCTAGGTCTACCTCATGTCCATCAGTAGATCATTAGCAAGATCGTCAGCCTACGGAGTTTGTCCACTGCACTACATTTTTCTGCAGTTTATGAATTAGGAAATTATTTCTCACACTGTAGTTGAATGTACATATCCACTATACCAATTTGAAAGTTTTTTCCTTTTGAGTCACAAAATTTTGAAGTAATATAAATATTTTTTTCTTAGAACATTGTATCATTCTTACAAGGTTGTGGGCTTCAGAAGTAGTTCAGGAAAATAAATCCCAAATAAGTAGTCAAGATCCCAAATGGAGGACAGATGTGTGTCCTATAAAGAGAGATTGCAAGCTTGTCCTCAAGTCCCAGAGCACATCCAATGTGGCAATCTTCATGACCAACTGTGCTGTCACTCCTCTGGTGTCCTCCAAAGCTAAGTGGATTCCTGTGAAGTGTGACTGGAGAGGTGACCTAATGAAATCCAACGAATAGGGTCACCAGGGCCACTGAAGCATGAGTCTGCATTTCCTGAGTCGCTGTAACAGAATCTGCACCTTGCACAGCAGAGGGTGGGTCAGGAGCCTATCTGGTAGCCAAGGGCACTGCTGGGGCTTTAGAGTAACAGCTCGAGGCTGTAATGGAACACCATCCCGGGACACTTACCCAGCTAATCATCTCAATCATCCATCTTTTATTCATAAACATGGGGAACACGTTTTCTTTGGCTGCTCCTTTTGCCCTTTTAGGTTCTACCTACATTATACCATAGCACCTTTTTCTGTTATGTCACATAAAATGCACCTGGCATGAAGGACTTTATCTATACCAACACTGGACTGGGACAGAATGATTACTGTTGATTTCAGAGCCAACATGAGTATTTGTCTTTTAAGGGCAAGGATTTAAGTAGTTTCTTGAGCCCCAATAAGACTAAAAATGCAGAGAGATGTGAGACAACCACGTATCCAAAGCAGGAGTAGACCTTAGTACCAAACAGGCTTATCATTAGCTCAACTACTCATTTTATTTCAGCCTTGAACATGATTAAAAATTATAGGATTATTTGTTTTATTGCTTAAGTGTTAAAAAATTCAACAAGAAATTCTTGACCACAGAAAGTCCATCAAAATTTACTCAAAGAAGGACCTAATCACAATCACCTTGATAAAGAACTTCTTTCCACACTTTTCCTTCCTCAACCAACGGGAATGCAAAGCCTTTACCAGAAATGTTCACAAATTACTTTGGGGAAAGGACTGGCCTGGGCTCTGGCTGGTGCCTTGACACCTGTGTGGCAGGCTTTACATCAAAGAATAGGACAAAAGCTTTGGAGTCAGACTTCTTGTTTGGCCCTCATTGGCTATTAGGTTTAATGAATCTCTCTGAGCCTCAGTTTCCTCCTCTGTAAAGTGTGAATCACAACTCACATGATTATTGTGATCATTAAGTGAATGTCAGCTGTCAATTGTACTGTCTTGAATTTGGCTATGATTCATTATTTTGGTATGTTTTATGGGTCCTGGGGAAACAAGACCTTATTTAAAATATATCTATGCAGTATATATTCAAGTCTCTAGCAATTCTCATAGTAACTATCTTCATAGTAACATTAAGATGTTATTTGCCTTTTCTCATTCTCAATATTTCATAAGTATATAGAAATCCTTACTTATCCACCATTTCACTTTCCAAGGTTTCAATTTCCCACAGTCAACTACAATCCGAAAATATTAAATGGAAAATTTCAGAAATAGACAATTTATAGAATTTAAATTGCATGCCGTTCTGAGCATGACACACCAACTTACCTGGGACATGAATCATCCCTTTGTCCAGCCTGTCCATCCAAATAGTATGTGTATCCTGCCTTTAGTCATGGAGAGGCAGACTAAGTTATCAGATTGACTAGTACAGTATCTACTGCAGTAATTGTGTTCAAGTAACCCTTATTTTACTTAATAACGGCCCCAGCACACAAGAACAGAGATATTGGCAATTTGGATATGCCAAAGAGAAACTGTAAAGTGCCTCCTTTAAGTAAAAGGTGAAAATTTTTGATTTAAAGGAAAAAAAAACCTATATGCTAATGTTTCTAAGATCTACAATGAGAACAAATCATGTACTTATGAAATTGTGAAAAAGGAAAAAGAAATTCATGCTAGATTTGCTGTTATACTTCAAATTGCAAAAGTTACTGCCATAGTGTGCAAATGCTTAGGTAAGATGGAAAAAACATCACAGTATATGTATATGGGTCAATATCCACAGTTTCAGACATCCACAGGTGGTCTTGGAATGTATCTCCCACAGATACGGGGATGGGGCTATTATACAGTGGAATTTTTCCAGAGGCTACAAGACAAGTGATGATGTCATCACTTGACCATTAAATGGATCATATGTTTGTACATCCTTGTGTTTTTAACATTCCTCAGTTGTAATTTCATATACAGTAAAGAACAACAGACATAACCTAAATAAGCAGGTCTCTTTGGGGTACTCAACAATATTTAAGAGTTTAAAAGGTCCTCAGACTAAACAGTTGGAGAACCTTGGCTACACTATCTCAAGTTAAAGTCTCCCTCCTCTATCTCCAAAATTTGTAATGCAAAAATGCCAAACCCATCTCCTTACGTTGAGACTCCGCCCCCAAAGCCTACTGTCTTTGTTTCAGGCACTCTGAGTCCGACTTCCCTGGGGAGGAGTGGTTGTGGGACTACGAGAAGCATGGTCAACGGCGTTCAGTGATCAGGAGAGTCAAGCGGTTCCTGAGCACCCACGAGCACCCTGTCAGCCCCAGGAGGAGGAGCTACGGGAGGCAGGCCAGCGACAGCTCCATGTTCTTCCCGCTCAGCCCAGCTCGCGACCTGCTGGACGTGCCCTCGAGAAACCCTCACAGAGCCTCACCCACCCGGAAGCAGTCCCACTCCCTGGAGGGCAGCCCCAAGATGCACTCCAGCATGGGAGAGCTGTCCACAATCAGGGAGACCAGCCGGACCAGCACTCTGCAGAGCCTGACGCCACAGTCCAGCGTGCAGGCCTCCCCCACCAAAATGCCGCAGGTCCCCGAGGTACTGGTCACCGAGGCTGAAGCACCGGAGCCCTCCGCTGACACCCACCACCATGACTCTGCCACCTCCATCTTGAGCTTGGAATTCACTGGGGTTCAGCCCAGCAGGAATGGGCAGCAGGAAGACCCAGAGGGACTCCTGGCCCCCTTAGAGAAGGCGACACCTCCTGGGGGGCCTAGTCCTCAGACTGGTCCAGCCAGCGACGAGAGACACCTTTTCCTGTTCGAGGAAGACCCAGATGATGACAGGTTCCCGAAAAGGTGGAGTCTCCCGGAGTTCCCTGAGTCCGGCCACACCTCCCGGGCAAACCTAGGTCCAGATCCTCTGACCCCTGTGCACGCTCTCTTGATCGACACAGAAACGCCCTCAGAGACCACGGGAACCAACCTTGGGGCTGGTTCTCGAGTCTCTCCTGATATGCTGTACTTAATGGAAAACCTGGACACCAAGGAAACCGATATTATAGAATTTAACAACGAGCAAACCGAGGAGTCACCTAAAGGAATACCACAAAGTTCTAGGACCTAGTTCTAGCCTAGATTAGTACTTCAACAAAAGCTCAGCATTAGTCCCAGAATCCCCCAGGGGGCTAGGTTGTTTTTTTGTTTGTTTGTTTGTTTTTAATAATCATACAATATAAGCTACTTAGAACTCTGAAGGGCATTATGATCCTTTGTGAAAACCATGAAAATCAAACAAATTCACATCATCCCCAAACGGCTATCATGGAAGTTATGCAGACCATATTGAATTATCTTAACCAAATAAGGAATCTTGTATAAATATATATGACTTAGAAATTCACAGATTATCATCTTTGGAAAGAGCCTTATAGATCGGAGTCCAATCCCCTAGATACAAAAGCCAAGACAAAGGATTCTCTTTCCTTTCTCTTTCTTTTTTTCTTCCTGTCTTTCTTCCTTCTTTGCTTTAACTCTAAAGACAGGAGATGGAACACAAAATGCCCAAAGTCTCTTTTGTATTTACAATAACTTTGGGGCTTTCTAATGATCTCACTCCCACTTTTCTATAACTATTATTCTTATCATTTTCCAATTCTTAAGCGCCATCAGCATCAGAAAGCTTCATTTCTCGTCAGTCTTCTTTTTTCTCTCCTTCCCTTTTACTCTGTTATTCAGTTTTTTCCTTGGCCCTCGCCCTTGTCTCACTCCTTCTCCAGTGAATCTCACCTGTCCTACCTTTCAGGTTAGAGTATTTTCTCTTTCTGGCTCTTGCTTCTTGCCATGGTATTTAAAATATGAGGAACTGGCAAAACATCCTACCAAATAATCAATGATGTTAACAGATCTCTCACTCTTCCAGCTTCATTGTAGAAGGGGTTCATTGTAGAAGGGGTGTTGGAGTTGATGGCGTCCCACCGTCTTCTCAAAGCCATTGCTGTTTCTTTCTGTTTCTACTCTTTGATCTTGGACACTGCAGAAAACTGAAGCCAAGAGGACATGAACTTTGCATAACCAAATGCTATGGAACCAAAGAATAATGTGGCTCAAATCTGTTTAACTCTGAAGCAAAAATCCCAATTGTGTCACAATGTGGGACCAGTTGCTGTATCGAACAGGTCATTTGAAATGAAAGAGGATATTGGAGCTGGGTGGATAATGGGGTCCAGGACTGCATGATGGGGATTGGATATTGACTAAGTCCCTCCAAGATCTCTTAGGGTGGCCATTTGTTGAAGCTCCCAAATCTGCAAGGACTTTCTGAGGCTCACCATTCTCAGCACTTGTCTGATAAAGCCTGGCTACCTATGGCTTAAGAAATAAAGTGCTGGGTGCGGTGGCACACGCCTGTAATCCCAGCACTTCGGGAGGCTGAGACAGGAGGATCGTGAGTTCAAAGCCAGCCTCAGCAACGGCGAGGTGCTAAGCAACTTAGTGAGACCCTATCTCTAAATAAAACACAAAATAGGGCTGGGGATGTGGCTCAGTGGTCGAGTACCCCTGAGTGTAATCCCCAGTACCAAAAGAAAGTAAGTCACCCTAATAGCTACCATTTACTGAGTGCTCACATGCCAGGCAGTGGCATGTAAAGTTCACAGATGATCTAATACCCACAGGAATCCTATCAGATCAATATACTGTTATATTCATTTTAAAGATGAAGAAGAGGTGTTGAAGAAGTAATGTGTCTAAAATCTCATAGCCAGGCATATCTGGCTCAAGAGCCCACACTCTTAACCATTGCGCTTCTCTGTAAAGCCCTGAATCTGCATGAAGTTTGCCTGGCATTCTATTCCAAGGGAGCTCTTATGGTTTAGATATGCATTGTCCCCCAAGAACTCATGTGTAAGACAATGCAAGAAAGTTCAGAGGTGAAATGATTGGGTTATGAGAGCCTAAACCTTACCAGCACATTAGCCAATGATGTGGATTACCTGGGCAGTAATTGTAGGCAGGCAGGGTGTGGCTGGAGGAAGTAGGTCACTAGAGGCTTGCCTTTGGGGTTTATCATTTGTTTCTGATGAGTGGAGTGCTTCTGCTTCCTGGTTGCTTTCCTCCTGATCTGCTTTCCTCCACCAGACTCTTCACCATGATGTTCTGCCTTATCTTATACAAAGAGAAATGGAGTCGGTCCTCTACGAACTGAGATCTCTGAAATCATGAGTGCCAAATAAGCTTTTCCATCTCTAAAATTGTTCTTGTCAGGTCTTTTGGTCCCAGCGATGAAAAGCTGACTAAAACAGGAGCTCTGCCCAAATTGCAGTTCATGCTGAATCTCTCCAGCCTCGGAGGACTCTGTGGGTCCTGTCCGCCTAAGTCTACCTGCGTCTTTCATGCATTCACAGGGGAGAGCAGCACTCCCACTTTGAGCCCTAACCACAGGCCTCATCATTTTTCATGACAGAAGAAAGCTGGCAGGATGCTTCTGTCCCTTCCCCCACTCCTGGTGTGCAGTGTTATAATTAGCATGTTTCCATAAGACCTCCAATCTCAGTGGGTCTCTCAAATTAAATGAGAGCAATGATTTTACTTTAACTAGCTTTTCTCAAAGGACTTAATGGAAATAATATTAGAAGAAATGCTACCCTTTGATGGTTCTCTATGTCAGTTGATAGAGCATCCAGAGAGCATTGACGTTCCCAAAGCATTACATACACACTGGCAGATCAAGCCCCAATGTGAGACTTCTAAAAGGCTAGAACCCTGTGCTTCTTCCAGTCATTAACCTCTTCATGCAGTTCTCTTGAGTGCTTCGACTTATGTCCTTTCCTTCTCTTTGGCTCTATGTATTGTTCAAATTCAAATAAATTTCCACTTAGCTGCTTTTGAAATATAATCAATTTTTATTCCTAAATCCAAGGTGATAAATTATACACAAATCAAATAATACATTTTGTGGAGGGAAAGGAGAGTGTTCATTTACCTCTACTTCCACTCATCCAGAAAATTATTTAATTTTCTCAATATTTCTTCAGAATTCGAGATGACCTCCCATTTTCTCCTTGCACAGAAAGCTGAATTATGACTGTTCAATGAGCCCATCTGGAAGAAATCAACTATAAATTCAAGGCAGCAGTTTCCCTGAGCAGATGAAGAAATTTTCCATTCATTTTAAAATAAATTTTACCCAGCACAGACCAAGTTGCAAAAACAAGGATTTCTTCTCACGTGCCTGATTTTGTTGCCTATCTAGCTCATATTTTCTCCTGAGCACTGAAATCTTACACCACCTGGATGCATGGTCCTATGGCCTGGTGGCTTAGTCTTTTGGACTTGACCATTCCAAGACAGGCTCAGCTTAACTGTAGTCTGCAAGCCAGAGAGTGCAGTGGGGCCCAGCCCTGTTTATTTTTTTCTCTCCCTGCTCTCCAGAGAATGCTGCCCTGACACTGGGGTCCAAGTTCATTAAAGTAAAGGCCCACTAACTTTTTCTGTTTTCCAATAATTTAGAGAAGACTGATCCCTGGCAAAACAAAGACAGCTGTTCCTTTCCTTCATTTATTTCCTGTCAGCTTCTACATCACCTCTACTATTCCATGCATCCACTTCCAGCCCTGTTTAGCTAAGCTGTAGAAAACATTTTAAATGGAATGTAAAATTTACCATTAATGTAAAGAAAAAGCTCACTTAAACATATACCCCTTCTTTTTCAATGTTTACCCCTCTAATTTCTTTCTTCTCCAGAGAAATTGATTCAATCTTGAGACTTTATTGTCATAAAATCTGCTGAGAATCTGTGCTGCCCAGGCAGCCATATGGTACAATGGAATAAGTACTACAAAACCAGCCCGTGAATCCTGACTTGAACAAGTACCCATCCTTCTGGATTTCGCATTTTCGTCTGTAAAATGTGCTCTTCTCTGGATTGTTTCCCTGGGCCACTGTGAGGCATCATGAGTAGGTGCGAGAAGACTGGGACCCCAGGCTGCACAGTGTGGACAACAGGCAAGATTGGGATTGATGTCCCCAGGGATTCACCCTGAACTTCATTTGGCAATTTATTCTCTGAGATTCTAATCTCTTTCATTCACAAAGCTTTTCTTCTAACATTCACGTATTAAGCTTCCAATTTATCAATCATGTCATTCTCTTTGGGCTTCTTTTTTCTTCCAGATGCGTCCCAAATTCCACATCTTTCTTCTGTCTGGCATTTTTTATCATTAATTCACTTACCACAGTATCCCAGGCCTCATCACCATAGTGATGAATTCCTCCCTAACCCATTGTGCATATCCATGCCCTGAATGAAAGTGTGGAACTAGAAAAAATTAATTGCACTTGTTTCTGCTATAAATCTAGAGGATTTAGAACACTTAATTAAAGGTTAGAAGACCTTCTTAGGGATTCTAGTCTTCCTAAACCTGGTCTTCTCTCAGCTAATTAGGAATAATATCTACAACTATTTTTTTTAAAAAAAGCAAACCCCTAAGCAAATTAGAACCTAATTCTACCTGCCCTCCTCATCACAACCATTTACATGATCAACAACAAACATTTTCTGATGTTCTGTGCTACAGATAGTGAAAACCAAGGACTTACTCATTTCATCTTATTAACTATCTCAGGTAGGTTCTTGATTCTTCCGCACACTTCTAGTTTTTCTTAGGTCTATGAACTTTAATTTTTAGGAGTCTTTTCCACTGATATTGCCACTGAATTGAAAGAACCAATTCAAGAACACCAGGATTGTTCTGACTGTAAATCTTACAAAACCCAGAAGAAGGATTCCACCCCACTGGCAAAGCGTGAGCAACTTGACCCCAAAATTCCCATCTCTTAACATTCTCCAGCACCTTCACATGCCGTCAGCTATTATCTGGCCATGGCAAGTAGAAAATGAAGAAATTTCCCTGCAAAGTAGACACCTAGATACCACATTTGCCTGAATATTCAATTAGACAGGAAGGTTTGTTTGTTTGTTTCTGAGTTAGTTCAGAAATCGGCCTAAATCTTCCTCTTACTGCAAGTAGATTTAGCCAGATAGTTCCCTGGAGCCATCTTCTCTGAGCTTCTAGTTTTAGACATTTGCCTATCAGAAGAAGCAAAGGAATGCTGCATCCTGTATCATGAAAACAAGAACATTTCTAAAATAGATTTATGCAGAAATGTTGGTGTGTCCTTGGTTCTTTGTGGGCCAGTGGCTCTCAACTAGATGTGACTTTGCACTCAGGAGACCTTTGGTAAAGTGTGGAGAGGCTTTGGTTGTCACACTGGAGGTGTTCCTGGCATCTGGTAGGTAGAGGTCAAGAAGGCTGCTAAACATCCTGCTGTGAGCAGGATAGACACCACAGCTGTCTGGCCCCAAACAGCAAGCTTTGGAAATCTGATTTAGGCTAAAGGACAATAGAAATGAAACAACTATCAAGGAGATTAATGATGAGAGAGGAGCTACAGAAAGAAATAGAACTTAAGAGAACAGATGGACCCAGCAGCTGCTAAATCCCGACTGCACACACAAGCTGTGTAGTAATCGCCATTTCTCTTTTGATGCTGGAGAATCTGTTATCTCAAATCCAGAGAAACTGGAATTGAAACCTGAGGGTCGCTCTTAGAGAATTCCTTGGATGCTGTTACCAGTAAGAGTAAGTGCCACTACTGGAATGACTGTAATATTTGGAGATTGTAGTTTGTTTAAAGGGTGACAATAATATATTCTGCCAAACATTATTTAAGAACCTGTACCAATAAACTTCGAGACTATGGATAGACAACTGATCCATCTTTAGCTTTTTTAAATGTTTTGTTTAGGACCAAACAAATAAACTATCTTCTAGACAGACAATTTGGGACTTTTTTTTATATATATAGGAGAGATTTTTAATGGAAAATAGTTACAATGGATAGGATCAGCTTAATTCCTTCTCATGGGCCAATCAAACTCAGATTCCCTGGCACATCCAAAAGAGCAACATCAAGGAATCCATGATGTCCTGGATGATGTCACCAGTTAGACCTTTATTCATAGTCATTCATTAAGCCAATGCTTAGTGTCAGGCATTCAGCTAAAAGTAGGTGCCCAGAAAGTTCCACTGCACCCAGCTTCCTTCACAGATCTGGCACTCTGTTCTGCAGATCTAATAACAAAATGCCTTCCAAAGTTCATTCATGTTTGCTGCTGTTTGTTTCCTTTCATCCTCAATCCTATTCCCCCTCCTTCCTATTTTAGTTTGCTTAATGTGAAGTCCTCTGTATACACTCTTACAGACAAAGAGTATATGTGTCATGGTTTTGTGTGTAAATGTTGGGTTTTTTTCCAACTATTGCTTTCATTTTAGTTAGTTTTTTTGCAGTGCTGGAGATTGAATTTAGGGGTACTCTACCATTAATGTACATCTCTAGCCCTTTTTATTTTTTATTTTGAAACAGGGCCTCGATAAGTTACTGAAGCTAGCCTTAAACTTGCCATCCTCCTGCCTCAGCCTCCTTAGTCACTCGGATTATAGGTGTGTGCCACCACACCTAGTGAAGTGTTTTTAACTTACCTAAATGTTTTCATGTTGCAGGTCTCATCTGTCTCCTTGTTTTCCATTCAGCACTATTGTCTTAATATTCCCCAATTGTGTATATCTAATCCATTGCTTCTGACTGTTGCATACTCCAAGGAGTATTATATTTTACCCACAGCCCCAATTGCTTCACACCCTCCTACATGAGTCTCTTTTTATTTCCATTAATAACATTGTTTATTAATACTTCTTTATTTGTTCTAATTAGTTATATGTGACAGTAGAATTCCATTTGACACATCATTCATAAATGGAGTATAACTTCTCATTCTTCTGGTTGTACATGATGTAGACTTACAACATCATGTAATCTTATATGCACATAGGGTAATAATGTCCAAATGAATGGATAAAGAAAATGTAGTATATATACACATTGGAATATTACTCACCCTTAAAGAAGAATGAAATTATGGCATTTGCTAGTAAATGGATGGAGCTAGAGAATATCATGCTATGGAAAATAAGCCAATCCAAAAGAAACAAAGACAATATTTTCTCTGATATGCAGATGCTAATTCACAAGAAAGGGTAGGGGGACTAGGGAAAAATAGAGGTACTTTGGATTAGACAGAGAGGAGTAAAGGGAGGGGAGGGGGTATGGGAGTAGGAAGGATAGTAGAATGAATCAGACATTATTACATGAGTCTCTTCGTGAATTCACAGAAGCATTTCTCCAGAGTGTGTAGACCTGAAAGTAGTTTGGCCTCCCCAAGAAGCACAAAAGCATCCTTGCATCTTTACTACCCCCACATCCCTACCTCAAGCTGGCATCACCTCCATTTCTGATTTTTCCACAACAAGTGTAAAGTGGCACCCACTTGTTGTCTAGTTGGCATTTATGTGGTTACAAATGCCTGTGAGGATCTCTTCATATGCTAGTTCATTCTTTCAGAACTCCTCTTCTGAAAATTACCTTTTCAAATTCTGTGCTCTTTAACCTAACAGGGATTCTATATTTTTCTTGTTGATTTTTTAAGAGTTCCCTTGATTTTCTAGAATAATAGTAGAACTTTGTTGGGTTTATACATTGCAATGGTCTTGTCCAATCCTTTGCAAGTCTGTTACAAGCATCCATGGTGTCATTTGTTGAATAGAATCCTTAATGTGATATAATAAGTTTGTTGATTTACTGTTTCATGCTTTTGAAGTTTTGAATAAGAAATTCTTCCCCATCCTTATTGTCATGGTATTTGCCTACATTTTTTGTTCAGTTACCTCTACAACATTAAGAAGGGATCAGTTTTATTTTTTTTTCCACAGAATGAGCCAGTTTTTCTGCATCCTCTCCTACTAATGACCAGTTTATAAGTTCCACATATTTCATGCCAATAAGAAACACTGGCATGACACAAATAGCCTCTGAGAGAGGTGAAAGACAGAGTGGTACAAATGGAAAAAAGATGAGCCCTAAACTCATAAAGCTCTGGCTCCTGCCTACCAAGTACAAACCTTCTGTCTGTTGACTGGCACCTTTTCCCCCTTCCGTGCCCAGGGTGTTTAAAAGTCTTTTAACACTCATCTGCATGAAAGCCCACCAAAAATAGGCCATCTCTCTTATCAGAGGGACACTAAGCTACAAGAGGAAAGCCTGATGCATAAGGAGCTGTTGCTGAATGAGGAATAGAGATAGTGTTACACAGAGCGTTCAGGATCCTTCCACACTCAGAAGTAAGTAGGATCAGATCCAGAGACATGGAGTCTGCGATCCAATTGTATTCAGACCCAGGAATCAGCAAAGATAGAGGCGCTACTTCAGGCCAGCATCACTGGGTCTGCAGGTTCCCGTCTTCCCCGTGAGCAGGGCTTTCCCACAGCCCCAGTCTCTGCTCCTGTAACAGGCTGTGCTCAGAGATCGGTGAATATTAGGTGTTTATTGCCACCCTTGGCCCTGTCCTTACAAATCAGCCACCATGTGGGGGATGGTCACAGATGGTTTCAGAAGAAAACTAATCTCATCTTGCCCTCATTCTAAGTATTCTTTTTTTTTTTTAGTTGTTGATGGATTTTTATTTTATTCATTTATTTTTTATATATGGTGTTGAGGATCGAACCCAGTGCCTCACACACTCTAGGCAAGAGTTCTACCACTGAGCTACAGCCCCAGCCCCCTAAGTATTCTTCATTGCCCAAGAACAAGAAGGGGCTGCCTCCTGGATACCAATGATAGGTTCATTACCCCTTGTAGGGTTATTGGACCCTAAAAACTCCAAAGGGAAAACACTCTTCAAGATTAGAAAACATTTTCAAACAAAAACGTCAGTCTTTTTGTTTCTCAATAAAAATGGGCTTCAATTACTTTTGTAACTAAAAAAAGGGTAGGTTTCTCAATGGTGCACTCATTCACCTGTTCAACATAGTTTTGCTCCTCCTGGCCCCAATTCAGAGGCTATGTGCCTCCTGGTACTCTGCAGGGAAGGAAGTTTAGCTGGTAAGAGGCCTGGTGGGATAATGCCATTCTCAGAAGAGACCATCTCATGTCCACCCTTTTCCCTAGGGGACATGAGCCTCAGAGTAAGTAGGAGACCACAGATAGAAATCTGACTCAGCCTCAATTCCAAAGTGCTAAGAATGATTCTGATTTTAAAGGTATACTAGAATGTTCCAAATAACTTGACTTCTAAACTCCAACCAACCATTTCATCTGAAATGGTTTCAACTAAAAAACAACTGCCATTCTTTATCATCCAAGCATGTGGACATCAGAAAAAGACACTTCGCTAGCCATCAGCAGGGTACCTTCCTAAGAAAGTTTCAATGGTCATTTTCAATCTATCAGGGTTCTCATAAGTGCTAACTTTAGGGCCTGATGCCTGCATAAGGTCAACATCCATCAGTCAGGGATTTATACTGGAGGATCCCAAAGGATGAGTTTCCATGAAGAGAAGTGTGACAGTGGAAGTACTTAACGCAATTGTATTGAATGTTGATTTTTTTTTTTAGTTAAACAAAATAATGTTTACTAATAAGTTCCTTCACTTAGCAATCTGAGATATATGTTCAACTTTGGTCTGCAGTGGGAAACTGGTGTCTAGTGTGAATCTGATTTTCAGCTATTGTGGACCAGAAGTCTGATTTATCACCATCTCTACCACTCCCTATTGCCCCACACAAGGCCTGCTCCACTAGCTTATTGTACTGTGTAGCCCTAGTAGGTTTTTTGTTGTTGTTGTTGTTGTTACCAGGGATTGAGCCCAGGGGCACTTTACCACTGAACTATACCCCCAGCCCTTTTTTATATTTTATTTAGAGACAGGGTCTCACTGAGTTGCTCAGGCTGGCTTGGAACTCACAATCCTCCTGAGCTGCTGGGATTACAGGCATGCACCACCGCGCCCAGCCCCTAGTAGGTATCTTGAGTTCACAATTCTTTCACTAAAGCATCACTGGCTCCACAGTGAGATCCATGAATGTGGAAAGAGAGAATGTAAATGTAGAGAATTAAAGTCTCAGATCACCTTTTAACTTATTAAACTATTACTATAAATTCTCAGCAGGCCATTGCTATCACTCAGACATTTTAAACCCATATGTTTTTCCCCTTCTGACCTGCCTCTGGTGGAATGTACAGTGTTAGTCTTCTCCCTGGCTCCATGACAGTGAGAATCATCCAAGACCCAGGGACTCCCAGCATTCATCAGCCCCACTTGACCAGACCCTTGGCACATCCCAGATGACCCAGGAGTTGCATGTCACTTTCACTGGAGAAACTTGAGACTCTTTGCTCAGGTTAGCATGCTCATAGCTGCTGTTCATGGTACCCAGCAGGCTGGTTGACCCTTGCCATAGGCAGGGTGGCCAGGAGCCATCCTACTATTTCCATCCATCAGCCTCAGGACTCACCAGTCACTCAGGTCAGCCCTACAGCAACTGGCACAGAGCAACTCCGCAGCCAGGGAAAATGAAACATCACGGAATTTCTAAAGCCAGATTTACTCTCCTAAGGAAAAGGGCAAGCTCATAGGTGAAGGAAATAGAAGCAGCAAACCAGAGTTAGTGAACTGTTGGTGTGAAGAAGAGATGGCTGAAAAGAAAATCAAACCCACTCACGGCTGGGAAATAAAGCTTCTGAAAGTTGTGAGGGGCCAGAAGTTCATAAGACTGTATGTCAGAGAACCACCGAGTACAAGCAGCAGGACTGTGCCTGTGTTCCTGAGCTCTCTCCCTGGTGGGAAACGGCTTTGTGTTTAGCCAACACAAAGGCCAGAGTCACTCTCCTCAGAATATACTCCAAAGGATACTCAGAGAGCTCTGGGAGGAGCCCTGAGGTGTTTGAGAGTAAGAGCAGAAAGCCCAGCAATCTGGAAATGATCTTCCCCCTCAATGTCATCAATTCTCATCAATGTCCATGCAGCCTGGCCCCCAGCCTTCTGGGCAGTTCTCTGCAGCTGCCCAGCTTCCACTACCCAAGACTCAGGGATTGATGCCACCCCTGTGCACAGCATCTGCACATCCCACTCTGTGTTACCCCAATTAAACACGTAGTAAAAGTCAGATATAAACATGGCTCCTAGATTCAGAGCTTTCTAGAGCCAGTGACTGAAAACTGCTCATACACACAATTCCATTCCTCAGGGCCTCCTAAAACCCAAAGAGCTCACAAAGGATTGCATGGGCAACTCTGCCACCCTGCATATGACATGCTGTGGCTGGTACCCACAAGGTTGAAGATGATAAACAACCACAACAGTTTCCTGCCATTCACAATATCCCAGAAGCAAAGAAAGCAGAGAGCTATTGATTTTATTTTACTTTCCATGCTCAACACCAAACCTAGTGTATATTTGTCAGGAGGAAAAGTCTTTGAACACACATAAGAATGTGAGCTTTGGACTCAGATTGCATGGGTCCTCGAGCAACCTTTCCATGACTTGGTTTCCTCATAGATAAAATGAGGATATAGTCATATCTATTATTGTGGGAATTAAATGAGTTCATATAGAGAGCCAGGTGTGGTGGCACACACCTGTAATCCCAGCAACTCAAGAGGTTGAGGCAGGAGGATTTCTAGTTCAAGACCAACCTGAGCAACTTAGCAAGATCCTGTCTCAAAATAAATAAAAAAGGACTAAGGATATAGCAGAATGATAAAGCATCCCTGTGTTCAATCCCTAGTACCAAAAAGAAAAGAAATGAGTTGATACACACAAAACTCAAATCACATTGCCTATCATATAGCAAACACTTAGTAATGTTTGCTATTAACTTTATATCATATTATAAAATAGTATAGTGATTAAGAGCCAAGGCTGTGTTCTATTCATGTTCTTACTGTAGACAGTGGCAAGTAACCTGATGTCCCTTAGCCACAATTCCATCAACTACAAATTGGCATTAATCAACCTACTTCATTGGGTTGTTTTAAATATTAATTAAAATTATAGATATAAAGGAAATAACAGGGTCTGATGCAAAGTTATGGCTTAATAATTGTTAACTATTTGTATTGGTTAACAAAATGGGCCTGACTTGAGAGCAAAAGTAACTTAATTCAGAACATCTCAGATTCTTCTGAGATAGACCAGGAAGGTGATGCTGCCAATAAAAGTATAACACAGCCGCAGTCTAGGCAGAGAGAGGGAGCTTGATCCTTCATGCACATCTGGGGCCCATCAGCTCCAGCTGGTCCTCTCTTTTCAAATCAATGGGGAATGACGGGATGGAGAGCTCTTCATTTGCAGAACATCAAGGAACAGACCTCAGAGTCGCTGAGGCTCCGGCTGTTAGAGTGAATGCTTTTATTACCTGCAGAGTTGGGATCGGGTTTGTATTCCACAGAGTCAAAGAATGAATACCAGGAACTCTGCCAAGGTAAGCAAGCAAGCAGGAATTTTATTAAGAAAGTGAGAGAAAGAACTCCCAGCACTATAGGCCTGGGAGGGGCAAGAGTGCCACCTAAGACTTGCTGTCTTTTTTTTTTTTTTTAATTTTTTTTAGTTGTAGATGGACACAATGTCTTTATTTTATTGCTTTGTATGTGGTGCTGAGGATCGAACCCAGGGCCTCACGCATGCAAGGCAAGCGCTTTACCGCTGAGCTACAGTCCCAGCCCCAAGACTTGCAGTCTTTTAAAGGTACATAAGGAGAAGTTGATAAGTTCCTTATGATTGGTTTTTTGGTGTTTTTTTTTTTATTTTTTTTAAATTGTTGATGGACCTTTATTTTATTGATTTTTATGTGGTGCTGAAGATCAAACCCAGTGCCTCACAAATGCTAGGCAAGCGCTCTGCCACTGAGCCACAACCCCAGCCCATCTTGATTGGTTCTTGATATTCTATTGTCCGATGGTGGGCACAGGCCAGATTATGCAGTTGCTCTCTGCCAAATGGAGATTTGTGCCCTTTGAGAAACAAACTGTTTTATGACATGCCAGGCATGTTAAAATGGCTGTTCTAACCGGGCATGGTGGTACACGCCTGTAATTCCAGCACTTTGGGAGGCTGAGACAGGAGGATCTCAAGTTCAAAGCCAGGCTCAGCAATGGCAAGGCACTAAGCAACTCAGTAAGACCCTGTCTCTACATAAAACACAAAGTAGGGCTGGGGATGTAGTTCAGTGGTTGAGTGCCCCTGAGCGCAAACACCGGTACCCCTCCCCCCGCAAAATGACTGTCCCCATGTCTGCCCTCTTCTTGACCTTTGCTGTCCCTTTCCTACTCTCCACTGCCTACCCTTTTTGGTCTCATTGCCCCCTCTGATAAGGGAAATTGGGAAATGACTGCCTTAGCTGCTTCAAGCTGAGAGGAGGCACGGAGGAGTAAACTGTTCAGGTTCCTTTTCAGGGATGATCAGGTTGATCAAGAGGTTCATGGTAGAAGTCATCTTGGAACAACCGCCCAGTAACTGCTCCCTGCTTTAAGGAGCATTGAGAAGGGGCAATGAGGGTTCTCTGTGGCCAGGGGTCCCTGACAGATATCTATGTGAGGTTCCTTTGGTCTAAGAGGAAGAGATTTTGTTGTTGGTCAGAGACAGGAGTTTGTTTAGTGAGTGCAGTTTTGACTTATCTCTGAACAAGACCTCGTATGCAGCACCCTACTGTAGTTAATAGCCCATGCACTCTGATTAAAGTCACCATGGCATATCCAGCTTTGCATTCTTCCATAAAAGAACTTCCATCTGTGTACATAGTGAGATCTGGATTTGTCTCGGTCTGGATGTCAGACTAATTTATCTATGGCAGATTCATGGAGTGAATCACCAGCCTCACAACAGGATGGGTTTTATAAGCTTTAATATGAGATAATATAATAATAAGCAAGCAACAGTTATCTTTTACAATATTGAATATTGTATATAATGAATCAATAATATAGACGAAAAGAAAGAAAGAGCGACTCCAGCCTGATAAGCACTCACCAATCAACACCGGATAACAACACGGGTTTGCAAGGACACTCAAAGCATCATCATCACCTTCAACACCTGTCCCCGGGTAAAAGGAACAACACTGAGGGTAGGGTAAGCACATAGGTGAGAGTCAGATTCTTTCTTAACAAATCAGGTTCCTTCTTCTCATTATCAGTTTCCTTCTTCTCACTCAAAGCATCGGATTCCTTCTTCCCCAGTTGGATTCCTTCTTCTCATTCTCATTCCCCTTTGGAGGACTTAAAAAGGCACAGCAACCCCTCCCAATATGCAGTCCAGTGTTATGCAACTGGCCTTAGGTTGTTTTTCTCTGCAAGGTGGGAACTGGCCAGGTTCCAAGCTCCCAGGGTCGAAAGTTAAAAGTTTTGATGCACCAAGAACTCATTAGTGCGCCAGATGGCCCCGAACAATAACATTGAGAGTGTTTACTGTCTTCAAAGTCTCTCCAAATTCCTCACTAATGGGCCCCCATTTCCTAAGTCACTTAAGGACAGGCCCATATTATTAACTATCTATACATGATTGGACAGAGGAAAACTTTGGAGGTCTCCCCAGACTGAGTAATCTATGGCTAAGTCTTATTGACAATCATGTTCAAGGATTCCTTCTAGTGGTTCTGGAAGAAAGGTAGCTGGTTTTAATTTGAGCAAGTTTTTATTTGAGCCACTGACCCTTCTAGGAGCAAGGCCTGGTATTTGAGAAGGCAACTCTCTGAGAGCAATGATCGCCCTTTAGTATTCAGAATTCCTGAACAGTCATGAGAAGTGCACACAGTAAGATGCCTTCCCAGGGTTATCTTAATTGCCTCAGGGACCAGCAAGGCTGCTGCAGTCACCACTCACAGGCAGACAGGCCATCCTTGAGATACCATATCAAGCTCTTTGCCAAGATGTGCTCCTGGCTGTTGAGCTGGCACACTCCTTTGTGTTATCACCCCTAAGGCCATTCCCCCGCTGTCAGTCACAAACAGATTAGATTTTTGATCTGTAGGCAAGCTCAGAGCAGGAGCTTGAGGTAAGCCCTCTTTTAAGGCTTTGAAAGCTTTAATGTACTCTTGTTCCCTTATTAGGGCAACTGTTCTTCGGCATTGGGTGTCTTCGAGGAGTCGATAAAGAGGCCTGGCTAGCTCTCCATACCCAGGCATCCAATGCCTGCACTATCCAGTTATCCCCAGGAATCCTCCAAGTTGCCATATGGTCTGGGTAGAGGGTATCGTCCTATAGGGGCAATCCTCTCTTCTCCTATCCTGTAGATTCCCTGAGACAATTGTAATCCTAGATATTGAACCTGTGGTTGGCACAGTTGGGCTTTCTTTTTTGAGGCCTTATACCCTCTGTCAGCTAGGAAATTCAGGAGCTTTGTAGTAGCCATTTGGCATTCCTTCTGAGTGGTAGCACATAGGTAGCACAGTTACAGATGACCTGTCCTTGAGTTCTGCTAGGTCCTTGGTGAAGACCTGCCCATATAAATGGGAACTATTTCTATCCTCGGGGTAACATGGTCCATGTCAATTAAAATCCACTGCTTGGCCCCTCAAAAGCACATAGATATTGTGACTGATTATCCAGGGGTATACAGAAAAAGCATCCTTTAAATCTAATACAGTAAAGCAAGCAGCAGCAGCTGGAATCTCAGATAACAAAGTAGAGGGATTGGGCATCACAAGATGGAAAGGGATGACTGCTTTATTGATTATCCTCAGATCTTGACTAGGCACCATTCCCCATTTGGTTTCTGGACTCTGAAAATGGATGCATTGCAGGGGCTATTGCAGAGCACCAAGAGTCCCTGTTGTTTAAGGTTTTGAATAATCTCCAATAACCTCTCTGCCTCTGGATGCAGAGGGTACCATCCTTGGTGTGGGAAGATGGAGGGGTCTTTCAAAGTTACTTTAACTGGAACTGCATTCTTTGCTCACCCAATTGGCCCTCAGTGGCCCATTCTTCAGGGTTTAAATCACATTCCAATAGAGATAGACATAATGGACCCTGGGGTCCCAAATTCATGGTGATGGAGGGCTGAAGTTTTGAGAGTATATCAGTTCCCAAAATAGGATTAGGGCACTCTGGGACTATCAGGAATGCATGAGAAAACATCACCCCATCCCATTCACAACACAGTAGCAAAATATCTAGTGGTAGACAGTCCAGACACCCCTCACACCGCCATAGTATCAGAGGAAAGGAGTCCAGGGCAAGACACAAATATGGAGAAACTGGCTCCAGTGTCCAGAAGGAAGCTGACCTTTTGGTTCCCTACTGAGAAGCACACCCAGGGTTCATGTGTAATAATGGTAATGACGGAAGCCATTAAGGTTGACCCTGGGCCCCTTTAGGCCTGGCTGGGAGAATCTGGCCCTGTGAGCCTGCACCCCAAGGACATTCATTCCCCCAATGATTGCCTTGATAGATAGGACGGGGCCTTGATGAGGGTCACTTAACCTGTTGGCATTCCCTTTAGTAACATCCCTCCTTTCCACAGCAGAAACAAGTTCCCTTTTTGAATCAAGGTCCATTCCGGTTACCTCCTTCAACACCCCAAAAGCTTGCTCCCTTTAGGGCCATGACTAGTACTTCAGCTTTCCTTCTATTTCTATGTACCCTTTCCTTCCTCCCCTCCTGACCCTTTAAAGACAGATGTTGCAAGTCCGAGGATGTCACCTAAACACTGATCAGGGCCATATGCCAATTTGTGTAACTTCCTCCAAATGTCTAGGGCCATCTTAATAAATTTATCCTTTAAAATTATGTGACCCTCTGTGGATTCAGGAATCACTGTGGTGTGCTTTCTCAGTGCCTCCCTGAGTTTCTCCAGAAAGGTTATGGGATTCTCCTAAGGGCCTGGATGTATTTCAGATATCTTAGAGTAATTGATAGGCTTTTGCCTTGACCTTCTGAGACCTACAAGGACCACAGCCTGATTTCCACTCATGTTGTTCATCATTGGGATCCCAGTGGGGATCGTTCCTAGGAACTGCCAGTGTCCCAGACAGATAATTATATTTACTCCTAGTCTGTACTGCAGGGGCATGATTGAAATGCAGATCATCTCCAGAAGCGCTCAGCTACCTTTAAGACAGTCTCCTTTTCACTAGAAGTAAAAGTTTGGTTAAGCAGTAACATAGTATTTTTTTTTTTTGGTACCAGGAATTGAACTTGAGGGGTACTCAACCACTAAGCCATATCTCCAGCCCTATTTTGTGTTTTTATTTAGAGACAGGGTCTCACTGAGTTGCTTAGCGCCTCACTGTTGGAGCGGGTGGCTTTGAACTCGCTATTCTCCTGTCTCAGCCTCCCAAAGTGCTGGGATTATAGGTGTGCACCACCACACTCGGCTAACCTAGAATGTTTTAAGGTAAGACTGAACACCTGACATAAGTTATGAAACACCTCAATGTATTTATCTAGATCCTCTGAGAACCTCCCCAAGTCCATCTTTATTTTCTTCAGGTCTTGAAGGGAAAAAAGAACATGGACCTTGGTTGGCCCAAATTTCCCTCCTGACATTTCCTGAAGGGGCGGTATGTTTTGTCCTCCTCTAGGGGTAGATGATAGGGATCCCGGGTAGGGAGGACATGAGGGCTGTTTTAAGGGGCTAGTAGGGGTTGGGAATTCTTGGAATTCCTCTGGCTTTTCTACGCTGGCAGGTGTCTCCTTAGACATCATGGCAGCAATCATAGCTGGGTCTAGCTTATGCTACTGACATAATTTGGGGTTCTCCCTCAGAGTGAAAAAGGCCTGAACATAGGGGACCTCAGATCATTTTCCTCCTTCTTACAAAACAAACTCAGCTGCAAGATAGTATTAAAGTTTCTACCTCCTTCTGGCAGCCATGATTCTCCCTTGGACAGTTTGTCTTGAGGCCGTGCCTGACAGCAGAAGAAAATCAGGTGCTTTTTCCTGAGTGTCTGTGGTCAAACTTATCCCAGTTTTCCAGGCAGCAGGCTGGTGGTGAACATGGCACTATCTTTGAGGCTGAAGCTCCTATCTGGATGAGAGGAAACAGAATTCAGGGGCCTGTGCCAGAAGACCTGCCCACTCTCATAGGGCTGCCTCCCTGAATGAGCTGCTCCACAGTTGGCAACTCTAACTCTGCATGACTTGCTGGATTTATTGCCTCCTTACCAGCTAAGTTGCACAGGTTTTTGGTTTCACATGACAAAGACCCCAGGACGACCAGATTTGGTGGATCTTACTGGTCTCCCCTGGCCACTATTGGCCTTCCAGATATGATGGCTGATAATTAAGTGTCGGCTAACAGCGGGATGTATTCCTCTGCCTCCTACAGCTATGAAATTGGTGAGCCTGTCGTAACTCTTAGCTTAAGAAAATCCATTTTGGGGCTGGGGCCGTAACAGTGGTAGAGCGCTTGCGTGGCATGCATGAATCACTGGGTTCAATCCTCAGCACCACATAAAAATAATACAGATATTGTATCCATCTACAACTAAAAAATATATTTTAAAAAAAAGAATCTCCATTTTGTCTGGGCTGTCAGCCACCTTAACTTTAGCCCACATACTGGGAGGTCCCTAACATCAACATACTTCATCTTTGCAAAGAGTCGCAGTCATCTTGACCTAAGTTTCAGTCAAGGAAATGACTTCGGATGAAACATAGGGTGAGCTTAGCTAACTGCAATCTCTGTTTCTGTACTGTTGGCTTGCTTGCATTGGCTAAAAGAGGAAATGTCATAATACCTGACTCAGTTTTCTTTTGCTATATAATCTGTAACCTATGCCAAGTCATGGGCTGCGATTTTGAATCAGCTTTAAATTGGCTTTGTGGTCTCACCAGCTGAAAAAATAAACCTTTAACAAATAAATCCATGAGTTTGTTGATTCTCACTGATCGGAGATAACATTTTGGGGCTCATCCAATGATCAGATATAACAAGCCTAGTGAATATAAACTCTCCTTCTTTCAAGTAAAGTCTGAGGAGATTATGTAAGGTCAGGGTCATCAAGGACAAAGGATCATTTTAAAGGATTTTTTTCATCTACAATCTGGATCCCAAGAGTCCCGGTAGAACAAAGAAGACAGGTTGTCTTAAGGGACCTTCTGCCTTCCTCACTGAGAAATTTGAGGAAGAAGTTCATTAACAGGCTATGAGCCCATGGGCTTGGAGATACCCAGAGGGACAGAGCGCAGCTTCCTTCGAGGGGGTGGGGGTGAGAATGTGTCTCCCTATGTCCCTAAAGAACAAAAAGGGATGGGAGCCTCCCCTTCCCGGCAAAGAAATTGGGGAGGCATCTGGGGATACAGAAACAACAGCAGGGGTATCCTTGGCAAGTCTGCAGCCCTTCAATATGTAAAGGAGGCAGCCCAAATTCATTCCGAGAAACCACTCTGCATAGTATGTGCCTCTTCTGTGGATAGACCTTTAGCAACAAGGGAAGCACTTGGTGGAGTGAGTGGGAGGGAAGAGCTACGGGTGGCTCATTCGTAGGTGCCAGCCTAGCAGGACATTCGCTCAGTGCAATGATCAACCAACCACCACAAGATACCCCAAGGGGCTGTCGGGAATGAGGTTGAAAGAGAGACCTTTGAGAGTCACTGCAGAGCAGCCTTAGCCAGGATCTCCCAGTGCCTCTCAACTTCACCCAAATCCTATCATCCAAAGGCAGGCCATGAGCAGGGGCCACTGTGTACTTGCTCCAGGCACACCCTGAGCGAGGTTAGAAAAGTAAGAAATGGCTCCATAGATCCCAATGTGCCTGACCCACAGGGCAGGTGATTGGGAACTACAGAAACTGAGGAACCTGTCTCCTGAGACTTGAGACTGGTAGCCATGCTAATCACTTTTAAGTAGCTGACAGGTGCCCAGTTTTCCTCCAAAGGATAGTGAAGGTAAAGAGTGTCACGTGCAAATGACTTACCTCTGTGGGAGTTGGGGATCTCAGACGAGCCCCTAAGATGTTACCATCAGGAGTCAGAATCAGGCTCATGTTCCAGAGTTGAATAGTGAACACTGCCAATGCCAAAGTAAGCCAGCGAGCAGGAATTTTATTTAAAAATAAAGTAAAAGAAAAGGGCTCCCATCGACCTTTACTGTCCCCTTCCTACTCTCAATTGCCTATCCTTTTCTATCTCACATTCACATTGGAACTCCATGTCATTCATCTGTCAGTTCTTGGAGCATCAGGCAAGAAGGAAGTTTGGATGTGACCTAGATAAGTGCCTCGTTGTGTAATGGAATTCTCTCCGCAATATCCTCACCAACACACATCCAGCTGGAATCCCTCCAAGAAAGACAATTCACCCCTCCCAAGATGACCCACTGTATGTGGGGACACCACACTCAGATGATCTTCTTCATAGTGAGCCAAAACCTGCCTCCTGGCAACCAAGTCCCACTGGACCTCATTCCACCTAAGAAGTTCATCTTTCTCCACACACTCAGGACTCCACCATCTGAAGAGGGTGATTATGCTGCTTCTATACATAACCCTCCCCCCACTCACACACACACACACACACACACACACACACACACACACACCTTTTATTGAGACCAAACCTTGCCAAACCAAGAACTAGATTGTTCTTTAACAAGTCTCTGTCCTGATCTCTCTCTGCTAGCAGTTGTCATGACTTCACAATGACTCTACTCAAGTGTGTGCCCAGGAGAAAGCACAATACTACTTTTTTCTTTTTCTTTTTTTGGTATCAGGAAATGAACTCAGGGGCACTCGACCACTGAGCCACATCCCCAGCCCTATTTTGTGTTTTATGTAGAGACAAGGTCTCACTGAGTTGCTTTGCACCTCACTGTTGCTGAGGCTGGCTTTGAACTCACAATTCTCCTGTCTCAGCCTCCCAAAGTGCTGGGATTACAGGTGTGCGCTACTGTGCCCGGCTTACTTTATTTTCTTTTTTGGTTTTGCCAGTGCACAGCAGAATAGTGTAATGAGCCTCCTTGTTATAGACACTCAGTTTCCATTCATGTGGCCCATGGTGCCAGGAATCATGCCTGCACTAGTGAGTGTTGTACCTCCTAGGGACCAGTCCACTGTCTGGAGGGCAGAAACTCAACAGATATTTGTCTGATACCTGAATGATATCTTGAGACTATCAACTCATTTTTTGTTTTGTTTT
This sequence comes from Xerus rutilus, assembly GCA_028644305.1. Lineage (NCBI taxonomy): Eukaryota > Metazoa > Chordata > Mammalia > Rodentia > Sciuridae > Xerus > Xerus rutilus. Next base: position 43,680,364 of record CM053403.1, read on the forward strand.
TGTTGTAGTTATAGTGATCATTATTGTCATTAATGGTCAAGAGGAACTTCAGAATTCCTATTTGACATGACTCTCTGCAGTCTTGGCTGTTGGCAACCTGTAGCAATATTTACTAATTATCCTCAATATCCAACCTAGGGGTGGCCAAGTGACTAAAGTAGGGCAATGGAATATGAGCAAAATGTGCTAGGTATAATCTGCAGATCATCTCATTGAGGAAGCTGCTTACCCTGGAGGCTCCCTTTCCCACCAAAGAGGGCAATGGATGACTGCAGCAGTCTTAGAAGATCTGTGCTGAGGAGGCCAGAGTCACCTACCAGCCCTGGACCTGATCTGTGACTTGTGTACTGCCCATGGTACCTGCCTGTCATGTTCAAGCACTATATTTAGGGGTGTCTGTTACAGCATTTCTAATTAACTAATTAATTAATTTCTAATTAACTAATGCCAGAAAGATTCTGGAATTTCTTCCAGGAACTCTTCACAGCACCTGTCCAATGGCTCCTTTTCAGTGATATTCCAGAGCCTGTACCACCCGTTCCATGAGTACAAGATCTCTGAGCAACAATGAGAATTCCAAAGAGTAACCTTAGACTTAATGGTTTCAGTCAACATTCAGTATTGTAAAAACTCAAAGACAAAAATATCTGGACAATAATTGAAAAAAATTCTTAATGTAATATAATCAAAATATTTAAGGTGTTATTAAAAGAGGAAAAATCAAAGAGAGAGATGCCAACTTGTTTCCTCTTCATGGTCACTACACTTTGCGCTTCATCCTGCTGTTTTTCTTTCAGCCTATTTATGAAGCACCTGCTAGTCTCAATGCATGCAGGTCACTCTTATTTCCATTTTATAAACAAAGAATCTAAGGTTCAAGAAGGTTCACATAGGGCTGGGGCTCCATGGTAGAGTGCTTGCCTCCCATGTGTGAGGCACTGCGTTCAATCCTCAGCACCACATAAAAATAAATAAAAATAAAAGTATTGTGTTCATCTACAACTAAAAAAAATATTTAAAAAGAAGGTTCATATAATGTTCTCAAAACCATGCATCTGTCAGGCATCAGAACCAGAATTCAAGCTTCTCAGCCTCCAGAGAGCAAGTTTCTTGTTACTCTATTAACAACTCCAATGGGGAGAGGAGGAAATGGAAGAGCCTGTGCTTTCAGCCTTGAGGTGGGTCTCAGCACTGAGGCTCTTGCCTCTCAAGTGGGTGTTGGAGGTACACCAGGGTAGGCCAGGAGCTGCTAGATTTGTAAAGAACATTCAAGAGTGTGGGGAGTGCTTGAATCCACAGTGGCTTGGCATTCACAATATGCAATCTGCCCTCAAATTTTCATACCCAGGGAGAACATGCGTACACATATCAACAGAAAATTTGCCAAACATCTGAAGTAAACAGGAAAGTCTTAAAACCATAATGCAAACTGATGACAGCATCCACTCTGAATGCCATGAGCCTACAACTATCTGAGAGGGATCCCAGAACTGCTGACATCAACAGCTGCAGCAGCCCCTGGGCCCGTGTCTCCATACCTTGCTTCTACATCTTTAAGTCAGCTGTGGAAACATTCTTTGGGAAAATGCACAATGTACATTAGAGGAAATACCATGCTGAACTGCAGACAGAGTGAACTTTCAAAACCACAGACTTTATCATTTTGAAATCTTCCAAAGAGAAGCCCAAATTCCTTAAAATGGGACACCAGGCTCCTCACTCGCAGCTTCTGCTTTCTCTTCAGCCTCACCCCTCACTGCTGCCATCTTCCTTCTCCCAATCATTTCCCAGCCTCACTTTGTTCTTTCCTTTTCTGGGCAAATATTTCCAGTCACATATTTCAGTTCTACCAGTCATTGGTATTTTGTTATAGCAGCCTGAACTAAGACAATAGTAAATACTAGTTACTGATGTGATGGTTAATTTTATGTGTCAAATAGGCTGGACCGTGATGGCCAGATGTCCAGTCAAATATTTCTCTAATATTTATTTTCATACAGTTCTAGATTATAGGAAAGGTAAGGAGTTAAAAAGAGGAAAATAAGTGGACTAAAAATGTAAATAAATTATTTTCCACTAAGACAGAAATCTTAAGTACCAGCTCCAGATGGTAGAATTTATTCTGCACCAAGAGCTAGGACATTTGGCAAATACACAAAAAAATAATATTAGTTGAAAAAAGAATCAGGCAAATCAACATTATCTTGCACACTGAATTATAAAAAAATGTTAGCATTGACTAAGGAACTCAAAGTATGTTTCATCTATTTCCTTCCCATTTCAGATGATGACTCAAAGGCTCAAGGCTGAAAAGTGGCTGAAACAAGGACACACTGAGCCCTGGGGGAGCTGAGGAAGAACAAAGTTCTTCAAAATATACATCACTACCTCCTATAGTCTAGTCCTACAATTAACCCTACAATCTGAGTAGGTCACAACACTTTCCTGTGACACCATACTATTGTCTTAGTTCAGGCTGCTATAACAAAATACCAATGACTGGGAGTAGAAGAGCTCATAAACAACAAAAATGATTTTCTCACAGTGCTGGAGGCTAGAAAGTCCACAATTAAGATGCCGGCAGATTTGGTGTCTGATGAGGGATCATTTTCTGACTTGTAAACACCACCACCTAATAGTCTCACCTGATGGACCATTTCCCTGTCCCTTCTTTTAGAAGGGCACTAATTTCATTATGGAGGCCCCACCCTCATGACCTCACATAACCCTAATCATCTCCCAAAGGCCCCATCTCCGAATACCAAAACATTGGGAATTAGTGTTTCAACACATGAATTTAGGAAGAAAATAAACAGTCCATAGCAACTACAAATTACAAAATAAGTAACCCTGTTTCTAAAAATATGCTGCTTTCCCTCTAAAAAGTGGAACAAGACAGGGATGCCCTCTTTCACCACTTCTAGTCAATATAGTCCTGGAAACTCTAGCCAGAGCAATTAGAAGAAAGAAAGTAAAGGGATATGAATAGGAAAAGAAGAACTCAAACTATCCCTATTGCCAACGACATGATTCTACATTTAGAAGACCCTAAACTCCACCTGAAAACTTTTAGAACTCAGATGAATTCAGCAAATTAGCAGGAAATAAAAGTAACAACCATAAATCAATTATGTTCCTATACATCAGTGATGAACCAACTGAAAGAGAAATTAGGAAATCTATCCCATTCACAATAGCCTCAAAGAAAATATTGGGAATCAATCTAACAAAAGAGGCTAATGACCTCTACAATGAAAATTATAGAACACTAAAGGAAAAAACTGAAGAAGACCTTAGAAAATGAAAAGATTCCCATGTTCTTGGATAGAGCAGAATTAATATTGTCAAAATGGCCATACTAATCAGGCAATGATTCAAAGCCACTTTACAGCCAGCCTCAGCAATGGTGAGGCATTAAGCAACTCAGTGAGACCCTGTCTCTAAATAAAATACCAAATAGGGCTGGGGATGTGGCTCAGTGGTCAAGTGCCTCCAAGTGTTCAATTTCTGGTACCAAAAAAAAAAAATGGCCATAATAAAATTTCAATAACATTCTTCATAGAAATAGAAAAGGTAGTCATGAAATCTGTTTGGAAAAATAAAAGGCCCAGAATAACCAAAGCAATCCAAAGCAAACCAAAGCAAATTAAGCAGGAGACATCATAATACCAGACCTTAAACTATACTACAGAGCCGTGGTAACAAAAATGGCATGGTATTGACACCAAAATAGACCATGTCTGTTTTGGTACAGAATAGAAGACACAGACAAACCCACATAAATACAGTTATTTCATCCTAGACCAAAGCACCAAAAACATTCACTGGAGAAAAGATAGCAATCTTATCTTAATTCATTTCATCACTCTTTTGGCCTCATTTTCATTGACATTTTTCATTTGCTTTTTTGTGAGAACTCAGATCTCCAGCCTCCTAATCATGCTCCTAATGTGCTGGCAACATGGGGGCAAGAAAACTCTACCTCCTTTCTGGAATTCAATGCTAATCATGGACTATGCCAATTTAGAGAGAGGAACCCTTGGCACTTGCTGGACCAGGGGTGAGGAACCTTCCTGATGTTCTGAACATTAACAGAACCCAAGCTCTGTTTGGGCAAAGCAGTTGGGCACAGAATAACAGGCCACAACTAGGCAAGCATGCTGAAAACAGTGACCCACCCCAAACTTCCATCTACCCTGCAGCACTCCTTCTCCTGAGGAGCTTGTTCACTGGCCTTAATGCTGCTTCCAGAGGGCAACAGGTTTTTGGAAAGACTCAGAACCAGGGGGAAAGCAGAAGTTTCCTATAGATTCAGGTTGTTTGGGGCTAAAGGACTCCTGTGAGAAACTCTTCCTTAGCCTCATCAAGGGTCTTTAGAAAATAGGTGGGTGGGTGCCAGGACCTTGGGTCAGGGCACAGAAATCTTGAGAATTGAGACACTCTGGCACTGGGGAGTTGAAGAGGTCACAGTGTGGAATGCCAGGATTCCAGTGGTACCCTACATCCCACCAGCAGGACATCAAACAACTCAGAGTGACCCATGAGAACCAGAGGTGTGTCCTGGTTCAGCTGGGTATACTCCTGGGACTGAGGGCCAGAGATGGTGCATCCTGCCCATACTGCCAGAAACTGATGTGCCTCCGTGTCCCGTGGGCAGTCAATAACCCTGTGCTTACCTGGATTCACATCACCTCATCTACTCGCCCCAAATGTCTTACCATGTAAGAGAAAAAGGATGTAACTACCATCTTCACTCCCATAGCATCCCCCAGCAGCTGCTGGCAGATCCAGTTGTAGTCTTCTTTTGTGTGCATTGCTCAGGATACAGAAGGACCTTTAACTAAGCCTGATAATCATCACTCTACCTTTATTGGGCCCTTATTATGTTTTCTGCATTAAAAACAGATGTGCATTCTCTATTTTAATCAACATAACAATCCTAGACTTAACTATCAAGTATCCTAAACATTAGTACTGCTAAATATTCATTGGTTTTACATGGTGACAGATGAGTTTGGAAAATGCAGGTAGTCTAAACCATGACATAAAGAGTAATTCTCCAAGAAAGTCATTCACGTAGAATTTTCCAAACTTACTTAGTCATAGAGCAACTTGGAGTAACTGGGTATTTTAAGGAACACAAATTTGAAGCTTGAGTAGATGGTATAGAAGTGAACCAACATAAAACATGGTGTCCTATGAGGAGTGGTCTAAAATGCATTTGGAAATAGGTAGAGTTTAAGCCATCATGGTGGAACTCATGCTGCTGTCTTTGAAAATGGACACTCATGATATGCACGGGATGTCCAGTGACTCCTAAAAGTAGCTATGTTTATTCTTAGAAGCATGGCATCTACTTTAAAACTTCCCAGAGGGGGCTGGGATGATATCACAGGAGCAAGGAGCTTCATCTGCTTCTCACTCCCAGTCACACATGCAAAGTAGAAAGATGCTGAGCCACTGAGATGTTCCCAGGCTCCCTCTCTGCTATGTCACCTTCTCCAAGAATGTGGAAGGCTCTTTCCTGAGTGCACAAATACATGGAGCCCAGGACCAAAGCCACTAGATATATTGACATCCCAGGACCCATAAAAGCTGCAATCTAACTCTCCTTCTGTTTTTCTAAATTGCATCCTAAACACACTCTTCTTCCCTTTTTCCCTTCTGATATCAAAATATTTCAGTCTGTTTTTGCAGCATTTATATCTCTTAGACAACTTCATGTTCATTCCACCAAATGCCTTTGAAGAATTCCATTTGTGATTAAAATATTTCACATCTTCTTAACTCTCTAGTGATTCTGATCAGATTAAAATTGACCATATGTTTAGGACTTGTGACAGGTCAGGAAGGAAATTTCTTTTCATATCATATAATGTAAAGGTAGCCTTAGTTAAATTCAATACTTTCCTAAAACCAGGGCTAACTTTGAAAATGTTGTAATCACACTATTATAAATCATCTTTTATTCATTATTCATTATATATGCATGAATATTTGTTAGATGGTGGCAAGCATGGACCTGAGCAATGTGGGGAGCTAGCTCCATGCTACGCCCTTAAGGTGGAGACTAGCCATTGTGTATAAATGGGAAGGGCACAGAGGAAGGAGGAACTATGTGATTGGTTTACTGTTGGTTCCGCGAACATGATCAGCTCGTGGACAGAATACAGGGGGCTTATGTGCCTTGCCACATGGACAGCTGCTGCCTATGTGCATTGTCTCTGATTGGCCAATCGGCCCTATAAGTTGAATGCTTGTTCTGCAAATATACGAGTACTTGCCTTAACTTGACTCCCTGGTGTGTCTGATTGTCCCGCAGCAGCAGAGGGCTGGGAACGGGCAACCAGTCGGCTCCAACTCTTCCCAACTTCAACTCGCTGGCTCAGGAAAGACTGCAATCCTCGCAGAGCAACATCCAACCTCTATCGTAAGTTGAGCCTTTAGCCCTGTCAGAGGACCTACAACTGCCCACATTTCACATTTGTGAAAATGAGGCACAAGGAGGTCAAAGCAGGAATTGTAGCTCCCACAGCCTTGCTTGCAGAATCTTCAGTGTTAACAAGGAATTCTCAACAAACAAAACCTTTTACCATTTTTTAAACTTAATTGCCATTTGTAGGACCATGGGCTTAATAAGCACATAGCAGTTTCAACTGAAATAGCACATGGCCCATGATAGGACTGCCTTCTTAGAAACTCTTCAGGAGATCCTTGGAAACATTTTGCTATGCACAAAAGTTGACAATGGAGCCATGTTATTATAAGACTCAAGTTTTAAAACTATACAACTTGGAGTTATATAGCATGCTTCCATCCCAAATCATTATTGAAGTGCTACAAAAACTAAAATTCTTGCAACTACATTTTACACATTGAGAGGAATTTTTTGAATAAATTAGAAAAAAATCTATGTTATATGGACATAATACTTTTTATCTCCCGACACAAACAATACATATGGTTACAACAGCATGATAAAGTATTTTTACTTTAAAACTATTTTGGGGGGCTGGGGTTGTGGCTCAGTGGTAGAGCACTTGCCTAGCATGTGTGAGGCTCTGGATTCGATTCTCAGCATCACATATAAATAATAAATGAATAAAATAAAGGTCCATCAACAACTAAAAAAACATTTTTTAAAAAAACTTTTTTTTTTGGCTTAAGGTGAAAAGGGGCAAACTATTAAAATAGCACATGGTACATCTTTTTTTTTTAAGGTATTAATTTCTGACTACTAAAGGGAAGGTCAGGAAGAAGCTGTCAGAGCAATTCCACATGGTACACTATGCTTTTATGTAAGTAGCATCCCTGAGATTTCACATCTCCATTCCCCAAATCCCATGCATTCACTCTCCACAACCGTCAGCCGTGACCAGGAGGAGCTGTTGGGTGGAGAGGCTGCACAGCATGTGGTGAAGCATCCAGCCACTGCTGCAGTCAGGCTCGCCCCTGCCATTCACCCAGCTCTTGCTTCACTGCACGTAGGATTATGGAGATGAAGCCACAGAACACTCTGGAGTCTCCAATGCCTTGCCAGAGGTATCATCTTCAACAGCTGCAACCCACCATCCCCACATACTTCAAGGAGGGGTCTGAGGACCAGGAAAAGGATTCCTTCTGGCCAAAACAACCAGCTCAAAGTGAATCAAGTCTACACTGGCTCAAGAGGAACATCTCCATCTACACTATGCCAAGGGGAGCGAGTCCCCATCTACATTGGCTTAAGGCAAGTGAGTCCTCATCTACCCTGGCTCAAGGTGAGCGAGTATATACAGTGAGCAATAGAATGAGGTACAATGGTCCAGGTTTGGAGAGGTTGGAGAGGATGGCTGCTGGGCTCTGGCCCTGAGGCCTCTCACTCTCAAAAAAAAGCCTTTTTATCTTTGAAACATCAATTTTATTATACAATTTATGGGGGAAAAAAGAAGTTAAGAATAAATTTCTCCCAAAACATGGAAGAAAGGACAAAGAGCAGGACAGGGGAAAGTGTCCCAGGGAACAATCTCTATGATGTGTCTTCACAGGTGGGGCAGAGGAGACTCCTGGTGTATGCAGATGCGTTCCTGCCTGAAATCCATGTGGAGAAGCCTGAGCCAGTGGGCACACTTCACTCCCACACCACGATGTCAGCATCCAGAGAGCTCAGGATCTTCTGGATGTCCCTCAGTTCTGTCTGTCTGAGCTGGGCATTTCCATTGGAGCCCCTCTGTTTCTGGACGCTGTCCAGTGGAAGCAGGGTACACAGCACAGTTGTTGGAAGCATTTGACAATCCTCCTCCTCACCCTCTTCCAGCCCCTGCTGAGCACAGGGTCATGCTGGAAGACTAGGCTGGGAGGGGGTGTGTCCACATGGAGGAAGGGGAGATGGATGGAAGGCACGCTGGCACTTCCAGCACCCTTCTGCTGGGACCTCTTAGCCTCCTTGGGCTGCTGCTGCTCACAGGGCAAGGGAAGGGCAGGCTCACTGGGACACTTCTTGGGGCAGACCCTGGGAGGATCCACAGGGCCTGCTCCCTGGCTTCTCTGGTGCTTGAGAATGAGGTAGGTAACCATCTTGTCATCAAATCTTCTACTGGCCACAGACACTCAGGTATTACAGGGGTAGTAACACATGTCTATCATTGTGAGATCCAGGAGTTTAGGGAGTGCATCACTAGGAGGACTGGAAGAAGCAGCTTTCCTGCCCTGGCTCAGCCATGGGTGCCCCATCACCTGCTCTATGGTGGGCCTCTGTGTGGGGTCCATCTCATTGATGAGGCTCTCTACTCCCTCGGACACATGTGAGGGAATGTCATACATTATTTGCCTGATCAGCCTCTTCAGCTGCTTTCTGCTGGCTACCAAAAATGGGCATCTCCCTATGAGCATAAAATAGAAAATGACACCCAGGCTCCAGACGTCTGCCGGGCGGCCCTCGTATTCCTCCCCCTGAGTGAGTTCAGGGGAAAAGTATAGGAGAGTGCCCCAGATCCTCTTCAGCTTCTTCCTAGCTGTGAATCTGGTACTCAGGCCAAAGTGAATGAGTTTCACGTTTCCTCTAGCATCCACCATGATGTTCTAGGCCTTCAGGTCAAGGTGCACGATACCCTGCTTGTGGCAGTACTGCACAGCACTCAAGATCTGCCTGAACAGTGTGCGGGCCTCCTCCTCCTGCATGCCATCACGTCCTGGGATGAAGTTCCATAGCTGTGCCCCCATTTATACATAAATGTATAATTATGTAACCTTGGGACATGTACTTAACTTCAGTGTGTTTTGTTATTTCAATTGGTTAGGGCTTTTTAAAAATCTTTCATCTTTCTATGATAGCTTGGGTTAAATGCCATTTCTTATGAGGATATTCAACCAGAAATTTTTCCCATCACAAGAACCAGTGATTCCAAGGCCCAGACTTATCTTCTTCTGCCAGATATCCAGTGAGCATGGTGTTACGGTGGCGCTAGTCTGGATGCTGGAGGTATACAGTGAACCAAAGAGGCAAAGACTCTTCACTGGCAGAGCTTGCCTTTGAGGGTGGGAAATGGCAGACAGTATACACATTTAATAACATAGCTTGGTAAGTGGTAATAGTGCTTGGGTGAAAAACAGGGTAGATGACAGTGAGCACAGGAAGCACAATTTTTGAAAAGATAGTAGAGGAAGACTTCATCTTTGAGCAACAATGTAAAACACAGGAAGGCTAGTCATGCAGTATGTGAGTGAGAGCGTTCCAGTAACAACAATTCAAGTGCAAAGGCCCTGAGGTGAGGGGATTTTCCAGTCATCAGATCCATTTGCTCAATCTTAAAAATCTCCCCATTCAGGAGAAAGGAAAATAAATTCCTTCACCAATTGCTGATCTTTCTTGTTAAATAATGAGAATGGCTCCCCGCACTGAGCCTGCTGGGTACCAGCCTACCACATACTATGCCTGAGCAAAGTTAACCCAGAACCAAAGACGGCTCTAGTTCCGCACACTCTTGTTCCCTGCTAATATTGCCAAGCTCTTTGTAACAAAGGCTTGGCGGGGAGCACAAGAAGGAGGTTGCTGGCTGCGATCAAGCTGTAGGGGAGGTTTCAGAGTTCATCTTGGTTGGGGTTTTGACGTATAAGCTACAGCTGCTAGCCATGGCAATCCTACCTGGCATCATATCACACCCATCCCAATCCCCAAACAGGCCCCATAAATGTTCACAAATCATCTGGTCCTGCATCCCTTTCACATCTAGCAATGAACATGTGCAAGCCTTGTCCCGGGAGCAAGATACACAGCATCGAAGCAGACTGACAACACCCCACCCCAACAGGGACAACAGCCAAAACCCAGCAAAAAAAAAAAATGAACAAGATAATTTCAAGGTGATGAATATAATAGAGAAAATAAACAGAGAGAGCAATCTTATGGTAACCATGAGAAGTAGAGGGGCATCTTCCCTTTGTGTGATAGGGTTTTGGGAAATTCAGGGAAGGTTCCCTGAGGAGGTGCCACTTGACCTGAGGGTTCAGTGGTGGAAAGCACCAGTCACTGGGTTTTCTAGATAGAGGAAGGCCCTGCCGGGCCCTACCATAGGGTGAATAGAAAAGAGGCTTGGCAGGTGCGTGGGAGTGAGATCCCACAGTCCAGAGTGAGGAGATTGGCTTTTATTCTAGGAGCAATATGAAGCTGTTGGAAGTTCCCATGCCAGTTTCTATGTCTTATTAACCTTGTTAATGGATCACTGACTGCTGTGTATAGCCTGTTCTGGACACAGACCAGAGGCTTGGCCTGGACTATGGAAGGGGAGGTAGGGAGTGGGGGCTGGGGAGCATGTAGGATACACAGCAGAGCCATTCAATGGCTTGGATATGAGTGGACAGGGGAAAGGAGGAATTAGGATGATTCCTTCCCTCAAATGACTGGGGTTGATTGGGGATGCTGTTTTCTGAGATGGAAAAGATAGGAAGAACAGTAGGTTAGGGTTTGCTCAGGAAGAACAGTCTTGTTTTAGGCCTATTAAAGCCCATGCAAGTAGAAAAGTCAAAAAAGACAACTAGATATACAGACAATCTGGAACTTGGGGTTAGATGCCAGGGCTGGATAGAATTGTGGAGTCATCAACTAGAAGAATGAAGCTATGGCACTTGAAAGCAAATGAAAAAGAATATTATCATGGGGCAGCCAGCACCCCACCAGGGTAGTTTCCTGCTCAGAAGGTGTTGAGCCACCTGAAAAAAAGAAAGTCTGAAATATTTAGTAAAGAAATAAGAGAGCCAGAACTTAGGTTCAAAAATGGGGAGCTCCTGCTAGATCTTCCAGTCTACATAGGAGCTGGAACCAAACAGCTAGAAAATGGCTCCAGTTCTTTATTTAAGGGAGAATACATCAAAGGCAGGGATAAGGGTTCAGCGGGTGGAATCTTGCTTCATGGTGGCTTACAGTCAACAGGTTGATTGGCATCTTGGCAAGCAATACTCATCTCTGAGAGGCAGTGTGGTTATATGGTCCCAGCAGGTCACCCCATCTCCAGTGCAGTGCAGAACCTGACAGAGCTAGGTAGGATATCACATGTACTGGGAGGTCTCAAGCCAGCAGGAGTGCCACTGGAAGTTCCCAGATACCAGACTTTCCTACCCAATGGCTTCCATGCTGATTGGGTCCATGTACATTTCACAGGTGGCTTCTAGCAGAATACAAAAATAAAGAGACAGACCTCAATGGATCAGTGATGCTTTATTAAGCAGTGGAGGGGTACATTTTCAAGAGGGAAATGGTAACAGACTACAAAGAGGGTCTGAGTTTTATAAGGTTTAGCAGGGCGAGGTCATAGGAGGAGTTGGTCAGTTACTTTTGGTGGCCAACAGGGGTTGGGACAGATAAGGGAGATTGCCACAGATCAGATTCCTGAGCTCCCTTTTCTCCTGAGGGTTTTGTAAGTCTCCATTCCCTTCCACACTGGATAAACCTGCTGACACACTCAACTGACCCAGGACCCCACCCTCTTTCCACTTGGCCTCCAGAGCCAGCGACTAGTACTAAGAGAATGTCCACCTCTCCTCTGCACCACTCACTGAGCAGTGTTCTCAGGCTCCCTCACAGGCCCCTTCCCTAAGTCCACCATCCCATCCTGCAGAGATACAGGTCTCACCCTGTAGGAGAATATCTATCCTCCTCATCCAGGGGAATATTTAATTTTCATGGCATGTGCATTCCCAGGAGTGACAAGGTCAGCTTCTGCTACTGCTACAGAAAGGCAGCCACTCTAAAATTGGTGTCTTTCTCGGCACATGGCTGGAGTCTTGCAGATAAGCAAGAAAGTGGCATTTCTGCCTTCTCACATCTGTCTACCTATGAATCATGGTGACCCATGGACTCTCAGGGCCAGGTGTGCCCTCTGGTGGTCATAGTCAGTGATTTTTGTGATGACCACTAATACTGGCCATTTACCATGAGCCACACTTGCAATGAAAAATTTTACCCAGATGATTGTCTCACTGAATGCTTCACACTAATCCTGTGACGTTCTACTGTCCTTCTACCGTTTTTCCCATTCCAAGGGGGAGAAAATTTACAGAGGAGATTGTGCTCCTAGACATCCAACCCCCTCTAACTCCTCAAGATGGACATAAGGATGTTTTTCACTCTAAACACAGGCATGTTGTATGTCTTAGAAAAATTGGAAATATTAAGGACCAATTATAAAAAATCACATTTTAACATGCTTCCTTCCAATCTTTATTTTCTCCTTTCCATATTTTGTGTTGTCATAGTCAAGATATAAATATAAAATCTTCACTGTAGAACATTCTAAAAGATTTGTTTTTCCTTCTAGTACTTTCTATTCTTAAGTGTGTTATCCACAGATTTGAGTTTCAAGACAGCAGTATTTGCTTGGGCACCCAGGGCAGTCTGACCCAGAGCCTGTGCCAGTACTTCTGTCACATGTCATATGTCTGCCTCATACACAGCCCAGAGATCCAGGGTTGCTCTGGAGACTGCGTGCAAACTTGAAACCTCAGGACAGGTCACAGGGCCTGTCTGAGTATACTGCACTCGGGGCAAGTGTCCCAGAGGGAACGTCTGGGAGCCTGTGGCTGTCTCATTTCCAGCTGAGGTTATTACAGAGCCTGACCTCATGCTGAGCTTGGTGAGCCCTAGGGAAGTCATACACAGGGCCTAGGATTCTTGGGAAGTTTTACTCTGGGCACCAGAGGGATGTGGCTATGTGGCAGCCTTCTCCATGAATCCTTTTCACTTTTTTGCACTGTTTCCTAGAGTGTCTCTCCTTTGCTAGAAGCCACAGCCTCATCTCAGTGCCCACACACTCCTTGCAGGATGTAGCCCCTCCTGGCTGTGGCCTCCAAGGTCAAACAGACTTCCAACTCCGTCACTTACTAATTCTGTGACCTGGGCCCCCTCTGTTCTCTGACCTGTTTCCTTATCTAAAAAATAAGAACAAACGTTCATACTTTGCAGAGTTGCTAGGAGGATTAAATGGACACTTTACCAAGTACCCAGCATGTAGCAAGGGATTAATAATGGCAACTAGCCTAGAAATTTTCTCTATCTAGGTGGCTGGTAAGGGGAGGTATGGTGCAGCTGTCTGTGCAGCAGGTAGCTGCACCAGTCCTCTGGAAAGTCCTGCATCTTCTTACTACTGGGAAGGACCAGGGAAGCAGGGAGGCTGCCTGAGCGCCTGCCTGCTCCTCCCTGCCTCTCTCCCTAAGCCATTTTCCAAGAACACAGGAGGGGTTATACCAAGAGCAATATCAATTATGTAAATGCTTGGACTAAATCCATAGGATGCCAGACATGGTATTAAAATGGGGTCCTGGAGCCTCCTGCACAAGGTGTCACCCCCTTACTTCTCCATCTGAAAATGGAGAAAAATTCTGGTATCTAGTATCTACCATGCAGCCAAGTAGTGATATCCAAATGAGATGATATACAAAGCCCTCAGCAAGACAAATGGCATGAGGTTCATTCTTATTATTAAAAATTATTTTGGCTGGGCGCAGTGGCGCATGCCTATAATTCCAGCTCTTTGGGAGGCTGAGACAGGAGAATCGCAAGTTCAAAGCCAGTCTCAGCAATGGCGAGGCACTAAGCAATTCAGTGAGACCCTGTCTCTACATAAAACACAAAATAGGGCTGGGGATGTGGCTCAGTGGTCAAGCACCCCTGAGGTCAATCCCTGGTACCAAAAAAAAAAAAAATTATTTTGTGGGGCTGGGGCTATTATAGCTCAGTGGCAGGATTGCCTAGCATGTGTGAGGCACTGGGTTCTCTCCTCAGCACTGCATATAAACAAATAAAATAAAGGCATTCTGTCCATCTACAGCTACAGGAAAAAAATTTTAAAAAACAAACTTTGTCACTAGGCATGGTGGTGCATGCTTATAACAACAGCCATTTGGGAGGGATGACTATGCAGAATACAGAGGACTTTTAGGGCAGTAACAATACTCTGTAGGATATTACAGTGGTGGATACATGTCATTATATATTTACCAAAAGCCACAGAATGTTCATCAGCAAGATTGGATCCTAATGTAAATTGTGGACTTTGGGTGATAATGATGTCACTCTCCATTGATTGTAACAAATGTACCACTCTGGGCTTATTAATAGCAGGTGAGTTTGAGGCTAGGGTTGTAGCTCAGTGGTAGAGCGCTTGCCTAGCATGCATGAAGCACTGGGTTTGATGTCTAGCACCACCTAAAAAAACTAAACAAACAAAATAAAGGTATTGTGAACATCTACAACTAAAAATATTTTTTTAAAAAAATAGTGGGTGAGTTTGGGGTGGAAATGATTAGGGCTATGTAGGCAGTCTTAGTACTTTCTGCTCAACTTTGCCATGAACCTAAAACTGCTCTTAAGAAAATAAAGTTTGGGGGCTGGGATTGTAGCTCAGTGGTAGAGCGCTTGCTTCACATGTGTGAGGCCCTGGGTTCAATCCTCCGCACCACAAACAAAGCAATAAAATAAAGACATTGTGAAAAAAAAAAGAAAAGAAAAGAAAGTTTGTTATTTTAAAACAAAACAGGCTTCCAACCCAAGAAGTCTGGCTCTAGAATACACTCCATTAAACCTTGTGCTAGAGCCGGGCGCTGTGGCTCAAGCCTGTAATCCCAGCACTTAGGGAGGCTGAGACAGGAGAATCGCGAGTTCAAAGCCAGCCTCAGCAATGGCGAGGCGCTAAGCAACTC